>OX421976.1:98515776-99715776 GCA_949128135.1 Parasteatoda lunata | reverse complement strand
GTATCTCTTTTTTTTAGAGAAGGAACATCCAAAACACATCGGAAAAATATTTGTAAATAAACAGAAAAAAAAAATATGTATCTTCTTATTAGAGTTAAAACTTAATGCCTGAGAAATAGTTTTACTAAATTTAATGATATGACATGAAAGGCTTATATAAACTTTACATTTCTTAGTTTTAAGAATCATATTACTTCAAACATTAAAATAAGCAAAAAGTATACATAAGCTCATAATTTTAAATAATTTACTTTTGCCAAAAAAGCTTTTTGACAACAATTTTTATCAAAAAAATTTGAGTTTTAATCAAAATCATTCTTTAGAAACTAAAAAACGTAAATAAAGAATGCTTACGAAACAAAAAAAACAATTATAACAATTTTTCACACTAAATTAAAAAACTTTAATGCTTTTTATTATTTATAATCGGACGTAGAAAACCTTTCTATAGAAAACTATCATCAAATAAAAAAAAATATTTACAAATAATATTTTTTATTATAAAAATCATAACATTTACCTGATTTATAAATCCGGAGAATTCCAAAATGATATGTTCTTCGTTTGAAAACTTTATTGTCAAATAATACATACATAGATTATCCCTTCATTACTTTAAGATGGCATACCACATAATAAAATTTTATAATTGCAAGATCTCGATATGAATTTCAATATATAACTTAAAAACAGAATAGCTGTATGCTACTTGAAATTTATCATTCAAATTTAAAAAATACTTACCAAGAAAACAATGAAAATTTATTAATAATCAACAAAAATTATATCATTTCAAATAATTCGGATGATTCTTTATTGTTGTTTTCCGAATTATATAGATTCAGAAATATATACTGTTCTATAACTATTACAATTCTGCATGCTCTGAAATTACATTTTTTCATTGGAATGAAGTAAGCAATGTTGACTTCCCTTTAATTTGTAATGAATTAAAGACAAAAAAAAAATGTTTTTTACCGTAATACACACATATGTAACAGTATGCGAAATATGAGGTTATCTGTTGCAAGCTTATTAATAATAGAGATATTGTTCTTCAAATGTTTGGAGTGTTATGTAGAAAACCGATTTACTAACGTTCTAGTTAGTTTTTTTCTAGTTAGTTCTTCGGCTTTTTAATGAGGGAAATTTTGCTTCTTATTTGCTACTAAGAAAAAACCGTCTGACTATTTGCCAATGATTATGATAGAAACTAAATGAAATCTTAATAAATAAATGCCTAACTACGCCCGATTAGGAATTTAAAAAAAACATGAAAGTTTTTAATTTTAATGTGAGGAATTTTTAGAATTGTTTTTTTTATTTTTTTTATTTTTTTTTTGCTTCGTAAGCATTCTTTATTTCGCGTTTTTTAGCTTCTAAATAATGATTATTATAGAAACTTAAAATATTTTGATAAAAATTGTTATCAAAAAACTTTTTTGTAAAATTAAATTATCTAAGTTTTTGAGGTTATATATACTTTTTGCTTATTTTAATGTTTCAAGTAATATGATTCATAAAAATATGGAATGTAAAGTTTAAATAGGCCTTTCATGTTATATCATTAAATTTAGTAAAACTATTTCTCAGGCATTAGGTTTTAACTCTAATAAGAAGATACATATTTTTTTCTGTTTATTTATAATATTTTTCCGATGTGTTTTGCATGTTCCTCTCAAAAAAAAGTGATATTTTGTTTTCGTTTGCATAAAAAAGAATATCAAACATTTTTCTTTTTAAATTTAATAAGCTACAATAAAGAAGGAATTTACAATGCTTCACCCTACATTAAGCGTCAAAATTGATTAAAATTGGTAAAGTATTAATGAACCAAAAAAACAAAAAGAAATGGATTTGAACCTTTTTAGAACAAATTAAGCATTTGAAAAACAAGATTACCATTTTACAACATAAGATCTGTACAATTAAAAAAAAAATTCCAAATTTGATTTTCAAAACAATGAAACAATTTGGAAAACATTTAATGTGAAACCTAAACACACATTTTTCTTTGAAGAAACTTCCCGATTTAAAAATAAAATGTGGCAAACAAAATTTTCATTCTAATAATATAAAAGGTTTAAACAAATAAAAAAAATAATAACAATTTTCCTTTCGGCGTTTGCAATTTGCGAAAATAATTTTAGCAATATCATGTGAATTGCAAGATTTTTTTTATTGTTTTTCCGAAGTTTGTTAATTTGCCAATAAAATTACAACATAATAATATATTCGTCATAATTATGTAATAAAATCTTTCAATTCTTTTTCTCTTTTTACAACTTGAAAGTAAGAAAAAAAAAGCCCGAAATTTTTTTTTTTCGTCCAATGATTCAGGCGTTCTGAAACGTTTCAGGGGCGGAGAAATTGACTTTTTAAAATCCATTTTGACGTGGATCGTGCATGAAATTTTTGAAAAGCAATAATTTAATAACAAGGGGAACACGATGGAGACTTCACTTACTGTCAAAGATCAGTAATTTAATATTTCCCGGACAATTTGTCTTTAAAGAGGCCTGAAATTTGGCGAGAAAAATGCGAAACATTTTGGACAATCATAGAGGGAAGCAAAGGTAATTGTGGCAGAAAATGATGCAGGCTGGCTTCATTTTCTTCTTGAACAATGACAGATGCCATAACAGTTATTTGTGGTTTTCTTTTTTTTATTCCTTTCTTTTTTTTTTTAAGTGGCTAAAAATTGTGTCTCTGGAAGCTTGGAAACATAACCAGGTTCTTCAACTTAAAGAGACCAAAGAGTATTTTTTTTTATTGCATGCAACATGTCATATGGGATGATAACAAGCGGCTGTTGCAACACTAAATTCCAATTTTGTTTTCTCTGGTTATTTATCGTCTCACGTTCTCTCCTTAAATTCTGCAGAATTCCAATCGATTGTTACTCAAGAAAAAATTTAGTGCAAAAGATTATTTGGAGAAAAATGACGAATGCGGGCCAACAAAAAATTATGACTTATGAAAAGCGATAAAGAAGTAATACACTTGAAAATTAATAAATTTATAATAAGTATAAGAAATTTTACTTGAAAAAAAATTTTCTCCCAGATAGCAAAAGTAACTGGATGGAATAAAAAATAAATTAACGTTCGATAATTTGTTTGAGAATTATTAACTGTTAATCTTGTTAGAAAAAATATTTATACGCGCCGTTCTACAAGTCGTTATTATTTACATTTTGGTTTGCTGCAAAGCTATAAGACATAGAAAGTTGAAATGTTGTCAGAAGTTGTGTAGAAAAATATACTAAGAGTTCGATGATATAAAAAAATTACGTTTCGATTATTATTTGCAGAATTAATAACTGCTAAACTTAAATTGTGAACTTAACTGTTATAACTGTAATTAAAAAGCATTTTGGTTTATCTACTGGTCGTTGAAATGACTGAGTAGAAATTTGACGTGCTAATAGGACCAGTTTTATTATAATTTAAAGAGAGTTTCTGTCAAAATTCCTATTTGTTCGAAATTTAAGTGGTTTTTTTTTTTTTTTTTTTTTTTTTTATTTATTTTTTTTTTTTGCTTTAAATATCGACTGTTTATCTATTTTTGCAGAAAATTTATTTTTCTCTCTCGAGATCTTTGTTTTATAAGACTTAGGCTCGAGTACATTTCAATCAAAAGTAGCAAAAGAGAGAAATTCGTGATACAAGATATAAATCTCAACATTCATAGTGAAGTTTTTAAAAAAGAAAAAACTTCATGAATAACACTATAAATCGATTCCTATTTGAATTATTAGAAAACTCTTCAACGAATAAAACTACATCAAATTTATTTATTCTTATTGAATCTCATAATCTATATTTGCCAGGTTAAGTTTTTTGACAATACAAATGATAATTTTTTGAATTTAGGTAATGACTATTTCGTATAGATTAACATACTAACAAAATGTTCCTACTACAATGATTGTATATTTTGAAACCAAAAAGGTTCTGTGTTTTTGTGAAAATATTACAGTTTTTAAACCATTTACAACTAGCATAGTTTCAAAACCAAAAAAAGGAAATTTAATTGGACTTGGAGATAGTTTAGTAGCTTTATAGTGCTGCCATAGCCTGGTCGATAGGGCACTGGGCCTATGTCCAAGAGTTCGTGGGTTTGAACCCCGCCGCCCGAAGACTCCCCATGTAGTAAAAATGGTGACTGATGTCCGTTAAATCTGTCGAGTCGCAAAGTCCTTCATGTTCCCATAACAAGTCAATGTCTCTGGGGGTACTGAATTGGAGATAGATCATTCTCTGATTCAGGTCAAAATTACGATTTGTTAATGAAGTAATGGATGTATGAATGGGTCCGCCTTATAAACTGGCGTGACGTATGGGTGTGGCAGAATTCTTGGCCCTAGATGGCGTCACTGGAAAACAAGAACAATCTCACCTCTCTGCCTTAACAGGCATATGGCAACATCTTTCCGTTAATCGGAGTATCGTATTTTAATAGACACAAATTGTGGAGTGAAGGACACTGAAAACTCTTCATTGTTGAAAGGAAATATAGGAGTATCGGTCATGAGATTGACAGATTAGTCGGTTATAATATGTACCCAACTGCAAGGATTTAAGTAGCTTCATTACAGGACGATAAAATTCTGGTTGTTTTACCGTATTAGGTAAAATCAGTTAATTATTTTTCTCACAATTAACAGTTTGAATACCATCTTATTTATGTTAATTTGACTGTTTTTTTTTAAATATGGTAAAATAACAATAAAATAAATTGTCATTTAACCATTTTAACCGAGAAATTTCTAACAGTGCATAAGGAATTGAAACATAGTTTGACAGGTCTTGCCTTGTGATGGTTTTTTATGAATCGACTAGGACATCGTTTTAATAAATACCGTTACGAGCAAAGAAGCGTTGCGTGATTCTAGATCATTAGAAAGGGAATCGAATCTTTTAACATTTAATGAAAGGTCAACAAGAATCTGAAGGTCACATGTTGCATCGGATGGGGCCCGTTCCACTTTGTTCCATCGAACGTGAAAGTGGTGTCAATAGCCCAGATTAGGAAAGATAGAAACGTTCTAGCAGATATTGTTCTATGACATGGCAAACGATCGGGGCAAGTGCACACTAAAAGTGTTGTTTAGGTGTGTGAGATTGGTGGTGACAGCGGGAGAATTTACTGAACCAGAACATTTCGATGTTATCGCATAAATCATTTTATTCTATTCGATTTTTCTCTTGAAAGTGAATGTATAATATAGCATAAATGATATAGATGTTTCCTGAAATTCCAAAATCTGAATAATGGGTGACACTTTTCATGAATCATTCCATTTTTTTAAATAAAAAGTGGTATTAAAAATCGAAAAGAATAGTTTTTAGGAAGTATTCAATGTCATCTATCTTTAGGGTTATTGACTTTTAGTGCTATGGAAGTTTGTAAAGTCTCTGGCCAAATTATTAGACGCGCTATAAGATTCGATGTAAAATCTTAATTATCAAGTGATACTATACAGTTTCAATGCTTTTACTTGACTGAAACCTTGTTTACGTTCGTGTATCAATTGGTTAACATTGTTATGCAATACGTTAAAAATAAATACAAATAGGAAATATATGAAAAAATTCCCTCAATAAAAAACCCATGACATGTATGCTTGAATATAAAAGTATGGCTTATAAACTCGTGCAAAACATACAATTGTTAAAAAAAACACAGTCGATCTAATAATTTGATCCAACTAGTATAATATAACAATACAATGCTTGATGTAATAAATATTTTATATTTATATAATATATCGTCTAATTTAACTAGTTGTCTAATTAATATTATATATCGTTTAATTTAAAACAATTGATACACGAACGCAAGCAAGTGCAAACCGGTTTCAGCAGCGTAAAAAAAATTAAGTTTTATAGTATCACCTGATAATTAAGATTTTACATAGACTCTTATAGTGCGTCTAATAATTTGGCCAGGGAGTGTATGTTGAAAGAGATACGAAACAATTCCGTAATACATAGAAATATAATATTTAATGTGTTTATTTTAAGTGATGAATAGGATGACTGAAAAAGATATGATTAATTAGAAGTAACATCGAATTAAATTGCACTAAAATGAATCCAATCCTCTCAAGAGAGAAAGACGCCTTTTTTTTAAAAATTCAAATTTAAAGTGTAAAATTTCTCTAATCACTAGAATGATGAAATTATTTAAAAGGACTTTACTATTCAAATAGTTTTAACTCAAATTTAAACTGTCGGTTTAACATAACTATAAAAAAAACCTTTTTCTCATAGTCAAATAATTTAGGTAATTACAAACGAAATAATTTGCAATAAAACACATTCAAGCTCGAAACTTAGCAATTACAATACAAGACAATGCACTAGAGTTCCAACTATGCTTCTCCCATCGAAACTTTAAATCTTCGAATCAGCGAAACTTTAAATTTTCGAAAGAAGTAAGAAATTTTCAAAATAAAATATAGGGATGGACATATACAACCATTTTGAGGAAAGAGCGACTTGTACAGCAGGTTGGCCAAAGAAGGTTGTCCAAGTCTTTAGACACGTGGTAATTTTTGCTTAACCATCATTCTTTTTATCAGTCAACTAAGTAATATACTTTCTCAAACTAAAATGCTTTTAAATATTAAAATTCAGTCTATCTAGAAGAACAAGAAATTGGTACTATTATTTAATATATCGATCTTTTTGAATCCAAAAAAAAAAGTAAAATTGGAGACAAAGTAATATTTTCTTTATCACATCATATAACACAAGGGTTTTAAAAAATAAATAAATTATAATGTTTGTGGAATAAAAGTAAAGTAAATCAATATTTTATTGAGATATGTAAATGTGAATTATTTTAAAAAATATTAAATCTTAAAACGGTTTTTCAAGCTACAAAAATATAAATTTAAGAAAATACACAGTTTTTTCAACCACTTCTCAAATTTCGCGTGTTGTAATACATTACAAATATTAAGATTTTCCAAAACAAAACTATGTGGAAATAAGTAGCAACAGCAGCATAAAAAAAAATTAAAGAAAGAAAACAAGGCGATTGTACAATAGATTGACGATGAAATCGATACAGCAAATATTAAAAGTGATTAATAAAATGAGTAATTCAAATAATATCATATAAAAAAATATCGAGATTTTCCCAACAACTGAAAAAAAAAAAAAAAAAAAAAAAAAAAAAAAAAACAATTATTGCAGGAAGAAAAATAAAAAACTTGAATGGATGATTAAATCGGCACAAATTACATAACGTAAGGGTCAAAAATGATTGTTAAAATTCGAAACAAGCAAGTCGTAATAAAAATAACAGTATTATCTATACCTAGCTGGAAAAGCATAACAAACAATAAAGAAAAAACGAAAAGAACGATTGAAAAATAACTTATATTGACGAAACCAGCACAAATAAAACACGTCAAAAGTAATAATTAAAATGCTCATTATGAAATTTCAAGAGTAGGAAAAATATTGTATTTAAAATATTTTATTTTATAATCCAACCATCATTGAACAGTCGACCCGATTTTTGAGTTTACGACTACCCATGTTCAACTCCCTAGCCTAGTAAATTTTAACCCAATCCAGAAGACAAGGGAACTTCTGGATCAAGTTTTGGGGAGAAAATTGTCTTTGTGGTGAACCAAAACCCACAATTGCATTACATGGAGAGAAAATCCTCCCACGGTTAGCTTAACGGCAAGGGAACTCTCGATCGTGCTCCGTCTACCACTACGTCAGCGCTGTAATCGGAGCGAATTGGGTGTGGAATTCGAATCAACCGGCCATGGCTAGGATTCGAACCTGGGTTCTTCTCTTTGAGAGGCGAGTGCTCTATACCCTGATCCATCACGGCCCTAAAAAAAATTTCCGAAATTTTCAAGACCATAAGAATAACTGCTAAAAGAAAAAAAAAAGGGGGGGGGGGAAACCCTTTAGATTTGCTATGAAATCGGTACAATCAAAGTGCACATTTTAATGAAAGATTCGAATGTAATGATATTACTTGTTTTATATTTTTATAACCGTCATTCAACAGCCGGCCCAATTTTGGGTTTACGACTATTAATGTTCAACTCGGTAGCCTTGTAATTTTGAATCAATCTAGAGGACAAGGAAACTCCTTGATCAGTACCCAAGAGGTATTTATTTGTTATGGGAACATGGGCTTTGAGACTCGACTAATTTAACGCGCATCAGTCACCATTTGCTACACGGGGAGTCTTCCGCCGACGGGAATCGATTCCACGACCTCTTGGACATGGGCCCAAATACCCTACCAATCATTCTATCCCGGCCCTAATAATATTACTTATTAAAAATATCGGGATTTTCAAAAGCATGGGAATGCAATGCCTGCCAAAAAACGATAGAGAAATAGCTTTAGTTTACAATGAATCCGGAACAAATAAAGCATATTAATAATAATTCACATAAATGATTATTATCATAAAAGACGTAATTCAAAACTCGGCTAATGGTAACAATTTGATATTAAAAATATCGCAATTTTATCGACAGCGTTAAAATCTGGCCAGTAGCTGTCGCAAACACGATTAAAAAAATTACTTGGATTTAGTATGAAATGAACCCAAATACAGCGAATCTAAAAATAACAACTCAATTTCGAAATTTGAGTGACAGAATATATAATTTATTATAAATATTGATTTTTAATCCACTGCGATAATCTTCGAAAAGGGGATCCATAAACCACCCAGATTCACGATTCAGAATTTCTGTCTTTCTTTTTCTTTTCAAAAAAGAAAAAATTATAATAATTTATTTCATGATGCTTATGTGCTGCCGTGGGCCGCACTTCAACAGCTGGGGGGCCGCAGGTTGTGCATCCCTAGTGAACAGTAGCCACTGACTACCAGAGTCATGGAAAATAGTAGCCACTGGATACGAGTTTAAAAAAAATGGAAGGCACTGGCTACCAGAGTCATAAAAAATGGTAGTCATTTTTTCATTTTTCCGTAGTCAATTTTATATAAACGTTTCCACAGCGTCACGATTGATGATTTAATATATTATATTAGAAAAAAGATACAGATTTAATGTAAATAATACTAAAAGAGTACAATATCAAAACAAAATGAACAAAACTTCTTTTAAAAAAATGCGCTAAAAAGCAGCAGAATTTTCAAAAAAAGAGAGAATAAAAATATAAATAAATGTAGAAAAGGAAAAAACAAAATTAAAAATATGACCACTGAAGCCGACGTCTTCAGGGGGTACCGGCCCCAGTGGCCAAAAAACAAAACCTTTTCTATTGAGGAAGAAGGCAAAAGCCTAAAAACCTTCCTCAGTACCCCGAAGGTTTTGTTTAAAAGTCCAGGAGAAAAAATCAAGCAAGACATAAAACTAATACAGAAAAGAAACTCATACAACTCATCAAAAACTCAAATTATTCAGAAAATAAAAATCAACAGAAAATAAAAACTCACATAAACAAGGTCAGACAGCAAACTCTAAAGTAAACCAAATGAAAAGGAATCACTTAAACCAAAAGAAAAACAACGCCCTCTTTTAAAATGCGCAGAATGAAAAAAAGATAGGTAGAAGTTGTTTATGTGAGTTTTTATTTTCTGTTGATTTTTATTTTCTGAATAATTTGAGTTTTTGATGAGTTGTATGAGTTTCTTTTCTGTATTAGTTTTATGTCTTGCTTGATTTTTTCTCCTGGACTTTTAAACAAAACCTTCGGGGTACTGAGGAAGGTTTTTAGGCTTTTGCCTTCTTCCTCAATAGAAAAGGTTTTGTTTTTTGGCCACTGGGGCCGGTACCCCCTGAAGACGTCGGCTTCAGTGGTCATATTTTTAATTTTGTTTTTTCCTTTTCTACATTTATTTCTATTTTTATTAATGTAAATAAGTTTTTTTTTTTCAATAATTTTTTAATTCAATATTTATTCAACGGTAATCGCGTGTCTTTATTATCGCATTAAAAACATAGGAATTTTAAAAACACGTGCGAATTTGTAAAAAATAATTCCCGAAAAATTATCCACATGAATATGCGAGGGAATCGGCATTTAATTCTTTTAAACTAAACCTGAAACGTGGTAGCCACCTTTCACTTTTGGCGAATAGAGATTCATATTTCGGTAGCCATTTTTTATGTAATGGCAGCCCGTTGGCGACCTCTCATCTAAAGCCACAATATTTATCCTTCAAAAGAGAGCCAATGTCTGAATTGAAAATGTTTTAGCTTCAATTTAAATTGAAAGAGGGCCGGGATAACCTGGTTGTTAGGGCACTGGGTCTATGTCCCAGAGTTCGTGGGTTCGATCCCTGCCGGCCGAAAACTCCCCGTATAGTAAATGGTAACCGTTAAAATCTGTCGAGTCGAAAAGTCCTCCATGTTCCCATACCAAATCAATAGTTCTGGGAGTACTGATCCAGGAGTTCCCTTGTCTTCTGGATTGGGTTCGAATTTACAAGGCTACGGAGTTGAACATTAGTAGTCGTAAACCCAAAACTGGGTTGGCTGTTCAACGACTGATTATATATACATAAAATCAACTTAAGAGCCTCTTTATTACAGTTAAGTAATGGCTCAATACCACGTTGCCCGCTGCCCACTACTGAACCGCGGCCCATGGGCTAGGAATCGGATCACTATCCTTTTTCTCACGTGCGCAGTTTTATTTATTTATTTCTTGTCTACCACAAACAAATTTCACCATCGAACACCTCTTGCTTAATTGTTATTAAAAAGGAACCCTATAAATTTATTTCCGTAGTATAAACTATAAAAATATCTATTACACATAATCAAAAAAATCTGATTTAAAAATATAATTGAATTGAAAAAAAAATATTTTTAATTAAAAGCCTACTCTCTGCGAACACATTATTTAAATTACGATTCAGTACAGAACAAAGTAATCTACATTCCTGCGACGTTAAATAAATCACACAAAAAATTTCGGAAGAATTTGTTTGGTTGCGTGAATTAGTAACTTTCTTGACTAAAAAAAAAGCAAAATCCAGGTCAACATGGAACGCTTGGTTAGCAAAAAAGATTAAAGAATGTCCAATTTCTTCGTTTTCCGCCCTCGCATGCAAAATACTTGAAACGTATCATTTTAGTTATTCATCGTCACAAATGAAAAGACAATCGTCGTTTTTATCTAAGTATTACGTAACCCAGAATCAATATATAATTAATAATTTCCGCTTGAAATGGAAGCCATTTTTTTCAGACAAGAATTATAACACCATTAACTTTCTCCAGTCTAGCCTTTTTTTTCCTAGTCAAAAAAATATTTAACTATCATAAGAAAAAAACAACTTAGGAGTATTTATATAGCGTGATTGGAACTTACTTACAATTTATAAATGTTTCATTGGAACTTACTTACAATTTATAAATATTTCATTTGAACTTACAATTTATAAATATTTCATTTGAACTTACAATTTATAAATATTTCATTTGAACTTACAATTTATAAATATTTCATTTGAACTTACAATTTATAAATATTTCATTTGAAGTTACAATTTATAAATATTTCATTTGAAGTTACAATTTATAAATATTTCATTTGAAGTTACAATTTATAAATATTTCATTTGAACTTACAATTTATAAATATTTCATTTGAACTTACAATTTATAAATATTTCATTTGAACTTACAATTTATAAATATTTCATTTGAACTTACTTACAATTTATAAATATTTCAAAGACGATATCCTCTCATTTTTGCATCAGCGAGCTTTTTATTTTGTACATCCAGTCCCTTGCCAATTTATGTGACGCACTATAAGATTCTATGTAAAATCTTAATTATCAGGTGATACTATCAATGCCCGGCTTAGCCTAATTGGGCCCCCCTCTGCTTCACTACTTTAGTAATGAAGAACCAAAATTTTTTTAGGTGCTTACATTCTTCTCCACCGTCCATCCGATTAACAAGAAAATTAACTAGAACCTAAACTAGCTAAAGCCCCCCCCTTCCAATGGCAGATAAAATATTCTGCTTGTTTTATTGATTTTCTGACAATTCAATGTCCATCATGCCGAATGCAGTTTTCTGATTGTTAACTTTGTCATCTAGCTGCGAAAAAGTTCATATCCTTGCTGATATTAAGAGCGAAATTCAGTTAAAATTTCGCAATGACGATGGCTCAATCAAGTAAATCAAAAACCTGTAGTTTTGTAAACATATTGAATTTTGCGATATGTAAAAATACATTCTTTTGATTGGTCAAATTTTTCCATTGTAATTGCGAAAATTTAGTTGAATTATGTCCTACAAAGCCATGGATTTACGAAATATAGATTGTGTTCATACGATAAATTAACGAAGAAGCTGACGAAAAATTGACGGATTTTAAGCTGCACTGAAATTTTGTTTTAAAAAAAATCATTAAAGAAGAAAATGTAAAATAAATTTTCTATTTGATTTGGGGGCCCCCACTGATGTGGGGGCACGTGGCAACTGTCCCGTAAGCCCCTGCCTTACTTAGGCTCTGGATACTATAAATCTTTATTGTTTTTACGCAACTGAAACCGGTTTGTACTTGTTTACGTTCGTGCATCAATTGGTTAAATTCGACGATAATTATTATAAATTCGACGATTGGATAAATTAGACGATATATTGTATAAATTATAATATCTGTTATCAGGTATTATATTAGTTTATTATAATATTTAGACCCAATTATTCGACGCACTGTAGTTTTTTAATAATGACATGCTTTGCATGAGTTTATATGCAATATTTTTATATTTAAACATGCATCTAATGGGTTTTTATTCAGGAAACTTTTTATATACTTCTCAATTTTATTTATTTTTAACGTTACAAAGTTAACCCATTGATACATGAACGTAAACAAGTGCAAACCGCGTAAAAACAATAAAGCTGTATAGTATCACCTGATAATGAAGATTTTATATAGAATCTTATAGTGCGTCTATTGGCCTGGGACTGTAGATTTCGAAAATATACGCAACTCACAATGCATTGTTAGAAATTTCGTTCTAAAATTGCGGTAAAATAAATGGCAGCAGTCAGTCCATCCGATTAACGTACATAAAGTCTACGGTTGAGAAAATTTCTTTACCTTTACAGATTTGAAACCGTTTACAAGGAAAGCGGTTAAAAAAAAAGTAACTAAACTAACGGTTTTGTAACCGTATACACCTAGTACAATTAATTAACCAGGACTAAGGAATTTAAATGCTTTATAACCGTATAGTTTAATATGGCTCAATAACTAATCATTTCTATTTTGATGACACTCTGTTTTTTGAGCGTTAATAGAATAATAAGTTCTAAAATTTTTAAAAAAAATTGAAAATTTAGCACAGAATTTGAAGGTGACATTTTTAAAAGTAAAAATGTGTAATCAGATGACACTTTGGGAACAGCGTTAAATGTTTATCTGTTTTAATTAGTTATTTAATGACGTAAAGGTAATAATAAAAAATGACGTTCGCGTTATTTGCATATTTGGAATTTTTTAGGGATTTTTTTACATCTTTGAGGTATTGGTTTTTTTTTTATTAATTATTTCCTTGGCTATTTTTTTTTTATTATTTTAAATTGTTCATGAGTGACACAGCCGTTGAAAGAAACTTCTCCAAGTATTAAAATTTACTTCTGTCAGCATTCACATTAAATCGAAAAATAATATCAAAAAATACATAATTGTAAGTACTTCACGTCGCACTAGAGTTGCACGATGGGCTATTGGCGACGGTCTGGGAAACCTCATTGAAGACGATCCGAAAATGTGCCCTCGCAATTTTGATTCTCTGCGGAGGGGGTGGCTTCTCTCCTTTGGTAGCCCGATGACCTGCACGTGACATCGAGCAATTTACGGTAGTACAGTTTAACAAGAACCAATACATCGTACTCTTGGTTCTTATGCAGGCTGATCAAAGTGGTCACCCACCAATAGTTTCTTTTTGTATATAAAATTTACATACAAAAACAAAATGCTCGGAAGTGCTTTTCAAAATATGTTTTTCTTCTTTTTTTATTTTAGTATATAATATTTATTTCTAACTTTAATGAATGGAGAGCATTTCGTTAGATATTTTTTGACCATTTAAACTTCGATACAGATGTTTAGATATCTAGCAAACTTTCACTTTATTATCATTTTTATTTCTACAAGTCAAGCGTGAGCTAATGATGGCGAAAGAATGAGATTTTTATTCAATAATGAATAAATAGCTATTATTTTTAGTAATAAAAGGCGGGAAGAAATTGGCTGAAAAAAGCGCTTTAAATTGCATTGAATTTCGAACAAATTAAGTTCATAAATGAAAATAACCCTTTTAGCGCATCAAATTTCAACTTGTTACTAAATTTCTATAGACCGCAGAAAGGTTTACATTTTTTACTTCATAAGATAGTCCACAAACTAATTATCGAATGTTAATTGTTCACCTTGTACATTTTTCTACGTTACGTAGTTTCAAGTTGTTGTTGTCAAGTTGTAGAAACAAAATGCGATGCAAAGCAAAAAGAAAAAAAAAAGTGAAATAATTCGCAAGAAAAGAAAACTTACAATTGCAATAACTTTCTAACAAATTGAAATTTAAAAAAAAAAAAAAAAATAAATAAAAAATAAAAAAAATTATAGTGTTAGGTTCATAAAAAAAAGTGGCAAAAATTCTTGCAAAATGCAGAGTAACCCGAATGGTTTTTGTTGCCACAAGTTTCGAATAAAGTTCGAACTAATTATCGAATACTTATTTTTTTTATTCCATGTTACTTATCGTACATATTCCTACACAACTTAAAATAATTTTAAGTTTTATAGTTTTTCTGCTTACTGAAACAAAATGTTATATTAAGTTGAAGGCCCAAAACAATGTCGAGGGAGACCCTTATAACTTTTTTTATAGAGAGAAAATTAATCTGCTACCATTACTTCGCCCATGCATTTCACTTAAAATATTTTAATCAATTCAGATTGAGCCGTGGTGGCTCAGGGGATAGAGAACTCGCTTCCCAACAAAGTGACCCGGGTTCGATCCCAGTAATGGTTGGGATTCGAATTCAGGAACCGACTAGCACCGACCATAGTGGGTCATGGGGATTATGGGTTAGAGTCCCCCTGCCCTTAGGCTAAACGTGGGAGGTTTTTCTCACCACGTAAGGTAAATGCGGCACGAAGACAAATTTCTCCCAACACTCGATACAGAAGTTCGCTTGTCTTCTGGATTGGGTTAAATTACAAGGCTACGGAGTAGAACATTAGTAGTCTTAAACCCATTAATATTGGGTAGGCGGTTCAATGGCGGTTATAAAATTAATTGAGGTAGACATAAAATGCAATAATCTAGCATCCGTTGATAACATAGCTTATATTCATGTACACAATATCTGTTCGTGCAAAGATATTGCTAACTATAACGTTTTTCATAAGCTAAACAACTACGCTAATCTTATGTTTTGTATTTAAAGTAAAAGAGAAAAACAAATAGATTGTGAGGCTCGATTTGTATGGATAATTTTAAATTTATATTGATAATTAAAGTAAAATAAAAGGATGTGGTTAAGAATCCTTGATATCATATCCTTGATATTAGAGTATTTGATGAAAATCTTATGGATTACTGTAGGTTTTCCTTTTGGACTTTCATTCAAAAAACGCAATAATATTGTTTTCCATTAAAAATAAAATAAACATATGAATAAAATTTCTAAAGTGGTGTTAAAATGATTCAAAGCGTGCGTTTTCAAACAACAAACATTGTCCTCGTGCTCACCGCCAGAATCAATGTTTGATTATTTTTTTAACGACCACGTTGACAAAATAGAACGAAATCACAGCATACTTTACTCGCATCGTTAGGCTTTTCTCATCAGAAAAAATAAGAACTTTTGTTGCATGACGAAAAGAAAGTGTTCAGCAACAAAAATATAAAAATTTTATTTATCCCTTACTGATTTGTGATATTTATCCATAATAGAAAAAAATAAAGATTAGAAAACAGAGACTAAATACTAGCAAATAAGTATAGTAGCTACAATCCATTACAGTTATCTTGTCCAGCAATCGCCAAAGAGAAAGATTAAAGATTCTTCGTGGTAATCCGTCAAGGACCCGTTGTACTAAATATTGCATTCGCGTGGAACTTTCGATTGTTCTAATTTGCAGCGGATATCCCCCCCCCCTCACTATTTATTTGGCATGCTTTTAATATCCAACATTTTAATTGGCGCATTGAATGGGGACATTAATCTTTGTACAAAAATAAAAGGGTTTAGAACAATTTTTTTTCTCCAAGTGGCAAGTGAAGAATTCGAAAGATGAGATGTCGATGTTCTGGGAGGGGGCGCGGTAAGAATGCGTGCCATAACGGAAGCAGGCAACCGTGGAGTGCGTGGACTGCTTGCTTAAAGAAGTTTTGAGATACTTACAAGGGATAATTACAGTTTAAATTCGTTGTAACTCTGAGAATTGTTCCATTTTCGTATTTAGTTGGAATATGCTGGATTATTCACGTAAGAAGCTTGCATGACGGCCGAAGCACGTCGCATTTCTGGATAATTTGCATGGTTAAAATGCCTATCCCATATGGTATTCCAAAATTTGTATGGTTAAAATGCCTATCCCATAAGATATGTGAGGTTAAAAGAATTGCTCTACAGAAAAAAAAAATATGAAAAAAAATTATTCTAGTCCATAGATAACAAGATGGATAGGAAAAATTCAAGTAGGTTTTACAAAAATAATATAAATTTCATAATACTAGTTGCATAATGTACTAAATATTTTACTCATAAGGAATTTTAGGGATTTTCTTAGTAATCAAAATAGAAGAACTGAGTATTTTCCAGTTACAGTCTCTGGCCAAATTATTAGACGCGCTATAAGATTTTATGTAAAATTTTAATTATCAGGTGATACGGCCTTATTTTTACACAATTGAAACCGGTTTACATTTGTTTATGTCCGTGTATCAATTGGTTACAATTGTGATGCAATACGTTAAAAATAAATACAAATAGGAAACTCTCGCAAAACATGTCATTATTAAAGAACTACAGTGGGTCTAATAATTTAGTCTAATTATTATAATATACTAATATAATACTTGATATAATAAATATTCTGTATTTATATAATATATCGTCTAATTTATCCAATCGTCGAATTTATATTATATACCGTCAAATTTAACCCATTGATACACGAACGCAAACAAGTGCAAACCAATTTCAGTCGCATGAAAACAATAAAGCTGTAGAGTATCACCTAATAATTAAGATTTTACATAGAATCTTATAGTGTGTCTAATAACGTGGCCAGAGACTGTATGATATAAAATATACTTGAAACGGTTATGTATTATGTTTACTCATGATTTTGAATATTGATAGGCCTTTAATTCATCAAAGATATGTCTTTAATTCATCAAAAAATGTAAAGAATTTTTACTTTATTTAAAAAGTGAGTTCTGATTAAAAACAAACTGGACATTTTAGAACAAAACACTTTTTAAACTGATTTCTATAAATGTGGCTCGTTTCATTATGTATTAGTAATATTTATTTAAATATTCAAATAAGTAATAATTTGTGCAAAAATTCTATTTCAATAGTGATTCTTTTAAGAAACTTACTCAAGTTTAAGAAATTTTCTAAAATTTATGGACAATCGTAGAAATTTCATTAAACCAGTAACCAGCAGAAACTGGCAAAATCCGGTAGTTTACTGGAAAATCCAGTAGAGTTGGCAACTATGTTAGTCTAATTATACAATCCAGTCATATTTGTTCCTGAAAACTTTATTTTCTTTTCCTTTTATACGCTATCCACAAAATAATTTACCAAACGAATTTGAATGAAATCTCTACTGAACTGAATTCGCTACTGAACCGCATGAACTTTGCTCACCGCTGAACTGAACTTATTATTGAACAGAATGAACTGAACTCTTGGCTGTTGGGAATAAAAATAAATTTCTTAAGAGAATATGATTTTAAATTAAGTTAGTGTTTCAATTCCATTTTACAATTATAAGCGTGATATAAAGTGAAAGTACCTTTTTTTTTAAAAAAAAAAAAAGAAAAAGTTAATTACTTAGTGAATTTTTTTTTGCTGAACCCTAAATGAATCAAGATCATTGATGTAGGGCATACCGGGCAAACTTACACCGTGTAGTGGCTCTTAACTATGGCAATCTTGTTGCGAAAATATTTTAAATCATTCTTGAAAACTTTCCCGTTCATGTAAGTTCATTTGAATTCGCTACTCGCTTTATAGATTTCGTTCTATACTTTATTTTTTTTTCTGTTTTTATGTGATATTTTTACTTAATATGTTCTATTTTATTTGTTGTAAATTTTTTTTGAGTGCTCCTCACACTATTGTATCGATATATTTTGTTTTGGCTATATTAATACAATATTAAAAACCACTCCTTTTTTGCGGATATAATCGTGTGAGCTGATGGAAAGATTATATCTTTTACTTTCCGGATTTTTATTAATTTTTTCCTTTTTTTGGAATTTCTTTCCAGATTTTTTTTATTATTTTTCTTTTTCTCTTTTTTCATTGTTCTGCAATTATTTTTCCATGTTCTCTCTACGTTTTGAACTTTATAATATATATATATATATAAGGAATTCTACACAATAAAGATATTAATATATACTCACTGCAAAATACGACAAAGAAAGAATCAGGAATTATATTGACATGGATATATATTATATCTCTATCGATAGATATATAGCGAGATAGGAAGATGGATATTTTTTTTAAAAGGAAATAAATCAATATCCGTGAAATAAGAGTCTTTCTGAAGGATTGCGTGTATGATAGCATTTTAGTGGAACAAATTGTTGCAAAGTTTGAGTGAATGGAGCCACATATCAATCTTCGAAATCACGCGTGCTTAGTTTGACTTCATTTCGCATGAAATCAATCTCATTTTGCTATGACTTCAATATACTTTGTTTTAAATAGCGAGGGAAAATGGAAAAAACACGCAACAAGTAGTTGCTTTACTCTCAGGGTCGTTGTTTGAGTTAGCGGGCCTTGAACAAAATATGCGGGCCCATTCCAAGGCCTTTTGAGTAGGCCCTTTTTTTTGCGTTCCCCCTCCGAAAAAGAATATTTAAAGGTCTGCACAAAAATTAATGAGATAAATGATATTTTTTTTTTTTTTTTTTTTTTTTTTTTTTTTGCATTTTATATTTAATTTTTATCAATAACATTATCTATTTAATTTTTTTTATTGGGCAATTTTTAAAGATTACTGCGTAATTTTTTAACATATATATAGGGCAGAAATTAAACATGGCCGGTATAGCCTGGTTGGCAGGGCGCTGTACTCACGTCCGGTGTTCGAATCCAGCCGGACGAGCACTCCCCGTGTAGTAAATGGTGACTGGTGCACGTTAAATCTGCTGGGTCTCAAAGTCCTACATGTTCTAAATTATGCCTCTAGGAGTACTGGATCGGAGATGGATCGCTCGCTGGTTCAATAGAAAATTACGATTCGTGGATGAATGACTGAATGGGTCAGCCCCATAAACGGGTGCGTGACGCATGGGTGTGGAAGAAATTGAATTCTTGGCCATAGATGGCGGCACTAGAAAACAAGAACCTCTCCTCTGCCGTAATGGCTTTCGATGACAACATCAAGAAATTAAACATAATGTAGCAAATATAAAGCAAAAGCTACAGAGACAAATTTTCGCTCTTTAACATAAAGCATGTATCCAAAAATATTATTATTATTATCTAATTTGATCGAAAATGTTTTTGAATAAAGTTTCAAATGTTTACATCATTTTTTACTAGGTATGTTCAAAAGAAAAAAATTTCATTTTTTATTATTGCTTTTACGACATTAAATAACTAAATAATTAGAACAGATAAACATTTAACGCTGTTCCCAAATTGTTATCAGATTACAAATTTTTACTTTTCAAAAATTCACCTTCAAATTCTGTGCTATATTTTAACAAAATTATTATAAATTTTCAAAAGTTTTTTTTTTTTGTTTTTTTCGTAAATTTTAAAACGTATTATTCTATTAATGCTCAAGAGACAGAATGTCGTCAAAATGGAAATGGTAATATTAGAAAAAAAGGTTTTGGGGTGCAGGAATTCTAACAACAGAAAATGTTTTTCATGAGATGATACACAATCATAAAGCATTACTAATTGATTTGGCAACATTTATCAATGGGTATTGCAAAGACTCCAAAAGAGTGACACATTTAGGCCAACATATAAATTTCATGTCTCATCTGAGATAATCGAAAACATGTCAAAAATAAAACATGGCGGTTGTTTACAAAATAGAGATTCACCATCATATTAACAAGTGAAAATTAGAATTTTCTTCTTCTTCATATTTAGAGCAGCGGGTGATATTAAATATACCACGGACATACAGTTGAATCTCGATTTAACGTACTTTCATTTAACGAATTCTCCGACTTGACGAATGCTTTTTTTTATCCCGGCAAAAAGTGTGCTAAATGCTTCCATTTAACGAATTTTCAGCTTTGATTTAAAAACGAACAACAATCGCTAAAAAATTATTCGCACGTGAGACTAAAACTTTGAATTTTTCGCACTTAAAATTTTGAATATTTCACACCCTAATCTAAGTGTGTAATTATCTGTATGTATTATATTTTAAATTTTAAAAGCAAGTAACATTAAAGAATTAAGATCATTTTAAAGTCTATTTCCTAACGTATATAATTTTTAAGTTCGTAGTAAACAATAATCACTTTTTTCTTCATATCTAAGGGTGTTTTGCTTTGATATTTGTATACCATACTCTATACAAAAATTGATATTCGATTTAACGAACGGATTTGTCGGTCCTAATCAATTCGTTAAATCGAGGTCCAACTGTATTTTCTAAAAGATGAATAGCCTTATGTATGAAAAACAAAATCTTGATAATTTGTAAATATTTACGTTAACGCAAATATGCTAATTCTGAGGGGGAAAAAAATCAGAAATATCACCCTTCATTAATCATTTAGGCAAAAAGCTTGAACTAATTTATAATAAATAATAATAAAATAAAAAAAACTCACATGAAGCTTAAAAAAACAAAAAATTTTCATGTTTTTTGAAAAAGACATGGTCTAAAATACTTCAATCATAGTTTATTCATTATACAAGATATTAATCGGGTCGTGTTTAACGTTTTTTAAAACATGAATTTTTAATATAATGAATTTTTAATAAATTTTTTAGCAAAGAGTTTCTTTTGTGAAATAAAGGGCCGAAAAATGAAGTGACTTCGATTTGTGAATATAAGATAAAAAGGGAGAGTTTTTAAGGCTTTTAGTATTTTTTCCGTAACCAAAAGTGGTCGAAGGTTAGAAACTGAGATGAATCACTGTTTAAATACAATAAAATATACTGCGATCCTCGGTGGCTCAGGGAATAAAGCGTTTCGCTCTATACAATGAGGTGAACTGAATCTCAGCGATGACTGGTCGATACGAATTCCACATCCGTCTTGTACCGACCCTAGTGCTGACGTAAAATATCTTCAGCAATAGACGGATCGTGGGTTCAAGGCTTTCGTGGTTTTCCTCTCCATGTAACGCAAATGTGGGTTCGTCCCATAAAAAACTCCTCCACGAAGGCAACATTCCTCCCAATACTTGAGCCAGTAGTTCCCTTGTCTTCTGGATAGGGTTCAAAATTGCGAGGTCACGGAGTTGAGCATCGGTAGTCGTAAACCCAAAATTGGGTCCACTGTTCAACGACGGTTGTAAAAAAAACTATACTGCAGTTTAGTTATTTCTAACGCTTTAAAATATTTTAGATAATTCACATATTTTTTTAAAATTTTTTTTGTGATAGTAAATCAGATACGGAAAATGGAAAACCTATTATTTTTATTTCTTAGCATATAAAAAGTAAACTTGCAGTTTTCAGTATTTTGGTGCTGAAGTTAATAATAAATTTTGTGTAAGTAACTGGAATATTACAATAAAAAAGATCACCTGATAATTTTGTTTAAAGAAGTAAAAAACTGTACAATTTTGGACGTTAAATCTTTTAAGGGATCACATGATTTCTTAAAGCAAACAAAAATCCGTAAAATATGGAATTTCATATGACTTCTTTATGAAAGCAAAATCAAAAAGAAATCTGAGCTTTTAGATAATAAAAATAGAAATTACGAGGTACAATTTACATCTTAGAAAATTCCACACTGTAAAAAAAAAAATTCTTGCAATTTAAAAATGAAATAAAAACTTTTTTTTATAACTCTGATGGATTAACATGAAAGGTTTTACAGAGCTTAATTACCTCTTTAAAAAAGTATTATTATTTGAATAATACACAGTTTAAATATTTTGAAAAGGAAGAATTTTATTTTATAAAATCAAAATTTCCAGTTTTTCAGACATCAGTTTTAGCAAAGAATTCATTTTTTAAATTAAAGGTGCACAATGATGTATAACTCATAGTTAATAACATTCCGTATGCTGTTAACTGTTTTAATTCTATATATCACAGAAATTTCAAAACTTGTTTTCGTACATAAATATGTAATCAAATTATGAAAAATATATTTAAGGTATCGTCATTTCCAAGGTATTAAATTATTGCTCCAAATTTCCATTTTCAGCTCAGAACTATCATTTAATATCATTTCTTTATAACATGATATCCTCAGCGTAAAATTAAATATCCAGTTACTCAAAAATATTAAAAAAAATTTTATTATAACTTATTTAAAGAAAACTTATCTTAGTAAGTTTCAAAACATTTTTTAAATATATAAGAATATAAGTTTGAATAGTTAAATAAGTTTGAAAAAAATGTTATATGCAAAAATATAACGAAGAAGAAAACATATCTTGAAAAGGACTTCTGAGCATTTCTTTTCTTGTATATAAATTTTAATGAACAAAAAATTTCAAATATTACTGTATATCAAAATTACCATGAAGTAGTCCCGTAGTGAACTGATCGTAAAGACGCGGTTTTCAGTAGAACTCCGAAGTCACTGGCTATAGTCAGTAAGCGGGTGGGTGATCACTTGGATCAGCCTGCGTAGGGACAGCGGGAGCGTGGTATCGGTCCTCTTTAAACTGTTCTACCGTAAAGTGCTCGACTTTGAGGTCATGTCATCGAGCTACCAAAGCAGGGAGCCATCCCTTCTGCAGAGGATAAAAAAAAATGCGATGGCATGTCTTCGGATCATCCTCAGGGATGCTTCCCAGACCGTCGCCAATAGCTCATTGTCCAGCTCTAGTGCGACGTAAACCACTAGCAACGGAAACTTGAAATTTATGTAGGAAAACCAAAAACAACGGAAACTTGATGGTATATAGAAAAATCAAAAATGTATACAGAGTACAATGGAATAAAAAAAATTAACTTTCGATAATATGAAGAAGAATTATTTACTGTTAAAATTGTTGAAAATAAAAATTCCATGTTGTAAAAAGTTGGTTGCTCTATGTTTGGCAAGCGTGGAAATGCAGATAGAAACTGAAATTTGAAATGCTGAAATGTCCATTTTTTCCTAACGGATTTAACCTGAGTTTTTAATTTATTTATTTTGAAATTCTTTTTATTCTGAAGTTGTAATTTTTTTAAGTATATTTGCGGTTTTTATCACTTCTTTTGCTTTTCATTACATTTTGATTTGCTGTCCAAAATCTTAACGACTCAAAAGCTACGAAGACGTGCAGAAAAATAATACTGGATTTTGATGGAATAAAGAAATGTCTGATTCAATCATTAATTGAAAAATTATCAACTGTTCAACTTACAGAAATAAAACGGTTTTAGTAATGGACTTACCACCGAAATACAACTGCAGAGGTGAGATTTGATATGATTTCAAATTATAAACTTAACGCGAATTTTATTAAAAACACCAGTTTGACTGAAAGTCATTACAATTTGAAATGCTTTTTTTGTGTGCATATTTTAGAACTTTTTCTGATTTAAATAATGATTTTTTTTTATTATTATATTGGAGAAAATTTATGTTTCTCGGGATTTTGGTTGTACAGTTGATTACAAATTACTCATTTTTAACGATTAATATCTTCACAAAACCTCATTATATAAAACTACAATGGTTGCACATTTTATGAACATAATTGCTTTTTCTTCAAGTGCAAACTTTAAAGATTAAAAATATAAAATAAATATAAATGAGAGGCCACTACAGGGATCGGTGAGTGCTGTCTTCTAGTGTTTATAAATAAACTTAAATAATTTAAGTCTAATTTAAATTATTTGAAAAGAACAGAAAAATATTTTTTTTTACATGTTAACGATAACTAAAATTTTTTTTACTATTTTTTATGGTTGTAAATCGTATGCTTTCCTTACTCAATTTGTTTTTTTAAATTTGTTAACTATATCTCTTCCATTAAACAAAAAAAGTAATAAGAAATGTGTCGGATAATAGTTCTATAATTAACAAAATTAATCAGTGTATAAAATGTTTTTAATACACTATGAGACGAAAAGCAATTATGCGAATGTAAAAACAATATGATATTTCCTACAAACGGCAATATATGTAGTTTTACACACAAAGTTGCAAACTTTTTGGAAATAGAACAAAATAAAGCGAAACAAGCAACTCTAAATTAGAGTTGAAAACTTTGATTTAGGAATACAAAACAAACCTTTGAAAGCGAAGTATTTTTCAATAACTATTTTGGAATTTGATTGAAGCTCCAAACGTTTAGTTGAAACATTTAAATATCATAAAACGCAGAATAAAAAATAGGCAATGATAAAAATATTTTGTCAATATTTGTTCACATTTTCAATGAAACGAAGGTGACTATTACAAGACTTTGTTAACCGCTAAAACCAACAAACAGTAAGGAAAAATAAAAGAAAATAATATTAAGAAAATTAATCTTAGATTAAGATAATATTATCTGTTCCATTATTTTTTAATGATAACAGGGGGAAATAAAACTAAAATTTTGAGTCATGGATAAACGCATATTTGTTTATTAAAATTACAAATTTACTATTTAGCTTTATTAACTGTGCAATATGCACAGTGTGATTCTTTCTTGTACAGAAGGTGAATATATTGTTATTCAATATTGATTCGCACACAAATACGCATACTTATGCGTATTTAATGAAAGTCAATTTTAAATGTAAATATACATACATTTATGCATATTGATAGAAAATATTATTAAAATACCTGCAGCCGGCACTTTATGGGTATTTGCGAATCCTATATGTTTGTGCATCCCAAAGATGATGCAGATGAAGATGCAATATCGCGAGGTTTCCATGACAACCAGCTGTCAACAATCTCTCTTGAAGAAACACACACCGTTTAGATCTCTGCTTGCGGACAAGTGATGGAGAGAGGAAAAAAATTCTAAATCGTTTGCTCCAGCGGTTTCCAAGTTCGTGACGTGAATTTGTTGCTAGAACAGACTTGCGCAGAAAGCGATAGTTTTCGCTTTCACTTCTTTTCCATTCAAGCGAAAAAGTTATTTATTTATTTTTGTTAAACAAAAAAGCAGACGATGAATCTGATGCCTTTAGTAGCCGGTTTTTTTGGATGCGTGACGTCATTATCAATAGCTACAGGGATGAGTATGATCGAACTATTTTATTCTCTGTCAGTTGTTCTGCTCATTGTCAAACAATGCGAGCATAAACTTTCTGGTTTGGGCTTCGCGCGCATTCCACACTTATCTGAATCGAATAGTTTTCAGTAACCCCTCTTTTCCTGCTAACTGCAGGACAAATATTCGAAGAAAAGAACATAAAAATTTCAGAGAAAGAATTTTATATTCAACGTGAATTCTAATTTTCTTTAAGTGTGTTTTGATTTATGGAACAATAAACATTTTTTTTCCTGGTTCACAGAGCTGCGAATCATAGAGTGTTTTTATGAAAATGAAAAAATAATTTTTGACGCACCGAATATATTCAACTTTTGAGTTTAATCCGTTTTTTTTTTTCTTGTACTTTTTATGAACGGAACCGAGTTTAAACGTATTGGTGCGCACTAGACATACCGTTTTTGCGAAATCCCTCCCTAATGTTATTAAGTTGGATGAATGAAGGTTAGCAGGATAAGCCACAAAATTGAGTGCAACAGTCGCATTTCAAGAAAAAGCTATGAATATAAAACACACTTACCTGAACTCATAACGCTATATTCTTAGAATATCCCACTTCGATGTAAACTCAAATAGTTTTTATTATTATTATTTTTTTTGAATAATTTATTTCGATATTACACTGAAAAAAAATATTTTCGCTTTCTTTTAGATATAAATAGCTTCAAGAATCATGCGATGTGCTAAATAAATAAGGGTTTAAATTTTTGACAAATTTGAAACTCCATTTGTGTTTGATACAGTCAATCAACGTTGCAATGTTTTAAAATTGCTAAGAAGGGTAATTAAATTTGATTGAAATTAAATTGAAATTCAATCGCACGAATGTTTAAATATTTCATAATTATCAGACATATAAGGGGGGGGGGAACTCAACTATTGGCGACATTATTATGATTAGTAGTTATTTTCTTATATCTGAGTAATTCTTTAGGCACGACTAGCTAGGTACGACTGTAGGTAGGTTCCTGTGATCCGAGCACATGCCATCACAATTTTGATTCTCTGGAGAGGGGATGGCTCCCCTACTATAGCAGCCCGACACCCTGCGCGTGAAGTCGAGCACCAAACGGTAGAACAGTTAAGCGAGAATGGATACCCTTGGTCCCTTCGCAACCCGATACACTCTCGGTCCATTCGCAGTCAGGTCACCCAGCCGCTCATTGACAGCTGTCAGTGATGATTGATTAAAATAATGTACTCGTCCTACGATCACACTGTGGCACCGTTTAGAATGAGAGTTTAATTCAATATCATTACGTAAGAATCTAGAATTTAAAATTATAAGATGCGGCATGTTGTCCCCGCTGTTCGTTTTTTTTTAAATCAAGAATAAATTGAATGTTTACACAAAGAACCGCGATTGTGGAAATAAAATCAAATCGGATTTGCTGGTCTTTTAACACTAGAAAGACTGAAGCTTAGTATATACCTATATTGCGTAAAAGCAGTCAAAATGACTGGATTGTAAAAGAATAAATAATGTGTAAAGAAATTAAAATTGTTAAAAATTTATTTCTAATATATTGTATATTATTTACAGTTATATAACAAGTTTTCAGTAAATCTTAACACTAAAAAATTTATATGTTGTACAAATTCTAAGAAATTGTGTCATTATGTACATCATTGTTTTTCTAATTGAAATTAAAAGCAGTCAACATGACTTCTTTAGGCAATCTAGTGTTAAAAAATAAGTTTTAAAATTAGATTTTATTTCGAAGAGTTCAATTTATTTTGTTTCGAAAGAGTTTAGCTAAACAAATGAAACTAAATTGCTGTTTTCAAAAAATAAGTGGTATAAACTTTGAGAATCAGAGGAAATGTCACTCATTTTTTTCTTAAAAAAGGTTATTTTATTTTGAATTCGAGAGAGAATTGCTGATGAAATTTTTTATAAATGCATGAATTTTTTCATAATAGGTTCAATTTATTGTTACTGAAAAGAAGTATTTTTATTTTATTTCATTTATTTATTTAAATTTCGCTATTTCTTGTCTCATAGACACTTTACTTATATGTTTTCATATAAATAACCGAAGCATTTGGATTATTATAGCATGAACAAATTATGGATTTTTGATTGGATAAAATTATAATTACAGTTTTAAAAAATAATTACTGATTAAAAATTGTGCTACATCTCGGAACACTGGTGATTCTTCCCTGGAACCCTAAAATTTCGCTTAATATAACCTTTTGGTACCGCTGATTTAATCGACACGTCCGATATTTTATAATTTTATAACCGTCATTGAACAGCAAACCCAATTTTATGGGTTTGCGACTACTAATATTCAACTCCATAGCCTTGTAATTTTAAACCCAATCCAGAAAACAAGGAAACTCCTGGATCGTGTACCGGGAGAAATTTGTCTTCGTGGAGGACTTTTTGATGGAGCTAAACCGCATTTACGTTACATGGAGAGGAAGACCACGAGAACCCCCCCACGGTTAGCCTAACGGTAAGGGGATTCCAACCCATGATCCTTCTACCGCTGAGGATATTTCACGTCAGTACAGTGGTATTCGCAAGCCGTATGCGGAATTCGTATCGACTGGGATTCGAATCCGGTTCGCCGTATTGGAAAGCGAACGCTCTATCCCCTGAGCCATCACGACTCAACACGTCCGATATGGATTTTTCGGTTTCTAATTATCATGTTAAAAATAACGAATAATAATTTATGAAACAAAAATTCGTCGGTATTCATTTTTGGAAGGTCTAAAAACGCTTGCTACAATCTAAGAATATTTCAAAAACTATCTTCTTTTGTTCAGACCCTACACAATTATTCTACTTTTATTTATTTTTCTATTTGCAACTGCAAATAGAAAAAAAAGCGAAAAGAATTTGTGTTTTTAGACACGCGACTGAGAACAAACGAAGCTATTTTGTAAATGAATTTTTCTGCCCGAGATAATTCAAGACACACTGGACATAACAATGTTTCGTCCATTTCATATAACAAAGCGCGATAAGTAAAAGTGGCTGAAACTTATGTCTCCGTATGCCTCAGCGAATGAAACGATAGATCATTCTGTATTTATGTATACAAGCAAGTTCTAAAATGAAATGAAAATAACTCTGGTTGAGAAAAAGTGTCAGTTATATCTTCAAGAGAGCTTTAAATAACGGCAAAAAATGTGATCTTTACTTAGAAAGATGTAGATCAGAATGGTGCATTTTTACTATTGTGATACATTTGATATGAAAAAATGATACATTTTTAGCATTATTTGGCATATTGTAAGGATACATTTATAGTATATCTCTTAATATTTTGATTATGAAACAAAATTCACTCGTTTCAATAGAATATTTATATGCTTTTTAAAAGGGTACTAGAAGTTAATTTCTTACCTTTCTTTTTCATTGCGTTGAATGAAAAAAAAAAAAAAAAAGACTTCGACTTAGAAGGTTTATTAGTATTATATTTCTGGTAATCAAAAATAATAAAAGAAAATCTTTAAATATTATTTTTTAACGGCATCACTGGCAGCGGTCAGTAAGCGGATGGATGACCACTTCTATCAGCCGGCGAAGGGACCGAGGATGCGCGGTATCGGTCCTCGTTAAACTGCAAAGTGCTCGACCTACCAAAGCAGGGGAGCCATCATCTCCGCTGAGGATTGCAATAGCATATCATCGGATCATCCTCAGGAATGTTTCCCAAGCCGTCGCCAATAGCCCATTGTGCAGCGCTAGTGCGACGTAAATAAAGTACCTTCCAATAGGTACCTAGTAATATTGGGACTTATATTATCGATTGCATCAACATAAAAGCAGCGTAACAGACCATTTCTTAAAACGATAGCATGAATGACCATATTTCGTTAATCTATATTTTCGAAACCAAATAAAGCACAAAGAAAAATATGCCAAGTATTTCTTTCTTTTTAGTTACTGAAGTTCGATGTATAGTCCCTTTTATTTATTCGACACATTTCGAATTAATTTATTTCGCTATTGTAATTTTCATGGTTCTTTAAATGCTGCTCAAAGGTCAAATCTCAGCGCTGTTTTCGGGCATTGGTTTCTTATCCGCTGAGATCCTTCACCGCATGGCCTTTAACATCTCCGGACATTAATCTGTATAAATGGGGCTAAGTTATGGTGATCATAGATAATCCTGATTTGAGTTCGAATCCCGCCGCCCGCAAACTCCCCATGTAGTAAATGGTGACTGATGTTAAATATGTCGGGTCACGAAGTGCTCCATGTCCCCATAACAAATCATACCTCTGGGGGTACTGATTCAGGAGTTTCTTTGTCTTCTAGATTGGATTCAAAATTACAAAGCTACGGAGTAGAACATTAGTAGTCGTAAACCCAAAATTGGGTCGACTGTTCAACGACGGTTATAAAATAAAATAAAATCCTGATTTGAGGACAAATAAGAGGAGCGTCCTTGAAAATTCACCCATTTATTTATGGAAAATATTCATTTATATGTGCAACAAAGTTGTTTTTTCTTTTTAATTGATAACTATACTATCAGATGCAGAATCATTTTCAGCAAGCTTAATTTCATTACTAAGCAGTTTCGACATACATGGTTTTCTGCATTTGTTTGATAGATGTAAAATGAATGTGTACATGATTATTAAAATTGTTTATTTTGTGCAAAAATTATCTTCAGACGATTACGAAATTTCAAGGACACTTTAATAGTAGTTTGTTATGAAACGGGTCTCTTTTTTTTTAAGGAAAAAAAAACTAATTATTTTTGATTTTTTTAATATGCATATAAGAAAGAAAAATATTAGATATTTTCGTAGAAATTCAAGGATATCTGAGATCCAATATTTAAGGGCATTGAAGAGAGGACAACTATTGAAATTAGAGGATTGTCCTAAAGATTTGAGGACATCCATTGATTACGCTGTTCATGAACCAACGAAATCACAACAAGGACCATCGAGAAGCTACAAAATGTGCGGCTCACGAGTATTAAAAGAAAAATAAAAAAAATTTTCCTGAATTATACTGTTGCCTCATTTTGTTAAGTCAGAAACATATGCGTAAGGGTTTTTTTTTTTTATTTAAAAAAAAAGAATAAAAAGAATGTCGTTGACTTGATGGGCATATTTTCGAATGAAGTCAATTAAAATGCCTGGACTTTTAGCCTTGAGTTTGAGCCATGACTTAGACCTTGGCCCTTCCAAAGGTAGGTCCCATGTGTCGGCGTCTAAAGAGAAAATAACTTGTAGGTCAAGTTTTGTTTAACAGAACGCAGACGAGAAGGTGGGTGTTAATTCACTTTGATTTTAGGGGTAAATATTCAGATGGGTATAAATGGTCCTTACGTGTTTTGGATAATAGAAAATATCTGCGTATTCATAATGTCATACCTGCATATTCACGTTTTAATGTATAGTCCCTGGTCAAATATTTAGACATACTGTAAGATTCTATGCAAAATCTTAATTATCAGGTGATACTATACAGCTGTATTGTTTTTATGTGACTGAAACCGGTTAACACTTGTTTATACTCCTGCATCAATTGGTTAACATTGTAATGTAATACGTTAAAAATAAATACTAATAGGAAGTATATAAAAAATCTCCCGAATAAAAACCCATTCCATATATATTTAAATATAAAAGTATTGCCTATAAACTCGTGTAAATCATGTCATTATTAAAAGACTTCAGTGCGTCTAATAATTTGATTTAATTATTATAATATACTAATATAATACCTGATATAATAAATATTCTAAATTTACATAATATATCGTCTAATTTAACCCATTGATACACGAACGTAAACAAGTGCAAACAGACAATAAATCTGTATAGTATCACCTGATAATAAAGATTTTACATAGAATCTTATAGTGTGTCTAATAATTTGGTCAGGGAGTGTAGATTATAAGCAGATATTCAAAATTTCTACACTTTTTCTCGTGCCTGTGCTCCGACTTTTCGATAATCAGAAAAAAATCTTTAACATATTAATTTTTTAGGCGCATCATTTTTTTCCTTCCAAAGTTGCAATGAGGCCAAAGATTTTGGCGCTGTTTTGGAAACCAAAACCCCATTCTTTAAAACGGAGTATGAATTCTTCATTATTTTTATTTCTTTACGATCTGTAAGCAGTAAGGTAAAATTCAAACAATTAGAGTACTATTTTTTCTTATGGCCTAGATTAATAAAAAGCATTCCGACAGACTTAATAAATTTCCCCAAATATATATATGTGTGTGCATGTTACTGTGAATGATCGAAATTATCATGTTTGTTGACCTCACCGGTGAATGTTGACAATCACACAGTCGCTTTGGTAAATGTTCGAAATATATAGTAGGTCTAGTTAAGTGCCACTGCCCGGTATACTTCTTCCCGGTATGCCCTACATCAATGTTTTCTAAGGTTCAGTGCCCCTGCCCGGTATACCTTACACTGATGTCTTTTTTAAAATTAAGTGTCTCTTCTCGGTATACATTTGCCCGGTATGTCCTACTTCAATGTTCTTTTAAGATCACGTTCCACTGCCCAATATGCATTTAACCGGTACTCCGAACACTGATGTTTCTCCTAATCTATCCTCAGTAGATATTTAAATTACGAATAAATATTATAATATCAATGAATAATATCCAATCGGATATAATAAATATTTTAGAAATTCAGTAAAAATACTATGTGATTGTTGGCATTCACCGGTGATAGTCGACATTCTCGATTTCGGTCATTAGCGGTAACATTTTAATTTTATTTACTTAAAATCTTTACTGTTAAATTTTTAAAATAGTTAGCTTAAGCTAATTATTACATGATAAAAAATTTAATCACCTAATAAAAATAATAATATTAATCTTGTGTCAGATATGCGTTCAGTGTAATGAACGATTGGAAGCTCATTCTTTCTTTCATCCTCTTACTGCACGCTAATGGTCACTTCCAATCTCATACTAAATTAAACAAAAAAATAAAATAAAATACTAACAACAGAACCGGTATTAACTTTCGTGAGAACGGGAGTTCGAGTCCTGCCGGCAGAAGACTCCCCTCCCCGTGTAGTAAATGGTGACTGATGCACATTAAATCTGTCGAGTCACTAAGTCCTCCATGTTCCCATAAGAAATTATACTTCTGGGGGAACTGGATTGGGAATTGATAGTTCTCTAGCTCAGATCAAAATTGCGATCTGTGGATGAATGAATGGGTCCACCCCATAAACGGGTGTGGCATAAGTCGAATTCTTGGCGATAGATGGCTCTACTGGAAAACAAGAACAATTGCCTCCCTAGTGCCTAAATGGCCGACGACAACAACAACAACAGAACCAATGCTATTAGTTTAAAAATAGGTTATAATCGTTTCCCAAATCTTAAAAACTTTTTTATTTTTTTTTTTTTTGCCAGAGAATACATATTTATTTAAATAAATAAAACGAGCAATGAGAGTACAATTTCAAAGAACAGCTCTGACAGTTCGGCTTTTAAAGTGTGATCGAAAATTAAAGTGTGATCGGAAATTAAAATGTTTTTAAAATTCACGTTTGAAAAGTGTACTAAAAATGCAAAATAAATGTTAATCTTTGTCACGAAAACGACAAAAAAGGGTTTTTAAATGGTGAAATTTTCCTTTTGCGTTTTTTGCTATGTTCGAAACATTTTTTTCGACTTATTTTCTGATTTTTTGACTACAATACTAAACAAACGTGGTTTTTAAAATGTGTATACATTTTTTATTTTCATAGTTTCTAAATTTTAGTTTTGTGTCTCCTGGCTCGTTTAGGCTGAAAAATTGTCAAAACTTCGATTGGCGATAAATTCAGAAAGAAGTTTAAAAATTTTATATTTATCCAGTACAGGGGACCAGTTAAAATTTGAGCGCTTGAACTAGTCGAAAAGTGGTCGAAATTTTGATTGCAAGATTTTTGTTTTCCTATTTGTTAAATAATAGAGCTCTTAATTAAACTGCGTTAAATTTAAATCCAGCGGATAAAAAAAAATAAATTATTATTTACTTAAAAGAAGAAAAAAATTAAAAATCCACTACCCATGGAAAAAAAAAAAAAAATTCTGAAGAGCAAGCATAAAAAGGCTTGTGGAATTATAATAACAATTTATGCCGTGGATTTTCAAAATTTTTGGTTCAGTGACAAGTACTTTTGATATTATGCAAGTCTGCAACATCCGCTTCGATAAATATATAAATATTATATTTATGTTTATATAGTTCTAAGAAAACTCAAATAGTGGTAACGAAATGAAGGCAAAGTTGGATTATTTAATAAATTTGTGACCATCACACTTTGTTATTTTGTAAAGAAGGTAGGTATTTAAATTGCGTCGCACTAGAGCTGCACAATGGGCTATTGGCGACGGTCTGGGAAACATTCCTGAGGATGATCCGAAGACATGCCATCACAATATTGACCCTCTGTAGAGGGGATGGCTCCCCTGCTTTTGTGGTTCGACGACCTGTGAATGAAGTCGAGCACTTTACGGTAGAACAGTTTAACGAGGATCGATACCACGCACCCTCGGCCCATAAGCAAGCTGATCGAAGTGGTCACCCACCCGCTCACTGACCGCATCCAGTGATGATTGACTTCGGTGTTCTACTGGGAACCGTGTCTTTACGATCAGTCCACTGCGGGACTTATGTAAAGAAAATGTATATTTTAATAAATGGAATATTTGTATGTATAGCGCGAAAAAAAAAAAGATCACCCAGAATAACTTTTGATCTAATGATCGGATCTTCATGTAAAAGCGCTTAAATAAAGGAATATTTTAATAAGATTACCATACTAAAAATAATTTTTTTCAGCAAAATAAATTATTAAATTTGTCATATTTTTTTTCTTGGTATGGTAGAACTACAATATGTCTGAAAAAAAGAACTAATACTGTGTTCTGTTTCTCTTAATAAAAAGAGCAAAAACTATTTTAACGACGAGTGAGTTACATAAATTTTATTTATGGCAACCTTTGAAGGTAAAACAAAAACATTTATATTCAATAATTCGTTTACATTCAAGGTGCTCCCCCCCCCCCTCCGCTAACCAGAGCTAAAGACCCTACCCGCTATCAACCTTACTTCGAATTCGGGAAGTAAAAAAAAGTTTTGAAAGATTTCGGTAGTGGTGCCATCTATAATAGTATTATTTAAATATAAGAATTTTTAAAATGGTACATAGTTCTTGCGTAAATTTGTAATTATTTGAATTAAAATATGGTAAAGAATGAAAAAAGTTTACTATGCTTCAAATTATTCGCATCGTGTCCCTGTATATTAATTCCATGAAGAAAAAAATAGGAAGTAAAAAACAACAACTTACATTTATGTTTATTCTATTTCCCACTGACGTCAAAAGTATTGGATTATGAATTATGATAGCTTTCATTAGAATTCTCTACTTTATCATGAGCTCATACCTCTCTGATATATGACTGGAAATTTACCTACATTCAATAAATACTAGTTTACATATTTTAATATCATTAGTTATTCTTCTTTATATCTTATTGAAAGATCGTTTAAATGCTAAGGATTGTAAAAACATATTCGTATTCCATTTGTCAAATTTCTGCTTATAATTGCTCTAATTTAACGCTTTAATCATATAAACATTTTTACATCAAATAAAGATCACAGGTAAGCTTCACACACTTCAAATTAATTTACAAAAATGAAGAAATGCTACATGGGGGGACACAATAATAACTCAAAATAATAATTTAAATAAAATATTATTTTATATCCATTTAATGATCTTTCATTATTTCTTGATAAATTTTAATTCGGATCACTTTCTGTCTCGTAAGCGTCGTCCCTGACTGCAGGGAGATAGCTTTTTTTTTTATCTATATACTGCGCATGCTTGTAAACATATCAGAGGATCTTTAGTGTCCAAAGAGAACACACTTACTTTCTGCGTACACATTTGAATTGAACACATGTTTGTTTATAAATAATAAAAACACATAAAACGAAAATGTTTTTTCTATATGTTTAAAATTTTAATTCTATTATTTTACATTTGAATACAATTTCACCTTTTGCTTAAGAATTAAATCATCTCATAAATTAATATAAAATGCGATCAAAAAAGAAAACATTTGATCCCATAATTTATTCATTTTCTGACAATTTTTTAGCTACCATAACAAGTAAGTCATCCCTCAGTTTGTGTAAATAATATCCAAACTTCACATTTTTTATATACATATTTTAAGAATTAGTTAATATTTATAAGGATTGCTAATTTGTCAATTTTTAGCTTTGCTTTTTATAGTAAAATTATTGTATCACGCATATATTTATACATTTTAATTTAGATGAAGATCACAAGGTATTGTTTATTGCTTACCTGAGCAAACTTAACAGTAGGGATGATGCAGTTCAACAAATAAATAATCTGAAAGAGGTTCGTTTTATGATATTCTGTTCTTCATAACATGTTAGTCGATAAGGAAAAAAAATGTAAAACAAAATGTATTTGACTTAATAAATGTTAATTCTTTAAATTCTGAATTTTACAAACAATTATTAACTTAAAATCACATTTATTAAGCTAGGATTTCAAAGTTCTGAAATCCTTGTGAATGCAAATTTTTATACATGCATATTTACTACACATGTCTGTATGTATGATAAAGAAAATAAAATTTATTACAAGTTTTTTTTTTTTTTAATATTTAATATATAATTGAAATGCTTGTAGGTAATTTCTGATTATGTTAGCAAAATGTGAAAAAAATTAGGTAGGTAGTTACTGAAACTAAAATATTTGTTTGTTGTTTATTATGTTCTTTAATTTTTAACTTAAATATTTCCTATTCTGTCCTATCTTAAATTAATTTTTTATTTTTTCACTATTAAGTGTTTTTTAAATTAACATTTTTTTCTTTAAAATTTTGTAAAAAAGCCTTTTTGTTTTTAGTAGTAGACTGGAAGCTTTAATGTATGTGATTTAGTTTTAAGTAAAATATGAAAAAGGTACCCATATGGCTACTAGTTAAAAAAATCCATAAATTTTTTATTTTATTTATTATAATTTTATTTTTGTGTTGTTGGTGCCTTCGATTAAGACGGCACTGATTAGTATACGTCATTTATAATACTCATTGTTGACTAAAAAGTCCCGACATTAGAAATATTTCTCTCAGATTCATTCCATTTTTCTTTCAGATTCATAAACGCCTAGTGTCTATAGAAAATGAAGAAAACAATCATTGTTATTTGAATGTTCTCTCATATGTATTCTGCAGAACACCTTTAAAGAGCTCACTAAAAAAAGCTTTGAATAGGTTTTTTTAAAAATATTTATTATGATATGAATTAATAAATTTATAATTAATTTCCTTGTATATGAATTAAAAGTCAATTTTTTTATTACAGAATTTTTCTAGATACATATGAGCAGATGCCATCTGCAGTTGTCTCAGCCTTAGAAAATAATTTGAGGTATTCCATAGAGATGATTCAATCAGCTAGAAAGTCCATTAAAGTAATAGAGGAAACAACTGATTGCCTCTTAGGCCTTCTTGATAGTAATTTTAAACTTGGTAAATCTTATAATAGCTTTTTTTTATTAGCTTATTTAATTTTTTATGCTAGATCCTTATTTACTTTATATTTTTTAGTATTTGTCTCATTATAATTTTACTCTTTTTTATTTTAATTAAATTTAAACAGTAAGAATGCATTAACCTGTTTCAATATAGATATGATATACAATTCTTCTTCTACCAGTACTACAGCCAGTTATTGGCCTCAACTGACTCAAACAGCTTATTCTATCTTGCCCTCTCGCCACCTATATATGGTTACATTTATAATTTTATTTTTTTGTAACTAGGTAATTTCTATTTTAACTTTTAAAAGAGAACAAAGAACAGTGTAGCTATATATTTTTTAACTGTAACAAATATTATTTTTTTTTTTGTTTCAGTGCTTTAACAATAATTACAACTACTACTTAATTCTTTTAGATCAAAAAAGCACTTTGAGCAAACTATTGCAATTTATAATGTATTATTATTTGCTATTTTTATAATTTATATGATTCAGCAAATAATATAATTTAAATTTTGATAAAAAGCTAAAAAAATATTTTTAGTCATACTAAATTATTTTCAATTTAATTAAAACTATTTACTTTATGTAAATGTAAATTTAGTTATTTTTAACCTCAACACTTTCAATTGACACTTTTTCCGCACCAGTGTGAGACGAAATTTTCTTTACAAAACAGATTCAATTAACAGAAGTTGAAAGAGTTGCTATAAGAAAGTTTCACTTTGATTTTATCTTTATTGATTATAACTTTTAATGATAGATACAGCATAACCACCTGTACTCTGCTGGCATTGAACGTGCTAAATCAATAAATGGTTATTTTTTCTAAACTATTAAGTAAACCTTTAAATTAGCCTGCTATTATTTTTATTTATTAATTAATAATGTTATTGGTAGTATTGATTATTGAAGGAATCTTTAAGCTTCTTTCTATTTATATATGCCATCTATTTAACTTGAATTTCATTTTGTATAATTTTTAAAACTATTTTTATTGCCAGGTCCTCAAGTTATCAATAATGAATTGATACTAGGTGAATATAAATATTTTTATCTTAGGTAATTTTGGCCGGAAACTTTTTTTATATTTTATTTACTGGTGTATTATCATTATTATTTTAAATTTTAGTATGGAGATGTATTTCAGAATTGGTTGACTATTTGCAAGATTCTTTTAGGTGAGAACTATAATTTTGTTTTTTGCCATCATATTATTTTAGTGTTAATTCATTCATACTTGAAATAAAACTCCAGCAGGGTTGCGACTCCGCAGGGAAAACCTGGAAAATACAGGGAATTTAAAAATCACCTGAAATAACTGGGAAAATGCAGGGCATTTTTAGTCTTTCTTTAGAAAATGGGAAAATACATGGAATTTTGTTTCTTATTTTCGTCTTTTAAAAAATAGTAAAGACACAAAGTGCAATCTATGGGATATTTAAGGTTGTTATTTCAGCTATATTAAGCTAGTCCATTTATTATAGCATTATTTGTTTTAAGTATGTGCATCTGTTCCTTTTTTTCAGCAATTATAACTAGTATAATTAGCTCAATGTAGCTCATAAAAGATCACAGTGATTATCCCTTTTAATATATTGTGTATAATATGCAGGGCTGATTGTGCTCCGGATCCAGATTTCCGGAATTTTTGCTAACAGTGATCCGGAAGTTTCCGGAGATCGAAGGTCCAGACGTCTCAAAAAATCATTGATTACAGAAGTTTCTAGAAATCAAATTTTCAAAGGTGGAACTTAAAAACCCAGTTTATATTATTTGTTTGTAAGGGACAGCCAAAGAGATACTTTATAAGCTTATATTCATGATTAATATTCATTTTTTATCAGTAAATAGTTGTTATAATCATAAACTCAAGAAAGAAAGACATATTTGTTAATTTTAATTACTTCTCCAGGTCATCATAGGTATGTGTAAAGGGTATAGGTATGTGTAAAATTTTAAATATATTTTAAGTAAACTAAGAAATATTGAGAAAAGGGAAAAAAACCTTGTTTAAATTTTTTTCTAATTTTTCAATTTAAACTTTTTTTTTTTTAACTCAAGAAATTTTCAGGAATTTTGACTTGGGCTCACAATCACCCCTGAATATGTACAGGGAAAACACAGGTATTTTTCTTTCTAGATTTGAGTGGCAACCCTGTCTGAATAATTAAACCACCTAATAATATTTTAATAAAAGCTACAAAATGGAAAGAGTTGATCTTTGCAAACAAACTAATTTTATGTTTATTGCATTACCTTTATAAATTCAGTTTATTAATTATTTGTTTTAGACAATTATCGTTATACTTTTATTAATCAAAATTATTTCCGTCCTTGAAATGACAAAAGCAGTTAAATAAATGAAATTACGGGAGTAATCTTTTGCGAACAATATTAAATTTAATTGAAAATAATGTTTAAAAGCCACAAATAGTAATGACTTTTATTAAAACCTATACATATTTGGGCGTGTAGGTTTTGAATAAAACTGGTACACCTTTGTCAGTATTGGGATAGATGGCAGGTATGGTAGAATACAGATGATGTAATCCTATAGATGTTAAGTCACACTTAAGAGATAAATATACAGTTAAAAGAAACAACTTTGCAATTTCAGTTTGTGTTAATCACTTACTTCTGTGACATAGCAACCACCTCTGTTGAATTGCGTCATATATGTTTTGCAATTTATCGTACTGATCAAGATCAGTGGCGTAGTTTTACCGTAAGGTCGAGGGGATCGGATAAACCGCAAAATCTATTGCAGGTAGAATAAAACCATCATTTCCCATAACAATGACTGCTGCGATTTCAGCTGAAGCGCTTGCAGTGGGCAAGTTATATCAACGACCATCAGAAATAGCACTATGACGAAGCACTAAATGAACATCTTCTTCCGGATGTTCTTCATATCTCTGGTAAAATGTTTTTTAGTTTTTAACGTAGGGATTAGTGTTCATAACACTTTGAATTATTTGTACCACAGGCAAACTACACTTGTCAGATAACCTATAAGTATATGCTGCATCATTTTCATGAATATAAATTTGTGCATATCTTGGTTTTTCAACAGTTTTTGGTATAAAGCTAGTAGTTGCAAGTGCATTTACTTCACCTTTTACTGTAATATAACTTATAGCATTAAAAAGAATCTCCTCAGCTGGTGAAAATGCTGCATGTATGAGCGTATGTTCTGTCTGAAGTGTTGTGCATCAGAAGAGCGTCCTAATAATAATTCTCTTAGTGCTTTGGGGTACTGGGGGGATTCTAGTTTAATTTTACCATGATGGCAACAATTATACTGGATTCTTCCGTGCTCATTTTAAAAAAGTAAAGCATCACAGTAATCACATTTTACATTCATGCCACCAATTGAAACCGTAAATTCTATTTTTGAAAATAATGAATTTTTTTCTTGTTTCTGCATACATTTACTTAGGAATAAACTAAAAGCATAAGTTAAATTTTTTATTAAATATATCTTTTTTTTCTTTTTAATTTGAATTGACTTTTTTGTTTCTTCAATTATTACCTTATTTACACCTCAGCTTTTAAGGAAAATCTAATTAAGGAGTCGGTCCTGAGCCTATGTATCCTGAGCCTAAGAATATTACATAATTTTCTTAATTTAAGAAAAAATGATGATTAGTCCCTAAATTCTTCCTCTGATAATCAATCATCTCATGCATTTGTTTTATTTTCAGTCAAGTCTCTATTGAAGAAAGTAATACCTGTCAAGCTGTTTTAAAAACAGTTATATCTATCTTTCAAAAATGTGAAAAAGCTGTGCATCTAATCAAGAGTACTTGCAGTTACAGTCAACAGATAGGAGAATATTTGGTTCATTTATTACAAAATGGTATTGAACTATTTTATTTTATAATGATTACTTATTTAAAAAGTTTTGGAATAATTATTAAACCTGCTGCAGTGACAGTGTCATATTTAAGATGCATAGTGCATTTGATACTATATGGTATTGTAATATTTTATTTTATATTCCAACTTTTATATCTTGACACAGGGGTCTGTCTAGGTTTTTCTGAGAGGTACCTATTTTGTGAAAATTCAGACATAATTTCTGAAAATTAAGAAGTTTTATTAAACAATCAATCAACACCAAAAATATGGATTTATTGTTTCTTACGAGACACATAAATTATATTTTAAGAAAAAGTACTTTGTGAAACTACTGTTTTTCCTGTTGTAGTTGTAGTTCATTTGCGTCGCACTAGAGCTGCACAATAGGCCATTGGCGACGGTTTGGGAAACATCCCTGAGGATGATCCGAAGACATGCCATCGCAATTTTGATCCTTTGCAGAGGGGGTGGCACCCCCACTTCGGTAGCCCGACGACCTGCACGCAAAGTTGAGCACTTTACGGTAGAACAGTTTAACGAGGGGCAATACTGCACACCCTCGGTCCCTACACAGACTGATCCAAGTGGTCACTCATCCGCACACTGACTGCAGTCAGTGATGCTTGACTTCGGTGATCTGCTGATACAAACTATGTTATCATTCCTTATTTATCATAATCAAAATAATGTATACAGCTTTAGTCTTACTAACAAATTTACGAGAAAGCTAAATGAAAAACTATTTTCTGCAGTCTATTTATTAGCTTTCTTGAAAACTTGTTAGCAAGACTGAGACCCTTTCTGCATATAACTTATTTACCATACTAAATAACATATTTTATTTACCATAATCGAATAAGAATATGCCGAAAGGGCTTCTGTCTTGCTAGCAGCTTAATGATATAGCTAAATGAAAAACTATTTCCTACTTTCTATTTATATATAACTTATCAAACTTATAACTGCATATGACTTATTTAGTGTATCAAATATTTTACTTATAATCAAATTAGAATATGGGAAAAGGCTATTGTCTTGCTAACAGCTGAACGCGAAATGAAAAATCTATTTTTTGCTTTCTATTTATAAGCTTTTTTTTAAAAAAATTAATAGCAAGATTGAAGCTCTTTCTGTACATAGCAATTTGATCATGGTATGTAAGATATTTACTATAAACAACTTTTCTGGTACAAAATGATAATTTCAACATGATAAAAAACTCTCAAATGTTTTTAATTAGTTAATATATTAATATCTAAAAAAATATTTAAATTTATGTTTAATGTTTTGTTTGTAGTTTTATTCATATCATTAGAAGCTTAAACTTTTATTACTTTTTCTGTAGTAAAAGACAAAATGACTTATTTTTATTGTATGTATATTATTCACTATTTATGTGTACATTATTACTTATTGTCATGCACGAATGTAATTATTTATTTGAAATAATATTAAACTTTCTTCCAGGGGAGACTTATTTAAACTGTCGTTTGAATGCAGGAATTGCGTATTCTTATTTTCTGTTGAATGACCCAAAAGCAACTGAGGTTAAGCATAATTGTTTTTCTATTTATATTTTAAAATCTTGTGTAATTATTAAACTTTTTTGCGTGAATAAAATGTATACCTAAATGTATCTCAACAAAAACTATTACAGTTTATTCTGTAAAATATACTTTGATTTGTATTAAGTAATTAAAATAAATTGTCTAATTTTAGTTTATATAATATATGATTTATCAAACAAGGAGTTTATCAGTGGTAAACAACTTATCAAAGTTTGTTTATTTTTGTTTACGAGTAAAAATTTTTAACATTAATATTTCAAGTGGAATATTCACAGGATTTGTTGCTAAAAATATAGAATTGCTGACGATTGCAATTTATCTGTAATGATGCTGAATTCATTATCAAAATTACAGTTAAGTTATATAAATTACGGTTATTGAGAAATTTCATAATAATCTGTTATGAAATTGTGTTGTTCACAACTAATTTACTCTTATATGCTTCTTACATACTCTTATATTGAAATAGTTATACCTCATTATCATAGTCACCGGCACGGGTTCAGGCGAATGGCTGGGGAAGTTCTTACTTTAAACAAACTATATATGTTATAACTTGTTTTTTTTTTTTTTTTTGTTTTTTTTTGTTTTTTTGTTCAGTAAATTGTTGCTGTAACTAAAAAAATGCAAAGTGATAACTATGAAGGGAGTAAAATGAAACCACAACCAGTGAAAAATTTTCTGAAGGCCTTAAAGCCTTTGAAGTTATTTTCAGAAAATTAATTTATTAATTCTTTCTGTAAACTAATTTACAGAAAATGAACATCAGTCTTTAACTAAAAATTTTTACACTTATTTTTAAAAAAATTTTATTGTTTGTACTGAGAATAGAGTAGAGTTCAGACAAAAATCTCCAAATATTTTAAGTAAATAAATATGTTTATTCTTTATTTTGCATTTTGTAACTATTTTAGTAATAAGTACATTATTTTATTATTTAGTACATTAAATTTTTTACACTTATTAAATTGAAAATTTATCATGTTTCAAATCCACTATTTATTGTTTTTATACAGTTTATATTCATTTTTTTTGTTTTGTATGTTAACACACATTCATCATCATAATATATATATATATATATATATATATATATATATATATATATATATAAAGTTCAAAATGTAGAGAAAACATGGAAAAAATTACACTACAACTACTGTATTAATATACATACTGTAATTAAATCTTTTTTCCAATATTTGTTAATATTTTTAACAGGCAAAAAACAGTAGCAGATTAGAGTTTGCTTTTAACAAAATAAAGAGTTACTCTCAATCATCTCAACTGTGCATCTTTAGTGGTATTATGGCTGTTGTTTCCTCAGGTGAAATTACAGGGCAAACATGCTCACCACCACCTATTTATATTATTTTGGAAGAAATTATATTCATATCTAAAAGGTAAGTTGTTGCTACTAGTTATTATGATGCTAATTATAATTGTTTGCAATTTTATCATGAGAGCAATAATAAATTGTATTTGTTTAGTGTGGAAGATGCAGATTTATTGTTGCTGTCTACACGAGCCTTGATACAGTGGACAAATGTTTTGAGGTTATTTTTAATTCTGAACTTTTTTTTTAATGACCAGCTTTTTTTTGTTATTTATTTGTTCTAATTGTATGTCAGAAGTGTGTTTTGAGAAATAGCATAAATATTCTTGCAATTGTATTAGAAATGTACCTTCTATTATATTAGAAGGGTGTTTTGAAATGACTGTTCTTAAAATATATTTTTAGAATCCTTGTAAAGAATGAAGCAAAAAAAATTTACTCATTTATAGTTTTAAATTGTATTGTCAAATAAATTCTGGAAAAATTATTCAAAATATTTCTATTTGCTATATAGGTTAATAACTGAAAGAGAGGTATTAAAATGTTCTAAAATCATTTATTTGAGAATGTGGATAGTGAAAAATGAATGCATTCCTATCTCTCTGGTGTTTGATTATTTTATTCATTCTTTATTTTTATTAACTTCATTTATGTTTGGCCTTAATTTCTTCTTATCTTGTCTTTTTTTTTTTTTTTACTTAAATATTATTAATATTATTCTAAATGTGCATATTTTTCTTCATCATTTTTTTAGGCATATATATTAAGGATAGTCATTAAAGGACAAGTTATTCTCAAAAGAAGATTAATTAAAAATATTTTATCAAGCTAAATAGCCTCCTAAAAAAAGGTCACAAATAATACCAAATATACAGACTTGTTATTGTTTCAGATCTGTATCAGGGTTACCACTCCACAGGGAAAACCTGGAAAATACAGGGAATTTAAAAATCACCCAGAAAAAGGGAATTTTGATTTTTTTTCTTCACAAACTGAGAAAATACCAGAATTTTTTTCTGCTCATTTTCATCTTTTATAAAAGGGTGGCCACTCAAAGTGTAATCTATGGGATATTTAAGGATAAAATTACTTATTACTTTTCACTATTACTTTACTTATTACTTTTTATTATTGTATTAATACTTTTAAAATTTTCAGTACTCTTTGGTTGTTTTATGAAAAAACTCAATAATATTTAGAGGCAAGCATGAAGTGAGGGGTTTTCACTATTTTAAATGCAGCAAAAATTTTATGTTTTTCGGATTTGTTATTCCAAAAAACTTAAATTCATATCTTAATGATTTGATTTAAAAAGAATTGAAATAAAAAATTAAATTATCTCAGATTTGTTAAATATTATGAGTGTAGGGATCATATAATAATTTACTTCTGACAAAAATGTTTAGCTTCAATACTCATTCTATTTACATTTCATAATTTATTTTTAATACAAACTATGTATATTTTCATTAGAGCTGTGTATTTCAAGTAGCTATGATTCTGAATGATTTTTATTTTTCAGTAATGTTCTGAAGAAAGAAAATGTTGGAAACAACTCTACTCATATACTGAAGAAGACATTTATTGAAAACGGTTATTATGTGTCGATATTATTCAAACATGTACTGGATTATAGAGAGCATTACATTGATGTAAGTATGTTCCAGAATCTCTAAAGTTGTAGGTATCTTAAGATTGTTTATGTGTACAGTGTAACCCAGCTATAATGAATTAGGGATATAGTGTACAGTGCACAAAATAAAAAACAGACTACTCTGAATAAATTGTGAACTAATGACTGGTTCTTCTCTTTCTAGGACTCAATCTTAATAATTTAAGGAGTTGTTTGACCTCAAATATGTTAAGTAATTAGTACAAACGTTATTTTAAGTTACAAAACAGACCAAAGAAGGTACTATAATAACCTTATTTTCAAGGGATTAGATTTCTGACCCCGAAATTTTTTTTTGGATAGCCACAATCTGGGAATAATAGTCGCCATGGTTTGGTCAGGGTTAAAAGTTATAGTTTATATTGTTACTACAGTGTAACGTCCCATACCCGGACGTCCCTTTCCCGGAAGGATCGATTTACCGGACACTTTTTAACAATCAAAATAAACAAACATCTCTTCATCTTCCCCTCTCTGGGTTAAAAAAAAAAAACGAGAGAGAGAGAAACAGAAAAGACCACCAAGTAGTTGAGTGACCGTTTGTGACGCTCCTTCTCTGGAATGCAGGAAAAGAGGGTAATTTGTTTTCAAAAGAGCACAACTGAGTCCCCCCCCCCCACTCTCCTTCTTTCATATGCAGCTGGCTAGTAGATGAGGCATTTCCTGAAACCTTTTTACTGTAGATAAGGGTAAACACAGGAACTTGGAGGGGCAGTAAAAATGGAAAATTTGAATAGGTCTAAAAGGATAGATGTCCTTGAGAAACATTGTCCATATAATATTTAGGAGGTGGGGAAAAAACGGGGGTAATATTCTTTCTTTAGCATTGACATGAAAAAGATTTCAAGACTCACTGCCAATGAAATATGAATTTGACTAACAAAAGTCCTCTCTCCGAAATTTATTCCTTTTTTTCATGCAGTGACTAATTTCTCTCTCGTATTTAAAGCAGTCCAACACGTCACATTTGTTCGTTTTTACCGATCTAGCATTTGTGAGTTAAGAATTTGTGATTATCAACGGCTTGCTTTTTTTAATTATTTTTATTAAGTTTTTTGACAAGTTATTGTTTTTTAAGTTTTTAACTGCGTAATTTTTATTAAGTTTTAATTGAGTTACTGCTATTCATGTTAAGTTTCTTTTAAAGTTATTTTTGTTTCTTACCTTATATTTTTCTTACGATGTCTTCACATCCGTCGAAAAAAAAGAAAAAATGTTTCTTTATCAATTAAAGAAAAAGTGGAATTACTGAGAAAATTAGACATGGGCACTTCAGTATCTAAGTTGTGTGATGAATATAAAGTAGGAAAGTCTACTGTGTACGATATAAAAAAACAGAAAGAGAAACTTTTTGACTATTTTTCAAACTCAGATACACCTCTTGCAATGAAAGATCGGAAATATATTCGAAATGCTAAAAACGAGGATCATGATAAAGTTATGATTGAGTGGGTACGACAACGCCGTAGTGAAGACGTACCGTTAACCGGACCAATGTTAATGGCCCAAGCAAAGATTTTTCACGAAGAAATGGGCATTCAAGAGGAGTGCAGCTACAGCACTGGATGGTTAAAAACCTTTAAAAAAAGACATGGGATGCGCCAGCTATCTATTTGCGGAGATCGTGCGGAGGCTGACACCGAAGCTGCTGAAAAATTTATAGAAGATTTTGAAGAATTAATTAGAAATGAAAACTTGTCACCAGAACAAGTGTACAATGCCGATGAAACTGAACTGTTTTGGCGGTATGTACCACGAAAGACTTTAGCCGCTGCTGAAGAAAAAAATCCAACCGGTGTTAAGGACTGTAAAGTAAGAATGACAATTATGGCATGTGCAAATGCTGCAGGTACGCACAAATGCAAATTGTTTGCAATAGAAAAAAGTGCTCGCCCTCGCGCCCTAAAGGGTGTTAAAGTGTTACCCTTAAATTATCGAGCCAACAGAAAGGCCTGGATGACCCAGCACTTTATGGAAGAATGGTTGGACAACGATTTTGTGCCACAAGTACGAAAGTATTTTCAGTCTATAGGCTTGGAAGAGAAAAAGCCTCTTCTAATACTGGACAATTGCTCTGCCCACAAAATTCCTTTATTAATGGAAAGGGCAAATGTTTCTGTTGTGTTCTTACCTCCGAACTGCACTTCAATTTTGCAGCCGATGGATAATGGTATCTTAAGATCCTTCAAGTGCAAGTATAAAACGCAATTCTTAATGTCAATGCTGACCTTTTTAAATGATGGCCAAAACTTAAAAGACTTTGTTAAATCGTATTCCATAAAGACTGCAATATGGAATGTAGCAAAGGCGTGGGAAGAAGTGGACAAAAAAACCCTTAAGAATGCTTGGAATAATATTTGGCCATCAACTATTTTTTTTGGTAATGATGAGGATGATCCCGTTTTCGAAGGATTTCGTCCAAACAAAGAAAAAGATAGTGTGAGAGAATTGTTACTCTACATCAAAAGTCATTGTGTGAGAGAAAAATTAGATGAAGAAGATGTTGTAGAAACATTAAACTGCGACAATGATGCCCCAACTGTGTCCCAATTAACAGACGAGGAAATCAAAAACATAGCTTTAAACAAACAGGATAGTGACACAGAGAGTGTAGAAAGCGAGGAAGAACTAGCAGAAGAACGAATTCCGACTGACGATATAGTTAATCATTTAGAAAGTGCAATAAAAGGACTGGAACAAAGAGACTTCATTACTGAACAAGAAATTATGTCCCTTCATAGGATTAAAGAAAAATTGCTAAATAAGAAGCCAAAAATGAAGCAGCTATCTTTAAAGGATATGTTTAAAAAATAAAATATTTATACTGCCTACGCATTTTTTATTTGGAGTTTTTGATTTCTATATAAGGTAAATAATTGATCTTTATTTTATGTAAGTATTATTTTTTTAATATTTTCTTTGATTTAAATCGTTGAAAAAAAGCAATTTTTTTCTGGTTTACATGAATTATTGTAACATTAATTTTAAAGTTTTTTTTTCTTTGTTATTTCAATTCTGCCTATGCATTTTTTATTAGGAGTTTTTGATTTCTATGTACGGTAAATAATTGATCTTTATTTTACGTTAAGTATTATTTTCTTAAAATTTTGTTTGATTAAAATCGTTCAAAAAAAAAAAAAATTTTTTTCTGGTTTATGTGGATTATTGTAAAATTAATTTTAAAGTTTTTTTTTCCGTCATTTTAATACTTTTGAAATGATTAGTTGCGATTTATTTACGTGATCTGTTATAGACTTATACTATGCTTATTTTAAAAAGTAAGTTTTTTTTTCTTTAGATGGTTGAATCAGTAATATCAATAATCAATTTTCTATAATGCTAATGGTTTGTTGATTTTTCACGACGACCACGATAAATTGCCTAATTATGTATTGAAGTTTGTTTAAAAATAAATAAATAAAAAAAAATATAAAAAAATTTGGCATGTCGATAATCGTGACGACGTTGATTGTCGTTTTCATCTCAGTCGACGTGGAAATCAAGAAGTACGATGGTTTTTTGTATTTTTTCTTAGTTAGAGCGGTCAATTATGTCTCGAGGTGCAATATTGGCAGATTATTCTTTAAATCAATAAATGAAGCATAGTAATATTTATACATTATTAATAAATAAAGAGCAGACATATTTCAGCTCTTTTAGAATTCCAATGCAATTCTTTTATTCACCTCATTTAGTAAAGCTGCGTACATTTTCTTCAAAACATTTCTTTTCAACTTGATTGTCAAGTGATAACAATCCTCCCCCTCTTAAGCCAGGCGAAATAAATCTGCCCCTCCTTAACATTGTTTTGACAACCACTAACCTGATTCTTTCAGTCCCACAAGAAAAAATAAAGATAACCCCATCAGCATGCCGCACCCTAACGCTTGATTGATAGCTAATGATCTGTCAGAAAACTTCCCCGCCCTCAGCTTGAATGATCTCTTCTTTACGCATATTTTCTCTATACAAATAAGGAGGGAATGGATTTTTCTCCCCCACCTACCCACCATAATGAATGACGGGAAATCCCGCTTCTTCCTTGAATCGTTCTAGTTCAAAATGGCGGAGAGAGCAAATTAATACGTATTTTCATTACTGTCAAATTTTTTTAGTTTTCTAAATTTTAAGCACTAATTATTTTTTTTCTAATATTTTGTTTTTGATTGATTAAACATCACATTCTAATACAAAAACATTATTGCCCGAAAAATAACGTTTATTTATTTTTTGCTTCTTAGATCGTTTTAAGCTTTGTTTACCTTGGGGGTGTATTATATGAAAAAATCTATTATCCGGACTTCAGAAAGTCCCACCGATTCTGGATACGCGACGCTCCACTGTATATAGTTATAGGGTTATAGTTTGGTCAGGTTGAAAGTTTAGACCTCTTAATGTTAGTCTTATTTTTTGCGTATTTCGCTTATATCTTCTGACTTTTTTTAAAGCGAATTAAAAACTTTTCATACACAACTATAAAATTCATTTATTCAAAGATTATTCCATCAAAAATATATCCTTTAGTAAATATTTGTTATTATTTTTTTAACAATTGTTGGGAAAAAAATTGAATTGTAAGGTATACAACTTTTTACATCATTTTAAAGATTGCAATTTCACACGGCAAAACGCAAAATCTGAACAAAATCAACCGAATAGTTCTTGAGAAATTGAAAAAATCCTTATTAAGAAGCCTTATTTTTAAATTTTGATTACTTGGGAACAATTTATTTCTCTCCAATTTTGCGTTTTACCATATTGATTATATTCTTAAAAATAATGTAAAAAATTTTATACCTTAAAATTCAAATTTTTCGACTATTATTAAATAAAACAATAAATATTTTCTAAAAGTTATATTTTGCATGAAATTATCTTTGGATAAGCAAATTTTATCCTTGTGTTTTCCATTTGCTTAAAAAGTTACGATATAGGCAAAAAATAAAATTAACCTTCCAAACTTTAGACTGCTCTCTTGTCCAAACCATATCATCCAGGTTATTTTAAGGAGCAGAAATCTGTCTAAAAATTAATTTTAAGGAGCAGAAATCTGTCTAAAAATTAATTTTAAGGAGCAGAAATCTGTCTAAAAATTAATTTTAAGGAGCAGAAATCCAAATCTGCCTAAAAAAAAGGTGTGTTTATTCAGAAACAGTATATTTTTGTGTCATAATTTAAAATATCCTTTGCACTAATTACTAAGCATATTTGAGGTCATCCTCTCAAACCTATAAGATTGAGTCCTAAAACGTGAAAATCGGATCATTAGATCAAAAGTTATTCTGGGTGGTCCATTCTTGTATTTATACACTGTACATTTTGTTATAGGGATCATTTTGTGTCTAAATTGCTTAACTAATGTTAATCTTTATACTAATCTGCTTAACTATTCTTACATATACTTATAGTGAACAGTTGAAAAATCGGTGATCGCTTATAATGGACTCGAGTATGTTTTTTGCATTTATTTACATTGAGAATTAATAATTTTTAATCTCTGTAAAAGGACCAAAAGTATATAATTTTGACTTTTAAACAAAAATCATTTTGAAAATAAGTGTTTAAAATCCTTTTGCTAAGATAAATTATGCGAGTGGTTCTAAATACTGATGCATTAGGAGAGCGAATTGAATTTCACTGAAATTCCAACCATTAATTGGAACTTTCTTCAAGAATGAAGAAAATTGAAGGGGGGAAGAAAAACCATCTAAAAAGTAATTATATGAAGAATATTTAGACCTTTATTTTATGTTCTGATTAAAAATTGTGTTATAAGAAAAAATTTGCTGTAAAGAAACTTAGTTGTCGAGAGATTCTGCATATTTAGTTAGTTAATAAGTTATAAAGTAATTCATGTATTATTGCTATCACTATTTCCAACAATACTAAATATGTTTTCAATGATTTTTAAATATAACGAAATATCATTTATAGCAGACTTATTACTGGGTGCGCTGATGGTTCTTTGGAGCTGGGTCTGTTTGTGTAACGATCAGAAGTTTTTGTTTTTAAATTTTGCGCACTGAAGTGTGGTCCATTAAGAATTTGACTTCAGTTTTCAATTAATATTTCATAACAAAAAATATCTTAACAGTTGACAGGGTTGCCACTTTGCAGGAAGAATAGGGAAAATCTAGAAAATACTGGGAATTAAAAAAATCACTTGAAAATGCAGGGGATTTGGAGTTTTTCTATACAAACTGGAAAATACAGAGAATTTTATTTCTTATTCTGTGATCACTCAAGGCGCAACCTATGGGATATTTCAGTCATACTTAACTATTTTATTTACTTTGGCATTATTTAAGTATGTTCAACTGTTCCTTTTTTTTCTCTAAGTGTTTCCAGCAAATAAAACTAGTATAGTTAGTCCAATGTAGCTCACTCAAGAGCACAGTGATTGTTGTTGTTTCCTCTTACTATATTGTGTATAATATGTACAGGGAAAACACAGGGATTTTTTTTCTTCCAGATTTGAGTGGGAACCCTGGTTGACAATACTGATATATCTTTTTATTATGTATAACTGTATTTTTTTTTTGTTCCTTCCGAAATCATAACGGCTTAAAATTTATTTTGAAATATATTCTGTCATAATATATTTCAAAATTTAGGGTTCTTTTTTTGGGTTGGTTCTGTAATAGACCCATTTCACAATTTTGAGTAAAAAATATTTTCCTTTTTGTTATTTGTCAACCATTAGAAAATAGCTTTGTCACCTATTAGAAAATAGCAAATCTCAATTATATTGTTTTTGGTTGAATATTGATTTATTACAACATTTTTATGATCATAATAGTATAAAAATTCCAGTATCCATAATATTTTAATAAAGTGTGATCTGTTATGAATCCCACTTTTTCAGAACTTAGATAAATTTTTCAGTGTGTGGAGCAAATATAATGAAACTTTAAGTTATTTATGAACTTGTTATTTAAGAAAATGGCATGTTGATGTTTTTAAATGACTTAAAGACCTTTACATATGTGATGCTCATTTGCATTATATTTATTTTATACTAATTGGAATGAACATGAATGAATCATAAAAATTAAGTTACAGAAAAAAATCATAAAAATTAAATAGAAAATCATAAGAATTAAAGAAACAAACACAATGTAGAAAAATGAAACAAAAACAACTTCGCACAACAAAGTAAATTTACATGGCAAAATGCAAAATCTAAACAAAATCAACCGAATAGTTCCTGAGAAATTGAAAAAAACCTTAGCCTTATTACGAAGCCTTATTTTTAAATTTCGATTTCTCAGGAACTACTAGACTGATTTCTTTTAAATTTTGTTTTTTTCCATATTGATTATATTCTTTAAAATAATGTAAAAGATTTTATACCTTAAAATTCTTACACAATTTTATTTTTCATTTCTTTAATTGATTTTAAGAGCATGATTTATTCAATAACATTAAGATTCTATTTTTTATTGAATAGTAAATGAGTGATTGACTTTTCATCGGCCATATTGCCTTACATATCTCATCTACAAACTATTGAGCATTAACTGGATTAGAAAACAATATAACAAAACAATTTTCTTGATTAGAAAGATCCTGTGGCACCATCTGTTATGACAAAAAAAGTCAAAACACTAATCTTTTCAAATTATTAATTACACTTTGTTTTCCAGACTTTACGGCATCTCACCATAGATTTGTTCAAAAACTTGCTGAACCTCCATTTGTTATCTAGCAATGTTGGTAAGTTACAATCTTGTTAATTTTTACTTTTCCACCTGTGTAAACTTTTCAGAAATAGTTTTTGAGTTAGATAAATTTTACAGTTTTGAAAAATTTCTTGTTGAAAATTTTCATACTTAGTTTTACTGAAATTTAGCTGCTTTTGCTGGTCTATCTTCTACTGCTCAAATGCTCTGCTTTGTAGATACACATTGATAATTGTCAGTAAATTTTTTTACTTTAGACACTGCTCAAAATGTGGTTTGAGAAAATGGATCTTATGTTTGATTCCATTTTCAAACTTCTATTATAGATGGTTTGTGACGTAACTACCACTATGATTATTAAATAACAATTTACTATACAATAAGACATGCTAACTTGATTCAATCTCGAGGTACCTTTAAATCTTGGGGTATTGCCTAATGGTCTTTCCCCCGCATTGGTGACCTGCGGACGTGATATGATCACGACTACTTCAATGTATGGTTCACATTGAAAAGTTGACTTGCTATTTGTGACTGCTTCATTGTCCTCCTAGCGCTGTTGCTTCTCAGTCTCATTTATACACAACGGGGTCCTGCCCACTCTCAACTAACTGCTAATAACAACAGAGGAGTGACCACATACAACCATGATCTTAATATAGCTCTCATGGCTAAAGCTCAAAACCCGGTGACTTTAATCCAGCTCTCCCGGTCTTTCACAAATACATTATACTATTAATATTTATCTGAGTAGTTTGAATCGAGACTGTCCTAGCATACGTCAAAAGGAGCTCTTAAAGCTTAATAGAAACAGTTTAAGGAAGATCATTGGACTTCTTACTGGTCATTGTATCCTCAGGAGACACCTACACATTATGGGAATTGAATCCAATCCTATTTGTCGGGGTTGTCATCTAGAAGAAGAAACATCACGACACATACTTTGTGATTGTGATTACTATTCCGCTCAAAGAGTTGAGCACTTAGGGCAGCATTGCGTCAATGCCTGGGAACTGCAAGAGGTTCCTGTAAGGTGTCTGCTGAATTTTATTACAGCTATAGGGCTTTCTTGCTAATCATGACTAGGGTTTGGGTACAATAGACCTCTGGTCGATGTGCCCTGCTTGTCAGAGCTGCCCAACCTCTAAGTCTAAGTCTATCTGAGTAGTTCATTTTTTAAAATGAATTTGTCTTTTTTTTTCTATCATTTATTTAATAGATCTATGTCTCCATTCTTTATAGATCCTTGTGAAAGCTATTTGGTTAAGAATTGGACTCTTTTTCTCTTAAATGATCTGCCTGAATATAATAATGGGAAATATGGTTTGCTCGGCTGTATTGTGAACGTAGTTAGGACTGATACAATCATTAGATGGTGTCCCACTCTACCTGAAGTTCTGTATAAAGCATCGAAGGACTCAAATCTTATTTCACATGTATGTTATTTTTTATTTGGTGTTGCAAAATCTATCAAGTTGACTGCTGGTCTAAACTCATCTCAGTTTTCAAGAATCCCCTAGCATTGTGGCAGAACGGTACAGAGTTCTTGCAGAAGGATTTTTCTTTTGAAAAGTAACAAATTTTACTTTTCTTTTCTACAGAAATTTGCACATAATATTTGAATCATGCATTTAGATAATCACTTTTTGACGCACTAAATTTACTGCCGCAAGGATTCCGTATTAAAAAAGGGCCCCAACCTTTGTAATCTGATCACCTCATATGTTTATTGCCTAAATAAGTCAAATTTGCATAGGGTTATCTGCATTGTGCTATTGAATGCTGTGCTGAACCTTTCATAAGTGGACAGGAAGAAAAAAAATACTTGTTCAAAAAATTATTCAGAATATTATATTATTTACTAAAATTTCTCTGTATTAGTGAAATGATATTAAAATCTAACCTAAGCCATTTTGTGAGTTGACAGTGTGGGTATTATTCAGGGCTTTGGTAAGAACTAAGTTGAAAATTATAACTTAATTAATTTTAAATGTTAAAACGATTATAATGTGGAGTTTTATATTTGCATAAACATTCTTGTATTGATATTTTAAGAAAATATTGAAAGTAATAAGTTTAATATTAAATTTATGAAAGAAATTAAATATTGTAATTATTATTTATTGTAATTATTATTGTATTGTATTAAAATCATATTAATTACATTTATTTTTAATTTGATAACTTAGCATCTATAAACTATATTAAGATTAACATATATAACATATGGTATATAACATATGGTATAAAAAAAACCCAACTAATCCCTCTCTATAAGTTGATCACTAAAGCCATACACTGCAAGTGGTCAACTTCCACAGGTTTAACTGTACTATAACATCCTAAATTATTAAGTTTTTGAAATTTTCTTTCGTCCAAGGGTCAGGTTAGGAGAAAATTAGGGTCTGTTAATTCGACAAATTATTTTATCACAAATACCAGACCCTTTCCAAATTATTTTACTGTTAAAACGGTCTTTTAATAATATTTTTGATTTTAAAAATGAACTTGTCAAAAAATTTTCCCCTTAACAGAGCCATTATAACCGACATTGAACAGCCGACCCAATTTTAGGTTTACAACTACTAATGTTAAACTCTGTAGCCTTGTAATTTTGAACCCATTCCAGAAGACAAGGAAACTCCTGGATCTATACCCCCAAAGGCATTGATTTTTTATGGGAACATGGGGGACTTTGCGACTCAACAGATTTAGCGTGCATCAGTCACCATTTACTGCACGGAGACTTCGACCAGCGGGGATCAAACCCGCGACCTCTTGGACATGGGTCCAGTGCCCTACCAACCAGGCTATCCTTAACAGAGCCATTGACATTATTAATTGATGTTCTTGTAGTAGAAGGAAAGCGATAATGATTTGAAAATACAGCACCATTTATGGTGAATCGCTTTAATGGCAAACTTAGACAAGTGGTCAACTTATAAAGCACGCTGAGCTTTTTTTTAAATTTTTTTTTTTTTTATGTTATTCTTGTATATATATATGATTTATTCCTATATTTCTTGTATATTATCAATTAAAAGTAGTATAATCTTTTTAATATGAGTATAAAATTTTAGTTTGCAAAAATATGATATATTTTTAGTAAATTATATTTATTACAAAATCAATTACAATTTGTTGCATTAATTTAATATCAAGCTGATTAGTTTAAGATAATAAATGGGCATTTTTTGTCAGTGATGCATGCCAATTATTTATAGCGAATAATTTCTTGAAATGTCAATACTGAAGAAAATGTATGCAATTAGAAAGATTAACATTTTATTCATTTAAATCCATTGCTATACTTTCACTCAAAGTCATTGCTATACATTCATTTTTAAATCCACCACCACACAAACGCCTTTAATATTTTCTCACATGGTCAATAATAGGGTTTGCTCTGGTCATTTTATGAGGTGTTGAAATAGCATTCAATAACAGCCTTGGACAAATTTTTCTTATTTTAAAGGTCAACATACAAGATAGATAGGTGGGCAAGTTATAAAGGCTTTGGTTCCTTTTATTATATAGTATAAAATCAAATGTTGATAATTGAGGTCAACTTAGACAAGTGATCAATTTGACAGGCTTCAACGTAGCTCGTAATAAATTTATTATTTATTTAAATGAAATCCTTTTCTTTTAATTTATTTCTTTTATTTTTAACCACAATTCCCCCCCGTAGAATCACAATTACTTCGAAATGGTCACACTGTGGCACCATCTTGCATTCTAAATATTAGAAATCAATTTATTTATAATTTTCTTTACTTTTCATTTTTTTATTTCAGTATTATCATAATTTCTGAAATGATCACTAAAACATGTTAATGATCACTAAAGCATATGTTAATCAATTTACATATTATTATTTTTTTTATTATTTAAGCATTTTATTTCAGTTAAATCATAATTTCTGAAATGATCTCTATTGCATGTCATTATGATATGACCAAACGATGTTAATGGCATTGAAAATATATGTACAGATAAGCATTGAAAATAAAGCCTTTTTCTTCATTAAATGATTTTTTTTACTTTTTTGTTCACGTTTTAATTTTACTTTCATTTTTTTTTCTTAATATTTAGAGAAAATCAGGACTCCGGATGATAAAAACTAATTTAACACTTATTTAAGAATCTCAAAATTTTAAATCAATTATTCAAAAAAAAAAACAAAAAAAAAAAAACCCCAACTCTTTTCATAAAAGAAAAAATCTAGACAAATCCCAGTTTTTTAAATCAATCTTAAATCAGATGAAAGTTTTCTTGTGATAATTTCTATTTGACCTTTTTTTATTTGCCAAATGTATCCGTTTTAAATAGTAATTTTTCACATTATGTTGTGCTCTATATATATATATATATATATATATATATATATATTTCTTTTTGTAACTAAAAAATTATCAATATTTTTTTCTATTTATTTATTTAGATTTCAGATTTATTAGAATATTTGTACCGGGGATATTTTGGATCTGAAGAAGATTTTCAAGCAATCTGGTTAAAACCGCTGATTCATCATATATGCCTTGATTCTTCAGAACTTGTATCTGCTGCAAATGATGTGTGTAATAATTTTTTTTACAATTATAGTGCATTCCACTTATCCATGATTTAATAGTTGTTTTTTTCCCCCTTAATATTGTATGTTTTTAAACTTTTAATTCACTGATAGGATTGTCACTCCACAGGGAAAACCTGGAAAATACAGGGAATTTAAAAATCACCTAAAATAACAGGGAAAATACAGGGAATTTTGTTTCTTATTTTCGTCTTTTATAAAATTATGACCCCTCAAAGCATAATCAATGAGATATTTAAAGATGATATTTCAGCTATATTAAGTATTAAATTAGTTCATTTACTATAGTATTATTATTTTGAAGTATGTTCAGCTGTTCCTTTAATTATAACTAGTATAGTTAGCGAAATACAGCTCATACAAGAGCACAGTGATTGTATTTTTTCTCTTAATATATGTTATATGTTCAGGGAAAATACAGGGAATTTTTTTTTTCAGATTTGAGTGGCAACCTTGTGAAATTATTATCTATTTTATGTTTGTGTTCCAGAATTGTATCTATTTTATGTTTTTGGAACTTCTTTAAAAATAACTTTTGTCAAAAACTTAAGTCTTATTTTGAATAAACTCTATTTTGACAAATTATGTACTAATTTTTCAGTTCTATGTAGATCTAATTCTGTATCTTGCTCTAAACCCACCTCTTTATACCATAATGCTTTTAAGTTGTTTTTTAAGTATTGTAATTCATATCTTGCACTTATACTATTCAAATATATGTAGAAATGCCTCAGATGCTAGCTAAATCATTAATGTCACTGAAATTGTATAAGCTGTCTAGTTACTATAAATATTTATTTCCACATTGCCAATGTGAGTACTCTTATATATTGAAACATTTTTCATGAAAATCATAAGTTTATATTGCCAATCGCTGTCACATTTAAAAAAAAATAAATTAGAATTTTGTATCTGAACAAAATTCTATGATAATATTTGACATTTTAACAAAAAATTTGTTTATCTTGATTCTTTTACGAAAATAAATTTATAAAAACCTTCACTTAAGACAGTGTGATTGATCACGATAGTGTTAATTATATATGTAGTGTCACGTCTCTTAGAAATGTAATATTTCGACAAAAAAATCAAAAATATTAGATAATCCACATTTCATAAAATTCAAGTGATTGGAGCAACCCTTAAATATTCAGTTGTGTTTAAACTTTGTAAACTTGATTTCTTAGGTATATAGACAAGTTTGGATGCGAAAACTGAACAATTGGCAATGCATATATATATGTAAATATTTAAGTAATAGTAGTATTTCTACTTACAAGAACAACAGTGTAGTAAATCAAAGATCATTTATTACTTGACGCCAGTTAAAATTTAATTCTGCGTAATATTTTTTACTTGCAAAGATAAAATGTTGAGGTTTTGCACTTAGTGCGTGTTAATATCTTTTTGAAGAAGTGAAGTGTTTTAAGTCAGAAGTATTTTTGTAATTATTAATCGGTAAAAAAATTATCACGTTATTTCATCATTGCTATAACTTTTTGCATTTTTTAAAAAGATACCTAGGTTTTTTTAAATTAATTATTATATTGCAATTTGTGTTATTTGTAACACTTATTCACCTGTTTGTAACACCTTCTCATTTTCAAAATTAAATGGATGTTACTATTTTAGCATGAAGTATTAATTTTACGGGATTTTGTGACTATTCAAATTTTAAAAATATTAAAACCGTTTGGAGTGTAAATATATATTCATTGCTAAATTTATTTTTCATTTTTTTTTATTTGTTGTTTGATATTGTTTATAAAATAAAATCCGTTTTTTTTTTTAGCATATTTTACCCAAATTATTCAAGGTTCGTCCATCAAGTGTCCAATTTTTAATCACTGAACTTGCTGCTGTTTGGGAGAAAAATAATGGTAATATTTGTCTATCAATATAAATAATTTATGATATATTTTTGAATTACCTCATTTCAATGTGTTCACTATAAAACAATTTACCACACTTTCTGGCATAAACTCAATGAGGTTTTTTCAAGTTAAGTCCAATGGGATAGAAAAAAGTTGGTTGAGGCAGTGGGTTGTGGTGGGTAGGACAGATTTTTGTCCTTTTTATTAAAAAAAATAAAAAAAAATCCATTGCTGCAAGATTAAAAGTATAGAGAAAACAAAGAAGAAGATATGAAGATTTCTCAAAGGAGAAGAAAAAAAATATTAAAAAATTTTTATAAAAAATATTTACAAATTTAAAAAAAAACAAAACAATCATCTAATAATTAACCTATTTCAGAATTTATTGAACAAAATGAAGGTTGTTCTATCAGACCTTTCTTTTTTCCCTTTTCTAAACTAAACGATGTTCTTTTGACCTATTACCCTTAATTGCGATTTTGATTATTGGCAAATTCTGATTAATTTTTGTCTTTTTAATAATTGTCTTTACAATGAAAAATTATTTTTGTTCAAATTGATGGAATACCCCAAGGATCTAATTATTCATTCCCCTTCGCTAACTTATTTTTACACTATTATGAAAAAAATTAAACTCTTAATTTTAAATTTGTTTTCGGATTTATTAAAGTATTAATTATTTTTTAATTTTCAGGATTATATGATTTTTTAAAATAATATTTACCCTTAAGAATTAATCTTGCTCTGTAACCATGACGATATAATATTAATCTTAATCCTTTGGATTTAAGTATTAAACAAGAAAAAAATATCATTGTTGATTAATACAATAAAAGATGATTTTAAATTTAATATAAATAAGCTACTAATTACATGGAATTCTAATGTTTCTAAAACATTTATTTAAATACTGTTTTTAATCAAATGATTAGAATTAAAAGAAATTTTTATAATGTTTATTTATCAAAAAATAGACGAAACAATAAGAACAATGGATTTCTAACTAATATAATTAAATTCGATACTTAATCCTTGAGTTAATCGTATGTTATAGTTAAAAAATTATTTGTTAACATTTGTTTTTATTTTTACCATGTGCAAATTTAATTCAGAGAAATCCGTGCATAAAAATCTTCTAATATTTAATAAATTATTTTTTAAAATAAAAAAATTTATTTGAAACAAATTTTTTTGCCATAAATGTTAATTAAATGTTAAATGACAGAGGCTCATCTTGTGATTGCCAAACAGTATCTTATATTCTTCTATTAATAATGAGAAAATGTTTTATTTAGGTCAGTGTTTCAGTGCATTAATAACATGCATTAAGTTACATCAAAAGGAAAAAAAACATGGATCAGTGCTTGAATACATATCAGAAAAAAGTTTGCAGAAAGCTTTTTGTCACAGTGATGATCAGGTAATGTGTCACTATCCAATTAAACAATTATTAAATACATTTACAAATTTCATTTATTTTATCGCCATTTTATTAACTATAAGTCATTTGTTATCGAAATCTGGCTTTGTTATCTTACCAGTTTTTATAACTAATGTTTTGAATTTTCAATAAATATATATATTTTATTTTTATCTGATTTTTATCATTTTTGTTTATTGCAGAATTTTAATAGTTAAATTTTTATCCTTTTTTGTTCAACCCAAGCTTAATACTTTACTATTTAATAAACCAAACTTAATAATTATTCCAAAATATCATATGTATTTTATTTGAATAGAAAATCAAAATTATTATAACGCAGATGATAAATAATAAAAAATTTATATTTGATATTCACAATTGCTTTTTTAAAAATATTTATTAATTATTTTGTAAAAAAAAAAAAAAAAAAAAAAAAAAAACTGAAACATTGTTTCTATTTTTATTAATTATTACCAGTTTATTAATTATTACCAGTTTATCAACTATTAATAGCATGGAAAAAAAACTTATAGTAAGACACCAATAATGCAATGCTCAATTAATGAAGATAAGCAAATAATAGCTCTTTTTTACTTTTATTTATTTTTTTCACTTATTAAAAATATGTTTATTTATGTTTTCAAAACTAATTGCTGACATTACTATTGTGCAGCTTTCAGGAGAACACCTCCTCATACCAGATCGTGCGTCCTGGCGATTACCATGGTTACGAGGAAAAATCCCTTCAAATAGGGGTGTGGGGTGAATAGTTTTCTCCTAATCTTAGGAGATGTCAGCCTGTGTAAACCAATCGACACCTTCATTCCTCCATTGCACCCCCATTAAGAAATGTGCTCTCCCTTGTTACCATAGCAGCAGACAGCCCCAGACTTTTAGTCTGGAGGAGTTCTCCTCAAAGCTGCACAATATCAGTTTTAAGTTTAATTATTGTAAAAAAAAAAAATAAAAAAAAAGAGGTATATCCTAGTATTGTTAAAGCCTAATTCAAATTAAGAAATTTCTTACACTCTGTGTGTTCTTCTAAATTGCTCATTATACTTGTGATTATACGTTGTGCTTATTTATGTAACTGCTTTCATTTTCATGTCAATTTTCACTAAAAAACATGTACTGTCAAAGTTATTTCACTTTAGTATAGTGATTTTAGGTTAGACTTTCGGCATTTGGTTTGCTGTGTGAGAATGTGAAAACAACAGAAGCTGTTTTACCGGAAGATCTTGAATTGATTAAATATAGCCTTCCCTACAACATTAACTGCCAATCACCCTCTTTCAGACAACAGATGGTTGCTTCCTTGAAAAAGGTATTTTTCTTTATTATATTTTTTTAAGAGAAGAATAATTATGAAAATTGATATTTTTTGAAAGTTTCTCTTGGAATTTCTCACTGTTTATCCTAATATCTCTTAATAATTAATAATTCTTTCCTAATATCTTTTAATAATTTATTAATAATTTACTGATTTCCATTGATGTTGTTGTGTATTGGGACGAAAAAATTCTGTTCAAATTTTCTTAGATGATCTTAGAGAGTTTGAGAAGTATAATGGTAATTTGTTGTCTTATGCACAAGGAAATAATCAATCAATTAATCATTTGTAAAAGTAAAACTATCGATGGAGTAAAAGCATTTACAACTGAATAAACTGATTTCTTTAAACTAAAGGAGATAAATACAAAAGCTTCACCTGTATAATGCAGCCATGTCGTATCAAGATTTCTAAACATTTAAATGCTTTGAATGAAAACTTTAAGCACTTTATCAGCACAGAAATAAAGCAACGCATTATAACAGCTAATCGATGCCTTCGTGGCTTAGGAACATTTCTAGACTCAAAATTAATTAAGGTTGAATTCCAAGCGTAGCAGAGGGGAAATCACACAATTATTTTATTCTAAAAAATATATTAAATATTTCTGAAAAAAAAAAATTCTACAAAAATATGCTTTTTCAGCATGCAATGTTTAACTAATTGGTATAAAATAATAAAAGAGTTTCATAATTAAATTGAAAATTAATGAAAAGTACTTCTAACAGAGGAGAAAAATAAAATCCCACATTTTTGACATGCTCTGTTATTTACGCTGTGATTTGGACCATCCTAATTGTTGGCTGTAATTTTTTTAATTATCACATTTCAAGGTAAAATAAATTATTATAAGACTTTTAAAATTGCAAATTTTTTTTTATTAAGTCCAAATAATGCGTCATCAGTAATGCGGCGTGATTTCGTTGTACATCTTTTTTTCAGAAATTATTACTACGGATTTCATGATTTTTAATAATTTTCTATTGTGATAACTATTTACAACATTCAAAGAAGGAAATAATTTGTGCTTTCCTCGCCCCAAAAAATGCGAGAATATCACCCATAATATTTGAATAAAAAATTATTGCATGTTCAATTTAAAAAAATAATTTTTTTTTTTTTTGTGAACACAGCGCTTTTGTAACATATTAGTTTGTTATTATTAAAAGTATCTTGCAGAAAGATATTATTGCTTGAGAGTTTTGTTGCAAATAGCTCGAAAAAATTCTGCCGTAGGGCTCAGGGATGTTTCCCAGACCATTGCCAATAGCCCAGTGTGCAGCTCTACTGTGACGTAAATATAGCACCTACCTTTTCAGGGCTCATTTAGAAAAAAAATAGACTTCGTTATCGGCTTGGTTAGCTGAATCCTTGATTGATCGAGGCTCGATTAATCAAGGTTCTACTGAAATTCCATACTTCAAGTCTTCACAGAGAACTTAATTCACCAGCACTATTCAGCACAAGATCAGAATGCATCCAGAAAAGATGCCTGCGTGTATCTTAGCGAATATCAATGATTACCTTGGAATCCCTCGGCTTTCGTGAAAAGAAAACTAAGCCATCATGCATCAAGAATCTTCATCATTCCATATTTCAACAAACCTACTTAACTTAGGATACCAGCGATAAGTGTAGTAATGGGTCTTTTTCCAACTAGAGGGAAGTAAAAGTGTCAAACACCCAGCAAAATTTATCCTACTATCTAATTTACATTGCACCAATTTTAACGACTTAATGTTTAGTCTGATTAATTAGATTTAGAATTAACTATTGAAAAGTACTAGAAAATTAAAAAAAACGTATATGCTAATTAATGCTCATGATGTGTTCTTTGACTTACTTGCTTTATGACTTTTTATGACAGGAACAATGCAACTGCTCTGCATAATTATTGAAATAAGTATAACTGAAAACTTCTAATGTAAACAAAGTCCTGAATTTGCATAAGTAACATCAATCAATCAATGCTTTTGAATTTGTTGATAGACAGAACATTATAACTCAAGTAACATTATCGACAACAATTAAAAACAAGTTATACAAATACATTTAATTTTGACATATTTTATAATCTCCTATTTTTGATACACATTCTTTTTCAAGCTTTTCTATAGAATGAAGGAGAGTAGACACTCGATGGAGAGAAATATTGCCGATAAGGATGATGAAACTTCTAAATGTCTATTAATTTTGGAAGCGTATAAGGTATGATTTTATTTCAACAATAATTTATTTTTTTCATTTTTTTCTGTAATTCTTAGTTTAAATGTTTGTGTTTTTGTTAAATGTCAACAAGTAGTGTAGTAAATAAGTGTAGTAAATAAGTGTAGCAAAATAGCCTCAGGACAGGGGAAAATTGGAGTATATTTTTAATCTGGAAAAATTAGGGAAATTTAATTAAAATAAAAAAGTAAATAATAAAAAAATAATGTGTTTGAGATACCCAAAAGTTCAACCTTAACTCTCCCCCTCCCCCCCCCCAAAAAAAATTGCTTGAAATTGTGAAGAATAGTTCTTGATGCTGTATTTTGTTTTAATTTATATCAATAAATAACTGTCTACTAAAATTTTTTCCCCTATTTCTGCATTTATTTTTATAATCTTATTATTAAAAAAACCATGTTATTAGCTTATTATTTAAAAACTATTATAAAAAACTTTATAAACTTTAAAAGAGTTTTTATTTAACATTTTATAAAAAGTATTGCACTATCAAAGTTAAAATTTTATGTTTTCAACATCAAGGAAACAAGTTTCTTGATTTTAAAAATACATCCTTTTTTCATGTAATATGTTTCTGTAGTTTATCCTTATTTAAAAAAAAATTGTTTATTTTCAACATAAATTGCAAGTAAAAGTATATTATAATATGTTTTATGTAAACTGAAAAGAGAATAATAATATTTTGACCTGTTCCAAAAATTAGATTAATTAAAAAAAGAAAGAAAAAAAAAACAGTAAAATAGTTTGGAAAAAAATCAGCAGAAAGTCAAGAAATTTTATTTTCTGAGTGTTTGTGACATGAAGAAAAATTCCTACCATATCAAATATGTAACTTCTATGATTAAATAATGTCAATTTAATACTTGTATGCAAAGGTGTTAAGCAGAGGCGGACTGATTTTAAAATTGAAAATCTCAGAAACAAAATATGAAATAGGGGAATGAAATAAGTTCTATATTTATTGTGAAAGCTGTAAACATTTTGCTATTATAGTTTATTTTACCCTTTACTTCAAAGATTTGACTTGCTGTTTTTGTTAATTTGTTTTTAAGTGTTTACGCTCTACTCAAGAGTAACAAACATTTTTTTTTTCCTCAAGGTGTCAAAACATTATTTTGAATTTCATTACAGGAATTTATTGATTGGATGATAGATTTCTTATATAAATCATTACACCCTGGTGCCAATTTTCCACGCCGTGTATCCTCCTTGAATATTTTGTTTCTTATACATTCCTTTTTCATAGAATCTCTACTTGACAAAAAAACTGTCGGTAATATTTTTTTGTAATATATTTTTTAAATGTTATAATTAAGGCTAAGATGTTGATGACTTAAAGTTTGTGAATTAATGCCCCCAAATTTTTTTTTAAAAGTGTAATTTATAAGATTTTTTTTTTTTTTTTTGAAAAAAAAGTGATAAATCATGATTTATATTTGTATATTTAATAAAAGATAAGTTAACTAATAAAATAATTATGTATTTTATGAATAAAATAAAATGTAAAATAGAATCCTGTGAATATTTATTCAATTTTACAGAGATAAATAAAAATTTATTTATTTTTAGTTATAATCTTCAAGAACTTTAAAATTGCTTTGTGTTATCAAATGCTTTTTTAATATTCTTAATTTTTAAAGTTTGTTTAATATCCATAAGCAAATTCTTATATTTTGGAAAACTTTGCTCAACATCATTCTACTCAACACGTTTTCACAATTAATTCAACTCCAATATATTTCCGCCTACTGTCGATCCGTAACATAACGTTCATATGTTTTAAAAAATACTTGCAGGTCTGCTTGTGCATATACTGAGCTGGAATCAGTGGGAAAGATTTTTGTCCACCATCTGCAACTCTGCTGCACTTTACAAGAAATTCTCTATTTAGGATTTCGTTTTCCGCCCCTCTGAAATTGAACCGAAAAATCACCTGAATTTTTGCTAATTATGGGAACCAACTGAAATATATACTCCCAAAGCAACCTAATACATAAAATATAACAATAAAATTTCTTAAAATGTTTTAAAAAATCTTGTTTTTAAAAATTTTTTAATATGTTATTATCATGTGGTTTATATGTGTTTTTAACTAGCTTTTAATGTGTTAGGTGTCATTGCTAAAATAACCTAAGAAGTATGAAATGTGCACTTTTTTTTCTTTTTAAATTATGTTACAGTTATTTTTCTCATTTGGAATAGAAAATTTTATGCAATTTAAATAATTTTTTTTTAAAAATTTTTCTTCTAGTTTTCTCAACTTTACTCTTTGTTTTGCAAGACACATATGAAAATAATAAACAACTGGCATTGAAAATTTTATCTTCTTCAGAATTTCTAAACTTAATGCATGATGTAAGTATGATTACAGGTACCTCTCTTTATTGTAATGCTTAAAAATAAAAGTTTTTAACAAGTGCATATTGAAATTAAATCGATTATCCTTTTAAGTTCAATGTCCTTATTGAATTATCTTGTATAATTGTATAATCATTGTATAATTTTGAAATATTTTACTTGAAGTACCTTATTGCTATTTTTTAAAATCTAATTTCTTTAAGTTAGTATTTTGTTCATAGACAGGCCGCTATAAATTATGTGAAAATATTATTAAAATTATGCAGCCATGCAACAAGGGTATAAAGAATTTTTTAAAACTATGTGGACAAGTTGCAAATAATCTTAATAAAAAAAGAAAAAAAAATTTTTTAAATTTTCTCTCTTATGAATATTTTTAAAATTATGTAACCACGCAACAAGGGTACAACAAATTTTTTAAAACTATGTGGGCAAGATGCAAATGAGTTTGATGGAAAAAAAAACTTAATTTAAAACTTAAAAATGGAAAATTAAAATGGAAAATTAAAAATGGAATTTTATGGAAAAAAACTTAACTAAACTTAATTAAACATTTAATGTATCATTTTTCTTTTGAAAATTTCAGATATAATTTTTTCTTAGTTTATTCAATGCAACATTTTACTTTAAAAAATTTAGAATGTAATCTCTGTTCAGTTCATTGAATGCAACATTTTTCTTTTAAAAACCTAGGATACATTTCTGCTCAGTTCATTGAATGCTGCATTGATTTTGGCTTCCAGTACTAAACCGCCTGATACAGTGACCGCTGGATACTTGCTCTCTTTATTAGTACTCAGTGAAGGATTCAATCCAATCATTCTAAGTCATGTGTCTCAACAAATGAAAGATGGCTTTTGCAGTCTTCCTAAGACAGATTTAAGTCTTATTGAAAAAGAGAATTCTGCTTCACTGTCTACCGTGATTCTGCTGTCAGGAGAGCTCATGAAACAATTTAGGATAGCTCAGGAGAGTCTGCTGGATGCAGCGGCTCATGCACCAATGTATGGAGCTCTGAGCTGTTTGAAAACTATTTTATCTCAAGTGAACTTCAGGTAAATAATTGACTTTCATTGATGATCTCTTTTATTCTTATGATGAAACATTTGTAGTGTATCAACCACTGCAAGAATACAATTCCAATTCGAATAATCATTGTTAATATCTACTCTCCTTACATTGGTGACCCTGACGTGATGTGAACACGCCTACCATGACAGAAACACCCAACGTTGACTTTCTACTTGTGACTGCGACATTATCCACTTTCTCATGCTCTTGCTACTCAGTCTCGATCACACACAACGTCGGCTTGTATGCACTCGACTGCTAATGGCAACACAGGAGCGGCCACGATCGTGAACTTAATGCAGCTCTCACGATCAGCATTTAAAAGTATGATGATCTTAAAACAGCTCTCCCCGCTTCTCACCAAACAGCAATGAATCAACTAGTGGTATCCCGTTCATGGAATTCTATCACAGATATAATTCTGGTGGGAGAGTACTATAGTGTATCAACCACTACCAATTCACTAGTATATAAGACATGTTAACTCGATTCTATGATGGGGTATCTTTTCATAGATGAAGGGTGACATTGTTGATATCTACTCTCCCCACACACTTATGGGGAGATAATTATCAACCATGTCAACCTTCATCTATCAAAATGTACCTCCAGTTAGAATCAAGTTAAAATGTCTTATATACTAGTGAATTGGTATTTAATATTTGTAGTGGTAGTAATTTTATCTTTGATAGAATCCAATGAATGAATACCACTAGTTGATTTATGCTTTTTATTTATTTATTATTCGCTCATTATTTCTTTTTTTATTTATTTATTGTGCGGGATAATTGTATTTACTTCACCAGATTTTTGAGCATTATTTCATGAGCAAATCAACTATTCAATTTGGATCATCCATCGATGTTGGCAAGTTCATATCGCATCCAGAGGTCACTAGTAAGGGTAGATAATTATCGGCCATGTCAACTTTCATCTATCAAAAGGTACTGCCTGATAGAATTAAGTTAGCAAGTCTTATATACTAGTGAATTGGTATTTAATATTTGTAGTGGTAGTTACCCCACACACGCTGTTGTGTTTAGAGTTAATAAGCTTGAGGAGACACGTGGAAGTTAACGCGGCTCCTAAAATAAAAACATAATATTCAAATAGAGAGATGATCTAAAATGAATAATTAAGTTGATTAAAGAATAGAAACAATTAGCACGATTAGTTAACAGAATGCCAGCCATAATTAAATAATAATAAATTTAATAAAAAGATAACAATTAAGGTTACAAGTTAGTTAAATTCTAGATTAAACATCGTGGCGGGCAGGTTGTCCCAGTAACATACACAGGCGTCGTCACAGACCGAACTGAGAAGACAAACAGGTGCAGTTAGGTCTGCCATCGTGATTGTCCATATCGCCAACTGGCGACGTAAGTTTGCCGCATTTCGGCGTTTAGCATGAAATTGGCTCAAGAGCAGCAGCTGCTGCATACTCCCTCCGCAGTGTAACGGTTAAAAATGGACATACCGTTGAGGTCTACGAATTGTTCTACCGGTACGAGTTGTGTTGGCTGGATCAATCAGTTTCACTGTCTCTGAGTTTTTGGCAGGAACGGTTGATTCAATAGATTCGACTGGAGATGGATAAGTAGGTTGATTAGTCTCTTTGGGCAGGAAAGCTGGTTTAGGCCTGTCTATGGAAATGGTATGCTTTTTCCCCTTAAGTTCGATGTCGAAAAGTTTGTCACTTCTTTGCAGAACTTTATACGGACCATCGTACGGAGCTTGGAGTGGCTTTCTAACAGCGTCGTGTCTGACAAATACATGTGAGCAGTCGTTCAAATGGGGATGAACAAAAATTGTTCTGTGTCCATGGCGAGACATCGGGGCTGGTGTCACATTCTCGAAGTGGGATTGCAAGTCCAGGATAAGTTGATTTTGGGAAGCACTGGTCGGTGACGGAACGAAGAGTTCGCCTGGTAGTCTGAGAGGTCTTCCATAGGCCAATTCGGCAGTTGTGGCTCCTAGATCCTCTTTAAAGACTGCACGGAAACCTAGTAGCAATGTAGGTAGAGCTGAAGACCACTGCTCGGTATTATAGGCCTTCAGTGCTGCCTTTAGTGGGCGATGAAACTCCTCGATCAAGCCATTTCCCTGAGGATGATACGGAGAAGTCCTGATGCGTTTGATGCCTAGGAGTTATGACAGGGCCATGAAAAGAGAGCTTTCGAACTGCCTGCCTTGGTCAGTAGTAACACGGACAGGACAGCCAAACCTGGAAATCCAATGAGTAAAAAAGGTCTTTGCAACTGTGTGTGCAGTTATGTCAGGAATAGGGACAGCCTCTGGCCACCGAGTAAATCTGTCCATCATAGTTAAGCAATAGTAATTCCCGTTGGATGGTGGAAGAGGACCCACAAGATCCAGGTGTACATGATCGAATCTTTGTGACTGGTCTAAAAAATTACTTACTGCAGATTTTGTGTGGCGAGTTACTTTTGATCTTTGGCACATTGTCTAGCCCATTCTGCACAATCTTTACGTATGGACGGCCAAACAAATCTAGATCGCATCAATTTTGAGGAAGTGCGAATTCCAGGATGGGATAAATTATGCAAAGCAGTGAAAACTTTTTTACGAAATATTTCAGGAATGTATGGCCGAGCTGTGCCAGTTGATAAATCACAATAGATTGATTTACTACAATCAGGCAAGGTTATTGCTTTAAATTTTAAGACGTCGGAATTTGTCAATAAATCATTTAGTTCTTCGTCGGTTGTTTGTGCCTGTGCAATTTCGTTATAGTCGATTGTGTTGGGCATAGATATTGCTTCGATTCTCGATAGTGCGTCTGCCAAAACATTATCTGATCCTTTTATATGATGAATATCGGTCGTAACGGTCGTAAACTGAGATATGTAATCTAATTGTCTCGCTTGTCGCGGAGAGCAATTATCAGAGCGCTTTCGGAATGCAAAAGTTAGAGGCTTATGATCTGTGAAAAGAGAAAATTCTCGCGCTTTAAGCATATGTCTGAAATGTTTGATTGCCGCATAAGCTGCCAATAATTCTCTATCGTATGCGCTATAAATTTTTTCAGTTGGGGAGAGTTTTCGAGAGAAAAAAGCAAGTGGTTGTGCATCATTGTTAACTATTTGCGCTAAAGCCCCTCCTATTGCGAAATCCGACGCATCCACATGTAAAATTAATTTGGCATTCGGTTTAGGGTGCGACAACAGCACAGCGTTTGCAATTAATTCCTTACACTGTTTAAAATCATTATCTGCTTGATCTGTCCATTCAAGTTTCGTTTTGTCTTTCTTTTTGGCTCCTCTTAAATACTCCGTTAAATGTATTTGATTTTGTGCTATATTCGGTAAAAATCTACGGAAAAAATTTAAAATTCCTAGAAATCTTTGAAGTTCATTAACGGTTTGAGGTTGGGGATAATTTAAAATTGGTTTGATTTTGTCGGGTAATGGTTTTGTACCATCTTGAGAAATAAGGTGTCCTAAAAATGAAATTTCAGGTACACCGAAAACACATTTGGAAGTTTGTATAGTTAATCCATACTTGTTCAAACGATCAAAAACCAAACGTACGTGTTTTCTATGCTTTTCTTCAGTTTCACTAAAAATTAAAATATCGTCGAGATAAACGTAGCAAAAGGAAAAGTCACCAAGAATTTCATTCATAAATCTTTGGAACGTTTGAGCTGCTCCACAAAAACCGAAGTTCAGATAGGGAAACTCAAAAAGGCCAAATGGTGTACATACCGCGGTTTTCTGTACATGTTCCGGGTGCACTGGTATATGAAAATATGCTCTCACAATATCGAGTTTTGAGAAAATTTTTGCACCATAGAGAGAGTTTGAAAAGTTCTGTATGTGCGGGATTGGGTACACGCATTTAATCTGCGATAATCTCCTACAACACGAATACTACCGGAACTTTTCGGAACCACGTGGAACGGAGAAGACCATGGTGACTTGGATGGTCGACAAATTCCCTGCTCCATCATGAATTGGAATTCTTTTTTAACGGATTCGTATAATCTAGGGTTTAATCGCCTAGGCTTACAGTGAACGGGCGGTCCGGTGGTTTCTATATAATGCACGGTACTATGGTTAGAATCTTTTAGTTTTAATGACAATTTAGTTCAATCTGAGAATTCTTTTAACATTTTGTGATACTCTGATTCTCCGGAGATGAGTTTAATTGAACTAATAGGTTTAGGTTGGGCAAACATATCCTGTATTTCTAACTTCGTTACACTGTCAATAAGTTTTCGACGTTTTAAATCAACTAATAGGCCAAAATTCTCTAAAAAATCAGCACCTATAATGGGTGTTGGAATAGTTGCAATTAAAAAATGCCATTTAAAATTTCGTCGAATACCCAGATCAACATTGATTAATTTTGAGCCAAAAGTTTTAATTTTCGTGTTATTTGCAGCGTATAATTCCAAAGGCTCAGGTCTTCATTTTTTAGATACCTTAGGCGCGGGGATACAAGATACATTGGATCCTGAATCAACTAAAAATTTTAAATGAGAACGTTTGTCGTAAACATAAAGGCGACATGAGTTTTTGGCTATCGGGATTGCAGTCGCAGACACTTGTTTTCCGATAGCCGAATCTAGTTTTCCGAGTTTTTAGTTTGATTATAAGCACAAGGCTCTCTACAATGTTTTGCGCGAGCGCCAAATCTGTTATGGTAAAAGCAAAATTTTGGATCGCCTCGCGATCTTGAAGGAGTTTGATGTCGGTAGGGAGATTTGTTATATCGTGATCGATCTCTACTATGCTCGCGAGATAATCTCTAACTTCTGCACTCAACGAAGCTATCTCGTTTCGCAAATTGCTTATTTCAGACGGAGGATTGCGCTGTGAGCTTTCCGTGGTGTGTTGCCCAATAGCAAATACGCCAGTTTCTGTCGGAGTCATACGGACTTCTGAAATTTTGTCGGCCATTTTGGCTAAATTGTCCAAAGATTCAGAGCTAATTGATAAGATTGTTTGAATTTCTTGTGGCAGTCTCTGAAACCATAAAGTTTTCAAAAAATCATCGTTGACGCTCTTACCCCCTAATTCGAGCATTTTTCTCAATAAATGGGACGGCTTAACGTCTCCAAGATGCAAATCAGAAATTAATTGGCGAATTTTTTCGTTTTCCGAAGCAGAGAATTCGGCTATTAACCGGTCTTTCAAAGTGTTGTATTTATCCGCAGCAGGTGGCGCAAATAAAATATCGGACACTGAGGATGAAGTTTCAGGATCTATTGATGAAACGAGGTAATTATATTTCGTTAAATCATTAGTGATTTTAGCTAGCTCAAAATTACTCTCTACCTGAATAAACCATAGTATAATTTTTGATTTCCATAACGGGGGAATTTTTACAGAAAGATGGGAGACCTGAGATGCATTTGAAGAACGTGCAGCATTATCTGCATCATTAACCTGCTCCACCTCATTCGGCATTTTAAAGTGTTAGGGCAGCAAATAAAATTAAACAACTTGTATGATGCAGTGATAAGCGCAAAGATCAAATTAAACTCGAAAGTAATGCAAATACATTTACTAAAAATGGTAAAAGGTTTAAATGATTATTGCAAATGAAAGTGATTTTCAAACATTTTGGAAGATAATGCAGTAAGATAACAGATTCCGTACACAACGTAGATCAATACTAACAGTAAGTTTAAACCAGAGATACTAGCAGTAAGTTAAATTAATACATTAATTTAAACATATTAAAGCAACAGTAATTTTGAAATGACCAATCACAAAAAGACAGCAGAAATTCAATAACATACCTTTAAAATATCCATGTGTCCATCCATCCATATCTCCGTGCAATCATAAGTTTGTAAATAAAAAAATAAAAAAAATTTTTCAAAAAATAACGCTAAATTTTAAATTTACTTCTAAAGGAGCAAAGGTTATTAAAAATTTAAGCTGGTCTTCGCATAAATTTAGAAAGATTGCCTAGATTCAAAGCCGGGTCACCAATGAGGAGACACGTGGAAGTTAACGCGGCTCCTAAAATAAAAACATAATATTCAAATAGAGAGATGATCTAAAATGAATAATTAAGTTGATTAAAGAATAGAAACAATTAGCACGATTAGTTAACAGAATGCCAGCCATAATTAAATAATAATAAATTTAATAAAAAGATAACAATTAAGGTTACAAGTTAGTTAAGTTCTAGATTAAACATCGTGGCGGACAGGTTGTCCCAGTAACATACACAGGCGTCGTCACAGACCGAACTGAGAAGACAAACAGGTGCAGTTAGGGGTGCCATCGTGATTGTCCTTATCGCCAACTGGCGACGTAAGTTTGCCGCATTTCGGCGTTTAGCATGAAATTGGCTCAAGAGCAGCAGCCGCTGCAAGCTGGTAAGCATTTTATTCTGGACACAGCTTTGAATTTGTGTTTTAGAAGGTGGTCATGATTCAAAATGCATGTTTTAGATAATGGAGACAGCAAAAATGTGCCTTACCAATGTTTGACCCTAAATTTAGCCACTAAAGGACGAATTCTGTACTTTATTTACGGGGTATCTACACACCTGGAAAGTCATGGATTTCGTTATTGAACAAAATTTTTCATGAAATTTTATGATTTTAAGCTAAAACTATTTGTCTGTTTTTTTTTTTATATTTATCTTAAATATTTCTAATAACTCTTATAGCTTTATTCCATTTACCTCATACTAATATTATAGCAAACTTTTGAATAATTTTCAATAATGACTCTACTTATTTATATAAACAAATATTATTAATTAATGATTTTTAAAAAAATGATGCATTCGGACGCGGAACATTCAGTATTTTTTTATTCGTTGAAATCACTATTTGTTACAACTTCTAACTAAAATTAATCTCTGAATTTTTATTTTCATTTTTAAAGAGGATTTGGAAATTTATCTATTAAATTAATCACTTATATAAGTTACCAATTTTTAATAATATTGCTGTTATTGTAATGATATTCGCATCTGTCCATGGTGACTTTCTTCTGTGCTTTATTTACTTTCCTGGTTTGAACTGGTTTAAGAACACTGGTTAACTGATTATAGAACATAGTTCCTCCTGGTTATGGAATATAGTATACAGTATATACTGGCTATATACTGTAACTGGTTATCGAAAAAGGGGAGAAAGAAATATTTACCCACCCCTTTTTTAAAAAGGGTATCTTTGTATTGGGTGAAATTTTGTTAAGCTAATTTTCTTTATTTAGTGACATTTTTAAATTAGTAATTAAGTTGTTATAATCGTTAATTAATTTTCTGCACTTTTTGTTAGTGTATTAGGCGATGCACATAATATCTTTTTAAAGAGCCGTTTTTAAGTGGACTTTATAAAATAGCCATTTCGGCTTACCTAAGGGTGGTTACTTTAGAGATGTTTTACTGTATTCATATTTGCTTATTTTTTATTCGTGATTGAAACTCAGAAAGAGCCTGATTTTATTTCTAAAACGAGTTATCTTAAAACAAGTTAAAGGAATTTTATTCCTTGCTAAATAACTTTGTCGTCTTAACCCGTTTAGTTATAATTTTCATTGATGCATTGTTAGAAAATTTTGTTGTTTTATTTGTTTTATAATGTGTATGATCACTTTCTTTAATCACAGTCAAATTTTGAACATTGAATCATCGATTCTTTGGAATTCTGTTCTTTGTGAAATTGTGCAGTTAGGTATGCAAATTGCTGATGTTGTTGAGCCTGTTGTTTGTGATTCATCTCCTGAGGGATATTTACCTGTGGATATTAATTTTGGTGAGTAATTTCAACATTTTACTGAAAAGAAAACTTTTACTTATTTAATTAAGTTTTCATCATCCAGGATTGCCACTCCACTGAGAGAATAGGGAAAACCTGGAAAATACAGAGAATTTAAAATTTTCCTAAAATAAAAGGTAAACGCAGGGAATTTTGAGTTTTTCTTTAGAAACTGGGAAAATACAGGGAATTTTCTTTCTTATTTTCTTCTTTAAAAAAATGGTGACCACTCAAAGTGCAATCTATGGAATATTTAAGGATGATATTTCAGCTATACTAAACTATTTCATTTAACTATAGCATTATTTGTTTTAAGTTTCTCCAAGTTTTTTCAGCAATTATTACTAGTATAGTTAGCCTAATACAGCTCATTCAAGAGTACAGTGATTGTGTTTTTCCTCTTAATGTATATTGTGTATAATATGTATAGGGAAAATACAGGGAATTTTTTCGCTCCAGATTTGAAGGGCAACCCTGAGAGATAGATGTGTCTTTTTTATTGCAATTTTAAGATTAAATACATACTGTTCCTGGCCAAATTATTAGACACACTCTAAGATTCTATATAAAATCTTAATTATCAGGTGATACTATACTTAATTATCAGGTGATATATAATATAAATTCGACAATTGAATAAATTAGACGATATATTATATAAATATAGAATATTTATTGTAATAATTAGATCAAATTATTAGACGCACTGTAGTTTTTTAATGATCACATGATTTGTATGAGTTTATCGGCAATACTTTTATATTTAAAAATACATATAATGAATTTTTATTCCGGTGATTTTTTACGTACTTTCTATTTCTATTTATTTTTTTAGTTTTAACGTATTGCATTAGAATGTTAACCAATTGACACACTAACGCAAACAAATGCAAACAGTGTAAAAACATTAAAGTTGTATAGTATCACCTGATAATTAATACTTTTATATTTAATTAATACTTTTATATTTAAACATACATTTTTTATTCAGGAGATTTTTTACGTACTTTCTATTTATTTTTTAGTTTTAACGTATTGCATTAGAATGTTAACTGATTGACACACTAACGTAAACAAATGCAAACAGCGTAAAAACATTAAAGTTGTATAGTATCACCTGATAATTAAGATTTTATATAGAATCTTACAGTGGGTCTAATAATTTGGCTAGGGAGTTTGTTTACAACAATGAGCTTACTGTAATGACAATTCCATGTGTTATGAATTGTGGTTATACGGGACTTTGACTGTATATATCATAATTTCTAATTGATTGATTTGTTCATCAAATAATTGATTTATTTATTCCAGAGAGTATCACCCAATTGCAATCTACAGTTCGTAAAGCTCTCAGTAGCCGGTTTTCAACTGCTGTAGTTCAAGGTGGCCATCTTTCAAAGGACGTTTCAAACGTCGAACTCGATATTGTCAAAACTCATGCTGTGACTGCTCAAATACTATTGCTGTGTTGCTGGAGAACTCATAAAGAAATATCATTGCTTTTTGGAGAAATGTGTGAAAAAATTCCCATTAAGGACGAAAATAACACAGTTGGAATACTTGGTTCAAATGAAGTGAGTGTGAATTGAAATTATTGCATTGTGTCTCCTTTTTTTATTGTTTTATAATATTGCAGTGATAATTAATGACTCTTTATGGCCACTCTTTTATACTAGACACTGGGAAGTGAGTAGTTATTGACCGTGTCAACCTTCATCTGTGAAAAGGTACCCCAACATAGAATGTCTTATATACTTGAGAATTGGAATTATATCTGTGGTAGAATTTGTTGAACAGATACCACTAGTTGATTCATTGCTGTTTTTGTGAGAAGCAGGGAGAGCTGTATTAAGATCACCATACTTTTTGAGTGCTGCTCGAGAGAGCTGTATTAAGTTTATGGTCGTGGTCGCTCCTGTGTTGCCTTTAGCAGTAGAATAAATACGTTGTACATTATGTGTGTTCAAGTTCGAGTAGCAACAGCACGAAGAGGTGAATAATGCTGCAGTCACGAGTAGCAAGTCAACTGTTCAATGTGGACCATCCATTGAAGTAGGCATGTTCAGATTGAAGTGGGCGTTACTGTCAAGATAGGCATGTTCACATCGCGTCTGAAGGTGACCAATGTCGAGATAGTTGTTATTGGCATTGCCAACCTTCATCTATGAAAAGGTTCCCTGACATACAATCAAGTTAACATGTCTTATATACTAGAGAATTGGAATTAAATTTTTGTAGTGGTAGATATATATACACTACAAAACCTTAATTGCGGTAATTTCTCAAAATCACTGGCAGCTTTCTATGAATAAATTCAGTGGAAATTGTTTTAGAGGGGCAATGTTAAAAAATCTGAATGTTTTATGGTAATTTTTTTAAATGACACATAAAAGTGTTTTCGAAAGTTTTGTTTCTAATTTTAAATTATGAAAATTTTTAAAAATTATAATTACTTTAATGTTTTTAAATTTTAATATCTTGAAATTTTAAAAAAATTGGCTATCTAGTTCTCGGTAAATAAAAGATTAAAAAATGGACTTTTTATAAATTTTAATACTCAGAAACTCTTTGACTTTTTTTGTTCAAGTTTTGTAGTTTATCATTTAAATAGTGTCATAATTTCTGTAGCTTAGAGTTCAAAAATTTCGTAACTATTATAATATAAAATCCTAAAAAATAATAAATATCTGTTAAAAATTATTTTTTATTTTGCTTTATCTTTAAAAGAAAGTTTTTAAATATGTTTAAAATTTTTTTTTATTTGCTTGAAAACTTTCCAATATGTGGCAAAATACACAAAAAGGAAAATTAAAGTTAAGTGGCCCAAACTTTGAACCACTCTTAAACTTAAACTTTTAAGACCACATTTTCTAGATATAAAATACATTTTGATGGTCAAAAATTGAAGTGTGCTGCTAAAAAATTTTGTTTTTTTCACAGAAATATATTTTTGCATCTGATTTTGTAACTTAGAATATCATTTACTCAAACTAATTAGCATTTGTAAGGTATCTCTGTGAATCATTATAATTGATACCTTTTGTAAAAATTCGATCATTGTCACAAAAGTTATTCAGGATTAATGTACAATCTTATTTTATTTAGCAATTTAATTTAAATTTTTTTTCTCAATATTTTTATGTCAAGCTTATGTAGAAACCTTATGAGTCTGAGTTGAGTACCTAAAAATTTCATTTTAACGTTGAAAACTGTTAGTTACATCGGTTGATTTCAGTTGACTTTTTAAGTTAAGTTTATAAGTGACTTGGGGCCCCCAGGCACTGCCCGGGTGTACCCATCCGTAAGGACCGTACTGCAAGAACTAAAATATTTTTACCTATTTGTTTTTTCATTTTTCTTAATTTCCGAAAATAAATTTCTATTATAATTTCATTGCTCAAATTATTATTAAGCTATGAAAGTATTTTTTGTAATGTGACTTACTGTTTTTTATGCTTTTGTTTTCCCACAGATAAAGGAATACTCTGGATAATTTTTTAATTCTAAGTACTTATTCTAAACAATTTTTAGTTATTTCAACATAATTGGTTTATTGGTAATTATTAAAGTTTGGTAATTGTTTAACGCTAGTTATCAATTCTTTTTCATCTTGTAGAAAGATGGATTAAATATAGAAGCAGTTTAACTCAATTTTTGGCAAAGTTTCATTACATAATTGCACACAAACACCTACACATGGCCGTACATCTACTGTGATCTTTGAAGAAAACTCTTGCAGACTAAAAGTGTATGGTACTATGGTAACAAGTGAGAGCATGTCTTTAATAGGTGAGAAATGGAGGAAAGAAGATGTCTATTGGCTTACTTGTGCCGACCCACGCCAAGATTAAAACAAAACTATTTACCCCTATTCGAAGTGACTTTTCCTCGTAACCATAGTAACTGCCACAACGGAAGTCAAGTCTGGAGTTCTCTTGAGAGTCGCACTATAGCCCTATTTTTGACATGATTGCACTTCATTTCCCTTACTGTAAAAATAACTCCTAAAATAAAAGTTATTATGGTTACAGAATTCAATTTTCTTACCTTATTTATAAATTGTTTTTATATTAGTTGTACTGCATTTCAGGTTGACGCTATTGGTAATTACTTCATCCGCCAAATGACTTTGGTAAAGCATAGAGGGGCATTTGAACAAGCATATGTTGGATTCGGCAAGTTATGTTCCACTCTATGGAGGTATGAGTAGTTGTTTGTTGACATATTATTTGCTTTAAAGAACAAAAAAAAAAAATTCTGTCGACCTTTAAATATTTTTTCTTAAAAGTATAATTAGGTTTAATAAATTTACATATGAGATATTGCTCTGTAATATTATTTTTCACAAAAACTTTTTATCCACCCTTATTTTTTCTCTTTAACATTCAGTAGAAACATGTTCGTTATTTTATAAGAATAAAAAAATTATATATATACATACAGAGAAACCTCAGTTAAGCAGACACTCTTGGTACCGAAAAAATTGTCTGCTTACGAGGGTTGTCTCTTTATGGGAAGAGTGCACTAATAACGAAGTTTAACACCTTAGATTGTTTTTAGAATTATTGCAATGATATAGAAATATTTAAAGAATCTATATATAATCTACATATATGCAATAATATTTATTGTATATATGTAGATTATATATAGATTCTTAATTATTATATTAACTATCTCCTTAATTATTATATTATTATTATTATATTATATTAACTTTAAAAAATACTTTTTTTTAATACAAAGAATCTATATATGCTGGAATCTATAAGAATCTATATATAATCTATATATATGCAATAATATTTATTGAAACTTTAAAAAATACTTTTTTTTAATACAAAGAATCTATATATACTGGAATCTATAAGAATCTATATATAATCTACATATATACAATAATATTTATTGAAACTTTAAAAAGTACTTTTTTTTAATACAAAAAGAGTGTATGAAAAAGTTTGGTATCTATACACATTTCTGGATACAGAGAAATGAATATGTTTTTCTTATTTACATAGACATTTTATACCATTAAGAGCTTTTAGTCTCAATCAGTTTAAGTTGTACGTTTATATCCCTATCACGTGATAGGAAGCGTGATAATATCTCCTTGAAAGTAAACTTCTCACGATGGACTGACAAAAATAAAGCAGCAATGTGTATGTGTGGATAGTTGTTATATCCACAATTGATCATCAGTCTAATGTCTAAATAAATGTTTCATTTACATGAGCAATTCAATGAATAAGTTTTCATTCTCATTTTTTACCCAGCTGTGTTAAATACAGTATCCAAATAGATTAGAAGTAGAAAGGAATTTTCCGTGAGGAAGAGGGATTAGGAGCATTTAAGACACTATTTCCATAACTGCCATGTCTCCAGTGTCTTAACAAAGACTTCTGTATTTTATGACTATCTCCTTTTTACCTGTATATTCTCAAATTTCTCTGTATTTTTGGAAGGAATTTACAAAAAATTGGAGACAAAATATCTGCTGAAGGCAAAAATACTTATATTATTCCTCAACAGATGGTACTATTGCCAGTACTGCAGCATGTTGAGTGTTATTAGTTTGAGTAAAAAAAAATCTTCTTTAGATTAAGCTTTATATACATATGTTTACTTTGCTATATGTAAGTGCTTATATTATTTCCAATTGTGAATTTCTCTTTTTGACTTACATGATTATGCATGAAGTATCAAAACTTAACTCAGCTTAAAAATGTCACTAGTAAAATCTTTGTTATTTTATTTCTCCAATGTTGGCTCGTATGCTTCAGCTTGTAGGTTCTCATAAGCAGTACCGTCCGGATCAAAAGATATCGCAGTCTGAAATTTTTCACATATGCAGTATCAATTTCTTTCCTTTCTTTGCAAATATAAAGAAAGGTGACTGGAGATTTATTGATTCTTTAGTAGTGAAATAGCTTAATAATATTTTTATTGGTGGTAAGAAAAACATTAACTTTGCATTTTTTTCTTGAAATTTAAAGCATAAATGTTTTGTTTTTTCAAATTTAGAAAAATTGGTGTCCAGTTTGAAGAGATAAAACATAAAGTTACCATGTATACCCAGTTTTACCCCATTAGTGGGATAAGACCTAGTTTCTAAGTTGAGCATGTTAGTTCCAACTGTCCTTTGAATCTTAGCTGCCCAGTCTGCCCCACTTCTTTCTACATATATTAAAATAAGTTTTACTATATTTTGAATTATTATTACAATATTCCATTTGAATGAAATTAATTAAAGCTTTATAATGTAGAGAAAATAATTATTACCAAAGCATAGAGTTCTATTTAAGAAAATAATATTAAGATTGATTATAACATATTTCTTCAAGAAGTGATTTTTTGACACTGAATATAAATTTTATATTCAGTGTTTATATGATTCTTTAAAATTGTTAAAGTATATCCTTTTTTTTAATCTTTTTGTCAGCCTGTCAAAAAAAAATGATTAATAATTTGTGTTACAGGTGTAATGTTACAAGTCTTAGGGAACTACCCAAAATCTGGCTGAAAGATTTACTCTTAGCCATTAAAGGTCAGAATGAAACTATTAAATTATGTCCTACCAGAAGAAGTGCTGGTCTGCCTTTCATCATTCAGGTAATCAAAGAAAAATCTTCCAATCTTTTTAGCTATAGTAAATGTTTTATTAAAATGCCATTATTTAGTCTGTAGGGAAATTTATCCCACGATCTTTCTTCTGAATGATATTCTGTATGACAATATTTTTTCAAGTGATGTTTTTTGTGTAATATTTTGTTGCACACTATTTCATATTCTTTCATCTGTTATTTCCTCCATCTGGGATTATGCACGAGCATCTCGGGAGAGAGACAATACTGAAATAGACATCACTACGTTAGTTTTCAAGCTTGCTCATTTGTAAAAAAAAAAATGAAAAGAAAGTTAAAGTTCCTTCAGTTAAAGATCAGAAAAATGAATGTTTTTATTTTTTTCTCTTAGCTAAATTTATATTGATGATTCATTATTTTTTTTAAAAAATTTCACTGAAATATCCTCTATGCGTTGTAGTGCCAAGGAGTGAGTGAGTGAAATATCAGGTGAAGAATTTTTTTCAGATTTCTAACATTAGGCCGGACATACACCAGGCCCATAGGCTTTTGTGATATATTTTCTTCATATGAGATTCTGTTCTATGATATTTTGTCCATGCGGTACTCTGCCTGAATGCATATAGTTTGTCTACGGTAAGAACACCCCCCGCCACAAAGTCTGAGGCCGTCTGTGCTTTGAAAACAAGAATAGCGCTTTTTAGGGAGGGCAGCTTCTTTTCACTCTAGGGCTAACAAAATAGTCCAAAGAAAAAGATTCTCTTTCTCTTGCCGACCTGAGCCAAAACCTGTTCTAAACAATGACACCACACCCCTACTTGAAATATTTATATCTCGTTATCATAGTCACTGCCACTGTTCCAGACGAATGGCTAGGGGAGTTTTTACTTAAGACAAACTATTCTATTTTTTTTTTATTCAAAAAATTTTTTTATGATGTGAAGCATTATTTAAGAAAAATCAATAATGAATAAGAAGTGGGTACATGATAAAACATATATAGGTGACATACTTTTGCCATTTTGTCGATTGTTTACTGTATCAGTGTATCAATCATTTTGTATCATTTCAGTTTACTGTATCATTTCAATTTTCTAGATATTATCTTTTATGTATTGTAACTTATATATTAATGTTATTAAAATTTATTAATATAATTTTAATACGAGAAAAAGATTTTTAGATTTGTAGGAGTTCGCATCTTGTTCAGTTTTGTCACTTCCTGTTCATTTATTGGAAATCTTCCCATTGTGAGGGAATAAAGATAGAGGTTGGATTCATTCCTTTCTTCTAAAAAAAGGGTTTTTCTAGGTTTTAAAGGAAACTATGAAAATAAATTATCTAAGCTGAAGAATATTTATTCTAGTGATGCAATTAATTTTAGTTTTCTGTTCGTTTTTCCCAGAATTTTCTTTTCATTTATGATTGATTTTTTTTTCAAAAATTTCACTTTTACATGTTTTTTTTTTATAGGCTGTACTTACATCTGAACCTAATTTAGCCCATTCTGCCTTCTTCAAGGAAACCGTTTCAACCTTTTTAAATATAGCATTAATTAAGAGTGAAAATAAAATAGCCAATGAAGAAGTAAGTTTTCCATTTTTTGTGCTTTTACAGAATATTTATAAAAAATGCATCAAAAGTATAAATGAGTTGTTCATTGATAAATAAACTTTTTAATTCTATTTAATTTCCTTTTGCTCATTATTGATTTGGTATAAACTTAAATCCATATTGATATTTATTATATTTGCTTATGTTTTTTCATATTTAGAAAATTTTTACCTTGCTTCATATTACATAATTTTTTCTTTGAACTCTACTTTTTTTTATAGTATGTTGATTTTTTTTTAATTCTAAGACATTAAAAAGCAGCAAAAACTCATGTGATACAAAATTTATAGATTTTCATTAAAATTATTGAAACATTTTAGAAAAAAAAACATTCAATCTACTGCTTGAAATTTGTAGAATTGTTTTGAATTCGTGTCTAAAATGAAGAAATTTTGTTTGTGATAAAAAAATAATACTGTGAAAGAATTAAAAATTTATAATTTCTAAATGGTAATTAAAAATATTTTAAAAAGTTACAATTTACTGGAAACTGGTAAAAGATAGCATGATTTTTATGACATTATTAAATTATATAATAAAATTTACATTGTCTAAATTTTTCTTTTAAAAATTTATTGTCTATTTGAGGAATTATAAATTAGAATTTATGAATTGCCATGGAAGCATTTTTGTAAAAAGTAAGAATTAGATAACTTTTATTTTTGATGAAGCTTAATCCAATATAAATTTTTGTGTTAGTTTACTATTTTAATTTGTCTGCAGCAAGGATCATTTTTTAAGTGGGAATTTTGTTCTAAAAGTTTTCTATTAAGAGAATTAATATTTTTCTTTTCCTTCTTTTTTTAAGGAAAATTAACATTTTTTTTCTGCGTAATAGATTCAAAGTTTTAGTCTGTGTGATTCCTTTTCTGTTTTAGAAACTTTTTATTCATTTACGATATTTATTTTTTGACTGTATTTTTTTTAATATTTTATTTATGCTGGAAAATAAATTTAAAAGGAAATACATAATAGGTACATCAGTTTTGTTTCCTTTTGAATTATATGTGCAAGTTAACTTATTATGTTAAAATTGTTATCTTTACTTATAATATTTTTTTATAAGATGTTCAGTTTTTATAGTTGGAGTATCCATGTAAATTTAGGAGTAAGATGTTTGGACAACTTTAATAATAAATTTTTTGAGTACATTCTCTTTTGTGTTTTAATTATTTGATTTTTTATCTGATGTCATCAAATGCAATTTGGCTTACAGGAATTAGATAACTAATGATGAGTATATTTTTGAAATTATTTTACAGATTCATGCTTTAAATATTTTGAGAGCACTGTTTCGGGATGCTTGTTTAAGTGAAGCTTTGGTACCTTTTGCTTCTGAAGCCTTAAAGATTGCCATAACTGGTTTTAAGTCTAAATCATGGGGAGTAAGTATTGTAATTAAACGAATTGATTAAGAAAAAAGATTTTTTTTCATTTATTGTATTTATTATATAAGTATAAAAATAATGTGCTGTTACATAAAAATATTAAAATGCTTGTTTTTGTTAAACTAAATTTTACTAATAATTTTTTAAATGAAAGAGTAGAATATTTTATACAATTCTTTTATAAACATACTTTTAAATGTGTGACTTCATTAAATCATGTATTAACATGTTGAATGCCATGGGTGTCACCGGTGACCGGCACTGAGTTTGTTCGTAGCGCCATGGGGGTCACCAGTGACCTCAGTGAATTAAATGAGTCGCCAATGATTTTTTTATATATATCCGTCGTTGAAGAGCCGACCCAATTTTGGGTTTACGACTGCTAATCTTCAACTCTGTAGCTTTGTAATTTTGAGCCAATCCAAAAGACAAGGAAATTCCTGGATCAGTACCCCCAGAGGTTTTGATTTGTTACGGGAACATGGAGGACTTTGCGACTCGACAGATTTAACGTGCACCAGTCTCCATTAACTACACAGAGAGTCTTCGACCGGCAGGGATCAAACTCTTGGACGTGGGCCCAGTGTCCTACCAACTAGGCTATTCCTGCCTAGTCACCAATAATTACAAAAATTAACTGTTTTGTTGTAAATAATATTTCATCAAAATACGCAGTGCATACTGAGAAAATCATTTTGACCAGACAGGCAAGCCATGTAAAATTAGCGTGGCATTCAACATATTAATGTGAGTCAATTTTATGCCAGATCAGCATTTAATCAGATATATGCCTGCCAACTACTATGCTTTATGAAAAATATTTTGTAGTGTGATAGGCATTTAAAAACCGAAGCTTTCAGAATATTGACTGAAAATGTTGGCAATTTTGCCAACATTTTAAAAGCCTCACCATGGTAGAGCTGGAACTAAGAGGCATTGCATATGAGCTTTTAAACAAATCAGCTAAGTTTAAACAAATAAAAAAATATACATTAAAACATAAATATAGCTACCACTAGAATAAAAATTTTCAAAAATCATAGAAAGTCGGCAGCCGTGCAGATGTTGTTAGGAACAGTATTAAATATAAAATTGCAGATATATTTATCAGAATTTTTCTATTTACCTTAGTAATTGAAAGGAAAAAAATATGATTTTTTTTTTCTGAAGCAAATTTTAAAACCACTGCTATTATTATTTTCTTCAAAAATTATAGTTATAAATATTATCAAAAATATTCACTTTGTTGTGAGCAGGGCTAGGATGCTAATCATCAGAAAATCCATTTAATAGAATAATGTACAGTTTTAAAGTGACAAAATAACAATTTTAATTTTTTTTTCCTGTTTTTTATTACTTGCATAAATATATATTAATTTGAATTAGGAAAATTATGAAAACTTCCAATTTTACTCTGGAAACTTAGGGAATTTGTCTAGAGAGTGGCTATTGTTTTATTTAAATGAATTTTTTCTTTTATCCTTTGAAAGTGATGTAATTAATAAAATTTAGAATTTTTACTTCAATATAAAAACTATGCAAAATGTTATAACAGAAGAAAAAAACTAAATTGTTTATTTATATTTTTCAGTTATGATAGACTATCTATTTTCTTTTTACTAAATAAATTTTAACAGTTAACTAAATTTATTCATTTTAAAATGCTTGTTTTGTATAATTTTTTAGGTACGCAATGCTTCTACCCTTTTGTTTAGTTCCCTCCTTATAAGAATATTTGGTGTCAGCAGAGCTAATGATGATGCTCAGAAAAAGAACAGGCTCTCTGGGAAAAAATTCTTTTTCTACTACAAAGATACTTACTCTTTTTTGAAAAAGGAATTAGAAAACTGTGCTTCCATGCTGAATCAAAATCCCTATAGGTAAATAAAAACTACCCATGATATAATCAATGTTGGCTGTTCAAGTAAATTGAACCAGGCAGAAGATATCCTTATATAAAGCATTATAAAATGAAATAAAAGTAATAAAATCTTCTTCTATTGTGTAGAAAAATAAACGGAAATTATATCCAAGAAAAACGTTCACGAAAATGATACGATATAATACCTTAATGCATCAGCACGCTACTCGAAAGTTGAACATTAACAACCAATATTTCTACTGACCGACACGAGATAAAACACACACGTATCAGTTGAACCGAATACCCGGCGTAAGTGTTATGTTATCCGCAACGGCTATGCCACGTCATCTGTAATGGCTATAAGAATGATGGCACGGGAGAAAAAAACCTGTGAGGGATAAAAAAGTGTAAAACGTTTACAACAATCAGAATAAGTTAAAAAAAATATTTGTTTTGTAAGAATAATAATGTGTCTAACATCATTTGAATATTTAATTCATTCCTATGTTTATACTATGTTAAATATTCTAAAACTCCTTGTAAAAATTCATTTCATAGAATGATGTATGCATACTTAGCTGATATGTTTCATACTTTGTCCTTTTTGTATCCTTAAATTTGTGAAGGCAGCATATGAAAATATTTGACCATTTCATGATAAGCGGACTAGTTTTTATTCGTATATTTTACTTTCTACGAAATACTTCGGTATTTCATAAATTTCTAGATATTAAGATTTTCTCTCAACATCCATGTTAAAAGAAAGATTTTTATTAATTTTTAGATTTTCAGTATCGATTGGGAATTGCAATGCAAACTCATATATGTGAATATATACACATAGAAACTTCATTAAATCTTTATGTCTACATTAAAAAGATTCGTTACAAATTTTTGAGGAATGCTTAGTGGAGATTTTCACATTATGTAACAACTGCATTATTTTTATTTTCAAATGATTTTATTATTAGTTGCTGCATGGAAATTTATTTTATCTTTTTACCTTTTTTTTTGGTAGTGTTTCGAAAGTTCCAACATTGTATCCTGTGTTGCTTGTTCTTGGTAAGTTGTATCCTGCACCTGGAGAGGTTGATCCTCGTTTGAACTCTTTCATACCATTCCTAGAAGTTTGTGGGGGGAGTCCGGTGTGGAAAATACGAGTCTTGGTGGCCAAAGCTATGGTGTCTTTGATTTCCATTGAAAACATTCTTCCCACTCTACAATCATTATTTGATTCATTGCCAACTCATGAAACTTTCATTTATCAACAAAATAAAGTTCATGGAATTTTATTACAAGTAAGCATATTGAATAATTTTTAAATATAAATTTGGAGCAGTTTTTTTGAAAAATATTTTAAGATTTTTTCTATTACATATCTTACGATGTATAATATACAACTTTCTAAAAAAAAATTGAACTACTGGTTGGCATCTTTTTTAATCTGAGCAGTCGGCGTGCCTGACTCTGAAGCCAATGATTGTGGATTCGAATCCCACTCAGGGCATGGAGGTTTCTCTTTCTCTGTGAGTTTTGAAAGTGAATTTTGAGTAAGTTTGGGAGTGACTTTTGAGTTGAGTAATGTTCTCTGTTGTGTGAATGTGGCCCTCCCTATAAACTGTTATCTGTGGCCGTGTGGCTTGGGTAATGTTGCTCACCTCTGTGACTTAGGTTCACTGGTACCCCCCGGGTAATGATAAAGAAGCATCTTTCGAGGTGAAGAACGAAAGTTCAGTGCTTGCATTAAAAATAAAGATAGTAAGTAGATCATAAAAGAAATTTTTAATTACCTAGTAAAAATTATAATAAATGAGCAAAAAAATACTATGCACTCTAGAAGTTGTTGAAGAGGAACTCTAGAAGAGGAACTGGAATGATTTTCCCTTTATACTTCATAGTTGAAAAATATGATTTCATATGGTTTTATTCCTTCCATTGCTGTTTTTGAATCCAAAAGTAATTGTTAATATTTTGAAAACTTTTTGCTTTTTTTACTTAAATATACAGTCGAACCTCAATAACATGAAATCACTTTACGTGGAATTTCGGTTTTCATGAAGCACATGTTTGGTCCCGTGAGTTAGCAATCAATTATAGTATGTAACGTGTTTAGCTTGAAATTTCCGAGTTTATTATCTCTTAACATGGAAGGAAACTAGACACAACACAGGTAATGAGCTTGTGAATAAAGTGACAATTATTCATTTTAAAGAATGCTATTTCTATTTTTTTCTCATTGTGAGAAGAAAAAGAGGGAAAATAGATTTAAAAAAATTAAAATAAAATAGTTCAAAATTTTAAGCTTATTTTAATCTGTTTGGTACATAATATTGTTTGCATACACTAATGTAGGGCATAATATTTTATTTTATAACCGTCGTTGAGTCGGTGAACAGACGACCCAATTTTTGGGTTTTTGACTACTAATGTTCAACTCCGTATCCTTGTAATTTTAAACCCAATCCAGAAGACAAGGGAACTTCTTGAACAAGTATTAGGAGAAATTTACCTTCGCAGAGGACTTTTTAAGAGAACTAACCTGCATTTGCGTTACATGAAGAGGAAGACCACGAGAACTTCTCACGGTTAGCCTGACGGCAAGAGGACTCTAACCCATGATCCGTTTACCATTGAGGATATTTCTTGTCAGCACTGTGGTCGGTGTAAGCCATATGTGAAATTCGTATTGACCAGCTATCGCTGAAATTTGAACCCGATTCACCTTATTGGAAAATAACGCTCTATCCCCTGAGCCATCACCCCGAAGTACATAATATGTAGTAATAATATGTAATAAATTGTTTTCATGCTGTATCCGATAGGATGAAATTCGGTTAAGATGAAAAAATTCTTATAGTCCCGCCAATTTTGCATTAACCAGGTTCGACTGTTCATCATGAGTAATATATATGTGTGCATCGTTTTTAAAAACAATTAATAAAATTTTTTAAGTGTGGTTGTGAATCACCATGTAAAGTTTATTTACATTTTATTTATCATATATATTTATTTATGAAATTTGCAGTTTCGAGTTATATTTTTAAGAAACTTGATTTTTTCTCTCTAGATTTTATACATCTTACGAGAAAGTTCACATAGACTAGAGAATTTAGCTCTTCTACAAACTTTGCATGCTTTCTTAACAAAATATTTCCATTTTGCATTAAGGTAAATCTCATTTTCATCTTATTATTAATTTATAATATTTAATATAATTAAATTTATTTCTTTTATTGTTAATCATCAGCATATGTGTAATATAGCCACGGTTAAACCTTGCTAAATCATTTTTCTAACTGCTTTATTTAAAAGAATTTAAAAAGTTTTCTTATAATTATAAAAGAAATAATATTCCAGAAAACTTTTTTCTCTTCAAAAAATTAAAAATCCAATAAAAAAATGAAGCTAGAAAAGCTTTAATAAAATCTTAATTGAAAATGTGCTGGCATTATGAGTGGCCTCTTTTCGCCATTTCTGATTTGCTGCCGTTACTCTGAGTAAACATGTTAAAATTAGGCCAAATATGCCTGAGCAGTTGTCTATTGGGAAAACTCCATTGATGAAAATCTTACTATTCTCTTAAATATACAACAATAAAATCATTTTAAATTTTCGTTTTTCTTTGTACAATGGATTAACTTCTTAAAAAAGCTATGCAAATATTTTTTTCTCAATCCTTTTGCTAATAACAGTTTATTTCTTGATAATTTCAGATGTGTCATTTGTTGCTATTAATCAGTGTGAGCATAGCTGTCCATAGCTGTTTACGAAATAATAGAAATTTCATGATAATTGTTGCATAATGTACTAAATATTTTGCGCATAGAGAATTTTAAGGATTATTATAGTTATCAAAATAGAAAGACTGCAATATTTTCCAGCATAAACATACTTGAAATCTTATGTATTATGTTTATTTATAATTTCGTATATCAATAGGCATTTAATTAATCAAATAAATTTTTTAATTAATTTAAAAAGAGCGTTCTAAATGAAAATAAACTGAACATTTTGGAACAAAAAAAGTTTTGAACTGATTTCTATAAATGAAGCTTGCTTCATTATGTATTAGTAATACTTATTTAAATATTTAACCGAGCAATAATCTGTACTAAAATTCTATTTCAATAGGGATTTGTTTAGGAAACTTAATAAATTTTAAGGATTTTTCTAAAATGTACAAAATCTAGAAATTTTATTGAACAAGTAGACCAGGAGAAACAGGCAAAATCCAGTAGAGTTTGCAGCTATGAGTGATTATTACAATTTCAGATTTCATAGTTAAGGTTATGGTCTTATGGTTGAGAAATAATATTTACGGTTATTGAGAATTTCCTTAAGTATCTGTTTGAAATAAGTGTTTTTCCCTTAAATACCATGAGTCATGAATTTTGTTTGCATTTAATCTAAGATTTTTTTCTATTCCATAAACAGTTTTTAAAACAATTAGCAAAAAGCAAATACGCTTTAATGGAAATAAGAAATAAAAAGCAAAAGAACCTAATTTTCCTTCTTCCAACAAGCTATTCTGAAATTTGATCTTCTATCCTTGTAGAAAAGCAAAAGATCATAAACGTAAATCTGAAAAGTTATGAGCAAAATTTTTGTAATGTTTCAAATGCAAGTGATCAATTAAATTTTGTAGTGAAGTATAAAATTTCAGTGTTGTATAGATTTTAATACAATACTTGTATTTAAGTGTTACTTTTTTTTAATTTCATAGTAAATTCATTCATAATTTTATTAATATTACATACCTGTATATAATTAAGTGGTATATATACCTTAAAATTGTGCTAATTTGAATTTTTGTTAATGTTAACTGTATAAATTCTATGCTATTATACTTCTGATTATTGATAGCTAGTTTGAAAAGTTGTCATCTTTGTGATTTGAATTTTGGATATTTCGATTTTTTTTTAAAAATATATTTCTCAAAATTTGAAATTTTGAGGTTTGACTATGTAGGCATTTTTAAAAGGTTTTATGTAATTTTAATATTTTAAAATAATATTATTTGTTCTGACAGGAAAAAATGTGATGTATTATCAGAATCTTTACTTCTAAAATTGGGTTGACCACCCAGCTGAAACATCTGCTCTTGCACCCTAGAGGTCAAGAAATTTAAGATGGGCACAGTAGGCCTTGGCTCTCTATGGGCTGTTGTGCCACTGAGTTTATTATAGTTTAAACTTTCATGACTTTTATAATTTTTTTTAAATAAAACAAGATTTTAAATGTGATAATGTAAATCACTGATTTTGTCCCGTGATTTAAATTAATATTTATTATGTATTGTGGTTGGTGTTTAAACTTCATCTTTCAGATTTTATATATATTTTTTACAGTTCCAACAGTTGTTATGCAACCAAGGCTGCCTTTTTAGAAATTATTCTTTACTCTATGGCGATTGGGCTATTGCTTGGTAAGTGAAAGTAAATAAGTCCATTTTTAAATTGTTATAATCACAAAGTGCCATGCTGAAAATTCTATTTTTGAAAATAATGAATTTTTTTCTTATTTCTACATACATTTACTTAGGGATAAATTAAAAGCATGAGTTAAATTTTTTATTAAATATATCTTCTTTTTTTTTCTTTTTAATTTAAATTGATTTTTTTGTTTCTTCAATGATTACCTTATTTACACCTCAGCTTTTAAGAAAAATCTAATTAAGGAGTCTGTCCTGAGCCTATGTAGGTTGTTGTTACAATGTCAGAGATGATTTGGCTCCAGAAAAAATACTGATTTCCAGATATCTCACTAACCGTGATCTGGAAGTTTTCGGAAATCCAAGGTGGAAAAGTTTCAAGAAATCATCGATCTTATTTATGCATAGAAATTATTGTATATTTTATTGAAAAATATCAGAACTAGAATTTATACTTGGCATTGCTTTCATTTGCAAATATTTTTTCTCGTAGAAAAATAAATGTGATTAGAGATAAAAGTAAACTTACACATAATTATTCATTTAAATTTATAAAGGCATAAATTTTTTGCGTCATTAATGATTTTACTCAAGAAATTTTCAGGATTTTTGAGTTGGTCTCACAATTTACCCCTTCAGTGTGTATTTTTTCTTTCAATTGTCTTTTCTTTTTTTTAGAAATCAAAGAAGGGCAGTGTATTAAAGAGAGCTTACTGCTGGACCTGAAATCAGCTCCAGTAGGTCCTGATAAAGATCGTTATTTGTCGATAGCAGCTGTTGTGACCACGTTCCATTCTATGTTAACAGAAGAACACTGCGATTCAAAATGTAATCTGTTCCTGGACTTACTAGCTTGTTCATATGAATCGGTTAAATGTACTGCAATACAGCTTTTGATCTGGTTAGCTGAAAATTCATCGGATGAATTTCCTGTTGAACCTGTGTTCTTAGAAGGATTCCCTCAATCTTCCATTCATTTTTTGATGCAAAAGCACAAACTTACGTTCCAGAGTATTTTAAAGCAAAATGAGTTAGTGGTGTGTATCATTGATATGCTTCATAATGAAAGAAAAAATTCTACATACTTTGGTAAAGTAAGTATTTTTGTAAAGTAACTAAATTTACATACCATGTTTTATATTTCCTTTTTGTAACTATTAACTTTTACACTTTTTCAAATTATTTAACCCTAGTCAAAATGTTTGATGGCTTTCCATTGATGGACCTACATAATTTTTATGGTAACCATCAATAATTCCATCATGAACCATTTTATTTTTTGATGGTAACCATCGAGAATTTGGACTTGGGAACCCAAAAGTGAAATTACATTTGAATTACAATTGAAGAACATTTTTAATTTTGTTTTCCCTCACAATCATCAGTGCAGTTAGATATAAATGTTCAGATTATTTACCTGTAGCTGGACTGGCTGTATTTTAGTGTTACACCGGATCTCCAGTATTTTCTTTTTCAAATACCAAAACTCTAGTATTTCCTAATAAACCAAAGTTTTTGAATTGTTAAGCTAATTTCAATAAAGTTCATATGTATACATGCCAATTTGACTGTTTTTAATGGGAGCCTCCCATATATTGCAAAAAAAAAACAATAAATGTTTGTTGTCAAACAAGTCAAGTGTGCTCTTGTCATAACAACTTGACTATTTTAAATCATAGGAAAATTTTATAAGCTCAGCATATTAATCATAATGGTTCTACATGGATATTTGTTTAATTGTCATAAACGGTAATAGGATATTTGATTCTATTCAATATTATCAACAACAATGATCCCCACAAATTTCAAATATTTTTTCAACTTAAGTTTTTACTTCAAATTATATGCTTTGGTGCCAAAAAAAAGATTTCATATTTTTAAAATTATATAAACAAGTAGTTTAAAAATGAGGTCAATTTAATTGTGATTTTCTCTTTAGTAAAGATATTGTTTTTGTCAATGCTATTTTTTTTTGTGTAAAAAAATACAGTAATAATTTTTTTACTTTTCTATTTCACATTTTATAAAATTGTAACACAGTAATTATTCTCGTATGATTTTTTTTTTTAGTTGTTATATGTATTATTTTATTTAGCTGTGTCAACTTTTGTGCTCAATGCCTCACGCTGTTGAGTTGGAATGGTCATATGTGCAGGCTGAATATTCTTCAGACACATTGAATGTAAGCTTTTTTTTAAAATATTAAATGTTTAATACTGCCGTTCGATTGAAAAAACAGCAAAAGTGCTTCAACGATAAATTTTGAGTAAGTTGGCTTGACAACTATTTTCTATCGACTGCTAATGTTATGAACTCTAAAATTGAATTTTAAAAAACTGATAAAATGAAATTTATTTTTGAGCTGAAATTTTTTTCTGCAATAGATAGTTTATTATAAAAATAATGTCAATTTTTACAATGTTTTGTCTTTACTTATGATAAAATAATTTAATTTTTGATTTAAATATTCTATTAAATAATATTAAAAAATACATATTAAACTTAAAGCAATATTGAGCTTGAAATATATTAACTGAAACTTTAAAATTTGCAAAGTTCTTGAATTTTCAATACTCAATGTTCTGACTTATTCTGGGGTTTTGATTTTTCGAACTTTATCTGCATGCATACAAAGTATCCTAAAATAGATTGACGGTTTTTAAAAGCTTAAAGAAGAAAAACATAAAAATATTTTTTTTAAAATTTGCTGCAAAGCTATATGACAGTGCATAATTTTGTTTCTTTCTAGAATTCCTGGTTTTAATTCAAAATTGTATCAACAGATGGCACTGACGTTTTTCACTGTCTAAATGAAAGAAAAATACTTAAAACTCACAAATTTTATAATGATTCAGCATCAGCATGAAGAAAAATCAACATTTTTTAAATCAGGCAGTTGAGTAAATGAATAGCAACATCCCCAACCACTTATTATTTTAGTGTTATTTGTACCCACTGTTATAAACGCTTACTTTATTTAAGAGCAACCCAACAAATGCATTGTAATGTAACACAAAAAACAGTCAAAGCAGCTCCTTCTACTGATAATATTTTGAACTAAAGCCTTGAAAGAAAAAATGTTGGACTGTCACATAAATTGTTGGTTTAAAACATAACAATTTCCAGTTATGAATGTATTAAAACATGCAGTATAATTTAGGATTCCCAGTAGGTATATAATGACATGCACCTATATAATAGTTTTTACTTATTTTTTTATATTATTAATTTTTAGAAATTAGAATGTTTGCTGTCCTTCTTCGAGGAATGTGAAAGGTAAGTAGAATGATTCAGTTCAAAGATTACTGCATTTGTTTATATTCTATTTGATAAATAAAAAAAATTTCTTCAATATTATGTTTTGAGAAAAAAAATTTGTCCAGTTAAAAATCTTAACAAAATAATGTGTAGAAAAGTTTACTTCAATTTCTCTCATGTTTTTCATGAGAGAAATGTTTTCTCATGTTTTTCATGTTCAATTTCTCTCATGAGTGTTGCTACTTCATTTTTTTCCTAATTTATTATTCTCTCTACTAAACTCAGTAGCTCGACAGCCCATAAAGAGCCAAGGCCTACTGTGCCCATATTAATTTTCTTGACCTTGGGCTCTGGGGTGCAGGAGCAGATGTTCCAGTTTGGTGGTCAGGCGAACACGAAAGCCCCAGTGTTTAGCCCCCAAGTTCGGTACTCAGTTTCGGTACTCGACTCACTAAAGAGATGAAAGGTTGAGTCAACCTTGCCCGGTCCTAGGATCGAACCCAGGACCTGTAGCACGAAAGCCACTTTGCGTCCTATTATTCCCTCAGCTAATCTAAATACAGTTGGTTGTGTTTTCAAGGAATTGTATATCTTAAATGGAGCATTTTTAAACAGGAAAAATAAAATTTGGAAAACTTTTTTCTTCACACTTTTAAAGGCTGTCAATTTGTTTTGTAATGAGCATGCTTAAGAATGTTTTTATTTCATTTTTAATTGCACAAATGATATCAATGCAGGAATAAAACAGAATAAAGTACGCAATGTAAAGTACATTGCAAGAATAAAGTAATTTTTTAAAATAATACAATTTAATCCCGTTTCAGCGAATTCCTAGGGACCGAAGCAGTCGCTACACAATAATGAAAATTCGTTTTGCCGATATTACTAATTTCAACATCAACCAAAATTTATTTGCTGCACTGGAATTTTTTACATAAAAAAGTTAAATATTGCATTTAACTACAGTTTTGATCTATTTGTACTCTAGATGTAGAAAATATCAAATCAATATTTTAAATGCTCACAAAAACAATTAAATTAAAAGGAACAATGGATTTACTATCACTTACTTAACAGAAATTACGTAATCTGTAATTCTTTTCTGTACAAATTATTTAGAACCAGTAGAAATTACAAACTTCTCCAAATTATGCACATTTTCGAACAACTGAACTGAAAATCAAGCATTTGGAGAGTCACATGAATTTTTACTTCTTCAAACATGAATAGGTTGGGGTTTAATCTTTTCAGGGTGGTCCCTTCCGAGTGATTCGTCTCTTTTGACATGTCCTTTCCATATCTGAAACCTTTTTTTTTAAGATGCAAAAATATTTTAATTCTGAGATAATTATGTACTTTTGAAGAATGGAAATGAGGGAGAGAATGAGAATTGTTGCTTACCTTTGTTAAATCGAATTACCAATTTCGTAATATCTGTATTTTTAATCCATTGGTTTTATGGAGATTCATTTTGGGATTCAGAAAATATTCGTTACATTGAAATTTTTGATATTTCGGATTTGGCTTAAACAGGATTTGTCTGTGCCAAAATTATTGTACTTATATATTATTCATATTATGAAACGTGTATTTCCATTATCCTCAATCTGCATTTAGTTTTCCAGCCGAAACCAAACTCTGTGCCAATGTAAAAATGTCATTCGTGGTAGAGGGGTTAAAGTTCTAGTCAAATGTATCTAATCGTTGGAATTTTTGTGGTTTCTCTCTCCTTATTCTACAAATATTTGTTAGTTTTATGAAGTATGTTAATGCTGACAATTAATCCAAAAGTTCTCTTGTTTTCTGGATTAAGTTCAAAATTACAATGTTATTTAGTTGAACATAGGTGTTCACAACTTAGATATGCCTAAGCTTTTACTTGCTAGATGTAATGTATGGTTAGTAAATTATTTTGATTGGATTGCATTGATTTTAAATGAAATAGTCAATTTAATTCGTTCTTTATGGATTCAATAATGTATTGCTGTTTCTGTTTTTCAGGGAAGACATATTGGATTCCCTTATTTTACTGATTGGTAAAATGGTTGTTTATGTTTGCAAACTGTTCCTGAAAAAATATGAGGTAATTTTTAAAACTTTGTTAATTTGAATTGTTTGTTTGCAGTACTTTTGAATTATAGAGTCTAATAACGTACTTTCATTGATCAAGATTATGGTTAATAAAATAACTTTTCCTTATTGCAGAAGTTTGTGCCATATTGGGCAATATTTATTGCAAAGTGAATAAAAAGAGTTACAATTATTGTATTCTGTCATCAGATCCAAACAGCTTGAAAAGCCAATCAAATCCTTTACTAACTTGAAAATATTTTTCCCCCTATAGTTATAAGACAAACTTTACTAGTCTGCCCTAAATATTCAGTAGCCAATGGTATGAAACTTTCACCAGTAGCCAATGGCAAACTGGTGAGTGAAGGTTTCATCCCTTGGACATATAGGATCCACTTGGACATTTCATCCCTTGGACACCCTGTATGTCCAAACATACAGGGTGTTCCCGAACTCGTGGTACAAACTTTAAGAGTAGGTATAGGGCATAGTAATAATTTATTGTATATTAATGTGTGGGTGCAAGTAACTCGCAAATACAAAAAATAAAGGACGAAAAGATCGATAAAGTGTTTATTGAAAGCGTTGTGAACAAGTGTTGTGTTTACAATAACTGTTCAAAATTGCGTCCAACAGTAGCGATACATGCTTGACTCGGTGGAGCAATTGGCATACACGTTCAAAGATGGCAGGTATTTTTTGTGCAAGTATCGTATATTCGAGCAATGAAATCCTCATCTGAGCCAAGTGGAGTCGCATAAACAAGATTCTTCAAATGTCCCCATAAGAAGAAATCGAGGCTCGATAAATAGAGACATCGGGGTGGCCAAGGTACTGGTCTATCCCCCTATCCATCGGGTCTTAAGTGTGACATTCAGATAAGTGCGCACATCAGTGCTGAAGTGGGTTGGCTCATGATTTTGCTGAAACAACGTGGGGTTAAAATGGCAATCAAAACATCCTTCAGTAGTTCTGGTAACAACTATTCCAGTAAAATAAAATAACATTGACCATTAAGTCGCATTGGTAGTAACTATGGGCCAGTTAAAAAGTCGCTGACAGTGCAGCCTACACATTCGCACAGAATTGGAAGAGTGCAAGTGATTTTCATTTAACACTTTACACATAATTACATCCCTGTCACAAAAATTCATCTTTTCATTCATGTGAATGCAGATTCCCTTTTTTTGAGTTTGTCACCATAGTGCATAGAAATGCATTTTGTTTCGATTTGCCTCTCTTGGTCACTGCAGTTTTTCAAATTTTGTTTTTGTTCATTTTTTTTATTTTCTTTCATTATTTTGTTTAAATTGATTAACGTGAAGGCCTTTGATCTATGATTTTGATGGACTTGCAATTTAATTTAATTCTTTTGTATATTTTTTAGAGTTTTTCAGTAATGGAGATGGAGGAATATTCTTCGATTCTGGAAAGAAGTTTCCAAACATTTAAGAAAAATGCTGAGCCTGAGAATTCCATACCAAGAAGAAAACTTGTAGCAAATATTTTGCAAGACTTCTGTAATGAATCCCTCTTCAATCAATCAAAGATATTTGGTAATGAATTTTTCCAAAAATTTGCTTGATTTTTTGTTGAATCAAATGCATTAATTCACTAAAGATTTCAGAAATAAAAAAATAACTTCTAAGATTAATTTGCATTTAAATACAGGTTTTTTTTTTTCTTCATTTAAATCCAGGTCTAAGATTAATTTCCAACAGAGGACTAACTGATTTTAAAAAAATATCTTGGGAAAAAGGATGATAAAGGAATAAAACAAATAATACATAGCTCATTCACCAGGAATTCGCACTTGGCTTTGCCTTCATCATGTGGTATGCGACGCTACTACTTCGCTATTTTTTGGAGAAGATTGTGAGCAATCCTGAACAAGGCTGCTATTTGGTGATCGTATGGCAGAAATATTTATTTCGTAAAATTTATCAACATTTTTTTAACATTAAATATTTTATAAATTTGATGGTATTTCCCTCCATTTTTTATGATATTCTATCTTTTGAGTAAAAAGTTTGTGTTTTGAGTAGTGAGAAGATTTTTCTCTTCTCACTCCTGCGCTTAAATGAACTCTGCATCCAAGGAGGTGAAGCAGAGTGCGGACTCATGGTGAACAAACTATATCTATTGTGAAGGCCATAAAAATTTTAGAATTTTGTTATAAAGCTTCCCAACAAATGGTGTTGTACACAGCACGGAGTTCTTGAGAAGAATGTTAATTTCGTAGGACTGAAATATAAACTGTGATAATCTAGTACCAGTGTTCAATAGAATTTAAGGTTTGGATCTCTTAATTCAGTACTAAAACCTTCTTTGGTGTGCCACCTAAATTCACTATATTTCTCTAAAACTTCCTTAATTCTGAAATTTTTGTTTAAGTAAAATTGCTTTATTTAATTTTAGTTTCATTTAAAGGAAATAATTAATTTTTTGATGTTCTTTTAATTGAGTAGATTTTATTTACAATAAAATATATATATTTTTTTGCATGATGGTAATTTTTCATATATTTTACTAATTTATTTATCTGATGAACATGAAGGGGGAAGAATGGTTTATGCATATTTTTCACAAATTAGACGATTAGATTTCAATTTGTTGCATGTTGAGGATTACTAGTTTTGACAAATTAATGAATAGAAAAATGGTTCTCTTGAAGAGTCATTACACAGTGAAAATTACACGTGTGGTAAAAAAAAAATTTCTTTCTTCCTGCCTTGATATTAGTTTTTCTATGAATTCAGTTTTCATGGACATAAATCGTACTTTCCCCTTGATCTTCAGTTGCTATTTTAAACTTAATAGTTACATTCTATTTTGTATATTAATGTTTTTGATAGCGAAATTTCCCAAGATCACTAAAAAAAATGTTTTTATTTATTGTTATTGTTAAATGCTTATTAAAAATTTTTTTTTTTTTTTTTTTTTTTTTGCATTTTGTTAAATTAGGTAATCTTGCATTGTATTTATGGGAAACGCTCTTAGCTGTTCTAATGGATGATGAACCTGAAGTGAAGGTGATAGCTGCCAATACTGTTGTGAAAATTCAAACTATTTTTAATAATGGTATGTAATTCTGATTATATAATTAGGGGCCATTCCAATATTACACAAGCATCTAACAGATAGAGGAAATCCTGATTTTTTTGTTTTCACTCACAAAGGGACGGCAGAGTATGAGCAATACTCATGTGAGGCACGTAAATTCAGTTATTTTCCAAATGCTCTTAAAAAATTTTATTTGTGGTTGGAAATAAATTTGCGCTAGTTTTTAATTTTAAAATAAAAGTTAAGTTATATGGGGAAGAAAAAGTTTAAAATTTTTTGAAATGTAACAAAATATTTTTAGGTGGAAAATTTGTTTTAAATTCATATTTTTTATTTGATTTCAATTTTAAAATTAGATTATTAAAAAAAAGCAATATAAAAACAAAAAACTGGAGAGGAGGACTTTGTGACTTGCTCACGTAAGCATGGGCATGGTGCGTAGCGTTTTTAAAAAATGCTTAAATGTTCTTATTTTCGTTTTTAAAAGCCCTTAAAGGTGCTTTTTTCGCAGGGTGTTTTTAAAAAGTGCCCTTTCCGAAAATTAGATTTTTTCTTTACTAAGTCGATTTTCGCCACGTAACATGCAAAAGCGTGGTTTTCACATTGTACTATTCAATGTATTCATAATTCATTCAAACACAATGCATTTCAGTCCGTAGCGTGTGAAAGCGCCAATCATGTTACATGTTTGATGAAATACTTGCTTGTCTGCATGTACGAATATTGAGCTGGGTTTGGTGAAATTCTTGTACTCTCATGTGCAACTCTGCTGCATTTTGCAAGATTTTCTCAAATTCAGGCACCATCTGAAATCGAACTGAAAAATCTATCGATCATTTTTTAAATGGCTAATATAATCAAGAAAAGAGTTCTTTGTCAAAAACTAGTTTTTTTATCATGATCAAGTTTTGAAAATTATTTTGCATTTTGTTAATCTATATAGTGCTTTAAAATATTTTTAAGTGCTTAAAAAGTACTTAAAAGGTGCTTATATTTTGTTACAAGATTTGGCTACGCACCCTGATGGGTGTGGATTTATAATTTGCTTATTTTTACTGATGCAGGTAGGTTGTGAACAAAAGTGCTAAAAATGTATTTATGTAATATTTGAATGGCTCCTGATAATTATGAGTTGTAACAGTGTACTTGTAATAGATAAACTTCATGCCATAATAAGGCATTAAAGACATAGTGACTTGTAAAAAGAATTTGAATTTATTATTTTTTTGATCATCATTTTTTTCCTCTGAAAAAAATATATTTATCTTTCTTTAATCACTATATTCAAGAGGCTTAGATTGCTTATCCATAGTTTTTCTTTTTACAAGTGATTAATTTATCAATAGTTGTTACATGAATAGAACTGGAATAAGTATTTTATAAACTGAATACATCATGTCTTTTTATTCTTGCCTAAAAAAGGACATTTTAGTGAAAATATGGCTTTTTAGAAATGAGGCTTGAAAAAGCGATTTTCGATTTCAAATTTGCATTTAAGTTTTTTCAGTACAATTTTCGTTTTTATAGAAAAGAATCTTATTTCCATGCAGCTTTATACCTTCTATTAAATGATCAGATAAAGTATACACTACAGATGGAAAGTTGTGTAACATTATTTCTTAAAATTTTTTTTTTTTTTTTAATCTATGCAATTTTAAGGACTATAACGCTTCAATAAATATTCAACTACAAAGATAAAATCATTATTTAAATATTAATATGAAACAAACTCTTTCGAAAAATATCAACAGGAATAATCTATTATGTTATTTGACTAGCAACTTTCTTGATTCAAAGATTTCAATCTTAATTTTAAATTTTATAATACTTAGTGGCCACTAAAACCAGGGGAACAAAGATTCTGAGACATGTACCAAGCTAAGATCAAGACATAACTGTTCACTTTTACTCCACACCCCTATTAGAAGTGACTTACCCTCGTAATCTTAGTTTCCGCCACGACAGGAGGCAGATGTCTGGAGTTCTCCTGAAAGCAGTACTATACTATTCTTTTTTTGTATGTTTATTTAAAAAATTTGTTTTACACTATGTGTCTAATACATTTTTAATTCAGTTTTAAAATGTAAAAATCGTTTATTTTAGAAACAATTATTCAAGGTTTTGTATTTTTTTTCTCTCTGTTGAGGCTTTATAAAATATCTATTTTTCTAGATAATCAAGTATTACCTATTGTCTCTACTAAAGCCCTTGCAGAAATGCTGAGAATTTTTTTACAATTGGATATTTTCTCGGTTCAAGACTACATAGGAATATTTATTAATTGGATGCTTTTGTACGAGAAAAATGTGTTGGATAATATGGTGAGAAAACAAATTATTTAGTTTCTCTTTAATCTCTTATGTTTAAGTTCTGATTATTTTAGTCAAAAGCGATACTTTTGCGTATTTTATGACTCTGATAACAAAGTTGCGAATTCGAACAAATCTGCACACTCCAAATTTTGGGAAAAATCTGCCAAAAATTATTTGACTTCTTGCAATTTTTGAAAATTTAATTTTACTTAAAATCTACTTATTTAAAAATATTGTTAAACATTACTGTACTGTGTCTACCACTTCACAATAACAATTCCAATTCACAAGTAGAAAACATGTTAACTCGATTCTATATCGGGGTACCATTTCATAGATGAAGGTTGACATTGTCGATAACTCCTCTCCCTACACTGGTGACTTTCGGGCGTGATGTGAACATGCCTATCTTGACAGTAACTCCTTTTTCCATCAAAACATGCCTACTTCGGTGGATGGTCCGCATTGAACAGTTGACTTTCTACGTGTGACTGCAACATTATCCACCTCCTCGCTCTGTTGTTACTCAGTTTTGATCACAAATAATATACAATGCACTCACTCAACTGCTAAAGGCAACACAGGAGTGACCACAACCGTGAACTTAATACAGCTCTCATGATCTGCACTTAAAAGTATGGTGATCTTAATACACCTGTCCTGGCTTCTCACAAGACAGCAATGAATCAACTAGTGGTATCTCTTCATCGAATTCTATCACAGCTATAATTCTGGTGGGTGAGTACTGTAGTGTGTCTACCACTATAAAATAACATCTCCAGTTCACTAGTATATAAGACAATTTAACTCGATTCTGTGTCGGAGTACCTTTTCATTGATGAAGGTTGACATTGTCGATCCCAACTTTCCCCACAATTACTATAACTACATTGTTATTCTGCTTAAATTGTTTTTGGGCAATGCCCTCATTCCTTAGAAATTGACAGTCTTCATGAAAATAGCCTCGATTAAATAAAACTGGCGTCATAAATTTTTCCAATTATGCTTTTGTTTCATTTCTATAAATAATAAAATTGAGACAACATTCAACGACAAGGATTTCTTAGCACAAAAGTAGCCATTAAAAGTGGGGGGAAAGCTACTGAGTTTACTCAGCATTGTTTTAAATATTTTCAACATATTTCTACTTTTATTTTAACTTATGATCAAAAAAATATTCCTGAGAATAATGCAGGGTGCATAGCGTTTTCAAAAAGTGCTTATTTTTGATTTGCGTTTTTGAAAAGTAAAAAGTGCTTAACTTTCTATCTTTTATAAGATATTTCTTTGCCTTATCAATTGTCATTCTAAATTATAAAAAACACATGATTTTCACAATTTTCTCTGCAATATTTATCAGAAACTAGTTATTTTATCATGATTATGTCAAGTTTTTTAAAATGTTTTTGAATTTTATTGATTTTATGTTTATAAATTATGAACTTTAAACAATGGAAGGAAGTAATTTTTATTACTGCGCAGATCCTAATTATGATTTTTTTGAATGGTGATTAAAAAGTGCTTAAGGTGATTAAGCGCTTAAAAAGTACTTAAAAGGTGCTTATTATTATTATTATTATGTTTTTTTTTTTTTTTTTTGAAAAATTTGACTATGCACCCTGTAATAAGACCAAACCCACTACTTACTTTTTAAAAGTTCTATTCTAAGTTTTTTTTTTTTTTTTGTCCCATTGTTGAACTTAATTTAACAACAAGAATGCAACAAACAAGCCATAATTACATTTATATTTATTTATACAGGGGACTTTACAGTAATAGCTTTTAAGATATATTTTTTAATTCCTTCTAAAGAGTGAGAAAAAAAATTTTCAAATGGGAAATCACAATTTAATATTTAAATTAAGAAAAATAAGTCACACACTTTCAAACTATAACCAATAATTTTTAGATTGAAATATTAGATTGAGATAAAGAGGTTCCAGATAAACAGGTTCAACTGTATTTTCATCTAAATTCAATACAAAACTCTCTTAAATTTTTTTCATCAAGTTTATTTTAACTCATTTTTCAGGGTGATGAACATCCTTTCGACAGAGGAGAATTGAACGTTTTTGCTGAAGAGTTACTCTTATCTCAATTAGCATCAGAACAACTCGCTAATTATTTGGCAACTCACTCAGAGTTGCTTAAGAACTCTACTGTTACAATAGATAAGATTACTTGCTGGTCACCCGTTGAAAACAAGACTTTTGATTGCGCAGTCACGAAATGCCTGTCTGAAATAGACGCTATTTTGGAAAACATTCATAAGCGATGTGCCGTATTCTTTTTGTTAGATGGTTATCTGGGTCAAGATATCATCAGGATATGTCAGCATTTGTATGCAATAGTGTCCTTAGTGCCTTGGGTGAAATCAAAAGAAGCTTTAAATTGTAGAATTTCGAGTGTTTTTAGCAGAATTCATGATCTTAAAATGAACATTTATATTTTAGATACGCTTTTACTCAGCATTAGAAACTCATTGCTTCAACACTGCAGAAGCTGATGCCTGTTGACTGTATTATGAAATTTTTTTTTTAAAAAGCAATAAATATTTATTTTTTAAATCTCTTTTTTTTTTTATCTTTGTATTTATATGTCACTTTTTGTAATTATTCATTTTCATAAATAAGATAAATTATTTGTTCTTGGTTTTAACCGTTTGAGTTGCAGTTGGTATTGAAAAAACACTGTTGAATAATCCCAAACAATACAACAGCTTTCTCAAAATGAGTACGAAAAGACCCTAGCAGGGCAATAGTGCTTGTTTTATTTTATGTCAAGAAATACATAGTAGCATTGTTTTATTTAAAGTCGAGAAATAGGCATGATAGAGCCTTGTTTGTTTCACATCGGTGAATCCCAATCAGAGCAATAGTGCTCCTTGTACTTGTCAGGTAATGTGTCTTTTTCTTGTCGCTACATCACATTTATTGCAATTCTCCAAGTGATCGGAGGTATTCATGCGTGTTTCTCATTGTTAATAATGGTGTGTTTCAAAATGATTAGACGAAGCAGCGTAAAAAGTAAGTAAAAAATTCATCTGGATTTATTGTGTAACTTTTTTATCATTGGTGTTTCCTGAAAAAGGTAGAATGAATCAAAAAGGAAAATCTATGAGCATAATCACAAATCCATGTGATCATATTATTGAGGACAATGAGGACTACATTGTTCCTTTAAAGTGCAAGAGACAATGCATTTTGAGAACTTCAGAGGATAGTGATAACAAGGAAGTAAATTTTTTTATTTTGTAATGTATTATTGCATTATTATAGTATTATTTTACCTATTTTATAACCGTCGTTGAACAGCCGTCCCAATTCTCTTTGGTTTACGACTACTAATGTTCAACTCCGTACCCTTGTAATTTTGAACCCAATCCAGAAGACGAGAGAACTCCTGGATCGAGTATTGGGAGACATTTGCTTTTGTGGAGAAATTTTTGATGGAGCTAACCCGAATTTGCGTTACATGGATAGGAAGACCCCGAGAACCTCCCACGGTAGCCTGACGGCAAGAGGACTCTAACCCATGATCTGTCTACCACTGAGGATATTTCACGTCAGTATTGTGGTCGGTGCAAACCGGGTGCGGAATTCGTATCGACTGTATTCTACCTGTTGTAAAATGTACTATTTATATTAAAAGGAGCTGTTTAATGTACTTGCTTCAGTAAATCTGAGCTCGCAACTTCAACAATCGGTAAAGCACCGTCAAATGTCCACAATGTTCGAAATGTACTGGGTTTTCTCGACATAAAATCTCAATTTCATAATCGCTCTGCTTGGGACTCAAACTGTGAAATAATGCATACTTAGTTGCTTTTGAGACTTACTTCTACAAAGTTAGTATTTTGGCTTATTTTATGTTCAGAAAAATGCTCTTGTGGATTAAGTACAGTCAAATCTTGTTCCACTGTTCGCACATATTTTGTTTTCTCTGTTTGTATCATTTTGTTTGAATTGTTTCGCCACAAATGCTCTTCTTATATTAATAACAAAATTAAAAGATATGGCTTCGATTGTTTTTAAAGCTAGTGGATTTCCTTGCTTATCGTTCAGAAATGCTGCCCAACATTTCTTAAGTTCTTTCATTTTGAAAAAAAAATAATAACTCCACAGTAAGAAGAAAATGAAGATTAGGTTATTACGATTGAGACATCAGGCTTGATATTTATGCATACGAAAATGTCGAAACTTGTCATTCGCGATCACAACGAACTATAGGGGGCGTTGTTGTATGTGCCGAATCCCTGCGATTTCCACATGAACAGTCATTCAGTTACACTGGAGAAGTCTTTAATGCAGCATGTAGCATTGTAACGTTCCATCTTTATTGTGGCTGATTAAATTTAAAAAAGAAAAATGCTTGTTTTCTTTCTTATGCAAACGAAAACAAAATGGTAACCCTTTTTTTTTAGAGAAGGAACATCCAGAACACATCGGAAAAATATTTGTAAATAAAGAGAAAAAAATAGGTATATTCTTATAAAAGTTCAAACCTAATGCCTGAGAAATAGTTTTACTAAATTTAATGGTATAACATGAAAGGCCCATTTAAATTTTAACGTAAAATAAAGAATGCTTACGAAGCAAAAAAAGAACTATTCTTTTTTTGTCGCCATTTTTAGTGTTACGAAAATGCGTCTTTGGGACTTGCCAAAAACAAAACAAGATGCAATTTTTTTTTTTTAAGAGCGAAATATTTTATAGAGTGAAATATAACGAAAATGTACCAATGTCCATAACATGAAACTTTATCTTAGTAAAAGTCCGTTTTGGAAATGTTATTTCATTTTGAATCTTATTTATTAGAGTTCATAATGGCTATAGAATCAGGTGAGAGAAAAGTTTGTTTTGAATCTATGCTAAACTCTATATCGGCCCATTTTCCACCGAAATCCGATTGACTACTTTGATTTTAAACAAAGTGTTTCATTTTAAGATTTTTTCCAAAAATTTTAAGTGTAGATTGGCGGCACTTAAAAATCTGCCAAATCTGTAGCTGTGGTTAATACGTAAGTACCGAATTTTTCTTCCATACTTTTCTGAATCATATTACTTCAAATATTAGAATATGCAAGAAGTATACATAAACACATAATTTAATACCATTTAATTTTTCAAAAAAAGTCTTTTGACAACAATTTTATCAAAAAATTATAAACTAAAAAACGTAAAATAAAGAATTCTTAGGATAAAAACGATTTTAAAATTTCCTCATTTTTCAATAAAAACTTTCGTTTTGTTTCTTTTTTTAAATTCTTATAGTATTTAATCAGACGTAAAAAAACCATTTTGTAGAGAACGATCATCAAGTAAGAAAAAAAAATTATTTATAATCAAATTTTTTATTATAAAAATCATAACACTTACCTGATTTATAAGTCCGGAGAATTCCAAAATGATATGTTCTTTGTTTGAAAACTTTATTCTCAAATAATATACACATAGTTTATCCCTTCATTACTTTTAGGTAACATACCACACATCAAAATTTTATAATTGTAAGATCTCGATATGAATTTTAATATGTAGCTTAAAAACAGAATAGCTGTATTCTAGTTGAAATTCTTTCAGCGATAAAAAATTTCAGCGATAAAGAAAACGATAAAAAATTTATTTATAATCAGCACAAAAGATACTTTTTCAAGTAATTCGGATTATTCTTTATTGTTGTTTTCTGAATTATGTAGATACAGAAATATATACTATTCTATGAAGAAGAAGAATATTCTATAACTATTACAGTTCTGTATGGAATTCATTGGAACACATTTATTCATTGGAATGACGAAAGCAATGTTGATTTCATTTTAACTTGTAATGAATTGAAGACAGAAAAATTATTTTACCGCAATACACACATCTGTAACAGCAAGTGATCATGAAATCATGTTATGTTGTTGGTAATAGAAAGGCAAAAATTATTGAGAAGTTGTTCTTCAAATGCTTGGCGTGTTCTGCTTCAATGTTTGGCATGTTCTGATTAGTTTTTTCAAGAAGTTTTACCTTTTCTTTTGGGAAATTTTGCTTCTTTTTTGTATGCTAAGAAAATGGCGCCCGTTATTGCCAATGGTTATGTGGGAACTAATGCACGATATTTACAGTCTCCCGCTAGATGGCGTATCGAGTGTTGCGATCGCGAATTGATTCAACCTGCAATATAACAAATAAAAAATAAAAAAACACGATAAAAATTGTAATCAATCTTGTCTTTGTGTCACGAATGTGATTTTAATTTTATTTTATATCAAGTGTTGAAAAGGGGTGTGTTTGGGTTTTAGGCTATCAATGTTCATTTCCTATTTTTTCTTACTCAGCCCAGAAGACAAGGAAACTCCTCGATCAAGCATTGGGATAAACTAGAAGACATTTTTGATGGAGGAAGTTACGTTGTAAAAGAAAACCAAAAATTTCCCACGTAGCCTAAAGCAAAAGAATTGTAACCTTTGATCATTTGATTTAATTATAATTGCAAATGATAATATTTGTTTAATTTATGATTATTTATAATGAACGCATCTTATGCTAATCAGAAAAAGGGTATTATGATCTATGGCGGAATAATTGCCAAGTCTTTGCAACTTCTGGGCAGCAACCTATGAAAAACTACAAAAAAAAATATAAATAAAATCCCAGAAAGGGACCAACTTGAAAGTTAAACTCGTAGCCACCCCAAGCAAACATCTACATGTTTTTTTTTTTTTTCTTTTAATTTACAAGTTTAAAATCTATTTGGCACCTTGGCGATTGCAGTTAAAATCATGTTGGCCAAAACTTATACGAATCAAGAAACACCTCTAAGACGGAAAAAAAATGTGCATATTTGGGTATTTTGTTAAAACTTCATAAAAATCAAACTTTTTTTTACTTCACCTACTGTATTTAAATAACAATTAATATTCCACAATATTAAGTATATACATTTCGAAAAATGAAAAAAATTACAGTATTCTTAAAAAGAAGCTATGAGTTTTCTTTCTTGGTATTAGCATTATTTAAACAAAATAACTCTGTGATCTCATCTTTCTTTGAGGTGATAGGCATAAAAAAAGCAAAACAATAAAAGGAAGAACTTGATTAAATTTAAAATAAAACTTTTTGCCTCAACAGACGTGTGATATAAATTAAACAAGGAATTTAATATACTAAATTCGAATATATTATTGTGATCCTTTTTAAAAACTTTTAATACGGACTCATAAATTTAAATGCATTTTTTCCATATAAAGAAAAAAGAAATTTTTAAACTACCTGGCTTAATTTAACATCGATAGCGGGACACAAAGTGATTATAAAAGACCCGTTTTTATTTTAAAGATTAAAAATTGGCGAAATACAAAATGCCTTATTTTAATTGCTAACGCTAATTGCAGAGCAATTTAAAAAAATTCTTACAATTACCTACGAAACTCGTTAAACTAAAATTAATTCGCAAAAAATAAATACTTTTTAATAATTATTTGTTATTTTCTATTATTTATGTCAAAATTTAAATTAATACAAATTTAAAATGAAATCTGCATAGTAGTTTACAAGAAATCAAATTTTAAGTATACGACTTTTTTATACTGGATATCTCAGAAACTGTTTAACCGATTTCGTTCAAATTTTGTTATTTAAAATTGCATGCTTTAAAAGGATGTAAAAATCTACTCACTTTACAATTAAAATGTTTTTTGACAGTTACTAAACGGAATAATAAAAAGAAGTAATTTTTTCTTAGGTAAAACAAATTTCATAATTGTGTGCAAAAATGTTTTGGTTTGCTTGAAAAGTTCACAAAATAGCGAAATACGCAAAAAGTTAAATTAACCCTAAAGGTAAGACCACTCTCGTAACTAAATTATTGGGAGCATTTATTCTTATATTATTATTCATTCTTATTTTATTCTTATTCTATTTTTATATTCTTATATTATTATTTTAAAAAATCATATATTTGAAGTAATTCCTTTTTTTTTTTGGCTGATTTCGTAACTCAATAGTTAACAGTAATTAATTAGTATATTTAAGTTTACTCCTTTAAACCATTAAGGTCGGTTTTTAATAAGTGAAAATTCGCTCATTAGAAGAAAACTTGTTCAGATTGATACTTTTTTTTCTTTTGCTGTACTTTATCATAAATGTAGGTATATAAATGCTTGTAACAAAATGCTTTTTTTACTTATAATCCGATTCAAAGATCTATTAACTTAGACAATGAAATAAAACTTGAAATAAGTATAAATCAACACTTAATTTATAATTTAAAGAGTAAACATTTCAACTGTGTGTGTTTAATATTTTATTTGTTAAGAGATGGCCCCAGAATTATCGATTCGTTTTTGATTTAGTGTAGCTTATTTATCAGAATAACAATCAATTTAATATGATACAACTCATAGGTAATCATTAAAAATAAGCAATTTTACGTTTATGTTTATTTCTTTTTAACTAACTTAGTGAAATCAGTGTTTTCAAATATTCATTCTAAATTCGTATTTTTCATAATTTGAACATTTTTACCTTGTGGTGTAATATTTCAATAAATATAATTATATTTTAATACTTTAAAAGTGAGGAATATCATAACTATTTGTGTTCTTTTTTGAAATTACTTTTAATTCTTTTTTTTAAGCAAGCACTTTTAAAAACTGTGATTTAAATATAATTATTTTCAATGTGTCAAAGAAAAGTACATGATCCTTGGAGTTGTAAAATCGTTTTCTATGGAAAGAAAAATAAATTAAAAGAAAAATTTTGTTCGAAAATGCAAACGATTTTTTTACCATCTTTTTTTAACAAGACACCTGATTACTGCATTAAAATTTGATGAGTAAATAAAACATCTGCTAACAAAATAGGAATATTGTATTACCCTTTTATAAAGAAATGTAGACCCTGTTTTGAAAAAGAACAAAACTTGATGCTTAGGTAAAAATAATCGCGGAAGATGAGATTATGGTTTCACAAAAAAAGAAAGAAGGAAAACTAATTAGCAAATTATTTTTTTTCTTTGTCAAGATAATATTTTACCCACCGACTCCCACGGTAAGTATAACTTGAATAAAACTTCTTAAAATGTGTTTCTGTCCTACCACAAATAATGCAAATTCGATTTAAAATAATTTTGACCATCATGATATATTAATTCTTTTTTGCCATAAGCTTCTATCACTTCAAACAATTATCGTCGTTTTTCCTTCTTTTTTTTTAAATGTTATATTCCACGTTTTTCATTTAAAGTGTGATACAAGTTTAAAACTTTCACTTTTTAAGTCTACCTGAATGAAGTGGTTTTTAAAAACATTTATTTTATTATTTGTTTACAGGAACTGATCTACATGAGGATATTCGCGGCGCGTTCCCAGAACCCCTACTTGAGCTTGTAAGGGGTCCCAAATTTGTCTTTCTTTTTTTTAGTAATTTTTTCAGCAACAATACCATTTTTTTAAAAATAGTTTTTCTCTTTAAGTAAAATCGATTTATGATTATGTTATTAAGCATTCAAGTTAACTTTCAAGCTATTCATTCTATATTGTCAACTTTATTTTAAAATGTTAAATACGTTTAACGTGAGTTGTAAAAAATTGTGTTAGTTACGAGGTACCATGGCGAAATTGTTAGATGCACTCTAAGATTCTATATGAAAACTTAATTATCAGGTGATACTATACAGCTTTATTGTTTTTACGAGACTGAAAACGGTTTGCATTTGTTGTATCAATTGGTTAAATTATACGATATATAATGTAAATTAGACCATATATTATTTAAATATAGAATATTTATTATATCAGGTATTATATTAGTATATTATAATAATTAGATCAAATTATTTGACGCACTATGGTTTTTAAAATAATTATATGTTTTGCACGAGTTTATAGGCAATCTTTTATATTTAAACACACATGTAATGGGTTTTTATTGAGGAGATTTTTTAAATACTTCCTATTTGTATTTATTTTTAACTTATTGCATTACAATGCTAACCAATCGATACACGAACATAAACAAGTGCAAACCGATTTCAGCCGCGTAAAAACAATAAAGCTGTATAGTACCACCTGATAATTAAGATTTTACATAGAATCTTAGAGTGCGTCTTATAATATGGCCAAGGACTGTAGATTGTTGTGATTCATAAAATTATTACCTCAAATAAATTGGATACAAAGTGCTTTTTAAAGAGAATAAAAAACTTTACGACTGACTTTTTAGAACGCTATAGATGCTTTTGGTACAAAAATCTTTTTTCCTACATAATTTACATCATTCTCACCGGCTCCTTTTACTCAATCATTTAAAGTTTAGTATTTTTTTCATAGTTTAGCTGAATTTCTTAATGATGTACTTCTGAATAAGGTTTCAGGCTGCTTACAATTTGTTGTTCTTTAAAAAATTATATTTTAATTTTTGTGAATAAAAACCATGCACGTTAACTCTTTCAGAGAGCCACTTTGTGCCCGAGAACGGTAACTCAGTCCATAATGGGCAAAATGAATTTGTTTTTATCAATGAAATAAAAATGTTTTACTGTATCCATCTAAACATTTTGGGCCATTAACAGAATAAGAAACTATCGCCGGGAACAATAGACAAACTAGATAAATACTCATTAAGCAAGACCCGTGTTAAAAATTCCCACTTGAAGTTTTTTTTAATATTTTTTTTATTAACAGAAACTAACTTCTTATCAGACCAAACTTCATAGACTTGTAATTTTGAACCCAATCCAGAAGATAAATGAATTCCTGGATCAAGTATTGGGTAAAATTAACCTTCGTGAAGAACTTTTGGATGGAACTAACCCGTATTTGCATTACATGGAGAGGAAAACCATCCACTGTTAGTCCGACAGCAAGGGGACTCTAACCCATGATCCCTCTACCACTGAGGATATTTTTACGTCAGCACTGTGTTAGGTGCAAGTCGGATGCGGAATTCGTATCTGCCAGCCATCGCTGGGATTTGAACCCGGTTCACTTCTTTGGAAGGGGAACGCTCTATCTCCCGAGCCACCGCGACTCTGTATTACGCAAGACCATAAAATGTTAATAAAAGAAAGAAAAAAAAGAAGCAACCGTTTTGCGACGCTGCTGAAAAGCAAGATGCAAGACGGAAATTTTTGGATTACACAGCAATTGTTTGTTATTTATTGTTGTATTGTAATGTAGTAAGTCAACGCTTAAACATTAAGATTAAGAATCATCTGTTTTAGGGCACAACTTTTATAATAATCAGGGTTGAACTCCCACATAAGTAATTTATTTATTTTTTTCTAAGACAAAAGTAAGGCATTTTCAGATTTTTGTAAAAATATAATTTTGTGCGACCTTATTTTCTTCCGTGATTCTGCGAAAAAGAGTCAAGGTTTGAAGTTGACTAATTGTGTCATAACTATTATTCATAAGTGATCTCTCTACTATTACAGAATTATGGAATTTAGCATAGTCTTCGAGAAATATTAAAAAAATAAATAAATAATGAAAATAATAAGATGTGAAAATATAATTCAGGAATCGCCAATTTCTAATTTATTTTATGTCAAAAAAAAATTTTCTTTTTCTGAGCAGCGAAATTTAATTTCGGGAAAACTATTAGAAGTAGACATAAGATTTTTGTTTTGCAGCAGCGTATTTTTAAGTCTAAAGGTAATAAAAATTTTGAATTGCGTTTGGGGTCATAAAATTTTTTAGTTTCATATTTTTACGTTTTTTGGGGGGGGCTTTTTTAATGTAAAGAAGAAAAAAATAATCTAAGTTGAACAATTCCCCCCCCGTTTAAGTTGAGATCCTTAGTACATCAAAATTCGAAGTAGTATTTTAAAATCACTAAAAATAGCACGGGATTTATTTTTTGCTCAAAGGGAAAATATAACAAAAATTCTTCTCTAGACTTGTGATTTCAAAACAACAAAAAGTAAGAAAATTCAAAGGAACTTTTTCTTCACTTCCATTTTAAAACACACGGGACCATTCCTATTTCATATCTGTTTAATACGTGTTAAAAAAAACAACAACTTTATCCTTGTTTTTCCTTTATTTTCTTTCGCCTTGATTAAAAAATATTAAACGTTCCAAAAATAAGTCTAAAAATATTAAGAACAATGTCTCATTTGAGTAGCTCAATCTCTTAACACAACTCTAGTTTCTACAAAATAAAACTCGTAGAATTATAAAAAAAATTATAACTGAAAATTTAATAAATAAAATAATACATTCTTGAATTATAGAAAAATTATAACTAAAAACTGAATAAATAAAATAATACATTCTTAAAGAGAGGGAATGCAATATAAAATATATGTTAGTTCTATCAAGAATTTTGAAACTAGAATCTTTTGAAACTATCTTTTTGAATAATGAAAAAGAATAAAAAATACAATGGAAAAGAATTGACAAATTTCGAGATGAAAACGAATTTTCATCAGGTTTAAAAAAAAAAAACTACTTGTTCTCAGTTTTTAATGAGGAACATCTGCTAGCAAAAGAAAGTTGTGTTATCGCACTCATTTGATTAAAAATGTAGACCCCGTATTGTAATAAGAAATAAAACAGCTACTGGAGTAAAAAAATATCCAAATGGAATTGCATAGCTATTTTTTGTTAAAAGGAAATAATATTTTTTTTTATAATAGAATAAATTATTTTATAGTTATTCTTTATTAATATAACCTTTTTCATCTAATAAATTTGTTTAAAATATATTTATTTTGTCCAAAACACTATATTTCCAGTGCAATTACAAAAGAAACTGTAGAATGGGCACTTCACGAATTTTTTTAACGTTTTTTTTTTTAAAAGAGCGATTCTTTTAAAACTGGTTTTATGATAAATCGGAATTTATGATAATTCGGACATTCACCAAAGCGACTAAGTGATTGTTGACATTCACCGGTGAAAGTCGACCTTATCTTTATTTCGGTTATTCACGGTAACATTTGCAAATAGATAGTTTAAAGTTTAGCTGAATACTTTAGCTAATTATTAAATATTCATGCATTTCTCTTAATTCTAAACAAAGTTTCCGGTTGTTTCTAATGTAACTATTATTTTTGAATTTCAATAAATGGATCTATGTCATCACAAAACAACAGGTTCTACTTTCACTGGTTGAACTAAATTTTGTGACTTTTAGTTGCATAGAGTAAATAGTTGTGTGTGACGCATGAATAATCAAAAGATAGTATTGAATTAAATACGTAATTCAGGTTTTGAAAGGGATTGTTTAGTACGAATCATTCCCTGTGCCAGTCTCATTTACAGTTGGGACAAATTGAAATGGTCGGTTTTAGATTATTAATGCCATTGAAATGAGCATACACGTAAAATTAATGTTGATTATTGAAATTTAAGATCTCGATAATAGCGGGTGGTCGTAAAGTAACGTCCCAGTTACGATAGCAGCTTAATATAGATTGATTACAGCAAATCATACATTAAATTGAATGTAATTAATTAATCATTACATGTGTTTAATATCAGCACCATGCATGGGAACGTTACTTTTATAAAGTAACGAGTAAAAAATATTTGAAACAAAAGTAACGCGTAAAAAGTTTTGATTTGAAAAATTAACGAGTAAAAAGTACAAGTACAAAACGAAAAAAGTAACGATTTTAAAATATATTTCGTGGAATTATAAAATTCAAAGTAACCTTACATTTCATCAAAAATATAAGAAAAATATTTTTTTTAGCTTGAAATGAATTTAATTTAAATTATAAAATTTTAATTGAAATATATAAAATTTAAAATGCAGGCAAATGTTGCAAAATATATTGAAACAATGAACGTAATCTTTTACTAATCAAAGATTGAGCTCAAAAGTTTAATTTTTAAATTTACTCATATGATGAACCAAGTAATGGTAAAAATCGAAAAAGGAGAAAAAAGTTTTATTTAATGTTGCAGGCAAATGTTGCAAAATATATTGAAACAATGAACGTAATCTTTTACTAATCAAAGATTGAGCTCAAAAGTTTAATTTTTAAATTTACTCATATGATGAACCAAGTAATGGTAAAAATCGAAAAAGGAGAAAAAAGTTTTATTTAAAATCAAAGAATCAATAAAACTCTAGAATTTTTTTTCTTTAATGCTAACTACATTTTAATTATATAAAGTATACTTTTTATGTTTTAAAACCAAAATGCCAAACAATAATTTAGTTTTTGTTCAAAAATTGTCTGATTCACTAACATTAAATAAATTATTAAAATCATTTAGAAATATACACATATGGTAGACAAATATTGCTTGCCAATTTTTAAAAAATAGATTTATTTTCATCAATAGAATCATTTTCATTGGTGATGGCGAATATTTTTATTATTGCTGTATATTCCTATTGGACAAAATTTTATTTTCTGTTTTCTTAATGATTTTGTTGATTCACTTAGTGAAAAAGATTAAAATTTTTACTTTTAAAAAATTTACTAAAAATCATATACTATTTTGTCGAATTACATAGTTAATAATTTGTCAATTTTAGTATTCAAATCTGTGGAATTTGATTAAAATTCTATTTAAAATGTTTAAACTTTTGAATACGTAACGAGCCACTTTTTTCATCAATAAAACGTAAATAATCCCTCCCCCCTTTGCATTTTGTCTCGTATAACAATAATTTAGAAATGTTTGTGTTTTAACCCTCTACGCATGACGGTCAGATGGACAGGCGAGTTTAATGGTTTTTGTTTTAGCCAACTGAGAACCTAGACACAATAGTAAGAAAATGTTGAAAGACGGCCATTTTGCGACTTGTAATCTTCAATGACGATCATAAACTTTTAAATATTTATTAGTTCTTAAAAATATTTGAATTTTTGTAATGGATATTTTTCTTCCGGCATCAAGTCCAAAAGCAAATTAAATCTCGATAATTTCAAAAATTATATATTTTAATTTCATTAAGCAAAGAGATGCTGAAAATTTTATATATTTCATCTTGGCCCATAACTTTGACCTTGACCTTTCATAAAATAACTCCATTCTTAAATTTAAAAATCGTGCAATGCTGTCCTAAATTAGTTTTAACGGAATATTTTTTATTATAAAAGACTGAAATAATTCATGGGAATCAAACTTCTCTTGATGGTTAACCATCATAGTATTAAAGTGGGTTTTTTTCCATCATGGAATGGTGGAAGTTTGTTGGAATATCAAAAACTATGAACGCATGAAGGAAAATGTCGAATGATGGTGACCATCAAATGATGTTGGGTTGGACCATCATTAATCGCACTGAAACCGACATAAACCATCAAAATGTTTTGATTGAACCATCAAGAATTTTGACTTGGGCATTGTGGTGAAGTGTAAGAAAAGAAAAAAACTGTTTTCCTTACAGAAGGGTAAACGTGAAAAGGGTGTACAATAAAAAAAAATACTACAAATCATTCATTTATGATTTTTCTACTAAAAATAAAAATTCAAAACAAAATTAATATAAATTTCTTTTTATTTATTTATTTTCTTCAATTTTTTTTCCAACAGAAAGTAATCAGGTTGGAGAGCGCTAGTCGAAAGGCCGAACCGGGATAGGTCCCGGTGGGCCAGGCCATCCCTGTCACTACTGATTCTTAGAAGATATAGATAATGCTTTGACTTTTGAATGGCTCAATGACTTTTCATTCAATGACTTTTGAGTATTCGAAAGAGACACTCTCTCCCTTTCAGGAAATTCAAATTCTTTAGAATATTTGAAGCTATTAAAGATCATATAATGCAGTAAATTTATTTTAAAAAAATTAATTAAAAAAATTACTTTGAGGAAACTTTGGAAAAAAGTAACGATTTCTTTTGACATTCTCCTTACAAATACTATTTCTTTTTTTTCCGAAAAACGCAACGTAAAAATAAGTAAAAGTACTAAATTTAAAAAGAATTGAAGTTCAAGTAAAAGTACGTACTTTTTACTTTTAATTTCGTTACAAGTAACGAAGGTAAAAGTATTGCCATGTATGATGACCACCATTAAATAAATACGTGGCTCATATCCAACTTGAAATCCGAATCTTTCCTCACTTCTCGATAGAAGTATACGCTAATATTGATTTGTTGTTTACTTAGAATGGTAACTTCTGATTGTATGGGTCTTTTATTTTGCCATTTGCTTAGAGTGAGGCTCCAATTTCAGTTGCATGTTCATTTTGTTTGAAGATTAATTGAGATCCCGTATGTGATATAGACATCCACGGCTACCTAATGTTTTAGAGTTAAAACATCGATTTGTTGAGGCGCCCATTACTCCAGATTTGCCAACTAAAGTGTAGGAAGAATTAGATTTCAATTTGGATGTGTGCTTTCAAATTCGGAATTCAATTTTATAGTTATAACACACACAAAAGATTTGTAAAAAGAGAAAAAAAAACTGGGTCAGTTTATTTTTAATTTGATGCATTGTTTGTTGTAAACAGTCTAAATTAAAACTGCGACCATTGAAACTGGGTCCATTGACTGCATTCATAAATCGTTGCTTTCTTAGAATATTTAAATAAAAAATATTTGGTAAATTAAGTAAAAACGATTTCTAGAATATTACACATAGGCAAAATGGGTCTCGGTTTGGATTTGATGGCGTCCACACACTTTTCAACTGTGACGACAAACATCAATGGAGACAGTTTTTGCAAGCAATGATTTGATATGTTGTGGCGTTTAAGGGAGTCAAACTAGAACGAAAAAGTATTTGACCAATGGGTAACCAATGATCATAATAAAGCGATCACAACTTTTTTTTCTTTAAATTGATCAATATTTTGCTGCCTGAATAAATCTATCAACACTCATTTTTTTTCCAATGGCAGGCACTGAATTTGAATCTTTGCTATGAAGATGCCAGAATTGTTGCTCATTTATCGTTACCCAGTGGGCACCTGTGAACCAAAGTCACGGAGGCGAGCAACATTGTCCACGCCACACTGCCACAAACCCGTTTATAGGGTGGGCCACATTCACACATCACACACACACAACAGAGGACAGCACAAAGAGAGAGAGGAACATCCATGCTCAGAGCGAAATTCGAACCCGCAGACAATGGCTTCGCAGTCAGGCGCGCTAAACGCTCGGCCACCTGGCCGGTCTATCAACACTCATATAATACCGTATTTTTCTGTTTTAATTGTTCGAAATTTTAAATTAAACACGTATTTAAAATTGTATCCATTTCCTTAAACATGTATTTTGAACTGTATCCATTTCCTTAAACACGTATTTCGAGCTGCAGCCATTTTCTTAAACACTCTTTTCGGAGTTGGATCATTTCCTTCAACGCGTATTTCGAGCTGTATCCATTTCGTAAACACGCTTTCTGAGATATATTTATTTATTAAACGCGTATTTCGAGCTGTATCCATTTTCCTAAACCTGATTGCGAGCTGCGTGACTAGAAAAAAAAAAGCCCACTGACAACATGTTTATCATTGAGTGACTTTTATTTTATATACGTATATGTTAATTAAAATTTTATGTGAAAAGATCATCTAATTTTCTATTTACAAATAAACAGAAATCAATATCATCTCAAATCACTCGGAATATATTTGTATTATGTTAATATTTCCCCTCGCAAGTTGCTACGGCCATAACGGCATTAACATACTTTCACTCTTTAAGTGTAGCTATAAAAAATATTGAATTAAAAATATTTTCCTTTTATTTTAAGCTGAATACGCCTGATCGCTTCTTATTGAGAGGAAACAGTTAAATGTGAACAAGAAAAGGGAAAAAAAAAGGAAGAAAAAGTCATGCAGCAGAAAATTAATATTTGCAAATAATTTTTTGGATGGTAATTAAATAAAGGGTCTTTTTTTCAGAAGAAATATTTCTTTTTGATGGAAAATGAAGAAAAAAAAAAGTTTTTATGACAGGAAAAATGTATTATTAGTGAGGCAGATTTTATAGATTCGATAAATCTTAGAGAAAGTTTTTATTCATATTTAAGGATATATTTGTTTCGGACAAATTAAAGAGGTAGTGTGTTTTGTATTGAAGCAGGTTTCTTTTATATTAATAAGGTTTTAATAAACTAATAAGGTTTTTAATAAGGTTATTAGATATAAAATATAAAGCTTTAATAAGGTTATAATATATAGGTTACCATAGACTAATTTTGTATTTAATAATTCAAATTATTCGTGAAAATTACGCAACTTGTTGGTTAATTTTCAATTGATATCCGGCCTTGAATAACCGACCTATTTTTTTGTGGGTTTACGGCTATAAATATAAAATTCCTAAATCTAACACAGAAGACAGACGTATTGTGATTTTTAACGGCACTGACCTGCATCTGCGTTACAAGGAGAAATAAACAACAAAAATCTCCGAAGGCAATAGGAGATTCTGACACATGATCCGCCTACCATTTTTAATATATATAAACGTCGTTGAACAGCTTGTATGGGACTACTAATGTTTAACTCCTCCTGGATCAAGTATTAGGAGCCTTAGTGAAGGACTTTTTGATGGAACTAACTTGCCTTAATTAGAGAGAAAAATCACGAAGGGAACTCTAACCCATGAACCGTCTATCACTGAGGTTACTTTTACGTCAGCACTGTGGTCGGTGCGAGCCGGATGTGAATTTTTATTTAATTTTATTTTATAACCGTCTTTAAAAAGCCCACCCAATTTTTTGGACATGCGATGTTCAACTTTGTAGCCTTGTAATTTTGAGCCCAATCCAAGACAAGGGAACTTCTGGATCAAGTAATGGGATAAATTTGCCTTCGCGGAGGACTTTTAGATGGAACTAAATCGCATTTGCGCTACATTGAGTGGAAAACCTCCCACGGTTGACCCAACAGCAAGGGGGTCCATGATCCGTGTACCACTGAGGGTGTTTTACGTCATTAGTAAGGTCGGTGCAAGCAGGATGCGGAATTTGTATCGACCAGCCATCGCTGGGATTCGTACCCGGTTCACCTCATTGGAAGGGTAATGCTCTATCCCCTGAGCCACCACGGCACCCGCTTATCATTGGGGATGTTTGCATCGACCAACAAACATCACTGGGATTCGAAACTCAGTCGCTTCAACGGTCGGTTAATGCTCCACCCTCTGAGCCGCAGTGGTTCCAGCATAGGCTAATTTAAAAATACGACTTTTTGTAAACCCCTCTGTCATTTTTTTAAAAATACACCTGGCTAATTGTGAAAAGTCACAGGTATTTTCATAGCAGCTTGGTATTTTTAAGGCTCATTAAAATCAACACATATACTTTTAGGCTAGTTATGAAATTCGTAAAAAGGTATGGAATGAGTTTGAAATTGCCTTGACGTTTTGGTTTGTTTGTTCGATGCAAATGGTATGATACTAATCAGGCTAATTAAGAAATAGATTACATATTATCTAATTTCACTAAATGTAAATGTGCACAAGCATAAAAACTGTGAGACTGAGTAGAAAATAATGGAGACTATTCGAATTAGCCTAATGCGTTGCACAATAACGACGGCGGTTCGCAAAGTGCCAGATTTTTTAATTTTACTATCCAACTTAAACGTTACCAAAACATATGAAATTTTGTTTTGAAAAATTTGACTGTTAAAAGAAAATCTTATAGTATTTGGGAGATTGGTACCTAAAAAGACTCAGAAACTACAGCTGTAAAATCCATTATTTATGTCCGGTACCTGCATAATGTTTTTTTTTTAAAACCTTATTCTTTTTCTTTTTTTTTTAATTTTTTAAAAATCGCCAATTTAATTTAGAACACACTATGTAATTCATAAAAATTGATTATAATCGATAAAAAAATGCTTTTGGTTATTATTAATACGTGCTTGTTTTTTCATATACTCACTGAGACGCTTTGATAGAAAAATGGACTATAAACTTTATAAATCTAATAAATTTACTTTAAAACATCAAAACTATATGCTTATATAATTTTTTCCCTCTAAAATATCCGTCATTTAATAAAATAATGTTTATTACTATTATTTTGAATAATTTTGTAATGCTCTTTTAAAGTAATAGTAAATATTATATTTTACTGCACTAGCATTTTATTTATAATATTTATTAACGCATTTTTTCAGAACACTTAATCAATCTAAAAATTACGATAAAATTATTTTGGTGCAATAAGCCAAAAAAAAAAAAAATAATAATAATAATAATTAATGTAAGTGTTACCTTAAATGACCGAAATCAAGAGAATGTCGACTTTCATCGGTGAAAATCAACAATCACATAGTCGCTCTGGTGAATGTTCAAAATATTTGTTATATCCGATTTGATATTAATTGATTCCTTGATATTATTATATTAATTCGATATTTTAATATCTGCTGATAATAGATTAGGAGAAACATCAGTGTTCGGAATACTGGTTAAATGCATACTGGCCAGAGGCACTGAACATTAAAAATCACTGATGTAGGGCATACCGGGCAATACCACTTAACCTAGTATTTATATACCAAGGCAACATTCACCGGTAAAAATGAACAATCACTCATTTCGGTCACTCACAGTAACACATACTTATAGTGGCTCATAATGACCACACTTATTAGCCATTTGGAAATGGGGGTTGTTTTAGGTTTTTCCTGTCCGCACACTTTTCGACGAAATGAGCTTTATCTACTAGATCAACTTTCAACACCGTAATCACAAATAACGAATTCTACGAGTCATAAAAAATAAGGCTAACATAAGCAATACTTTTACGAAACACTGCCCGGAAAAATAAAATAAACTAGGAGGCTTCGCCCCCTGCTCGCTAGCGCTCACCAACCCCCGGAACTGCTTTCGCAGTTCATTTCGGATTGCTTCGCAATCCAATGGTCGCTTTGCTCGCTCATTCGATACGTTCTTAACGTCTAGCTTTTGTATACTTTTTTGAATACTGAAGTTCCGAAAACTTTTCACTGTAGAAAATTCTAAACCTGTACATTTCAATATTAATTTGAAATTGCTATTGTTAATTTGGGCATTTGGCGATACAACACTTATAGAATTGAAGGATTTGTTACGTCAAGCGCTCAGGTATCATAATTTTGATTTATGTTGCTAAGTTAACTTTCAAAAAATTCTATGGCTGGCAACAGCATTTTTATTTTTTAAGTTGTTTATTTTTATTTTTGCCGCAGCTTAATTGAACAACCTGATAATGCTCACTCTGGTTATTGTTTCCGTTTTTAAAAGAGCTATATGTTGAGCCACCTCAGCTAGATTTGGCATGTGACATTTTTAGATGCAATCATTGGTCGATATTCTAACGTTGCCATTCGGGACGTTGTAATGAGGCTTTTTTTTAGTGCCGTGTAAGAGAAATATATATATAGATTTGTCGCAGTGATTGCAGTAACGCTATCTCTTTTGTTTAAATTTTGCTTTATATATATAATTTTAGAACCCCAGTTAAACGATGAATTGCGTACATAAGAAGTGCTAAATTTATTATTTCAAACGGAAAAAAAAAAAAAAAAAAATTCAACAATCACCAATTTCCGTCAATCACAGTAACATAAGCATAATGTATTGTTAGCGTTATTCTATCTGAAGCAAATAAAAAAGCTCATAAAAATTGTTCAATTTAATTCTCTGTCAGTTGAGATAATGGATGTTTTATTTGTAGGGGTAAGAAATACACTATACTTGTCTCACGGTTTCTGAACAAGCGTTACACTTTGAAAAATCCCTTTCTTTTCATTTTTATTCTCGTCCCATTATTTTGCATGGGTGGTGAAAGTAGAATATGAACGAAACGTTGAGAAAAGAACATTTATTTTTTTCTTCAAGGGGCAAATTTTTTAAACTTTCTAAAAGTACACGTTTTTGTTACATATTCTCGTTGTGATACTTAATGAATGTTCATAAATTGCTTCTGTGAGACATTTTAATTTCTTTTTTTAAACTTTAAAGTTAAAGATTAATGTACAGCAAATACTTTGTGTTTATATGAGAAAATTTTGATTTATTTTTAATAAAAATATTCATATTTTAATTAGCCTTAAGAGTTTTCAACAAAGTGCATATTTTTACTTTTTATATATTTTTTACGAAAATATATACTTTTTTTTTAAAAATAAATCAATTTGAAGCTGGGGTGAAAGCGAGACGGAAAATAGGAAAGGCTGGTAGTGAAACCTTTTCAGTTATAGCTAGTTTTGGGGAGGAGTTTACTTATCCTTTTTTTAAATTATTCAACAATATCTACTTAATCTTCGAAAAATAGCAGTTTTATATATATGCTAAAATTTTAAAATAAATCTTGATAGTTAAAGATATTTTATTTTTTTCGAAAAAAATGCTGGAATGAAATGTCTTACGTACCAGTTTTTTCTCTTTTCCGTCTTGCTATATAAGGGCTTTCACCCATGATTTGAAATATGAAGTTCCACATTTTATGCAGGTCTTCGTTTCTTAGTTTTGTGTTCTGTTGTTGTTGTTGTCGTAGGCCATTAAGATAAGGGATGCGATTGTCCTTGCTTTCCAATGGCGCCATTTATGGCCAAGAATTCCATTTATGCCACACTCATAAGTCACATCCGTTTATGGGGCGAGCCCATTCATTCATCCATAGATTGTAATTTTGACCTAAACCAGTACCCCCGTCGTCGAGATAGCCTGGTTGGTAAGGCACTGGGCCCATATCCAAGAGTTTGTGGGTTCAATCCGCGCCGGTCGAAGACTCTCCGTGTAGTAAATGGTTTATTGTGTTCCCATAATAAATCATACCACTGGGGGAACTGATCCAGGAGTTTTATTGTTTTCTGGATTGGCTACGGAGTTGAACATCGGTAGTCGTGAACCCAAAATTGAGTCGGCTGTTCAATGACGGATATAAAATAAAATAAAATTCAGTACACCCAGAGGTATAATTTGTTATGAGAACATGGGAGACTTTGTGATCCCATAAGTTTAACGTGCACTTCTCACCATTTACTACACGGGGAGTCTTCGGCCGGTTGGATTCGAACTCCCGTTCTTACTATCGAGAGTCCTGTGCCCTGCCAACCAGGCTATCAAGGCCATAGTTTTTCGTTCTTTTATTTTTTGTGTATTTCGCCATATCTCGAGAACTTTTTAAGAAGGTTAAAGAATTTTTGTAGATAATTATATAATTCATTTATCCAAACATAATTATATGAAAAAATTTCTTGAATAAATATTTTTTTATTCTTTTATTTATGATGATCGAAAAAGATTTTGAATTATAAGGTATAATTTTTTTTATCTCCTTTTAAAGAATGTAGTTTTACATGGCGAAATACAAAATTGGAACAAAGTCGGTCGAATAGTTTCTGAGAAATTGAATTTAAAGAAAAAGGTTACTTATAAAAACTAGATTTTTCAGGAACTTATTCGTCCGATTTCGCTCAAATTTTGGGTTTTACCATGTAAAATTACATCCTTTAAATTGAGGTAAAAAAATTTTCAATTTTGCAATTTAAAACTTTTTTGACTATTATAAAAAAAATTAATAAAAAACAGTAAATGTTTACTAAAAGTTATATTTTGCATGGAATTATCTTAGGATAAACAGATTTTATTGTTTGTGCAAAAATTTTTCAATTCCCTCAAAAGTTTCTCGAGATATAGCAAAACACACAAAAACTAAAATTGACATTATGGGGTTCAAACATTGTGTAGCTCTCCTGGCCAAGCAATGGGGACCATATTTTGTACATTGAGGGTACCCCTATATTTTGGGAGTCAGAAATCCAAATTCGTCGAAGGAAAAAAAAAAGAATTCGGAGGAAGCACGTTTTCGTAACTTAAAATATCATCTTCACTAATTAATTAGCATATTTGAAGTCAACCCTTTGAACTTTTAAGATTGAGTCCTAAAATTTGAAAATTCGATCATTACATCAAAATTTATCCTGGGTGGTCCGTTTTTTATTTCGCTCTCTGTACATAAGTAGGTAAGTACCAAATTATGCTTTATGTACATAAAATGATTTTAACTTCTAAACTACCAATCCTATCGCTTGTCTCATTTAATTCAGAGTGAAAAATACATAGGAAACGTTGCCTTACTTTCATATCTGGAAAATTTCAACTTGTCCCCTCTAGTTACGTTCTAAAAGGGGGTGCAGAGAAAAGTGGGGGAGTCTATAATTGATAATATAATATCAAAGCTTGTTACATAAAAAAAAATCTTTGTTATTGATGTTTCCGAAGAAAAAGCCTAATTTTACTGGACTATAGATATGCTGGTTTTAGGTCAAATTTATGGATCTCAAAAATGATTAGTCAAATAATTATTTTTTTCACTTTTTAATTTGCTATGCTTTAAGTTGGTGAGTTTATTTTTGAGATAGGGGACCAGAGAGATCCTGTAAATACTTCTTGAGTTGTGAATAAAAGAGAATCATTTGTTTTTGTTGTTTTAATTAAGAATCAGGAATTCTAACCTACAGTTCAAACTGGATCGTTTTCAATACTTATTCAGGTGAATATCACAATTAAAGAGGATAAAAAAAAATAGACATCAACCATTTTTCTAAAGGGTAACTTGTTTTTTAATAATATAACCAGGAATCTATCCAGACATTTTTTAAGGTCCTGTTTTTATAAAATTGTGAAAAAGCTATTTATAATTAGTGAATATAAAATAAGCGTTAAGTCACATTCTTTCAACCAGGGTCCTGCTTTTGTGAATTTGTGCAAATAGGGTCCTGTTATTTGGTATTCAGCCTCTCAACACAGAATATTCATTTCGGACGAATAATGGAAACAAAATCACTCACATTTTTAATAATTTCAATTGACATATTTTAAATAACACAGCTTAGTAATGAATCAGTTTTAATATGTTACGCATTAAGTAAATTTAAACAATTCTTCAATTTATAATACTTTATTTAAAAAATTGCCAGAAATTATTTTTATTTACATAATATTATATTAATTAATTTTATGAATAAATATAAATTGATCTAAACTAAACTAAACTACACTCAGTGGCGCGACAGCCCATAGAGGGCCAAGGCCTACTGTGCCCATCTCAGTTTTCTTGACCTTGGGCTCTGGGGTGCAGGATCAGATGTTCCGGTTAGGTGGTCAGCCGAACATGGAACCCCCAGTGTTTAGTTCCCAAGCATGCTTGGTACTCATTTATCGACCTCGCCCGGTCCGAGAATCGAACCCAGGACCTGTGGCTCAGGAGCGCACTCAGCCACCGGGCGTCAAACATAAATTGATCAATTATTTATTTACAAAAAAATTAGGATTTAATATTAATAAGAATGTGCACACGATGTTTGTAAAAGAATACTACATTTGGAATTTAAACTGGAATTTTGGATTTTAAGGAAAACTTGGAAAATTTAGTTTGTCTGGAACCCCCGTCCGGGAAGGGTTTATTCGATTAACAAAACAAATTTGTGAAGGGTCCGTTTTTTATGAAAAGATATTTTGTGAAGGGACCCAAATTTCTTCTAAACATCCCTGATAACTACAATTTTTTTTACAATAATTATTTGTTTTCTATTTTTTTAAACTTTATTTTTTAGCAAAGATTCTAAAACAATTAAGGGTGATTGTTATGGAACACACGGTGTAAATTCCATTCTAATAACTAAAAAAATATTTTAAAAAAATTCAAGTTTTGTGAGTGTGTGCATCGAAAACAATAAATCAGCCGGTACTCTTGATTAAATATAATATATTTCGACATCTTCTATATTTCACTATAGCAATTTGAATTAATTTTACAATATTGGTACAAATTCACTTTGGCAAACAATATAACACATACAACATCAGGCACATATACAATTATACAATACACACATCATGATAGTAACACATATCATTAAGACATGCTATTGTGTTGGAATTGATCATTCTTATAGCTGTTGGTTAGGCCGAATTTTTTTTTTTTTTTAATTCAAAGAATGTAGGTGAAAACTTGCCTATAAATTTCATATTTTACACCTTTTTTAATAATACTTTATTAAGATTCCGCATTATTTCAGTGACATTATTGATAATATATTTGATTTCTTCAACTTTTGGTTTTATTCATTTACTGTTACACATCCATATGTAGGCTTGTGTGCTGATCACAAAGTACGACTGATAAGCCCATGCCAAGTTGAAGAATATACGGCACAAGCTAAAGAGGGTTCATCACGAAGATACCACCCGGGTTACAGCGGGAGTCGAACCCGCTACCTTGACGCTACAGAGCGTTTGGTGGTCTAGACCACCAACTTTTGAAAGCACCGATGGCGCAGTTGTTGCTGAAATTTTCCTATCTATAATATCAAACACGCAATCATCAATATCAAATAGCCAACTCTATTTTCGGTGATTTTCAATTCGTTCATATTTAATCTTTTATAAGGTATAATATATTAATCGATTAAGAAAAATAATATTTTAGTGGTGAGCAGTTCAATATTTAAAACCACTTTTATAGGTTTTATCTATTAGAGCAGTAAAGAAATTTATAACAATTTTCAGTGTTAATTCATATTCAATTTTCAGTTCATAAACAATTCATAAACAGTTTTCAGTGTTAAATATATTTTTTAGAGAATAGTAGAGGACAAAAGATATTAATCGGAATATTTTAGTGGTGTTTTAATGAGCATAAAAGGCAACTTTTTTTCGCCATTGCTTACAATCAAATTTTAGTTCATCACAAAATAAAAGTTGTTGATTTTAGTAATGAACAAACAAAACAAGACATAAAAACAATTCTGGGCTTAAAAAATAATTCGTACACTAATGTAAATAATAAAAACAAAAAGAAGAATAAGACATAAAAAAATCGAGAATAAAAGTCAAGAACACAAATATAGTTTTCTCATGCTTTTCGAAACTAATAATTTATTTTTCATGTTTAAATAAGGTAAAATAATTTTTTCTTATTTCATTAGCAGATTAGGCAAAAAGTTACAATAGTCTATCATGTGAATTGTCTCAATTTCTATTACAATATGTGAAAGCCCCGTAACATTGGTTCAGAATTCTAAAAATTGCAATATATATATATATATATATATATATATATATATATATATATATATATATATACACCTCAAAACCGATGGAAACATTTTTTTGAAAATAGGTTTCAACTTTTATTATTTGAAACTAAATTTTAAATTTAGATGATCGATTCAGCTGAAGAAATATTAAAACGGATATATTTTTATGTATTATTTTTTTTTCTTCCAATTTGAAACAGAAAGTGTATTGATTTGTTAGTAATCCATGAATGTAACGTTAATTACATAGATTTGTATTTTTGCAAGCCATTAACATCTATTTTTGCATATTTTTTAAAATATATAATTATAAATTAAATATTTAAAGTAATATTGAACTGTAATTGTTCTTTAACTAGTGGGTAGAAACGTATCAGACATTAAAAATTTTTCTAAAACTATTCAATGTTTTAAATTCTACATGACTATTTTGTACTTGGTACAACGTAGTACTTAATTCTTTAATAACGAAAAAAGGCGAATTAGAAAACATCTGACACATTTAACGAATATTTAATGATGAACCATACAATTAATGAATGAATAATAATACACAACTTAAAGGAACGCGTATTCTGCAAACAAATATTTTAAAAAAAAATATTAACAGTAAATGAAATATTTTTAGTGAAATTGAACAACATTATGAAAATTTTGTCAACAAAAATACATATTATTACAGTGAATGAGACTAAGATTTTTTAACGATAAGTAATCATTCTATAAATTATGTTTTACTAACACACAGTGATACAATAATTAATATTAATAATTATAAATATTTGCTCAAGTGTTTTACAAATCTTATTTCGTTTCAAATATTTGTATTGCACTGATAAAAATAATAAATTGCTATCGATACAGTTTTTTTTCCAGTTCATTTTACGTCATTCAATATTACTAAAAAATTATGAATCAGTTCTTCATTTGCATTCAAATTAGCCATAAATATTGATTAAAAAATATTGTTAGATATGTTCTTCTTTATAAGTTTTACAGTTGTTTAAAAATAAATATTATTTTTATTGAAAAGACGTCCAAATTTTCCTTTTTTATTTCTTTTAAGAATTAAACGTATTATTATGATATATATATATTTTTTTTTGGAGAGAGGGTCGTACATGTGTGCTAAAAACATTCTTTTATACAATTCCGAGCACTCATTGAGAATGAACTCACCAGTTATTTGTCAAAATAAGTTTCGAATAATTATTACAAAATTATTTAGTTACAAATTTGTCAAATAAATTCAGATGTAATGAAGCTTTCAGAATCGAACAATTGCAAAATAAATCATATGCATCGACCATTTCGAATAGTTAAATATGATCATTCTTCTCTTCTTCCCATTTTAATAAATTGCCTTGTCTTCAACCTGAAACATCGTTATTATGATTTAATTACTTGAATAGTAGTTAATTGCGTGAATAATAGTTTAATTACCAGTTTAATAATAGTTTAATACTTTACCAATGCTACTTCTTTAGATAGAAACCTTTCGTCCCCCCCCCTTTGTTGAGATAAAAAGTAGCTTAAGAAAATATTTTCTTTAATACCCCATATTTCTTTAATTTATAAACATTTTTTACTTTTTATTGGAATGATTTTCCCACTTTTTATAAATAAACTAACAAAAAAAATTACTAATATACAAAAGTCAAAAAATTAATTAGTAAATAAAATTACCTTATAATTAAATGAAACTCACTGACGCTACAGCCCATGGTGGACCAAGGTCTACTGTGCCCATCTCAGTTTTCTTGATCTTGGGTTCTAGGGTGCAGATGTTCCATGATTCAAACGGTCAGCCGAACGCGGAATCTCTATGTTTAGCGTAAGCAATGCTTGGTATCGATATTCCGGATCGATATTGGCATTTTATCGATATTCTGAAGGACTGAGTCAATCTTGCCGGTCCGAGGATAGAGCCCCGAACAGTGGTACGGGACAGGCCTACCTCGAAAGGAGGTGTTATTAGTTCAGGGTGCCACTGCACTCTTTTCGTGACGTCACACATGATGATCCATCTACGTTTATTAACTTTCTTATAAGATTTTCGCAGATGGAATGTTGTTTTAAAGAGATTGCTTCATTCATTAAATTTCTAGTTCTGCTAGAAAGAGAACCTCTATTTCAACGAAAACATCATTTTTTACTTTCTTTGGTAATAATTTCAAAAGAATATTTACTTAGTTATTTTTATTTATTTAGTTATTTATAATTTTTTTTGTGAAGGTGTGCAGAGAAATTCAGAAAATAACTTTTTCATCTATCTTGTTTCAACTTTTTCATCTAATTCAAAATATAGATCGTAAGAAAAATTAAATCTTAATACATTTAAATATTTGAACCATAAAAAAATCAGATTTTTAAGCAAAACAAATAACTAAATCTGTTTTTATATATAAAACATCAGTTAACCTCAAACAATTTGAAACGAATCACGAGTTATTTTTTAAAATTTTTTAATTAACAATTTCAATTAACAAAGCCACCATAGCTTTAATGTGCAACATTTCTTTTTTACAAATCAATATTCGAAAGTATAGTATCAGTACCTCTTCAATTTTCAACTCCTCCTTTCGAGACGGCGCTACAGGAGCTCACCTCATAATAATTATAATTATGTCAAAGTAATTATGTAACCATAATTCAGATGTAATAATAAATTTTTAAATTATGATGTCTTAAAAAAAATCCAGTTGTCTTTTTTTTTTAAAAAAAAAACTATATTAAAAAATACTTTTTTTTTTAAATTTTTGTTGTAATTGAACCATTAAGAAAGTACACGAAACATATTGCACTATCATCTTCGAAATATATTACACTAATTAATTAAACTGGCTTTGTCAGCCTACTACACACAACTGTTGATTACAGTTGTAATCAACAATTACACAAAATCTATTCATTATGGGGATTTTTCCTTTTCTCACATTCGGACTAGGAAATACACATTACAGAGAGTCAAACATATTTATTCTAAAATTAGAGGAACGATTCATTCGAAAGGGGAGTTCGTTATCGATGTCAGGTCGAAACATGTTATCGCTCTCTTCCCTTTTTATTTAAAATTTTTTTTCTGAAACAGATGACGAGTTTTTATCATATTTACCAATAGATGGCAGTGATGTGCGGGACATCATTTGCCTGTACTGATATCACCTCTGATGTTGTATATTGATCACAGTAGACAGTAATACTGATTGTTTTTAAGGGTTAAATTGACTCCGGTGTTCCTGATACAGACGTTTTTTTAAGGTTAAGGACTGTTCACTTGCCCAGTATTCCTTACACTGATGTATTTTTTAGGTTAATGGCCGTTGAGATGCGTACACTTGCCCGGTATTTCCTACAATGATGATTTTAAAATTAAAGTGAAATTGCCTGATATATACTTGCCCAGTATTTCCTACTGTGATGTTTTGAGTAATCAAATCTTGTTTATAATAACTATATAAAGCGGTTGAAGTGAAATGTGTGCTTCGTAAAATAGGGATTTATTTTATAAGGGGAATATTGTTAATGATAAAAAGAAGTAGACGAGAAAGAACTATATTTCAACAAATTCCATGCGCGATACGGCTCTGTATTTTATTAACTTATCGTTAATTAATATTCTAACTTATGTAGAGAAACTTAGCACAACTTTAATACGACCTATTGCTGATAAAGATTAGCTGACGCAGACGTCATAGGTCACGTGTGTGGGTATGGGAGGTCTTCTTTTGTTTTGTCGTCATCTCAACGAGAATTTTTTTTGTAAAAAATTTAGGAAAAATAGTATTTTTTAATCACCGAATATTATCACCCCTGAAGTTAGAGAACTTAATCAATTACACCCTTCCAACCAGAAGTGAAGAGAGGATCTAATTTTTTAAAATCTGCTTTCGAATAAATCGAACCTAGAATCTTATAAACAAAAATTTGATGAGAGTTCCATCTCTCATTCAATACATGTGATATCATCCCTGCAAAATATGACACATAGCATAAAGAAACGAACACTTGTAATCAGGGCCTGATCAAAAGAATGAGAGGACCTCTAGTCACAAAACTGTCAGTCAAAAAACTCTTGTACTTTCTTTAAACAAAATTTACCTTTTGTTTAACCATAAATTGTTTTTAAAATTATTTATAATATAAGAAAATTACAGTAATTTTGAGCCTATATTTTATTTTATTTTATAACCGTCGCTGAACAGCCGACCCAATTTTGGGTTTACTAATCCATGATCCGTCGACCACTGAGGATATTTAACTTCAGCACTGTGGTCGCTACAAGCCGGATGCGGAATTCGTATCGACCGGCCATCGCTGGGATTCGAACACGGTTCGCCTCATTGGAAGGCGAACGTTCTATCCCCTGAGCCATCGCGGCTCCCTATATTTGATTTAATCTTTACTAACTTATAATTTTAATGGACAATTCTGTATAATAATAAAAAATTAATAGCTTATGAGGGGCCCCTAGGCCTTTGCCTCCCCGGGTTTATAATAAATCAGGCACTGCTTGTAATAATTACAATTTACAAATAAATAAAACCTAACTTTACTAATAAAATTCATTAGCATGTGAGCAAGTTATAAAAAGAATGACTATGAATTATTTGAAAATATTTAATTAGAAGATTTAAATTTTTTTTTTTTTTTAGTGGTTTAACTTGCGTATTTAAAATTTTTTCTGTAAAAAAAAACAAACAGCTATTATCGAAAAATAATTTAAATTATTTTAATTATTTAAATTTTTGATACGTTTCAGTCAATGCACATAAAATAGCTGATTGATTATAATCAATATTTATTGTACTTTTCAATTAATATTGTAATTTTCAATCATTATTTATTATTGTAATCAATAATTATTGTGCAATAATTATTTTACTTTTGAACCAGCTTTATTCAAGCTGTAAAGATCAATTTCATGATAGAGTTTTATCTGTGCAAATATATTTTTTTTTTACTCATTTCTAAAAATGAGCTGTATGCAACATGTTTTGCAGGGATGTTTTACATTATATCTATATGCAAATTTAAATATGACTAGGTTTCAACATGACATTATAGGAAAAAATGTATATTAATACAATAAAAATCAAATCTATTTGACCAGTTCCGTATTATAATAAAATGAATCACTAAGTAAATAAATAATCTTGACAAAATTGATTTTTTAAATGAAAAGTAATTGATTAAGAACTATTAAAAAAAAAAAAAAAGAATTTAATCAAGATTTCTAAGGTAAAATAGTATCTATCATAAATTTGAAGAAAAAAAATTCAAACATTTTCTATAGTCAGGAAAATAAATACAGATTTCTTTTTACAATTATTTACATAATGACATTGTCCAGTCAGGACAACAATCAAAGATAAACTAGTTTGCTATAATATTCGCTTAAAAATCTTTAAATACACATATCCACAATTATATGATCACACAAAATTGGAAATATACTTGTCCAAGGCTGAACTAGATCAGTAACTTAACTGTTAAAAGTATCAGGCTGTCTTATTGTACTCAAATGGCAATTAGAACTAAGGCAATTAGAGAACCATAATGTTAAACAAAAACCGATGAAATTATTTTTTTATTGAGTGAACGCAATGTTGGTTGTAAGATCACATGATCTATTTCTAAATTCCATCAATACATTTCTTCAAATTCGCATTCCAGATCCATGTTTTTAGTTCGAAGGTAGTCTTAAACAGAAAACTACATTTAACAGCTATAACAGCGTGCTTGTAGCTTTGTCTTTGTAGCGTAAATCATGCCAACATAACTTAAAGATATTTAGCATCTAAAATAAATGCGAGCATGCGTAGTTGCTTAAATCTTACGCGCTATTGTTAAAAAATTATTAGTGTCTCTTACTTTAGCTTTGAAAACTCCCAGTAGAATTTAAAACCGAAACTATTAAAATTTTCATAAGTTAGAGATGTCAGATAATAATTATTTGTGCATCCTTACTTCACTATTAAAATAATAAAATCAATGAAAGCATTTAACGTGATAGAGAGAATTTGAAACACATATTGTTTTATTTAAATAGAATGTTGTGTATTGAATAATTTGAAAGGTACAATACCGTTTTTTACAAACTAAAAACCGTGTTCTCCCATTCCAAAGCTGCTAATATTAAATATCTAATCTTAATATGATCTAGCACACCAAACAATTGACAAGTCTTTTTTTCCACAAAAAGATAACCCAGACATACAGTAAAAACAACGCTCTTTACATCATTAAAATATCAATTATTAACTTTCTTAACACTAAACATACCATAACCGGTCAAATGACTGTTTAAAAACTTTTGCATCGAAAGTACGCTTATCATCTTATCGTTTTTGTACATTTGACCACAGGACTTTTTCTAACAATTATGTACAGTTTATATTTTTTTATTTATTTTTTGTATTTTGTTTGTTTCGAATAATACTTGTCGTATACCTATTTCTACCACATTCGGTCATTTGACCGGGAGAAAAGTATATTGCTTTATAAGGTTATCGGATCAGAAATTACGATGTAATGCGTGTTCAACGTATTGCATTCGATGAGTTGCACATTTCGGCAAAGACTGTTGCGTAGTTAGTTCAATCAGTATAACTCTGAATTCAAATTTCAAGAAAGTACCTAAACTTTTAGATTGGCATTGTGTAAGAAAAATTGACAAAAAAGTAAACGTTTTGGTTTATATTTATTAAAATAAAATATAAGTAGCTTATATTTTATTTTAATGGCTTTATTTCATTTCTAACTAACTGTTAGTTTTTGCCCAGAAAAATTTCGAAACAATCAAGACAGAACAAGTTCTTAGAAGAAATAATATTACTTACAAGAATAATTATAATTCTTATATATTCTTGTAATTATAAGAATAATTCTTATATTCCTTATAATTATAAGAATTATAGAAATAATAATAATTAGAAGAAATATGTTTGCGTAAAATGTACAATGTATATGTAAAAAATACGTTGAGCAATGAATTAAAAATTCTTATTCTTTGTGTTTGTAATACATAAAAATTGGCATTATACAATTTTTGTTTAATTATAATAACGTTTTCTTCCTAACATCCATATTTCATACATTGAGTCAAGTAACGTATCATTATGACGTGCTATGGTAGAAATATGTATATATTAAGTATGTTTAGTGTTAAATATACTTTAACTTAATTCCTTACTTTCCAACACGTTTCTTAATGTCGAAATTTAATATGTCATATATAACGTAAATGATTAGTTCTAGGCTAGTAGAGATAGAGTTGAGATGTTTTGACATGTTATGGACAAGCCTGCTTACTAACGGTTACGATCGAGTTTAGCCTTCTCAATTGATACAGAAGCTTCATTTCTTTGAGTAGAAACAATACTGGGTTACATATGTAATGATTGGACGACGCATGAACATGAAAATACTTAATGTTATATTCATTCAAAATGCACATTACTGTTGTTCTCTTTTTACATCAACAATTTGGTTCTTTTCAGTGGCTTAAAAAACGTGAAAAATATTTCACAATTTATTTTTTTTAAAAACTAAATAAATTAAACAATGTTGCAGCTGGGCTAAAATAAATTGGCGCGATATATTATAAGAGAAATACATCCATTAAATTATCACACCGTAAACATATCTTTTATATTTCTAAGCATCGAAAAATGACGGATGAAAATTAACATAGAAAATGAAAAGCGTCGATCTAATTTGCTCCAAATTAGTGTTCGGTTTTACCCACCAAAGTTATTGAATCAAATCCTATTGATTCAAACAGAGTTCTGAAATCACCAATCTTTGTAGAAATGTTCTTAATCGCTCAGATAACTTTGCTTGTAAATAGTTCTCCATCTTAAAATCTGTCGAATCATTTATAAGTATCTTGTATGGTTGTAGAAGTCCGATGCGTTTTAGTCTTAATAGATGGCGCAGCGGACGGTATTAGGACCTTGAAAATAGAATAATTGTCCAAGCGGATTTTAGACATTGTTCTGAGATTGATTTCCTTCAAAACCATCGATCACTGTTTGGAGAATGAAATGTATCGTTATTTTGTAAATGCTCTCCATATTTTCTGTGTAGCGGTCATCTAATGTCTCTTTGACTGCAGCTAGAAATGGCGCTTCCATTTTCTGAAGGAGAAAAAAAAAAGAATGACAAGAAATTAGTATCATTCCATTGAATGAGGATTTATTTTCAAATTTTAAGAAAATGTGTTAACATTTTCATAGGTTTATAGCATCTGCAGTAAATGTAAATATACAACTTTTATGTATTTAACGAGTTACTATCAATAATAAATTTCTACAGTCCCTGGCCAAATTATTAGACGCACTATAAAATTCTATGTAAAATCTTACTTATCAGGTGATACTATACAGCTTTATTGTTTTTATCCGACAGAAACCGTTTTGCACTTGTTTACGTTCTTGTATCAATTGGTCAAATTTTAAGATATACAATATAAATTCGACGATAGGAAAAATTAGACGATATATTATATAAATATAGAATGTTTATTATAACAGGTATTATATTAGTATATATTAATAATTAGATCAAATTATTAAACGCACTGTAGTTTTTTAATAATGACATGTTTTGCACGAATTTATAGGCAATACTTTTATATTTAAAAACACATGTAATGGGTTTTTATTCAGGAGATTTTTCATATACTTACTATTTATATTTCTTTTTAACGTACTGCATTACAATGTTAAGCAATTGATACACGAGCATAAGCAAGTGTAAACCGGTTTCATTCTCTCTAAATCAATAAGCCTGTATAGTATTACCTGATAATTAAGATTTTAAATTAAATCTTATGTTGCGTCTAATAATTCGGCCAGGGACTGTATGTTGGTAAATTTTCCTACGATATCGGGAAACAAGATATGAAGTAAAAAAATCTCAGAGTTAGTTATGGGAAAACTTCAACGCCGCATGGAGATATATTTTTTTTAACATTATATGAATAATTTATTTTAATGGCAGGCATTTAGTTCTATTTCTGATTGGCCGCATAAATGCCAGAATTGCTACTCTCTTATCGTTACCCAGTGGGCACCTGTGGCTAAGCAACTGCGGTGGAGTAGTGTCGCCCACCTCATACAACCACAAACATGTTTATAGGGTGGGTTACATTCACGCAATCACAGAGAAAAAGGACATAGAACACATACAGAGAAAGTTACACCCATGCCTACGGTGGGATTCGAACCCACAACCACTGTTCCCGTACAGTAACCACTAGACTAGTGATCAGCTTCATGTGAATAATAAATATGGAGAAATTTAAAATCCAGGTGAGGAAAAGCAAATCTTCAACATCATGTAATGAGTAAATATGGAGGATACTCGGCACAATGTGAAGATAAAACATGGCGGTTTTTTTACATCGTGTAGAGATTAATTATTTATAATTTTAACTACATGTGAATTTTAAATATGGAGTATCTCGTACATCAAGTGAAGATCAAATATGTAGGTTCTTCAACAGCACATGACGAATAAATATGTAAAGTCCCTGGCAAAATTATTAGACGCATTACAAGATTCTATGTTAAATCTTAATTATCAGGCGGCAGCTTCATTGTTTTTACGAGACTGAAAACGGTTTGCACTTGTTTACATTCGTGTATCAATTGGTTAACATTCTAATGCAATACGTTGAAAATAAATACAAATAGGAAATATATAAAAAATCTCCTGAATAGATACCCATTGCATATAGGTTTAAATATAAAAGTATTGCAAATAAACTCGTGCAAAACATGCAATTATTAAAAAAAACTACAGTGCCTTTAATAATTTGATCTAATTATTACAATATAATAATATAATACCTGATATAATAAATATTCTATATCTATCATAATATATCGTCTAATTTATTCAATCGTCGAATTTATATTATATATCGTTTAGTTTAACAAACTGATACACTAACATAAAACAGTGCAAACCGGTATCAGCCGCGTAAGAACAATTCAAGCTATATAGTATCACCTGATAATTAAGATTTTACGTAGAATCTTATATTACGTCTAATAATTTGGCCAGGGACTGTAAGTAGTTTCCTAGAAAAGGCATATTGACAAATGTCAATTTTAGCATTATTAATATATTGCATATGTCCTACCGTCCCCTTTAAACAAATCATTTATCGTTTGTTTATGCAAAAAGAAATGTATCGTTTTATAAAAACTTTAAGTAAAAATCAGGGAAGTCAAATTTTCGTTCACTTAAAAAATAAAAATTCCTCTTACCCAGAAGTATTCGCTTTTGAATCCATTGATCTTTCTGTGCCTTTTTCCGACGCCTCTTAAATAGTCGATGCACTGGTCAACATTTTCCAATGTGTTGATGCTTTCGTCCAAAGAGTTCATGACTGAAACCGCGTGCTCCTGCAGTTCTTCGCTCTCTTCTTGCTCTTGCCGAGATTTCAGGTGCTTGAATTTCTCAAACAGTTCCAGAAGCTCTGCATTCTCTTCGAATAATCTGAAATAGAAAGATCATCTCGTTTTACATACTAAACTAAATTCAGTGGCCCATAGAGGACCAAGGCTAACTGTACCCATCTCAGTTTTCTTGACCTTGGGCTCGAGGGTGGTAAAACAAATGTGCCGGTTGGGTGGTCAGCTAAAAGCGGAACCCCCAGTGTTTAGACTCCAAGCGTCCTTGGTATAGTTTGTCTAAGCTAAGAATTCCTCCCGCCACAAAGTCTTAAGCCGTCTAGTGCTACGGAAAAAGAATGGTGCATTTTAGGGAAGGTAGTTTCCTTCTAGGACTATCACAATAGAACGAAGAAAGAGATTCTCGTTCTCTCGCCGACCCAAGTCGAAACCACTTTAAAACAGTGACCCCACACTCCTACTTGAAATAGTCATACCTCGTTACCATGGTCACCGCCACGGGATCAGACGAATATCTGGAAGAGTTCTTATTTTAGGCAAACTATACTTATTTTATAGATCCAGTGAAAGAAGCAAATGATGAGTCAACCTTGCCCAGTCCGAGGATCAAAGCCAGGACCTGCGTGGCACGAGAGGGCGAAGAGATACTACTTAGCCACAGAAGGAAGGGGGGTCCATTTTACATTTTAAGTCGACGCAATACAGCGGGGGAAGTCCTTTGTGGCAAAATCTGTTTCTGCTCCATTTTTATTTTAAAATTAAAAGTTTAAACAAAAGTGAATTTAGGTAGTTTAGTTCTAAATTTGATTTGATCATTAAAAATGCGAATTTTTTTCTGGCTGGGCACATTCTCTAAAATCGACTTTTCGAGTATCGGCAATTTTCTTACGCACGTATTTCGTGTGATATCGAGAATATAAAGCTCATCGGCGTAAAGCGAATTATGCGCAAAGATTGGTTCTCATATTTAGAAGATAACTTAAGTAAATTAAATGAGAAATGAGCGAAAACTTATATATCATAAAAACTTTTTCAATAGTTATTTTAATTTTATTTTCAATGCAGCAAGGGTGAACTCATTCCTTACGCCAGAGAGAAGATACACAAATGAAACTAAAGCAACAAACAAAACAAATAAAACTGAATAATTAAAGAAAGGAAAAAATTGAGTTGTAAAATTTGGTAAAAGTCGATAACTTCTGTATAAGGGGGAGTAGAAAAATCCGTCCATCAGGGTTAGACAGAGAACGGTTATGCCCGCAATCATCACTTGGCCGTCACAAGGGGTCAATCATGGTTGTTGACGATCTTGAGGACGTTATCCCATAACAGAAGCCCTTCATGACAAATTCTTTTTTCCCTACTTAAGTAATTTAAATTTTTGAAAAAAAATATAGGTTAAGATAAACCTAGAGTTAAACTATGAAGTTTCTAATGTAGAAATTTCTAGATAGGAGAAGAAAGATTGGAGATTAGGAGAAAAATCATAGATTAGGACAGATTAAAAGATAGGATAGATTAGGAGAAACATCAGTGTTCGGATATATATACGAACGCTGATGTTTCTCCTAATCTATCCTCAGCAGATATTGTGCAATGGTGAAGTTATCTCCTGTAATAATATTGATCAAGAGTGAGAACGAATTTGCTATTACAGACTTTTTCGGCGGAACTCTTCAGAATGAGTTAAAAATAAGCACTCTTAATTTTAAAAATGAGTGGTACTCAGTTATCATTGACAAGGGTTTGATCCCCGACGATGGCACATTGATGTAAAGGCAGCTTATGTGCAATGTTAACTACAGTACATGATGCCGTTGGCCAAGAAACTTTATGGCTTTTCTGATTTACAATTTGCGGCTTTTTAAATTTAAAAATATTTATGAATGCCTATGGCTATTAACCATAACTATCTGCAGTACCTTTTTAGAGACAATTCTAAAATGTCATCATAAGAATAATTTTTTTTTCTTCTGTTAATTAGAATAAATCGGTTAATATCACGTGATACAAGAAGAGATGCCTTGAAATCGACCCACCAAATACGTCATAGGCTTACGAAATAATTTCAATGTAAATACAAAAATTGCGTATTACAATAACAGGACGTATTTTTGAGGTTGTGGGTATCCATAATAACTCTAGAACCGTTTGTAATAGTGCCTGAAATTTAGATAGCGAAAGCAAGAAACGCCCGCTGTCTTTTTTGTTTTCCTTTTTTTCTTCTACGTTTTTTGGTGTTTAGATACACGAAATTTTTACAACGTTCACAAAAAAAAAAAAAAGAACCACCCGGAATAATTTTTGATCTAATGATCGCATTTTCACGTTCTAGTACTGAATCGTAATGGTTTAAGGAGGTGATCTCAAATATGCTAATTAATAAGTGCAGACCAGACGATATTTTAAGTTAGAGATTCAGACACAAAAACGTACTTTTTCTAAATAAACATACCCTTTTTTTCCCCGACGAATTTGGATTTCTGACACCTAAGATATAGGGGCCAGCTGCAATCTGGGAAATAGGATCTCAATAGTTTGATTAGGAGAGAACTCCGAAGTTCAGATCCCTAAATGTTAATTTTAGTTTTTGCGTATTTCGCTATATCTCAAGAATTTGTTAAACGAATATAAAATTTCTTTACACCCAATTATAAAATTTGTTTACCCAAAGATAATTCAGTGTAAAAAAATAGCATTTAATAAATATCTATTATTTTTTATTACTTTAATTAAGAATGGTCGAAAAAATACAACTTTTTGCATCATTCTAACGAATTTAATTTTACAAGGAAAAATATTATTTATAAGTTTTAGCGAAATCGCTCGAATGGTTCCTGAGAAATTAAATTTCAAAAAGACAGATACTTAAAATTCGATTTCTCATGAAGTATTCCCCCAATTACAAATTTTGTATTTTGCTATGTTTAATTATATTCTTTAAATTAATGTAAGGAATTACAAATCTTACAATTCAAAATTTTTCCAGCATTTTTAAATAAGATGATAAATATTTACTGAAAGTTATTTTTTGCATGGAATTATCTTTTAAATAAACGAATTTTCTAATTGAGTGTAAAAATTTTCAATTCGCTCAAAAATTCTTGAGATATAGCAAAATAAGGAAAAAATAAAATTAACAATAAATGGTCCAGACTTTGAAGCTCTCCCCTGACCAAACTATTGGGACCATATTTCCCAGATTTCGGCTATCCCCTTTAATTTGGGGGTCAGAAATCCGATTCCATCAACAACAACAAAAAAAGTAAATAAATAAATAAAGATAAGTTTGTTTCAGAAAAAGTGCGTTTTTTGTGTCAATTTAAAATATCGTCTGTACTTTTTAATTAGAATATATGAGGTCACCCCCTCGAGCCATTAAGATTGAAACTCCGATCATTAGATCAAAAAATATGCAGGGTAGTCCGTTTTTATTTTCTTCACTGTACAGTACGAAGGTGTATTCTAACTAGGTTTAACACGAAACAAAAGTGAATAGAAATAAAATAATTTACAATTATTTAATACAATTAACAGTTTTATGTAAATCAAGAATGTAAGAATATAATTATCTTTATGACAAAAATATTAATGCCTTTCATAACAGTTAATTTCGGTTTCTGTGAATATTCAGCAATGTGCGAAAAAACAGCAAATTTTCACCTTCTCGTACTCTATTGTAAACAATCTACTATTGCTAACTGGCAGTTACCTAACGTGCATCGAATTTGGTGGAATTAATTCATGAATGGAGTAAATACAACTGAGCTTAGTGTAAGCTTCTGCAATGAGATACTTGCAAGTGACGCAGTGTAGTTATCGATCCTGATTGGTTGTTAAAACTTGGCATTTGTTTACGTTTGCAACTGCTCTTTCCATTCTATTTCGAGTAACCCAAGTCCATCAAGCATCATTCTCTTTAATGACACATTCAGTATTTCACACTAAGATTCTATCACAAAGATTTCAATTCTTTCATTATATACTTCTTACACCATGACAGACATGAAGCCATATAGAACATCATCCTCAATGGCTTGATAGCCAAGGGTGAGCCTTAGCCTTCTCAAAAAGTTTTTCCTGCTAGTGTTTTCCAGTTTATAGTTTTTAAGATCAAAATGTCTTTTTCTATAGAACATATAGAAAAAGACCTTTATGATATAGAACATAAACAAACTAATTATGTATCGAAGTTGCAAAGTACTTAAAACATCACGGTTACAATAAAACACAAAAACGAATAATAAATCTAAGTTAAGTAAAATACGTAGAAGAGAAAGAATTATATTTCAACAAATTCGATGTGCGCTACGGCCCTGCATTTAATCATTTTCACGTTAATTAACATTCTAACATAAGTGGAGAAACTTCGCTAAACTCTAAAACGCCATTTTGTTTAGAAACCATCAGCTGGAGCTGACGTCATAAATCACGTGTGTGGGTGTCGTGATCGTTCTTGTTCTTCTAGAAGTGCAAGTACCCAATTATTAGTTTTTAATTTTAGTACACCCTTGAAAATGTGTATGAACGCTAGATTCGGCATTAACTTGGAATAAAAGTATTTACATAATTTTTGAGTTTTTGAACTCCAAATTTAGTTAGGAATTACACAACAGTTTTTACAATATTAATAAGTGTAAGTATAGATATTATAAGTAAGTATGAATAAGTTAAGATAATTTCATTTGCATAATGATGTGGTTGAATTTGACACTCTATTAAAATTCTGACAAATTTCGAACTTGTTACAGTTCAATAAATTATATTTTTATGAATGTATTACAGTAATCAAAATTATTTTGATGGATTGTATATTCAACAAACAGATACAGTCCCTGGCCAAATTATTAGACATACTATTATATTCTATGTAAAATCTTAATTACCAGGTGATACTATACAGCTTTATTCTTTTTACACGGCAGAAACCGGTTTGTACTTGTTTACGTTCGTGTATCAATGGGTTAAAGGAGACGATATATAATATAAATTCGACGATTAGATAAGCTAGACGATATATTATATATATAGAATATTTATTATATCAGGTTTTATATTATTATATTATAACAATTAGACTAAATTATTCGACGCACTGGGGTGTTTTAATAATGACATGATTTGCACGAGTTTATATGAAATACTTTTATATTTAAACATACAATGTAATGGGTTTTTATTCAGGACATTTTTCGCATACTTCCTATTTGTATTTATTTTTAACGTATTGCATTACAATGATAACCAATTGGCACACGAACATAAACAAGTGTAAACCAGTATCATTCGCTTAAAAACAATAAAGCTATTTAGTATCACCTGATAGTTAACACGTTGAATGCTGTGGGGGTCACCGGTGACCGGCCCTGAGTTTGTTCGTAGTACCCACAGGGGTCACCTGTTGATCGGTACTGAGTTTGTTCGTAGCACAACGAGGGTCACCGGTGACCGAGGAAGAATTATTAGAAACACAAGAGTTATTAGAAACACCTAATTCGAGTAAAAATGCTTTTAATTTTTTTTAATATTATTATCGTTACTAAAATGGTTTGAAGAAATTAATGAAATACATACTGCGAAAATCATTTTGGCCAGACGGGCAAGCCATGTAAAATGAGCGTGGCATTCTACGTGTTAAGATTTTTTATAGAATATTATCGTGCGTCTAATAATATGGCCAGGGACTGTACATCCGTAAATGATTATAAGATACAAACAAGATTACAAGATAAATACAAGAGTTTATATTTAGTTTAAATTTCTTGAAGAAGAAAAGTGTTTTTTTCTTCATGTCATGCCATGTCATTTTATTAAATATTTTCAGAAAAATTTAACAAGCGCTCCATTAAAAGTCTCAGAATAAATAATTTAATTTCTCGAAGTATTCTTATTTGATGGATTATATGAATATTTATATTCTAGGATTTCGTCAGTAATAAACGATCTCTTTTTAATTATTATTTAAGATCTCAACGCATAAAATGTTTAAGACTGAAAAATCATTATAGTAAGAGCGAATTCTAGAAAAAAAAAAAGAGAGATTATTGTAGGCGTTTTTAGAGTAAAAGTGACAGCAATTTTTTTTAAAGGAAAGGATAAAATATAAGTTTAATATTTTAAAGTGGGGATTATAAAAAAATTCCTTTTTTGTTGAGTTCTGTACCTTCTAAACTATTCATTGCAGCTTCTTATTTTTTTCTCTTTTTTTTTTTTTTTTTTTGAGCATGAATCTTTACAACATTTTTTCAGAGACAAAAAATTTTCTTCACGCAACGGAGATATTATCTCCGGATAATAACGGAGATAAGATGGGAAAAAGTAAATAATAATCCAATTTTTATTATTTCAGATTAGTATAAAATACATCAGATTGATATTCTTTAATTAAATAGAAACCTTTCTAAAAACACTGAAATAGTAAAAGTTCTTAGTTTTTGTACTGATTGTATTGTTAAAATAATACTCAAAGATTGATGCAAGAAAATTGGCACATATTTCAAATTTTCTCATAAGTAACTATATTACGAGGGCCATCTCGAAAGTTGGGTTTCCTATTGAGTTTAGAAATAGGGAAATCAGTTGATTTTAAATAGTATTTATATCATGTTAAAGTTTGAGCGTTTGCCGTATTTTTCTACATATTTCCTTAATACGTCGCCGCATATTTGTATATACTGCGATAGTTTTTGAATGCCCATGACATACCAGATCACCGCCATATCCTTGAGAAACTATTCTACGGTGCGCCAAAAAAAAAACCAATAAACATCATTACTCTCAATAACTTTTGATCTAATGATCGGATCTTCAAGTTCTAGGACTCAATCTTAATGGTTTGAGAGGGGTGGTCTCAAATATGTTAATTAATTAGCGCAGGCGATATTTTAAGTTACGAAATAAAAAAAAAACGCACTTTTTCTGAATATAAACATACCTTTTTTCGACCGATGCAGATTTCTGACTCCCAAAATATAGAGAGTACTCGCAATTTGGAAAATATGAGTCAGAATAGTTTGGTTAGGAGAGGGGTCCAAAGTTTGGACTCCTTAATGTTAATTCTATGCTTTGACTTTTTTCCGATCTCGAAGATTTTTTTAAGCAAATTGAAAATTTTATTACACAGTTATAACATTTATTTATGCAAAGATAATTCCATTTAAAAAAAAATCAAATTTTCAAAAATTTGAATTCTTAGGAGTTATTCGACCATTTTCGCTCAACTTTTGTACTTTGCTATTTAAAATTTCCTTTTTTAAAATGATATGAAAAATTTTATACCTTACAATTCCTTTTTTTCGACTATTATTATTGAATAAAATCTAAAAATTAAAAAAATATTAACTATAATTTATTTTTTGCATGGAATTATCTATGGATAAACGAATTTTATAATTATGTGCAAAAATGTTTCAATTCGCTTAAAACTTTCTCGTGATATGATGAAAGACAGCCTTCTTAACCCAACTATTGGGACTATATTTCCTAGATTGCGGCTACGCCCTATATTTTGGGGGTAAGAAATCCGAATCCGTTGGAAAAATGGTGTGTTTATTCGGAGAAAGTTTGTTTCTGTGTCTGAATTCATAACTTAAAATATCGTCTGCACTAATTAATTAGCATATTCTCTGTCAAGGCAATATGTTCATTCATGACAAATAACGTCCATATTCTGCATTCAAAACGTTATTCAAACAATTCACATTTTCAGACTACCACTTGTTTCTAAAAGTTTGACGGCGAAGAAGATGCAAAAAACAGCGGTGTTCGTCTTCACTGGCTGCATCTTTCTTTGAGCAGGGTACAGGTAATTATGTTTCTCACTTTTACCAATATCTTAACATTTTTTGGAAGAAAAAAAAGTTGCAGAAATGTTTTTTCTTATAAAAATAATATTTATTACCCATTGGAAAAATGGGTCTTGGTTTGGATTTGATGGCGTCCACATACTTTTCAACTGTGTTCAAGAGTAATAGTAAACAGATGTCATTCCATGCGTTGCTATGGCGACCGCTGCTGTTTTTCTTTCTTTTCACTAGCAGGCATTTTTAATGTATTTACATAATAATAATTTAAAGTATTTTATATTCTTTTTATTATTAACGTATAATGACTGTCTTTACTGTGATTTCGATATAAATATGAATACTGAATAAGGAAAAGTATTTTGCGACGTCTTGAAACACGTACATAGGCAGGACTTGAAAACTAATCAGATGAAAAACATCTATTGAGACAGTTTTTGAAACCCATTATTTGAAATGTTGGAGCGTTTAATATATATATATATATATATATATATATATATATATATATATATATATATATATATATAACTATATATAAAGTTCATTTTACATAATTCCATTTTCTAATCGGATGAGTACAATTAAATAAAAAATTAAATTTTAATTTGTGCTAGGTCATTAGCAAATATAGTGTCTAAATAACGGAATTAGACTGAGAATTTCTAAATTAGCAGCCTACCTGGAATGGCTAGTCGATGAGTTCCTCCACAAAATTAATACCAATCTAATTTACTGTGCTGCTTGAATTTGCTTCCATTGTTTAATGACTAATAATGGGAGGAAAGGTAATTATGGAACAAAAGGAAGTCAGCTCTTCACTTCAGTTTGTTTCACAACATCCTTGTTTCTTCATTTAAATTATTTCGACCATTGTCAGGACAACTGGGGTCGAGAGTTTTGTATTCAATTCTCATTCTCCAATGTATAATAATACAATTTGGCGAATGTGCTTTTTTATTCTAAAAGAAAAGCATTTTACTTGAATATACAAATTGAATACATATTTTTTGTGTTTAAATGATGCGATGCTAGAGCCTAAATTCATATTTAGAATGTTTTATTAAATTCTAGAACGGTGTTGAGACCACAAGGCAAACTTTTAATAGAATAAATGGATTTAAATCGACTTTAAAACTTATATATTACCCTATTATAAGGGAAGAGACACTTTAAATTTTTAGCATTTTTTTTCTTCAAATTTTTCAAGATATTCTTAAAATATTATTTTATAATAAGTTCATGCAATTTTTAATACGTATCAATAAAGTATAAAGATTTCAGGGGTTTTAAAGTCCGGTAATAAATGGCAAACAAAAAATATTGTTTTTGAACACCCTTGTAACTTGTATTAATGACCTAGATTATATTTTGCAATGATTACTCTTCTTATTATAACTACTGAAATCTTCAACTGCTTATTATAACTACCGAAATATTCAATAAAATTAAACAAAATCTTCGGAGGAATTTTTAATTAATAACAAAAATAATAGGGTGATTAAAAATTTTTTTTAGTGCTTACGCTTATTTTTTGTTGCTTGCTTATTTTTGCTTATAATGCTTATTTTTTGTTGAGAGATTTGGCTACGCTCCCTGTGTTTAAGTAAAAAATTGATTAAAATTTTTTTAGTGCGTATGCTTATTTTTTGTTGCTTGCTTATTTTTGCTTATAATGCTTATTTTTTGTTGAGAGATTTGGCTACGCTCCCTGTGTGTAAGTACAAAACGAAAAAGTAACCATTTTAAAATACATTTGGTGCAAATTTAAAATCCAAAGTAACCTTAAATTTCCTCAAAAAATGTAAGAAAAATATTCTTTTAATTTAAAATGAAGTAAGTTTTAATTTATTTGTATAAAATTTAAAATGCAGGAAAATGTTGCAAAATTCATTGAAATAGTGAAAGTTGAAAATATCCAATAACCAAATAAATAAATACATAAATAAAAAATATATAAAAATAAAGAAAGAAATCAATATTTAATGCCTGCATTTCCGAAAATATCAATATAAAACTTTGACTGCATGCAACAACGATACGAGAAATTGTGTTTTCTTGAAAAAATTCGAAATTCCATAAAATCTGTTGTATCCACATAGCTTCTGTAAAGTCATGCCTGTTAAAAACATGCAGCTTGCGACATACAGCTTTAAAAAAAGGCTGTCCTATACCTTTGAGTAAACAATTCTTTATTTTTTGCTCCCTTTTCAGCATTTCGCTGTATTAAGAAAATTGAATTATTATCTGGTAGTGAAATTGTCTTTTGATATTCTCATTATATAACTTGCTTATTTATAGTCCCTGGCCAAATAATTAGACGCACTCTAAGATTCTGTGTAAAATCTTCATTATCAGGTGATACTATACAGCTTTATTATTTTTACGAGACTGTTTGCACGTGTTTACGTTCATGTATCAATTAGTAAAATTAAACGATAGATAATATAAATTCGATGATTGGATAAATTAGACGATATATTATATAAAAGTAGAACATTTATTATATCAGGTATTATATTAGTATAGTATAATAATTAGACCCAATTATTAGACGCACTGCAGTTTTTTAATAATGACATGTTTTGCAGGATTTTATATGAAATACTTTTATATTTAAACATCTAGTAATGAGTTTTTATTAAGGATATTTTTTATATACTTCTTATTTGTATTTATTTTTAACGTTATTAGAATATTAACCAATTGATACAGGAAAATAAATTGTAAACCGGTTTCAGCCGAGTAAGAGCAATAACGCTGTATAGTATCACCTGATATTTAAGATTTTACATAGAATCTTATAGTGCATCTAATAATTTGGCCAGGGACTGTATATATTTCAAAATCAATTTGCTTACGTTTAATATAGTAGAATAGCTGAATGAAATTAAAACTTTCAATATAAAAAATATATTTTTTAGTAAAAAGTTTAGTTTATAAGACAGTTAATTCTAATTTCAATATTAGTGTTGTGAGGTAAATTTTTTTTATAGTCAATGTTAAACCTAAATTACACTCCTTAACATGAATGTTGTCTGCGTTTATTATCATTTCACTAACATGATTTTTATTTCTGATTTTAAAGTATTTATATTTTAACCATTTTTATTATAATGTCTTAAGGATTAAAGCCTTTCTTAAAATATACTATTGGGATATTTATGGTACAATTGCTGCAAAAGTATACATTGATGCAGAAATTATCTTTTACTTTTCCGTTAGCCGGGCGAAAGCTATAAATCGCCAAACAATGTAGAATTCTGCTAAATTTCTTAAACCATAAAGGGAGTGTCAGTTTGCGAGGAGTTAAACGATCCGTTTGAAAAAATTCTCAAGGACCTCACCGTATTCTAGTAAAACCAATTATTATAAGCATTCTTTTTGGGTAAAACTGCCTTGTTTTCAATTCATTAATATTTGTTTAAAGTTGAACTTGTTTTGCTTACTATTAATAAATATTTGCTTACAGTTGAAAGTTTTCGACTTTTTTTCCGTTGACTGTTTTATCATTTGCTTCGCTTGGCGACTTGGCTCGCGTTTGGTTCACAGTTGGCGACATTTGCGCCTGGCTAACGGAAAAGTACGAAGCCTTTATTAAACTTAATTATTTTATGCAAAAACTTAGGTCACATCATAGATATTCGTTTTCTTAAATAAAAACTAGAGTTTTACGAATAAAAATAAATTGCAATAGTCTCAATAATTTGTTATCTTTTCTGTTGTAATTTATACTTTGAGTTATTTAATCCCGTATTGTATTTAAATAAAACTTAAGTTTGATCAGGATTTTTTTTTTAATAAAAAATGATTTAGGGTAATATACGGGTTATATTTTTCGTAAAAGTAACCGTTTTATATATATAAACCGTTATAACCGTTAACAAACTGTTAGTGAGTATTGATTCCAGACAGAGTTTCCAAATTTCTTCCAGTGAACACGGTACACACAAACACCGAATTACCTACTTCAAATGTAAGGTTTTCCCCCTGCCTTCAGAAACCTTCATCTGAGTCCTGCAGTGGACTGATTGTTAAGACACGGTTCCCAGCAGATCACTGAAGTCAAGCATCCCTGGCTGCGGTCAGTGTGCGGGTGGTGACCACTTGGATTAGTCTGAGTAGGGACCGAGGGTGTGCGGTATGGGTCCTCGCTAAACTGTCGACTTCGCGTGCAGATCGTCGGGCTACCGAAGTGGGGGATGGGTGCCATCCCCTCTGCAGAGGATCAAAATTGCGATGACATGTCTTTGGATAATCTTCAGGGTTGTTTCCCAGATCGTTGCCAATAGCTCATTGCTCAGCCCTAGTGAGATGCAAATGAACTACAACAACAACAATCATCTGAACACTTTAAAAATGCGGCTTATCATTATACTGCTCCAAGCCCTTCAATTTAAAAAATAATAAAAAGCTTACTTCAGATCCATTTATCCATTTTCAAGTTACAGTGATAACCAAATCCATCTCCTATATTTATTTTTTACCCATAATAATTTAGAACTTATTATGGGAGAAATGCACCCCCGTCGTACAAGAAAGTCTTAGTTACGCCAATGGTGGTAGGAACGACAACACCCCTCAAAAACTCAAAAAGATTGATATATATCCCTAGTGGCAAAAAGGAACAGAAATGTCACTCCTATCAACCACTACCGGTAGTATATTTAGTCTAAAGTAAGGACTCTCCTAGCCATTCGTCTGGGACCCGTGGTGGTAACGAGATATAACTATTTCAATTAGGGGTGTGGGGCTATTTTTCAAATCAGGTTTCGATTCTGTTCAACGAGAAAAGGGGACTCTTTTTATTCGGTCTATTGTGAGCTAAGAGAAGCTACCCTCTCTGATATGCGCTATTCTTGTTTCCATAGCAGCAGACGGCCTCAGACTTTGTGGAGGAGGGAGTTTTTACCCGAAGACAAACCATACACAGTTTTCTGCCAAAATAAACTGACTGTCAAATTAAATCAAGTTGGTTTGCATGCACGGAAGCCTGTTCAATGCATCTCGCTTCAACCACGTAATCGTCGAGAAAGATGACGCTGGTGTAGGAACGTATTGGTTAGGGTCACCAACAGAATGATGTTCTACGACGGATCCCGTTTAACTGTGACAAGTTATTCTGGCCACCAAATAGCGCGGAAAGAGAGGGGGAACATGTTATGCGCAACAATATGTCCATGAACGCGAGCTCGGGCGTGCTGGTGTGGGCAGGCATAATGCGCAATGGCAGAACACCGCTTCAGATTTTAAGCGAAGCAGCACTGCATACCAGCGGAATTGTAAAGGGATTATTCGAGATCATGCAAGTCTTTTTAAGGGTGTCGAAGGACCGGAATTTCTGTTAAGGAACGACAATGCACGGCCACACAAGAGCGCTGAGGTATCGGGCATGACTATCGGGAGTCCATCGGGCATAAGTGAAGATATTGTCCGTATGAAATGGCCCGCATACTCTACAGACTTAGATCTTAAAGATTCTGCCTGGGATGCTGTTGGAAGGTGTGTTTCACAAAGAACACACAGAACTGTGTATGAGTAGATAATCGCCCTTGAGAGAGATGTGGGACAATCCATCAAGAACACCTTCAAGGATATTTAAGTGGTCAGCATAAATATCAGATGAAAAACATTTAGTATTAGTGTCCTAGGTAATAATACATCTTACTGAGATACCCATACGTTTTTCACTCTGGTAAGAAAACCCATTTTTAGTGGCTGTTTGGAAATCGTCTGTGGAGCATATTTTTTATATTTAACTTTCTTATTTTTCAATTTATTTTTCAATGTGCTAGAATATCTGTATTTTTCAGTGTGACAATATCTATCTGCATTGTAATAAATGCACATTGTTTCCACAAAATATTTCATTTCTTCAATCGATGTCTATAATTATTTATTCCGAAAAAATGTAACTGCTCCTTAGCAATTGTCAGATTTCAAGAGTAAATATTGGCTTTTGGCCATAACGATGACGATTATTTTTAAAAATTATATTGATATAATCCAAGGTCTTTAATGACCAACTGGCAAAACTTCAAATAACTGGCAGCAAATTAACGACCCTCCCATTTATTAGACAAATCAAAACTGCATATTTTGAAATTTCGCAACCAGAGGGCACTGAAAGCAAGTAAATATATACGCAAATATGGAAGAGAACAAAAAAAGAAGATATTAAATGTTTTACTCGGATGATATTATTTTGTTGCAAGAATGATAGCCAACCAATTAATGAAATATTTCATACAATCTTTAAATAAAAAATAACGATTGCCTTGAATTATTTTAGTTTTAACGTTACATTATACTTACCTTTAACTAAAACAACTTTCTTCGATTTGTTAAACATTTAATAGAATATTTTTAAAAAAGCTCCTTTCAATGTTAATTATTCCACTTTTTAAGTAAATTTATTTATAATAACATACAATTAACTCAATGATTTTATATAAAATTTAATCACTTTGGGTATCCATTATTTAATTTTTATCAAATTTTGAAAGCGTTTGACTGTTTTTTTTTTTTTTTTTTGGGTAAATAAACATTATTACATATTCTTTTAATTCTATTAATTTGATTAAAAATGGTATTTAAATAGATATTTTTAGAAACATTAGAATTCGAAGTAGTTAGTTTATTTATTAAAAAAAAATTAAAATCATTTCTTTTATCGTATAAATAAACAAAACAGACATGACCTCTTTTATAATACCCAAATCCAAAAAATTAAAATTAATATTATCGTCATGATTACGAAGCAAGATTAATTCCTCTGGGTAAATATTATTTAATCTTGAAAATTAAAGATAATTAAATCATCAATAAATCTAAAAACAAATTTAATATGAAGAGTTTTTTATCATAGTGCAAAAATAAGTTAGCTAAGCGAGATGAAAAATTAGATCCTTGTGGTATTCCATCAATTTGAATAAAAATAACTTTCCCGTTGTTAAGATAATTATTAAAAAGACAAAAATTAACTGGAATTTCAAATTTATCAAAATCACAATTAAGGATACTTTTAAAATCACAGTAATAAGTCAAAACTACATCTTTTTGTTTAGAAAGGGGAATGGTATTGAAAAGATCCTACAAAAGTCGCAATAAAATAAATTTTGTTATGTTTAATAAATTCTTAAATCTGTTGATTATTAGTGATAATCCAAGAAAAAACTTCTTTAATAATATTGTTAATAATTTTACCTTAAAAAAACAGAAATTTTTTTCTTACGAACACCCTTAGAAAAAATTTCACCTTAGTCCCAGATGGGTTTAAAATTGGCTCAATTATGGGACCCTTTATCAACATGTACCAAGGGACCAATATTAGGATGCCTAGAATTTTTTTTAAATGTTGGCCCTATAGGCCAGGATAGCCTAGTTGGAAATGCACTGGGCCCATGTCCAAGAGGTGGTGGGTTCGATCCCCGCCGGTCGAAGACTCCCCGTGTAGTAAAATGGTGACAGATGCACATTAAATCAGTCGAGTCACTAAGTCCTCCATGTTTCCACAACAAATCATACCTCTGCGGGTACTGATCCAGGAGTTTCCTTGCCTTCTGGATTGGTTCAAAATTACAAAACTACGGAGTTTATTAATAGTCATAAACTAAATACGACGGGTATAAAATAAAAATAAAATATTGACCTTTTATAAGCCTAATACCGGTCTTTATAGGACTGAATAATGAATGTCAGATATTGTGTAAATCTGACAGTTCCATGTAGGGCCGATATTAATATAATGAATATGAAATATCGGGTGAGAGTCGCGTTGGCTCAGAAGATAGAGTGTTCGCCTTCCAATGAGGTGAACCGGGTTCAAATCCCAGCGATGATTGGTAGATACGAATTCCGCAACCGACTTGCACCGACCTCAGTGCTGACGTGAAATATCCTCAGTGGTAGACGGATTAAGTGTTAGAATCCCTTTGCCGTCAGGCTAACCGTGGGAGGTTCTCGTGATTTTCCTCTCCATGTAGCGGAAATTCGGGTTAGTTCCACCAAAAAAAGTCCTCGACGAAGGCAAATTTCGCTCAATACTTGAAACAGGAGTTTCCTTGTCTTCTGGATTGGTTTCAAAATTACAAAGCTACGGAGTTGAACATTAGTAGTCGCAAGCCCAAAAATTGGGTCGGCTGTTCAACGACGGTTATATATATATAAAAAAAATAGTGACCCTACGTATATAGGCCTAATATTGGTCTTTATAGGGCTGCATAAAGAATATAAAATATCGGGTGATTCTGACAATTCTATATAGGGCCTCTATTGGCTGAATGAAAATAAAATATCTTCTGAATCTGACATTTCTATAGAGGGCCTCTATTGGTTGAATGAAAATAAAATATCGGGTGAATCTGACAATTCTAAATAGGGTCTTTGAACATAACGGCCCTTTGAACCCTTACTGGGCGAAGATTGGCCCAATGAGAGCCCAAGTTATTTGACTGCTAGGGACAGTAAAATACAAATATTTCTCAACTTACTTAACAAACATGGCGACTCCCGTTGTATCCATAGCTCTGGCAATGGCTTTCCAAGACTTGGATATGCTGAATTTCTGTCGGGCTGTCAGTGGTATCCGGGGATCTTGGGGTGGAGGGGCGGCGGGAGCGTCTGCAGCGTGATTAAGATCCTGGACACTCCCATTCTTTTGCGCTTTAGCAAACGTGCAGCCCATTATGAGTTTGAATACTGTTTTCTATAACGTGTTCACAATCTCAGGAAGTAATAACTCTTGCATCTTTGCTTCTCAGTAACGTTTTGTTCCTAGATGTTCAAACCTGAAAGAAAAAAAATATATTGCTTGTTTGGAAGAATTTTATTTCAGTTATTTTTCAATTGAAAATGTTGCAGTAATTTGTAAAATTTCTTTATTGTTGAGTTATTTTAATTTTTTTCTTCTTGAACTTGTAATAACATATTAACAAATAGCAATGATATCAATCTTAATCATTTAACGATAGATTATAATTGAATGAAAAAAATTTAATTTAGCCGGCAGAGGCAATAATTTTTTTTAAATTAAAGAAATAGCTATCACTCTAAAATAATGAATTCTTAACAAAAAGAAAATGAAAATGAAGAAAATTGAGATCGCCTCAAAGCGATCACAGGTTACCCATTGGCAAAATGGTTGTTGACTAATTGTTTTTGGAAAATAAACTTTATTGTGTTTTCAACTTGGACATCTTTAACTGTTAATCTTGAACTGCTCGGTACACAATTTCGCAGACATATTTAATGACATAAAATATAAAATAATAATATAAAATATAAAATAATAATAAAAAATAAATAATATAAATAAATAATATAAAATAAACTTTATGTATGATTTTAGAACATGAAAAAAAGCAACGTATTTTTTTGGAAGAAAAATTAAAATGTTAAAAGACATTCATCCTTAACCCCATAACAGTGACATATATTTAAGAAAAATGGACCAAAAATGCTAAATTTTTTTGACTGTTTAATTTTGTTCTTTATATTATTATAAAAGTTACATAATTGTTATTTATTACAAAAGTTATATTTTAAACGCAATAACAACTGTATTTATAATTTTTGACAAACACATAAAAAAGTAATGGATTGCACACACACACACACACATCTTATTCCATTAGAGCAAATGAAACAAAATTTTGAAGCTAAATATTACATAACTAGTATAATATAGTATAAAAACACAACAATGTGATTTTCAATACATGAATTTTACAAATCTTTTACAGTATGGTATGTCCCAAAACACGGTACTGCACACAAGCCCGAATTAAGTAATAGTTGCCCGAATTGGATTCGGGCAACACTGGCAAGGAATTAACTATCTCTAGCCTTAATGTTAAAAGACATTTAGCTCGCGTAGCTTCTTTGAAATTAGTCCCATCGGCTTGAATTTGTTTTTTTTTTTTTCTTTCTTCAAGTTAACGTTAAAAAATGCCCCGAAAACAACACCCACTTGCCTGGATAAGTAATGTCAAACGCATAAATAATTATGAGTCAGAGCTTCTTAGCTATTAGAGGTATATCGATTTGGGTGGTGCAATTTCGTTAGACTCGGCAAAAAAAAAGTTATATCGGAAACATTTTATCACTTTCCTGGATAGCAACGATTGTGATAAAGCATATGTTTCATGGATGTTGTTTTCAATATAAATGTAAGCAACAACAATCTCGAGCTTTTGACTTGCTCTATTTCCGGCTAGAAAGTATACAGCTGCTTACTACAACTTATTCTGCGAGGTGATATTTTCAAACAGACAATTTTCTTTTTAGTAAAAGAAATAAATTATATTTATTACGTTCGTGTATTTATATTTATTACGTATTATAAATTATTACGTTCGTGTATCAATGGGTTAAATGAGACTATATATAATATAAATTCGACAATTGGATACTTAGACGATATATTATATAAATATAGAATATTTATTATATCAGGTATTATAGTAGTATGCTATAATAATTTGACCAAATTATGAGACGCACTGTAGTGTTATAATAATTACATGTTTTGCACGATTTTATATATTACGCTTTTTTATTTAAACATGCATGTAATGGATTTTTATTCATGAGATTTTTTATTCCTATTTGTATTTATACATCCTTTTTGTATTTATTTTTAATGTATTGCATTACAATATTAATCAATTGATACACGAACACAAACAAGTGCAAACCGGTTTCAGCAGTGTAAAAATAATAAAGCTGTATAGTATCACTTGATAATTAAGATTTTACATAGAATCTTATAGTGCGTCTAATAACTTGGCCAGGGACTGTAAACGAATTTCTCTTTGCATTTTTTTAATTGGAATGTTTAAAATACAGATACAAAATGAAACAATAGCGGTACCTACATCAATATAATAATAATAAATATCAAGAAATCATTTTTAAATCCATATTTGAAAGTTAGCAAGTAAAAATGAGAATGATGTCTCTGTTATCAATATTTATTTCTTTTTATTAAAAAAATAGTACTTCGTTAGAAATGAATCGATCAAGATATGTTCCTTAATTAGAAATTAAGATTCTGTTCCTTAATTGAGTAATTAAACTAAAATAATAATTAACAATCAAGAGATAAAATAGTAATTAGAAACGAACGGATTTTTCATTAGAGAAGGTACTTTTTGAAAAGGAAACATTTTATATCCGCGCCGGAGTCAAAGAAATTTCTGTTTTAATGATATTCAGAACAATTATAAAATAAGAAATGCTTATATGAAGTTACTTTGAGAACGAAAATTAATTAAATTTGTTCTTTCGAGAACTGCTTCGGAAATCCTAAGGCATGAAACAGGTTTTTTACTTAAACCACCGAATCGTGGTCTCACTTTTATAACATGAAACGTACTGCATTATTTATGTCATATCCTATTAGAACTCATTTTTTAAAAATAACTTTTATGATTAAATACTTAATTATTATCATATTTGAAGATGCAATTTTGATGTTTGAATTATTAAAAAAAATTCTCGTTGCCAATATTCAATGCAAAATTAATGACAATGTCATGGTTTTGGACGGAAATGTTCCCTGGAAAGTGCTCTGAGCGAACACTTTGTCAAGCAGAGAAAATTTCTATCGTTACTTGTTTGAGGATAAACAAAAAAAAAAAAAATACGTTAAAGGCATTAGGCTCCATGCAACATATATGTTATGCAAATTATTAGGAAATACAGTGAAACCACCAGGAAAGACTACCTTCAAGTAGCGACCACCTCTACAGTACCTGGCCAAAATCTTTAACGTAGTTTTCACTTGTTTACGTTAGTGTATCCATTGGTTAAATTCGGCGATATATAATATAAATTCAATGATTGGATAAATTAGATGATATATTATATAAATATAGAATATTTATTATATCAGGTATTATATTGGTATAATTAGATCAAATTATTAGACGCACTGTAGTTTTTTTAATAATTACATGTTTTGAACGAGTTTATTTGCAATACTTTTATATTTAAACATAGATGTTTTTATTCAGGAGATTTTTTACATACTTCCTATTTGTATTCATTTGTATGGTGTTGCATTACAATGTTAGCCAATTAATACAGGAGAGCAAACAAATGCAAACTGGTTTTAGCCGCGTAAAAACAATGAAGCTTTAGAGTATCACCTGATAATTAAGATATTACATAGAATCTCATAATGCGTCTAAAAATTTGGCCAGGGATTGTATGTTAGCATCTGATGAAGTATTGTTTTTGATAACTTGCATACGTATCTTTAAAATTTCGTTTTGCTTGTTTTTGGTTTCTAACTTTTTATTTTCATTAAATAAAAGTAATTTAAGACGTATATAGGTTATTGTTGAAGAAAACCGTTAGGAGGGATCATTGAAACCTCTCCTAGCGACCGGACAAACATCTGCACCCAATGAGGAAAATGTCAAATAAGTAAACACCAAAAAAATATCAAAATAAAACATTTAATAAAACAAAATAAGTAGAATAAAATGTATTCAAAATATTTGTGTTCTTGTTTAGAGAGCTCTTTTTCACTATACAACCTGCAGTCTGAGTACATTAAAGCCAATGTTTTATCAATAATTTACTTTTAAAGTTGAAAGTTTTAATAAAAGTTATTTTCGAAAAAACACGCATCTTAACTAAACAAACTTCTTCTCACGTTTTAAAGCTAATTTTTATGATATAAAATTAAATGCAAACTTAAACAAAAAACATAATTGTATATTGATTTAAGGGGGGACCCCAACCTAAGATGGTAAAATATTAACGTTTTTCTTGAATTCTTTTTAAGTAATAAAAACAATGCAGAGACTCCTTGTTTTTTTAAATGTTATTTAGCTACAATTTAAGTCTATTTTAAAAAATTTTCTTTTACAGAATAATAAAAAATAAGTTGGGGACAGCTCCGTGTGTGGCTGGTCATCAAAAAGTAGCACCTCACTGGCCTCATGGATTTAGAAGTCCTGAAACATAGGAAAACGATTTTCTTTAGATTTTCTGAAACATAAAGACATTATCTAAAAAGTAGCATAGCGGATTTTTTGATATTCGCAAAATTACCAAAATGGCGGCAACTTAAAAAAAAAGTTAAGTTTTTCCTTGAAAAAAATATTCATTAAAATACTAATATAAGATCGAAATAAAAAAAAATATCAAAAAATTTCTACGCTACTTTCTAAAGAATATATTTTTACATAATTTAAAATAAAGAATAACTTATTTCGTTGTATAGATCATGAGAAAAACGTTAGGTCAGGTCAAAAAACAGCGTTTTGAGAAAAACGCGTTTAAAGTTTTGACTTATGGTGGGGGAAAACGTTTAATTTCATATATATAATGGTCAATAAATGAAGTGCCTAAAATAAGTTTCTATATACAGTCAACAGAATGGATGAGACACAAAAAGAATGTCGACCCTCCTAATCCGGCTGAACGGGCCTTTCTACCTGCTTAGCGAGGACTCTCTATTTTCCGGAATAACTTCCCAATGAAGTTAGGTACCGAGAAATCGTTTTAGACAGACATTAGGAAGGGTACAAAGATTCGAAAAATGCAATAACAATTTTTTCGAATTGTTGAAATATTCAGGGTGGGGTCCCCCCTTAAAATAGCTTTATCATTCACAATTGGTAAATTTGTTTTTACACATAATTATATGAAATGGTATCACTTTTATAGACGCTAAATTTCATTCATGGATTCGTCTTTTCATGACGACAGCGTAAGTGGCATTTCCTCCGCATGAAAATGACACTGACTAAAATTATAACAGTTTGAGAAAAATCATGTACCTTCGATAACAATTTTGAAGTCAATGGAGGTTAACCTCTAAGAACGACCCACCTCCATCAACGACCATTTTACTTGAATTAATTAATTTGAACGGAGAGTGGTCGCTTCCAAGAGGTCTTCCTGTACAACTTAAAGTAAAAGTGTTTAAGAACTAAGTCATCGTATATTATACATCGAACATTCTTAGAATCAGTTGCACTCATTTCTGTACCATTACATCATACGGTGTAAACTGAAATAAAAACAGGTCCCATGATTGAGTGGAAATGAAGTTTAGTAAAATGTTTCGGGGTTAACGTTATTTAGAAAAATGAAGGGGAAAAAAAAACGTTTAAATGATGAAATTCTCTTTTATTCACAACTTAGGAAGTCATGGGTAGCCTGTGATCGCCGAAAGGCCACCAACAGGTTTCCCATTGGAAAAATGGTTGTTGTTTAATTTTTTGTTCAGCCTCGGTAAGTTTAAGTCTTGGGATCGTTTTTTCTTTTCTTGTTTCAACTCTAACCTTTGGTACCAATCAGCTTGGGACCTTCTTTATGTGTGATATTCACCTGAATCAGCATTGAAAACGATTCAGTTTGAACGGAGGGTTAGAATTTCTGATTCTTAGTTAAAACAATAAAAACAGAAATATGGTTTAAATGATGAAAATCTCTTTAACTCAAGAAGTATTTATGGGATCTCTCTGGTCTTTTCTCTCAAAAATAAACTCACCAACTTAATGCATAACAAAATTAAAAGTGAAAAAAAAAAGAATTCTAAAAAAATTATCAAACAGTAGCTGTCACCTTAGCAGCGCGTGCAATGACGACGCATGTGCACTGTTTACTATTACTGATGAACACAGTTGGGAAGTGTGATGACGTCCAAATAATGTGTGCACGCCATCAAACTCAAAACAACACCCATTTTGTCAATGGGTAAAAACGAGTGATTTTGTGACGAAATGATTGTCGCCATGATTGTCGCTCAGTTCATTTTGAGCTGAGCTAAGATATGACTTCCCTTCCGTGTCATATAATATCATTCGGTGTAAACAATTCTAAACTCGAATAAAAACTGCTGAATAAAATGTGTGAAGAAGTTCTATCAAATAAATAATTAATAAACTGAAAACATGCCTTTTTATTTTCTAAAAATCTTTTAAATTTTTGTGAGTAATTTTAGTAGAAGTAGCTTCACATTTCCTTATTGCTCGTGTTTGGGTGGGACTTAACCTTTGTTAGTGTCCATTCGTTTCTAGTGATGTTAGGTGAAAAAAATATTTTTGGGATTTTGTTTGATTTAAAAGAACAAATTTATTTAGCTTAGTGTATGAAGCTTATTTATTTTCTTGGTACCATTTTGTTTTTGATAAGAAGGTGGGGTGGGAAAGAGAGAGTGAGTAGCCCAACCAAAGTATGAAATTGATTAAAGCAAATTTTAAGACAAGAACTTTTAAAGAATGAGTCAAAATAGAAATGTGCTAAAAACGGCTAAAATCTAATTTGTGTTATGTAAACAATTAAAATAAAAAGTAAGAAACCAAAAAACAAGCAAACCGAAATTTTAAATGTTAGCACTTGATGAAGTGTTGTTTTTCCTAACTTACATACGTTTCTTTACAATTTCGTTTTGCTTGTTTTTTGGTTTCTTACTTTTTATTTTAATTGAATAAAAGTAATTTAAGTTGTTTATTGGTTCTCAATATCTGTTTTTGATTTATAATGAAAGGTTTCCGATTTATCGGGAAGTTTACAGGATTTAATTGGAGAATAGAATGAATACTTTATGTGGTATATCACTACAAAAAGTTAAAAATACGACTTGAGTTAAAATTATATTGAAACAAGTTAATGTTAACAAGTTAAATGTTTTTTGAAAGTCAATTCCTACTAAAGTCAATTCTTAGGTCGACAAAGAAAAATTTTATTTTAGTTAATCTTTATTAAATAATTAAAAAATTTTCTCCCATATAAAACTAAAATTAATTAATTAAATTTAATTAATGAATTAATATTTGAAAAAAACTGCATTAACATTCACTACAAGCTTAAAAAATGTATTTGAACGTGAATGGATGAATAAAAAGTATTTTATTAACGATTAAAAATTTGAACAAGATATAGGGAGAATGTGAACTTAAGTAGGAATTGAAAAATACGTTTCTATTGGGTCAGTAAATGAATACTTAAAGAGTATCACACTACTGACTTAAAAACGTTTGATTCACCAAAGGCCACAATTTAAACATTTATTTCCATTTTTTCCCGCTCTAATTTAATAAACATGGCTCAGAAAACATTATAACTGAAATGTTTAGATGGTCCCCGACAGTCCATTCTATGTCTTGTTTCGTCCTTTGACATTCAGAATGCGTGAGGTCTTTTACAAATGAATTCTTTTAAACTTGAGATTACGGCGAGTAAATTTCTGGTATGTGTCCACTTCATTTTAAGGGAAGACATCACAATTTGCGAATGATCCTAGTTTAAATGGTTTAAAGACTGCAACAAAGTATTATATTTTGTTGCGATTCTTCTGCATTGAATATTTTGAAACTGTTAAAAATCGCTTTCTATGTTTGCGGTTTAGAAAATAAATATATTGAAGTTATAAAATATGGAAGAAATAATACTCTGAAATAATACTCTGAATAGAAAATAAAATGGACACATTTTGTAATTTTTTTCAAAATCGAATATAATAAAGATGCTATGGAGCAAATATCGCTATCAATATCATTATTTTCCATACCGAATGATGATGACGATAAAGTTATTCTTTCTTTTGATGAGTTAATTTCCTGTTCTTCTTTGATAAGTTCTAATAGAATAAAAACCCTAGAAAAGATAACAAACAATAATAATAAAAAATTTAAAACTACTTTATTAGTTGTCTTGGTGTTTTCCCTTTTGTTGTTTTTCAGTTTTGTGCGTGGTGAATTTATTTTATATTTCTTTATTTATTACCGTCTTTGAACAGTCGACCCAATTTTATGGGTTTACGACTACTAATGTTCAACTCCGTAGCCTTGTCATTTTGAAGCCAATCCAGAAGACAAGGGAACTTCTGGATCAAGTATTGGGAGCAATTTGATTTCGTGGAAAACTTTTTGATGGAACTAACCCGCATTTACGTTACATGAAGAAGATGACAACGAAAACCTCCCACGGTTAGCCTGACGACAAGAGGCCTCAAACCCAGGATCCGTCTACCACTGAGGGTATTTCACATTAGCACTTTGGTCTGTGCAAGCCTGATGCGGAGTTCTTATCGACCAGCCGTGGCCGAAATTCGAACCCGCGTTACCTCATTGGAAGGCGAACGCTCTATCCCCTGAGCCACCACGGTTCTGGATGGATTCATTTATTTATTACTTACTGCTGAATACGTTCTTCATACGGGAATAAACAAATGGTAAATAGATAATAAATTGCGCACAAAACTGAAAGACCACCACAGGCTATAATCATTACAATACATTATTTTTAACAATTCGTTACCGATGATTTCAGTATACAAGATTAAGCAAAAAAGGAATAAAATAAGTCAAAATATGAATCTGCACCGAACTTATTGCTTTTGATCAACTCAAGAATATCAAACACTCCATCAACTTTTCAATTGGTCTCAGAAATGCCACAATTGCTACTCTCGCATCGTTATCCAGTGGGCGCCTGTGGCCAAGCCAAGGCGGTGGAGTAACCTCGCCCACATCATGCAACCACAAACCCGTTTATAGGGCGTGTTACATTCACACAATCACACAGAAGAACGGATATAGAACACAGAGAAAGTTGCATCCATGTGGTGGGATTCGAACCCACAAACAGAGGTCCCGTAGTCCATTACGGTAACCACTAGACCAGTGCTAGTCATTGAGTAACACCACAAAGACATGTTGTTGTAGTTGTAGTTCATTTACGTCACACTAGAGTTGCGCAATGGGTTATTGGAGACGGTCTGGAAACATCTCTAAGGATGATCCGAAGACATGCCATCGCAATTTTGATCCTCTGCAGAGGGGATGGCACCTCCTCTTCGGTAGCCCGACGACCTGCACGTGAAGTCGAGCACTTTTAGGTAGATCAGTTTAACGAGGACCCATACCGCACAACCTCGGTCCCTACGCAGTCTGATGCAAGTGGTCACCCTCCCGCACACTGACCGCAGGCAATGATGCTTGACTTCGGTGATCTGCTGGGAACCATCTCTTAACGATCAGTCCACTGCGGGACCACAAAGCCATGTGGAATATAAGCAAACTAATTACGCATCGATATTTACAGGTACACAAAACAAAAATATATATTACAATAAAATACATAAACAAATAATTAATATAAGTTAAGTAAAAGAAGTAGACGAGAAAGAATTATACTTCAACTACTAATTCAATAAGCTATACGGTTCTGTATTTAAATAACTTAACGTTAATAAAATACAGAATAATTCTAAGTTATGCAGAGAAACTTAGCTCAGTTTTAATACCCCATTTTGCTGATAAAGATTAGCTAGCGCTAACGCCATAGGTCACATATGTGGGTATGGGAGGTCTTCTTCTTGAAGGGCAAGTACCCCACTTCCTTTCTCATTCATTTGATGACGTCACCTCTCGTTGATTTTGCTTTGATTACTTAATATAATTGATTAAAGATTAATAATTATAAAAAAATCAATAAAACTCAGTTTTGACCAAACAGTGCTGTAAGCTAGCAAATGCCACTGGTGTTATCTTATAAACAACTGAATATAAAAGAATCGTTTACAGTTTAGTTTATAAAAATGCCTAATGTAAATTCAGTCAGAAGAATTCATTTTAAACGTCCCTCTCGAACAAACTTGCTGAAATTTTAGAGTGATATTTAGAATCGGGGGCTAAATTGTTCCTTGCAGTCGCTGTCCAAAATTCTGGAAACGGTTCTGGAATTATAAGAGATACACACACATCTTAACAGATATGACACATTTTATTATTATAAATGCTTTTTTTACCCTGTGTGAAAAACAGCCATTCAGTTCGTAAATTATGCAAACAATCATACTGCCATAAACAAACACACAAATCTAATTTAATTTAAATTTGAGTTGTTGTTTAATAACTTTAATAAAATGAAGACTTTTTAAAAAAGAGGTTATGAATGCATAAAATATGAAATAAAGACATTCTCCTGAAATTTAATCAAGAGCGGAATTGTAAACATTACTTCTATGTTTATTTCATGAATCTAATCATTGTTTAGTTTACGCAGAACGAAATAAGATTCCGGATATGCATTCCAAAGCTCTGTAATTAATATAAGCAAGAGCTACAACAAAATACATATATTTAAAAAAGAGGTATTTCGGGAAAAAATATTTATTTAATGTTTTTGTTGATAAATCAACATTATGAAGACGTCATGAAAATTCATTTCAATTGCAGATTTTCTTGGGAAGGTAACGAATGACAATTAAATCACATTTTTTACAATTGATGTAATGCAATGATATTTAAATCACATTTTTCACAATTTACTCGTATGTAATGCAATTATTTTAAATTTTATATATAATCTTGCCGTGACGAATTATTCGGGCTTCAGAAGAGAAAAATAACTTAAATATTTTAAAAGTTTTTAAAACTATTTTAAAAATCACCAATTTGGGCGACATTTTTCTACCTAGATAAAAATTATTAAAATCACTCCCTTATTCTCAGTTTTTGAAAATTTTTATGAGCCCAAGTATTGAAGTAAGTTTGTAACTATTAAAAAAATTAGACCACAAACGCTTTTTATTTTCACAAAACTCTGGCTTTTCTCCATATTGACGTTTTGCGCCATTTTCAAAATAAGCGTAGACAGCGCTGGCTTTAGATAAGGCTAAACCTGACCTGACAATCATGAATAACAGTTGCACACTCACAGCAATTATAAAAATGGCATATTATTTGCAAAAAAGCATCATTTCATATTACGACGGAGGCTAGTGCAAAAACAGGATTTTGGACAAAATTTCGAAAATGAGTTTATTATAAATTTAGAATTCCTTTACTCTTAGTTTTTTAAAAATATTTCACTTTTGTTTGTACTACAATTATTTACAAATATATAGAAGTTTTTAAGCAAGGTTATAACACTAGATAGACTAATGATTTTAAGTCTCTAAATATGTTTATCTCTAAATTATATTTTTTTCCCATTTTACACCGCCTTAAGCACGGTATCTCATATTATTTTTAAAATAATTGTCTACAATTTTTCATGAGAGTTTATGATTATAGTATGCATGTTCTGAATACGTTGAGAAAAAAGTAGACTTCTATTTTTTATGCATGTTTCTTTGCAAAGACAAGTTTGGAAATCTTTAAAAAATTGTCTTTTTTAACTACATTAATCTCTAACTCAGTAGTACTTGTTTTTAAGATAATAGTTCAAAACATAGTTCATTGTCATCTAAATAAAATCGATTTTGGTTTTAGGGGATTTTTTATGCAATTGCTTATTTAACTACAATTAATATTAACAATTTGCTTATTTAACTACATTAATCCCTAACTCAGTAGAATATACACTTATTTTTAAAAGAAAAATTCAAAACATAGTTCATAGTCTTCTAAATAAAATCCTCAAAGGATTGTTTTGTTTCAGGCGATAGAAGGTTTTTTGTTTGTGTTCTTAGCGTATATGCAAAAAAATGCCTTATTATTCCTAAAAATGGCTATTTAAAATAATAATAATAATATTTTCTGCTAGTATTATAAGTTTTTACACATAAAACAAATAAATTATTTCTTTTTAAATTATATTAATATTTATAAAAAAAAGGTTGTCGGAACTAGTCGGATACCTTAAGATGGAATTTCCTTTCTTCCTTTTACGATTTTTTCCTCCTCTACTTATGAAAGAATTGCCTGTTCCTCTCACAATGGAATTGTTCCTCTTTTTCTTTCAATGAAATCCCTCTTTCTTTTACGATGGAATTTCCCTTTTCCTGCTAGCTTTTGAGCATTGAAAATGTGGAAATATTTTATAAAATCATAAATTTCACTTTCGAACAATTTCCTTTTTTTATATGCAAAGAGTTTACCAATTACAAAAAAAGAAGTCAGATGTAGTGTTTTTATGACTGTTTTAAAACTATTAAATTTGCTCCAGGAATTGCCTTTTAAGCATATATTTTGCTTTAATTAATTATCAAAGTTCGATTAATATTAAAACCACGAGTGATTACTAAAACCATGCTTTTTAGAGTAAAAAAAAACTTACTATTTTTAAGAATGCTATAATTCAGAAAAGAATTTAGTGATGCATTTAGTCTTTTGATCATTATATTGCTTCAAGTTTTTCAATAGATAATGATATTTGTAGAATAATTAATAATATTGTTCTGCACCACAAAATCTATTTCAAATTTTTTTTTCTTGCTTTATTCGACAGCAAGAAATATATCGTATCAGAGCATTTTATTCTAGAATGCGTGAAAATGGAAACACTTCGAATTGTTTTAGAAAATGCATGTTTAAGAATACGAACACAGAAGTCTAAATTTAACAACTAAAGGAATTTCATACTTATTTTTTTAATCACTTAGCATAATCATGCGGTTTAAAGCTTTGTACTTCAAGCAAATAATCAAAGCTTTGCACTTCAGGTTGTTGGGTACATCCGGATAACTTTATAAGCATCTCTTCGTATTTAGAACACTAAACATATAAAGTGATTTAAAAGAAATCTAAATTTGTTCGACGGCTATTTAATACCACTATTATAAATTAAACTTTTTCTTGACTGCCTACAAAAAAGAACTGTTGACATTAACATATTTTCAAAAGAGACTAATTTTTATTTTAAAAAAAGGTTCTACTCTGTAGAATTTCTCCAAATATCGTGTTGAACAACCCAAAAAAATCTTCTGACGGAATAATTGTTAATTCTAGGTTAACATAAAACCGAGTGCTCATATAAGATTTAAAGAGTCTAAGTTAAATCTGAACATTTAAAATTGATTAATCTTAAACCAAAATCTCAGCTTTTCACACAATACGAGAATTATTATAACTTCCGAAAACACCAATGCTTTGATAATCAAAAGTTTAAGAAACGCCAAGAATATCGCAAATAGTTTGTTTACAATTTGGAGTGAATTGGGGAGAGTTTGATGTTATTTTCAATGCCTTAATTTATCAAGAGGAATAAAATTTGCCATTAAATATGTTTTTAGTTGTATTATAAGGATAATTATATTTTAATTTTCAAATTTTTGAAAGCTGTCTTGACTGATGTATAATTTCTATCTGCTTTAGTTTTACACTATCTACCAATAAGTATTTGGACACGTGTGATTGAAAAGAAAAACAAACCTTATTCATAATCAATAGTTGGTAGAGCCTCCACGAGAGGCAATTAAAGCGTGAACCCTCCGGGGCATACTTTCCACAAGTCCTTGTGTGACGGCTAGTGGTATTACTCGGCTTGGAGAAAACAAGTAAAATCCTTCACCAACTTTGGACGGGTACTACACCCCTTAATTCGGTTATCCAACTCGTCCCAGAGGTTCTCGTTAGGGTTCAGGTCTGGGCTCTGGGCAGGCCAGTCCATTCGATTAGCCCCATTGGTACCATACCAAGCCTTGGTGACCCTCGCAACATGACAGCTGGCATGGTCGTCCTGGAAGTAACAGGGGTCCACCCCATCAAACTGTCACAACGTAGGAAGCACATTGTCATCCAAAATAGTGCAGTAAGCATCTTGCTTGGGACAAATGCCGATGTTGTTGCCTACACGATATATACCGGGCGGAGGGCGTGACGCATCTCAGGACCGCAGATATAGTAATTTGCATAGGTGTCCAAATACTTATTGGTAGATAGTGTATTATTAAGAATAGCCGAAATTCGTTTTAAGATTCTTTCTGTGCTAAGCGTATGATTGATTTACAAACTAATTTCATAACTGTTAACTGTTCCCATTAAATCTTATTTGTTTCGATTTTTTAACCTTGTTCCTAAAATACCAATCTAGGTCAAAATGTTCTGATTGTTTAGTATTCTAGCGCCTTTTCATTCCTTATGCCAATTTTCCTTCAGAACTAGGAGCGAGTTCCGCGACTATAGCAAAATTCCACGTATCTCAAGACCTTGCAGACTTCCGCAAATCTAAAGCTTATAATAAGACAAAATTTTGAAGCCCATGCTAAATTTCTTTAAATGGACATTTTCATACATGTGGTTTTCCCGCCAATTAGATTTCTTTGGTTCGGCTGACTTTTGGAATTTCAAATATTAGGAACTCCGTCGGAATCTGCTAATATCGCGATTCTTATACAGGTGATTTTAATATCAATTATTGAGTTTCGTATTTAACTAATTTAAAAGTTACGTGTTGAGATTCATTTTCACTCGATTTAAAAATCGTACATCGCAATTCCCATTCATGCAATTTAAAAATTTAGTATCGCTATTTGTATTTAAGCGTTTTTAAAATCAAATATCGCGATTCGCATTCACGCATTTTTAAAATCCAATATGGCAATTCGTAATCATGCGATTTTAAATATCGATTTTTGTATTTGTACTTAATATAAAAACTTCTCATTGCGATTCGTATTCAAGTGATCTATAAATTATGCATCGTGATTCATATTCACTCAATTTTAAAATCTAACATCGCAATTCATATTCACACAATTTTAAAATCCAATATCGAGATTCTTGAAAGAAGTAAGTTTTTTCTTGTATCAATTACTATAAAGATGTGATATTCTTTATTAGTAAGTATAGTAATTAAAACTGTTAGCTCAAAAAAAAATATTAAATATGAAATATGTATGGTTTATAAATATATCAGGATGTGTAGCAAAATCTTTCAACAAAAAAGCACAATTTAAGTACTTAAGCACCATATACATTAACAAAATGTAAAATAATTTTCAAGCACTTTACATGTCGACCGGCCTGTGTAGGAGGCAGGGAACTGTTCTTGCATCAGAAAGGTTCTGGGTTTGAATCCCGGGCAAGGCATGCATGTTTCTTTCTCTCTCTGTGTGTTCTATGTCCTTTCTCCTTTGTGTGTGTGAATGTGCTTGAATGTGCCATTGCCTTATAAAATGGTTTGTGGTTGTGTGCATGGTGTGGCAGAAGTCGAATTCTTGGCCATAGATGCCGCCACTGAAAAACAAGAACAATCGCACCCCCTCTGCCTAAACAGGCATACGACTTAAAAAATTTTTTTTAAAGAAAAGCACTTTACATGATTATGATAAAATAACTAGTTTTTGACAAAGAACTCTTTTCTTAATTACCAATAAAAAATGATCAGAAGATTTTTCGGTTCGATTTCTGATATAGTGTTTAGTCTAGAGCTGCACAATGGGCAATTGGTGACGGTCTGGGAAACACCCCTGAGAATGATTCGAATTTACCATCGCAATTTTGATCCTCTGCAGAGGGGATGGCTCCTCTGTTTTGGTATTCCGACAACCTGCACGCGAAATCGAACACTTTACAGTAGAACAGTTTAACGAGGGCCTATACCGCGTATCCTCGATCCCTACACAGGCTGATCAAAGTGGTCACCTACCCGCTTAGTGACAGCAGCCATTGATGCTTGATTTCGGTGTTCTACAGGAAACCGTGTCTTTACGATCAGTCCACTGCGGGACTTAGAAAAATGAGGTCTCCTTACTTCTGGAATAATTTTTACATCTATCTATCATTTTTTATACATTTTTTAAAATACAATTTTATCAATGATTTCTCCGATTCTCAAAAGGGCATTTTTTTAAAGAAGAAAAGAAAAAAAGTTTAGCTTAGTCAGTTTAGTAAATTTTATTTCAATTTTCACAGCTTGCTTTTAACTCTGACTAATTGTTTACAATCTCTCCACAAGCCAAATTCATTCTTCCGATCGATGCATAAATTTAAAAATATTTGATTATTTACCAAAACTTTTTCATCTTAATCATTCATTTATTTTTTTTTATTATTTTTTTTTTAGAAAAAAATATCGGAATTACGTAAGCATTCTGATCTAGTTAGGCAACCCTTAATTTAATTTGAAAATGAGTTGCATAAGAACTGAATGGAACTAATTTCCTTTTATACAAACGATAACTAAAGAATAGTGCAATGAATGATGGGAAATGTTTTCTCTCTTTCGGCCATTGATCGGTGGAGCTTATTTCTGAATCCCAAGAAACCGATCGATTGAGGCGCAGGTAAGGTTTCTCCTCTGCCCAGTTCCCTTCGATGGAAGCTAAAACTTTTCTTCTTTTTTATCTTTTTCTTTCAAGGAGAGAATGTCTCATGTGTGCCATTGTTTTGTTTTCTACTTATTGCACTTAAGTTTTCTCGTGTATGTGTGCTCAGTGTTCTCGTTTTACAAAATATCGACTTTAAGCTTTAGAACACAAGAAAAGGTATTACTACGGGAATTAAATCCGAATATTTTACATTGCTTTCTTTTAAGAAAGATTATATTGGAGCTGCCTTAGAACATATTTGATAGAACTGTAATTGTTGATGATAATTAAAAAAAAACGGAACCTTAAATAAGTTTTACAGATTAAATGAAATAGATGTGCGAGCGAGAGTGAACAAAAATTCAAGTTCATTTAGGTCCAACAAAAAAAAAAAAAAAAGCAGGCCGGGATAGCTTGGTCGGCAGGGCGCTGGATTCATGTCCGTGACAAAGGGATTTCGAATCCAGTGTCCCTGTGTAGTAAACAGTGACTGGTGCACGTTAAACGTAAAAGATAATAGATGATAAGAGATAAGATAAAAGATGGAGATAAATCATTCTCTGGTTTAGGACAAAATTACGACCCGTGGATGTATGAATGGGTCCGTCCTTTAAAAGGTGCGCCGTATGGGTGAGACAAAAGTCGAATTCTTGGCCATAGATGGCGCCACTGGAAAATAAGAGCAATCACCCCCTTTGCCGTAATGGTTTACGACAACAAAAACAAGTGAGTAAAAATTCATCTAAAGTTCAGTAAAAGTGAGTAGAAGTTCAAGTTTGCAAAGTTCAGCAAAAGTAAAGGCGAGTAGAGTTCAAGTTAACAAACATTTAGCAAAGATAAAAGGGAGTCAAGTTTTCGTGAAAGTAAAACTGGGTAAAATTTCAGCACAAGTAAAAATCAGCTTAAGTTCAATAAAAATTATTTTTGGTTTAAATATTATTTTTACTGTTTTTTTTTATATTTACCCTAGGCGTAGGCTAGGTTTTCCTGTTTATTTATTTCTTTCGGCGCAATATAAAAAAAAATTTCGTTTTACTTTATCTGTTTCATTTAAGGAGAAAATGTCTTATGTGTGACCCCTTTTTGCTTTTATGTGTGTCCCTATATTGCACTTGTCTAATTATTGCACTATTATTTTCTAGTTATTGCAAGTTCTTTCACTAATGTGTGATCACTACTCTCCTTTTAAAAAATATCGGTTTAAAGTTTTAGGGATTACAACGCAAAGGGAAAATAGTGTTGCAGAATTTAAATCCGAACAACAATTTTTTTCTCGAAAAGGATTTTGAGTTTGAAATGAGATTGTCTTAAAAGCATGTTCTGTAACTATGGAAGCTAACTAACAAAATGTAATCACTAATATAAAGCAAAAATTAATCCGAAGATTTGCTCGACCAAAGTAAATGTAAACAAAAAGATCAAGTTAACGAAACTTCTTCAAAAGTAAAAGTGAGCAAATACTGAAATTAACAAACGCTTTACTTAAAGTTAATGTAAATAACCAAACTAAATAATGCAACAAAACAGAAGTAATGTCAGCAAAAGTGAAAAAAAGTTCAGCAAAAGTTAACTTTTTTCTCGCGTTTCTTAACTCACTTGAGACTCAGATATGTTTTCTCGCTGCTTAGTTCGTTCGAAGGAAGCTAAAACTAATTTTTTGTCATCTATTTCCCTTAAAATGAAAGTATCAGCACATTTTAAGAAATATTTAGGATTTAAATAGAAATTGGTATTGTTTTGAAATCCTATTTCATGGATAAAAATAAGTCTCGTAAAAAAAGTTGGCAAGTTTTCATGGGTTTTCTCTCCATGTAACGCAAATGCGGGTTAGTTCCATCAAAAAAGTCCTCCACGAAGGCAATTTTCTCCCAATACTTGATCTAAAAGTTCCCTTGTCTTCTGGATTGGGTTAAAAATTACAAGGCTACGGAGTTGAACATTAGTAGTCGTAATTCCAAAATTGCGTCAGCTATTCAACTATGGTTATAGAATAATATAAAGCATCTAATAATTAATAACTACAACATCAAAATATTTTTTTAACGCTAAATTCTTCTTTTCTGGCAGAACCTAACTTTTAACTAACCGATGTCAGAATCATTTAAATTTTTAGAAGTTTTAAATCTCTTTTTGTAATGACATATGTTCTTCTCTTTTTTAACTGAGATATGCTCTCTCTAGTACTATGAGAGGAACATATTGTTTCCAATTTGAGCCTCTTTTCCATTTGAGGTCTAGACACCAAGTCTCCGTCTATCTTATTAAGTAGAAATGTCAGAAGAATCTCTATTTGCATGGTCAGCTTCATAAGGTTATTGCCAAGAAAGAACGGAAAACAAAATGTTACAAAATTGAATCATAAGTTATCCAGTCAAGTTGTTTGGGGAAAATGGAAAGCACTTTTAGCGAAGATTCTTTTAAGAAGTTATTTTTCCTAGTGTAATAAGAAAGTGTGTGAATTAAAATATTTGCATAAAATATTTACTTCTAAAAGACAATTATTTTTTTGACTAACTACACATACAGTCTCTGGTCAAATTATTAGACGCAGCATAAGATTCGATAGAAAATATTAATTATCGAGAGATACTATACATCTTTAATGTTTTCACGCGGCTGAAACCGGTTTGCACTTGTTTACGTTTGTGTATCAGTTGGTTAAATTAGAGGATATATAATATAAATTTGATGACTGGATAAATTAGACGGTATATTATATAAATATAGAATATTTATTATATCAAGCATTATATTAATATATATATATATATATATATATATATATATATATATATATATATATATATATATATATATATATATATATATATATATATATATATATATATATATATATATATATATATATTCAGGATATTTTTTATATACTACTATACTTCCTACTACTTTTTATATACTCATATACTTTCTACTCATATATTTCCTACTTTTTTATATGCTCATATACTTCCTATAACTCATATACTTCATACTTATATTTAAATGCAATACGTATTTATTTTAAACGTATTGCATTTAAATATAAAAGTATCGCACACAAAGTCATGCAAAACGTGTCATTATTAAAACACTGCGGTAAGTCTAATAATTTGGTCTATTTATTATAATATACTAATATAATATCCGATATAATAAATCTTCTATATTTATATAATATATCGTCTAGTTTATCCAATCATCAAATTTACATTATATATCGTCTAATTTAACCAACTGATACACTAACGTAAACAAGTGCATACCGGTTTCAGTCTCGTAAAAACAATAAAGCTGTATAGTATCACCTGATAATTAAGATTTTACATAGAATCTGAGAGTGCGCCTAATAATTTGACCAGGGGCTGTACTTATCTAACTAAATTAACCGTTTGTGCTTTAATTAATAAGTATTCATTTTTATACAGTGTGTTCCGCAGCACAAATTTTAGTAAAAATTTTTTTTAAAGAAATTCCTTTTATAAAGCGTTTGGAAATAACATTTAAGTAAGGGTAAAAAATATATCAAAACCTGATGAAATATTATTTTATTACAGTCGTTCAACAGCTGATCCGACTCTGGTTTTACGACTATCAATGTTCCACTCGGTATCCTTGTAAATTTGATCCCAATCCAGCAGACAAGGGAGCTCCTGGATCAGTACCCCCAGAGGAATTGATTTGTTATAGGAACTTGGAGGACTTTGTGACCCCGATAGATTTAACGTGCGTCAGTCACCATTTAATAGGTCTTCGGCCGGTGGGTATCGAACCCGTGACCTCATGGACATGGGGCTAGTGCCCTACCAACCAGGCTATCCTAGCCCGATGAAACATTATTGAGAGATATTCGAGTTTAAGTAAAGTTAAATGCATGAAAACCAGTTTGACTGTTTGAAGTAAAAACAAAGTTCGATGACTAAAAAGGCTACTCAATTTTATTAAGGGATCCCAAATTTTTATGTATTTGGCGGCATTTGATGCAATTTTATCAATAAATTTTTTTTTTGCGTGTTTTTTCATAGTGATTGGATTTGGAATAACTTAATTGAATTTATCCTCGTTTGACAAAGTTTTCAATTACAGTGAAAATTTATAAGAAAGGTTAGAAACAGGATTCATGTAACCTTTTTGACATTTTTATAGCATATTAATACCTCAGTATTTGAGGTTAATGTATTTTGTTTCAAGACTAAAATATGAAGAAATACACTATAAAAAGTATGCCATAAATGTGCAAAAAGTGTTAAAAATTAATTGATATAATTTATATGCAATAATGAAAATAACTGAAAAAAACTTAATTAAATTTAATTAAACTATTTTTTTAAAAAAAATTAGGAGTTTATTTTCTTCCAAACTATTTATTTTTGTGTAAAAACAGCATTTTTTGACATTATTTAAAGCTCGGGTCTTAATAAGACATCAACTGATAATTATGATAGTTTCTGATAAGCTTACTTCAAAATTTGTGAATTCTATAGCTTCAAATGTGTGTGTGTGTTTTTTTTATATTTTTTATTTTATAAATGACAAGAATTCTAAAAATAAATTTTTCAAATGAGATAATACAGAACTCCTTGCATATTTACAAACAAAGCAATTATCAATCATAACGTCAAAAATTATTTAAAGTATTTAGAATTCTTAGTACTAATGGTTTAATTAAATTGTTATATAAAAGTTAGAAGAAATAAATTTTGAAATTATCGAAGAAATGATTAATTAATTTATAATTATAGAAATGATTAATTAATTTATAATAATAGAAATGATTAATTAATTTATAATAATAGTAATGAATAATTAATTTATAATAATAGGAACGATTCATTAATCTACTTCCTGCCTTACATGCATAAGAGGAAAACTATTTACATTTGGAAAAACAAAACCATTATAGATTCAGTTTTTTGACAAGTTTTGGAGGTCAACCTGATCAAAAGATGCCCAGCATATGACAGCAAACTTTTGTTGTAGACGTCTTTGGTGAAATAACATTTACGAGATCAAAATAATAATATATAAATTGTAAAAATAAAAAATGAGTTATGTAAAATTAAAAGAAAAAACATTCTGAACCAATAGAAATGCAATATTTTGGGTGAAAAAAAGACAAAATCAATAACAGATGTTATATATTCGAAAAATAAAAGAAATGGATATTTGCAGAAGTTTTATGTGTTTTCTTAGAATGATAAACATCAGTGTGATAGCGTATTAAAGATCGATAAAAACACGTAATTCATGCCTGTAGTTGGAAATCCAATAAAAAATAGACGGTTTGTAATGTTTTCCTTGGCTAACTTATTCGTGTGTTTCGGCACACAAAAAATAGTTTCCGATTCTAAGATGTATTTGGTATGTTTTATATGCAATTTATGATAGATTTATTACTATTTATGTATTATGATTTATGTATTATGATTTATAGTGAGTAACAAAAAAAAAATGCATCTACATTGCACACTGAGAAAAAAGTATTATCAAAATATGGTAAGGATTGCGCTCTCGTGCCACAGGTCCTGGGTTCGATCCTCGGATCGGGCAAGATTGACTTACACTTTCATCCCTTCAGTGGGTCGATAAAATGAGTACAAAGCATGCTTGAGAACTAAGCACAGGGGTTTTCGCGTTAGGCTGACCACCTAACCGGAACGTCTGCTCATGCACCCCAGAGGTTAAGAAAATTGATATGGGCACAGTAGGCCTTGGCCTTCTATGGGTTGTCGCGTCACTCAGTTTAGTTATGACTCCAACCTTTAATTGAGGACTTTTCATTTGGAGGACGTTTTACTTAAGTGAGACTTATTCACATTTGCGTTATATGGAGGACATGCGAAATGATTAGCCACCGCCCTTTATTTTATTGGAAAGGGATTGCTATATCTCATGAGTTATTAAATGAACAATAAAACACTTATAGTTCGAAACTATTTTTATCGTTTAGTGTAGAATCTCATTTTGCCTAATAGTTTGCTCGGATAAAATATGGTGAAAAAAGATTCATGTTGAACTATATTGTAAAACGAAGGCTTGGTGAAATCGGCTTTTTTTGGCGGCATGTCTTGTGATGGCATGTCTTCCGATCATCCTCAGGGATGTTTCCCAGACCGTCGTCAATAACCCATTGCGGAGCTCTAGTGTGTAGTAAATAAAATAAGTACCCACCTATCTTACTACTACCATAATAAGTACAACCATCGCTCTGGTGACACGAATTATGATAATTACATTAATTATAGTAATGATATTATGAGTTTTGGAAATTAAATGTGGATTGCAAAAGCATCGTTCAAGAGATATAAAACTTCGTCCAAAGTTAAAATGTATACTAAATGGAAGTTACATGACATTAAACTGGTTCAAAATTGTAACATGCATCGGTCGTGTTTAAAATAAACATTTTCCAAAATATTTGAGCTATTTAAAAGTCGATAGAGACTTTTTATCAACATTTTATGGAATTAAAGTGCATTAAAAACTATCTAAAGTTGTTTGATAACAGCTAAATCTCCAAACTGTTAAGTATTGCGTTTCTTATCCGAGCTATTAAAGTAATTTTTGTGTTATCAGACGGGGAGTTGAACAAACAAAACATTAAAAACAGAATTTTTCGATCCCTTCGAGTGGGCTTAGTTTAAAAGAATAATCTAGTTTATTGAGTTTTATTGTTTAACTACTTTTTTTAAAACTAAAATCTTATCACCTTTATTTTACATTGAAAAAGATTTTAAACAAATAGGAGAAAAGTAATTTCATTTACTTTGTAAATGAAATTACTTTTCTCCGGTAAAATAAAGAATTTCAGCTAATAAGTTAATTTAAAATTTGTATTTGGTTAATGGATACCATTACAACTAGTTTATTTTATTTAAATTTTAGATAATCTGTGAAGTAGAAAATATTATTCCCCCCCCCCCTTCGATTTAAGAATAAAAATAGCTTTTTAAGAGTTAAGGTTTTAAATAAAAAATCTTTTACATCAACCATTTTATTTGAAAATCGTTTGTAAATTGTACTACAAAAAAAAAAAAAAACTTAACTACTTTTGATCTAATGATCGGTTTTATCATAGGACTCAATTTTAATGGTAGAGTATGCTAATTAATTAGTGCAGCAGAAATTTTAATTAATGAAATCAGATACAAAAATGTACTTTCTCTGAATAAACACGTATTCTTTCTGTGAATTTGAATGGAGTCCGTCGGATAGTTCTTAAAAAGTTAAGACTTCTATGATAGGGCGAGATATCAAAACGTGAAATTAGTTTAAACTGTCGAAACTATTGGGGATCATAATTTCCAGTTCGCGGCTACCCTCCATATTTCAAGGGTAAATAATTTAAATCCATCCAAAATTCTTGATTTACCCAGCACGTTGCGATATCGTTTGCAATAATGAATTAGTATGTTAAAGCTTGACTCATAAATCATTGATATAGTATCCTACGCAGTACGTGATAATCAGATAATTAGACCGCAAGTTATTAAGTTGTTTGCATATTGTATTATCTATTTATGTTAAATATGGTACACTTTGTATAATTTTAAGCTATTATTCAGCGATATAGCCTTAGCTCCATGGGAATACTCGAAATTATTCGATTTTTGTGTAAAACTAACCCTTATTAGCTTCACTAGAAGAGAAAACCTTTAATTTTTATTTTAATATATTTAGTATTTTATGACATAATATTATACAGTCCCTGGCAAATTATAAGATGCACTATAAGATTCTATGCAAAATCTTAATTATCAGGTGATACTATACAGCTTTATTGTTTTTACACGACTGAAACCGGTTTGTACTTGTTTACGTTCGTTTATCCATTGGTGAAATGAGACGATATATAATATAAATTCGACAGTTGGATAAATTAGACGATATATTATATAAATGTTGAATATTTATTATATCAGGCATTATATTAGTATATTATAATATTTAGACTAAATTATTAGATGCACTGTACTGTTTTAATAATGGCATGTTTTGCACGAGTTTATACGCAATACTTTTATATTTAAACATACATGTAATGGGTTTTTATTCAGGAGATTTTTTATATACTTCCCGTTTGTATTATTTTTGAAGTATTGCATTACAATGTTAACCAATTAATAAACGAACATAAACAAGTTTAAACCGGTTTCAGCCGCGTAAAAACACTAAAGTTGTATAGTATCACTTGATAATTAAGACTTTACACAGAATCCTACAGTGTGTCTAATAATTTGGCTAGAGACCGTATATATTTTATGACATATCTGTGACATAATATTTTATGACGGCAGGATTGAAGGTGGCAAAACCGCCAACAATAGTCAAGCAATGAACCTTTTTTTAAGAGGTCTATTTAGCAAAAGCTAAAGAAGTTTTAAAATACATATTCATTTTTAGAAATCTTTTTCAAACCATGGTTTTGTTTCTGGTCATGCATATTTTAACATCCCAGCGCGTAGTCTGAAAAAAGAAATTTAGTTAGCGTTGTAAAGAACAACGGTTATTGAGAATTTTAAATAAAGGCAAGAAACCTACTTTTTTAAAAATAAAAGAAAACCTGTAAGAAAAAAATGCTTGAAAGAAAGTACGCGTTGGTCCATTCGTGTAACTTAAGTTGGAATACATTTTAATGAAAGGTGATAATAATCATCATAGATCTATATTTTTCCATATTTTTTTGCAATTGTCATTGTTTCTGAGCTCTAACATTTCACTTTTCCTGAGTCCTTTTATGACATGAACTTACTTTTCGATTCTTTTATTTTTTAAATAAATTTTCTCATTTGTGCTAGAAACAGTTTCAGTCAAATAGTGTTTTTCATTCTGTTTATCATAGTTAAAACAGATGCAGTCAAACCCCGCTATAGTGAACCTTCAAGGGACCGAAATTTTGGTTCACTATTACCGGGACTTCACTACATCCGTTTCGCAAGCAATTTCAACTAATGGTTCCAAACTTCTCCCTTTTATTACACATTATTTAAATAAATGACCAATAAAATGAGATACAAAAATGACTGAAAAATAATGCGTAGTAACAAAAATGTGTTAAATTTTATTTTTATTACTCTTCGTCTAGCGTACAAAAAAGGAAAAAAAAAAAAAAGATTAGTAATCTTTAGCTGATGAGAAATCCTCAACAACAGATATGGAAGCACTTCCCGACTTTCAGTCAGTTTTTCCCGAATTTATGTTATTCCGTTTTTTAAACCTGTCCAATCAGCCATTCGAGCACATAAAAGTAGTCTCACCAAATCGCTTAGCAAATTCACCAGCTTCGACTTGAAGCATTTGTCCAGATACGGGCAGATTGCGGCTTTTTTGAATGCTGAACCAATTCACTAATGAAGCAATTAGGAAAAAATGCTTATTGTTACATTCTATGCTACAAAGATGGTTTTGAAAATATGTATTTATTATGAACTAGAAATTTCAAAATTATTACAAAAAAATGAAGAAAATAAATCAGTCGAAGACAGAAAAAAGCTCATAATATCCCACTACCTCTCGTTTTTTTTTTGGTTCACTATATCTACAAGAAATAACATTATACGTATGTAGCAAGCAGCTAACTCCAGCACTATATCCAACAGTTCACTATACACCGTGTGCACTATAGCGGGGTTTGACTGTATTTGATTCGACGGATATCAGCTTATTCCAAAACCTATGAAAGATCAAGAAAATATTGAGGATTTAAATAGAAATTGAAATTCAATTTCACATTTTGAAGAAGAAAAAAAAATATTTGTACGTGCTTTTTCTTGAACATCCTCAGCCATAAAAAAACATTCACGTATGAAAAAGGGAAATCAAGAAAATATTATAAGGTTCAACAAGAATAGAACTGATGTCAACATATTTCGAACAAAAATTTGTGCTCCCCCTTTTTTGTTTCAAGACCACGTAAAACGTTCTATATTTTACAATGTTTCTTCTTTTCGTGTTCTGATGTTAAGAATGCAGAATATAAAAGATCTGCCACGGTTAACAAGGGATCGTATTTGCTTGTCCAACAAAGAATTTTATTTATTTATTTTTTATTCAGTCCTTTTGCTTCGACATTTATTTATGTTCGGTGTAGGAGGTTGTGTCACGATATATGTTTTGTGACACAGAAGAAGGGAAAAAATTCTTTCCAGAGTGCTGCCAACTTTCGTCTGGAATAATCGTAATAATACAGTTTCTTGTTTCAGACTCTTATTTGGCATGTTTCTTCAAAGAAACGTGTTTAGACAATTTTTAGTTTTATTTGCTAGAAAAAATTAAATAAAATATCAGTAGGTAAGAGTGTCAGACTACGGACATATAAATCCAGCCAATTCCAGCCGGAACCGAAGGTCATTTCTTTCGCATTGGTGACTCCATACAAGGAACACGCCAGAGAAGTGCACGTTATTTCCCTTTTTCCTGTTTCGTCTTGATTGGATAAACAAATCGCCTTAGCTTAAAATGAATTCAATTCTTGTGAAAAAAAATAATAAATACATAAAAAAAAGATAACGAGCAAAATATTAATTTACGGTCAGTGGATATATATTTTACGAGAAAAAACTGACGCCCAAATTTGTAATTTAATTAGTAATGTTACTTAACGTTAATGTTAACTTAAGGTAGTGTTGCTAAGGAAGCCACTAAGCTTGGCCAGATTGATTTTGAGACCCCGGGTGAAAAATTTCAAATAAATTCTTATATTAAGAACATCACTTTTAACCGCTGGAGAGATGACTGGAGGTCTAGTGACAAGGGAAAACAAACCTATAAATTTTTTAAAAACTCTAGCATAAAGCGCCTGCAGGCCAATTTTTACTTAAATCAGCTCCTTACTGGCCACGAAGTGTTCGGGACCTATCAACGAAAATATTTCAGGAAATCAGCTTCATGCAATTACTGTGGAGTGAGAAAGGACATTAAACATCTAATCAAGCATTGTCCAAGATTCCGGGCACTTCGTGGAACCTACATGAATAACTACGAAGAGGAACACCAATTCTTTGTTATATTGGCCTGCAGGAAAACTGTGACTCAAATTATAAAACAAACCCTCGAGGACATTTTAGCCCCAGATCAACTGACCCCAGTCATGAACCAACAATAGAACATGTCATCGTTAATTTATACTGATCCACTTTTATTAGCCTTACATTTTGAAATTTTGTCTACTTTTGATTTTAGACTTCATCGACTTCTATTCAGACTCTTAATTTTAGACTTTTACACTTAGGACTTTTAGCTCTCATTGGTTTTAGATTTTATTTCATCTCTTGTTTTTTTATTATTATAATCATTTAATTCTCGACATTTACGCCGGCGCTATTAGCTTTCATTGCCTTTAAAACATGTTTTTAATTGTCAAATGTTTTAGTTAATCCACTTTTAACTAATCATCACCAGTGTCATTTGACAAAATTTTATTGTAGTTTTAGTTCTTAGAGAGCCTGACTGCGAAGCCATAGGCTGCGGGTTCGAATCCCGCTCTGGGCATGGATGTTTCTCTCTCTCTTTGTGCTGTCCTCTGTTGTGTGTGTGTATGATGTGTGAATGTGGCCCACCCTATAAACGGGTTTGTGGCAGTGTGGCGTGGGCAGTGTTGCTCGCCTCCGTGACTTTGCCCACTGGGTAACGCGAAATGAGCAACAATTCCGACATAGTATGGCGAAGAATGAAAAGTTCAGTGCCTGCCGTTAAAAAAAAAGTTTTTAGAGAAATTTTTTAATGTAATAATTTAACTTTTATCTCCGTATACCCCCTGGGGTGGGTCGGAGTTCAACCTATCTTAAGGTAGTGTTTTCCAAAGTGTGGTACGCGTACCCCCAGGGGTACGAGAGCAGTTTAGCGGGGGTACGCATTCTTATGCGAAATATTTTGCAACAAACGAAAATTTCAAACAATTTTATTTAAAAACAAAGCTAGCCATGAAAATTTACGATCATGTATTTTTCTATTGGCTATTTTTTGCAGAGTTAACAGTTAATAATTAGTGGGGCCAACAGCTAGTTGCGATTTTTAACTTTTGTGTAATTTTTTGTATAGTAAAAAATGCATTAATTTTTTTATTAGTGGTACACAGCGTTACAAAAAACTTGGAAAGTGTACACAAAAGTCATAAGTTTGGGAAATACTGACTTAAGGTAATGTTAAATTATTTTTATGATCAGGAACTGGAACCCTTTCTGCCATTCATTGACTGTAATCTAGCAGAGAAATTTTTTTAGAGTGTTTACTTGTGCTTTTATAAAAAAAAGTTCTTTTCGGGGTGTACCGTACTGATCTCTTCCAACACACAGAGAGTCTTAAAGCTGTTGCGATAAAACAGGACATAATTAGTACTGATAACTGTAAAGCAACCTCAGAATGAGATTTTTACTGTACGCCGCTATGTGGTGCCCTTCAATTTCCCTACTGTAGTGCTACTGTTCACCTCGAAGCACTAAATGATTGCTCTATGGTTATCTTCTCCCAATTGATTGATTCATCAAGTCTTGATTTTTTTTTTCAGGAGGTGCTCTCAAATTTATCCTGTATCATGAGCCTGGGGAGACTGAAATAAATCTCGAGGCCAATAAATCAAAGAAAAACCAGTTTGTTTGACCAAGTTCATCAATCAATGTTTCGTGGATCTCCGGTAAGCATTTAATTATATGGATCAAACTATTTGTTATAACATTAGAACACAGAAGTCAATAATCACGGGCTGCGGTCAGTAAGCGGGTGGGTGACCACTTTGATCAGTATAGGTTCTCGTTAAACTGTTCTACCAGAAAGTGCTCGAGCAGGTCTTCAAGCTACCAAAGCTGGGGAGCCATCGCCTCTGCAGAGGATCGAAAATGCGTCTTCGGATCATCCTCAGGGATGTTTTCCAGACCATCGCAAATAGCCCATTGTGCATCCCTAAGGCGACGTAAATAAACTATCTACCTGTTGAAGCATTATAAATTCTATTTATCTAGACCACCATTTGAAAATACAGCGTAAGTAGCTTTGATTAATACAGATAGATGGCGGTTATGTTTAATCAAGTCGGATAGTTATAAGTAACACCAGATATATAGTATTGTGATATAATTAGAATAGTCCAAACAACCGGTTATTCTCATCAAGTTGTATTTTAATTTATATAATAAATATGTTGTCTTTAAATATCTAACTAGCCCTTTCCTCCAAAAAGAATGAAGAGATAAACACCATTTGTATTCATGATGAAGAAAGATGGAATTTTTTTTCTGCTCCTGCAAATCGTTATGATGTTAACTTTTTCGTTTAAAACCTCCGGTCATGGGTTACTATGCAATTCTCTATTTTTTTGATGTACCCTGTCTCCCTTATTTTTGTGGGAAAGCGTTAAAAGAACACCAAAATAAGTACAGTCGAAAAAACACCTAGACAAGGCCTCGAAAAAAAGTACAGTCCGAAAAACACCTAGACAAAGCATAGAGAAAAAAAAGGTACAGTCGACTAAACACCTAGATAAAGCATCGAAAAAAAATACAGTCAGAAAATCCCTTAGACAAAAAGCATCGATAAAAAGTATAGTCGAAAAAACACCTAGATAAAGCATCGAAAAAAAAGTACAGTCTCAAAAGCACCCAGACAAAGCATCGAAAAAAAAGTACAGTCGCAAAAACACCTAGACAAAGCATCGAGAAAAAAACGTACAGTCGACTAAACACCAAGACAAAGCATCGAAAAAAAATACAGTCAGAAAAATCCTTAGACAAAAAGCATGGATAAAAAGTATAGTCGAAAAAAAACCTAAACGCTTCGAAAAAAAGAGTACAGTCGATACAACATAGACAAAGCATCGAAAAAAAGCACAGTCTCAAAAGCACCCAGACAAAGCATCGAAAAAAAAGTACAGTCGCAAAAACACCTAGAGAAAGCATCGAAAAAAGCACCACTATAATAAATATTAAACGATGAATTTGATAGAAGGTGCCTCCGAATTTAATAAAATTAAATAAATATTCGAATTTAATTTAATTTTTAAAAAATATTATTAACACATGATTGTTAATTTTAAGTTAACGGAACGAAACTCCTCATACTTTTTAACTAAATTATTATTTCATTAGTTGTGGCTCCAAAAAATCAGGTCTACGAATTTTTATAATTTAACAGCCGATCCAATTTTTTTGGTTTACGACTACTAATGTCCCACTCCTTAGCCTTGTAGTTTTGAACTCAATACAGAAGACAAGGGAACTCCTGGATCTAGTATTGGGCGAAATTTGTCTTCGTGGAGGACTTTTTGTTGGAACTGACCCACATTTACGTTACGTGGAGCGAAAAACCACAAAAATCTCCTATGTTTAGCCTGATGGCAAAGAGACTCTAACCCATGATCCGTCCACCACAGAGGATATTTTACGTCAGCACAATGTTCTGTGCAAGCTGGGTGCGGAATTCGTATGGACAGGCCATCGCTAGGATTCGTAACCGGGATCATCCATTGGAAGGTGAACACTCTATCCCCTGAGCAATCGTGGCTCCCAATGTACAATTTAATTTGATTTTATAACCGTCGTTGAACAGCCGCCCTAATTTTGTTTTTACGACTACTAATGTTCAACTCCTTAACCTTGTAATTTTGAACCAATCCAGAAGACAAGAAAACTCTTAAATCAGTACGCCCGAAGGTATGATTTGTTACGGGAACATGGAGGACTTTGTGACTCGACAGATTTACCGTTCATCTGCAACCAAACCATTTTCTACACGGGAAGTCTTCGGCCAACGGGGATCGAAGCCACCACCTCTTGGACATGGTCCCAGTGCTCTACCAACCAGCCTATCCCTGAACTTTTCTACATTGTACATATTCTGCTCTAGTGGTTATATAGTTTTTTCAGGTACCCTGACTCACTGGGGGAGGGGGTGGTATTCTGTGGAGAATAAAATCTTCGCCAAGCATACATAAAAAGACAATGCAACCCTGTAACAGAGCAGGAGAACGGTTTTTGCAGTGCGGACGTCAAAAAAGGTTAATAAAGTTTTGTTTTCATCCAAGAATGTCATGTTTTCTTTAAAAGAGCAAAATGCTCATTTGATCAAATCTTCGGACCATCTAATATGGATAATCAAATAATTACTCCATACTATAAATGGCATGAACTTAATAATTAAAATAAATGGAGGAAGAGGATTGGCTAAGCTCTTAGGGGAATTTTTATGCCAGCGGTGGAAACAAGTTTTTTATTTAAAGTTTGTTTTACATTGCTAGCACCCTATTGCTAACAAATTATAAAAGAAGGAGTATTTTCGGTAATTATTATTTTTGATTAAAATAAATTACTTTTTCGGTGAAATTGCTAAGTAAACCACCTCTAAAGTCAAAATAATTGTAAACAAATTTATCATTACCGAAAAAAGAATTATCACCGGCGAGGGTGGAAAAAAACATACCACCATCGTAAATCGACAAATTTTTTTTCTTCTTGAAAAGCTAAAAAAATATATATATATTTTTTTTTTTTGGTTAAAAAATAAAAGTTGAAGAAAAAACATTATTTTTTTCTTCGGATGAAAAAATAAATTGAGAATTGGTGGTCGGGAGTAAAAAAAAGGAAATCTTTTATAATATGTGAAGGAAAATAAGAAGTTAAGAAAAATAAGGAAAAGTGAGGGAAAAAAAAAGAAATATGGAGTTCCTTCTTATTGATCCGCCTTCTTTTTTTGAAAAAGAGAAACTGCGGAATCCGGAAAATATGAACTTCAAATGATTCCAATTTTTCTTCTCCTCGACAACGTATTGTTATCTTTTCTGTGGTATTTTGCATTCTACAAAGTCTCTTCAAACAAGGGGAGTTTTTTCCTATTTTTTTTAAACAGTTCTTTTAAGATATGTTATTTTTATTTATTATTATTTTTCAAAGTTATTTCGAAGTTATTTTTCAAATAAGTATTTCTTTGGTTAAATGAAATTTAGTTGTCGTGTGTTCTATTACTACAAATAATTATGTGGATTTCAAATAAAAAAAAAACAAGATCGTTGAAACATTTCAAATGCAAAAGGTAAAAAAAAAAAAGAATATTTAGACAAAAGCTATAATAATAAGAGGAGGAGTAATTTTGTTTGGAAGATACGTTTTAAAAATGAATTTTCTTATTGGTTTAAGATTTTATAACCGTCATTGAACAGCAGACCCAATTTTGGGTTTACGGCTACTAATGTTCAACTCCTCCTGGATCAATAATTCAGAGAAATTGGTCTTCATGGAGGACTTTTTGATGGAACTAACCAGCATTTGCGTTAATTACAGAGGAAAACCACGAAAACCTCCCAGGGTTAGTCTGAGGTTAAGGGGAACCTAATCCATGATCCGTCTACCATTAAGGATATTTTTACGTCAGAATTGTAGTCGGTGCGAGCTGGGTGCGGAATTTTATATCCGTCTTTAAACAGCCGAACCAGTGTTGGGTTTACGACTACTTATGTTTAACTACTGGATCAGTACCCCCGAAGGTATGATTTGTTATAGGAACACGGAGGACTTTGTGAGTCGACAGATTTAACGTGTCTCAGTCACCATTTACTACACGGGGAGTCTTCGGCACGTGGCGATCGAACCCACGATCTCTTGGACATGGGCCCAGTGCTCTACCAACCAGGCTATCCCGGCCAAGATGTGGAGGATTTGGGGACCGAACCCCGGGCCTTTATTATAAACTATAGTGTTTTACAAATATTTAAGGGATAATATTAGTGGTAGCTTACAGATATATCTAATAAGAAATACCTATACCATCAGATATTGCATAAATTAGAGGGCAATTTTAGGGAATTTTATTAACCGCTGCACTTTTAATAATAGCCAGTTTTAAAAACATTTTTCATAACTTCAAAAATCTGAACAATTAAATAACTATAGAGATTGTTAACAAGCATAATATATGCATATGTTACTTTGAATGACCAATATAAAGAGAATGTCGACTTTCACCGGAAGTGAATGTCAACAATCACTTAATCATTTTAACTGCTCTTTTTACTTATTTCTAATAAAATTTCAATTATGTTTCATATTAGATAAAATAGCATAAATTCTGTTACAACATAAAATAAAGCTTCATAAAAGAAAGTAGAATTAAACTTTTATTTTATACAGACACTATCTTGACTGTACGAGTAAAACTGAACATTAAACTGATCGTAATCTTTCGATTGAATATTCCGCGAAGGGAAATGAAATAAACGAACCATTCTAAAGTAAACTCATTAGAGAAGGAATATTATTTGATATTTACGAACGACTCAGAACATCGTAGTAATCATGATTTCTGAGAAAACTCATTTTCTATATTTTTGTGCTGTTTAGAATTTACTCCTTTGTATTTGTAGGGAAATTTTACCATGTTGCTTTGAAATTATTTTCCGTGTTTCACGCAGATGCTTTTTATGCGCATTAAAATCAGATATGCTAGATAAATATTATGAAAATATAATTTGCAGCCCTTATTTTACATATATGTCTACACTCTATTAAGACCGTTAACTTATAGTTGACAGTTAACTTATATGGCCAGCTTCTTCTCTGAGAAAAGGTCAATGTGACCGTAATTGCAAAGAGCTTCTAACTGTAAAGACTGTTATTATATATATTGGGGGCAGAGTTATCGATTATGTCAGCTTTCATCTATCAAAAGGTACCTACCTTATGATTGATTCAAGTTAGCATGCCTTATATACCAGTGAATTGATGTTTAATTTTCGTAGTGGTAGTTACGCCACAATACTCCTCCACCAGAATTTTATCAGGGATAGAATTCGATGAACAGATACCACTTGTTGCTATACTTGTGACAAACCGGGAGAGCTGGAATTAAAGTCACCGGAATTTTGAGTGCTGAATGTGAGGGGTGTATTAACTTCACAGTAGTAGTCGCTCCTGTGTTGCCATTAGCAGTCGAGTGTATGCAGGCAGGCGTTGTGTTTAATCGAGACGAGACTGAGTAGCAACAGCGTGAGGAGGTGGATAATGCAGTCACAAATAGCAAACCAACTGTTCAATGTGGACTATCCATAGAAATAGGCGTTACCAGATCGAAGTGGGCGTTACTGCATGTTCAAATCACGTCCGGAGGTCACCAATGTGGGGGCTGAGTTATCGACTATGCCAACTGTCAGGATCCTGACTCCGGTTCGTGTAGCTAAATCCTCTTAATGATGACCATGGACTTGCTAGTATAACTTATTTATTTCATGACTCTGGGTTATAAGATATACATGAACGGCGGAATATAATATTCCGGAGCGCTACTGCTCGTTTATACTCTCTCTACATTCTCTATAGCCACGTTCAAACTAATACTCAACTAACAATCCGCTTTTTCACAAGAAAAAGTCCTTCGCTCCACCCCCAATGAAAGGGAACGGCACTTCCCGTGTCCCTTACCCTCTGACCCTTAGGTCAGGGGTCAATCAAATGCGTGGGAGAGGAGTCAGGATCCTGACACCAACTTTCCTAACTCATTTTGAAGGTGCATGCTGTATTCCCTTTACCAGATTGGTACAGCATAAGACAACGGACACAAAGGTCTTTGGTTGGATCCAAGTCGGCGTCAAAGAGCATTTCTCTTGCACTACTTTCCCTTGGAGACCACGAATAATAAACACGTAACTCTTACATTCCTCGACAGATGGCAGCACTACACTATTTGGCCTCGATCCACGGTTCATCTTGATTCCATAGCAAAACAACTAAATCTCAAGCAGCGTCAAAACCGAAACTAAAGATACCTCTCACTAGCGAAACGTTTAATTGCCATATATTCGATCAGATCTGTATTTTTTTTTTTTAATTTTACGTTAGCTTTACGCGCGCTAATTTAATTTTTACGGTCAGCAATTGGAACATTTTTGAGCTGTCACCGACTGTAATATAGCCATAATTTTTTTGACTGGTGAAAAACTTCTAATATCATGCAAAGAAAAAAAATCCTAATTTAATGAATAACAAACCTTTTCCTCGAAATGACTTCTTTTTCCTCATTTTAGAAAACTCTTATGTTATAAGAGCTGTTTTTTTCCAGCAATGCCACTCCATAAATAACAACAGCTTTTCCTTACGAAATCACTTTTGTATTTTATTGCCTCAGAAAATATTATTATACTAGTAATCATTTTCTTCAATTTCAATTTCTGAATAATAATTGTTTTTTACGTAAAATATCTTTTTGTAATGACTTACGTAAATGATAATATAGATCGTAACAACATAATAATAATAATGTAATAATATTATAGTTATAATTATTTTTTTTATAAATATTACTTAACGTATAAAAATAGGTTTTTTGGTCCTCAGCTCGCTAGCTTCTGTTAATGATTTTCAATAATTTTTTTTTTTTTAATTTCATATTTTTCAAAACAACAAATATCATTTTTTTAATAACGTTTGTAATTATTATAATTTTGTGCAAGTACATTTTGTTAATGCTGTAAACGTAACATAATGAACGATTACCTGAATTTGAAAAATAATCAACTTAAAAAAAAAAAAAAAAAAAAAAAAAAACTTAAGCACAGAAATAAGAAATAACAAAGAAGAAATTTTACTCGTTAACGATTTGTAACAATGACGATGTATTAATTCAAATAGGGACCGGTTTTTATTTTTCTAGAGCTCGTGCGTTCAGTTGTTATGTTTTGAAAATTTTCAATATAAATGTTAATATTAATGTCGGGCAATATTTAATCTCTCTTTTATTTCTTTAATTTTATTTATTTACTTTGTATTTCTTTCATTAGCTTAAGCACGAGCCTTTAAAACAAAGATCTCGAGAGATGTAACGAAACTTTTTACAACGGTAGATACATTCATTATTTATGAAGAAAAAGAAAAAGTCGCAAAAAACAAACAAACAAGTAAAATTGCAATAACTTTCGAACAACTTGGAATTTCAAGAAAAAAAAGGAAACTCGATTAAGTTCATAATTAAACATGACCCATTCAGCATTTTAAAATTCAACTCTTTAGTTGCATTTCTGCGGGCTACAGAGCGACCCGCGTGGTGCTATTTCTTCAAATTAAACAAATAATTTTCCAAACCCTTTACTATTCAATGTAAATTTTTTTTTAAAATTCTACTTTACTTTCTGTTTTTTTCTTTTTTTCCCACACCTTCGTAATTTTTAAGAGTAACTAAGTTTTATAGTTTTTGCACAGCAAGAAAAATGTAACGTGAACTTGAACTAAAAAACGGTGACGGTACAACGTATTTGAAATATAAAGTTATTATAATTATAGTAATATAATAATAACTTTATATATAATAACTTTATTTAGGATTATATTAATTATAATATCCAAAATAATCCGGATAATTGTAGTCTTATATAAAGTATTTTATTGCATAAAATATTACCTTACAGAAACAACAGCAGTTTCAAGTAATTATTTCCGAAGAATTTAAACATTACAGTATTCAAAGCAAAACAGATTTGCTTATTGTGACATTTTTCATAAAAATTGAATTAGTAGTATTTTAACATAAAGCTGCTTTAAATTATAGCATCTCATCCGCTTTTATGTGTAATTAAGTTTAAATTCATAGAAGTTCGTTGGGAAAAGAGATTACAAGAGGGCATGTTAATGAAACATTTTATGACCTTCATAAATTTCAATAAAAGAGTTTCATTACTTTTCATGAGTGGCAACTCATTTCAATGCTTGAAAAGCATTGTGAGAAAATTTAGATGACAAGATTACAAGATAAAAGTGTCTCATTCGTTATTTGAAAACTGCGTTCGTTTAGTTTTTTTTTTTTTTTTTTTTAGTTCCTATTTGTTCATTTTTTTAAAATGTAATTAGAGATAAGGTCGAATTAATACTAAAACGGTTCAGGAATCTTTTATGGCTGAGAATTTTTATTATGGAAAGAGATGCTTAATAATGTAATGGTGGATTAAATGAATTACACGAGTCATTAATAAAGTGTCGATAATAAATTAATGAGTGGGTTTTAAATTGTAGTTTATAATGTAAATAAAAGTGATTGCTTCAAACTTTTCATTGAGTTACATTTTTTTTAAAAAACTGGAATTAAGTAAACCCCACATTTAAATAAATTCTACAAAGTTATTAACTAATGTCAATAGTAAAAACACTTTTCATGGAATTAATAAATAAATAAATTGTAAAGAGTGCTATTGGCAATTTTTGGTTCAGTTTTGATATTCAAATCCGACAGAGAAATATTTTTATTTCTTATTGGTCAACTTTATTTAAATTTTTATTAAAAAAACAATAGTTTAAATCTCTAATAGCTAATAGTAATGGCTAACAGTCAAAATAATATTTAACTGTCAAAATAATTATTAATGTTTAGAAGAGAAATTTATAATTGGACATTTGGTTAAATAGTTTTAATTTCAGCAAATTTCAATTCCTGTGTTATATATAATCACCACTATCACTTTAAACATATCATATAAGTTCTTTTTAAATAAAAATGACTTTCATTTAGGTAAAATGTAATCAAACTTTATAACAAAAACTGGCTGAATAGTACGCATAGTAGTTTTTCGTACTATAGCAGTAGTAACTATAGTAGTTCTTCGTACAGGGGGAACAAAAAAAATCAATTAATCAGTACTGAACAACACTACGAAATTATACACAAAGCTGAAAGGCATATGCCGACACAATTGAAGAATTTAGTGGAAGAATCAGGTAAGTGTCATTTTACGGTTATTTATGAATCAGTGAAAATCACAGACAGTGGTAGCACAACTGTAGGTATACTTAATGTTAAATTTTTTTTCTGCTTTCACTTTAATCTTAACATAACTTATACACATAAGGTTTTAGTATGTATGCCTGATTTTATTATCAAATTAGATGGTGGTAAATAAATTAAGACGAAGAATTATTCCTCCTTTTAAATAATATGTAATAAAATAGTTCGGACATCACTTTTTTTCCCTCTTACCTGATTATTGCCTGTCCGAAACTTTCACTTACCTGGTTTCTCCACTAAAATCTCATCAATTAAAATAGCTAATATAAATTCATTTTCATCATTTATTTATTTTAATTTGTTGGCCTTCTCAGGGGTTTTACGTTATTATATCATATTGTATAACCGTCGTTGAACAGCCGACCCAATATTTGGGTTTACGACTACTAATGTTCAACTAAGTAACCTTGAAGTTTTGAACCAAATCCAAAATACAAGGGATTTCCTGGATCAAGTATTGGGAGAAATTCTACCTTCGTGGAGAACATTTTTGTGTTGAATATTTAGAGGAAGACCACGAGAACCTCCCATGGTTAGGCTGACGGCAACGGGACTCTGACCCATGATCCGTCTACCCCAGAGGATATTTCACGTTAGCACTGTGGTCAGTGCAAGCCGGATGAAGATTCGTATTGACCAGCCATCGCTGGGTTTCAAACCCGGTTCACCTCATAGGAAGGTGAACGCTCTATCCCCGGAGCCATCACGGCTCACGTTATTATATTAAACAAAACACGGCTTTTGTATTTTATCCCATCAGAATAGAGATTAACTGCATTTAGCGTCACTTGGTGTGATGATATGGCTAGCCGCTAACTTATTGTAGTCAAAATTTAGCACGCCATTTAATTTTCTTTCGATCATATTCCTTTTAAGGGAGCGTAAGACACTGGTTTCAATAGAACCGGTGTTAAAACTGCTTCGCATTGGTGCACTTTTAATAATCACCAAATATATCGATATAATACTTTATATTAACTATATTTGGCGCTCAATGCATAACCCTTCATCATATGGAATCGAAACACTCGAAATATATTTATCAGTGGCAACTTACCATAAGTTATCAAACTTAATCTAACTACGACGATTTCCTACTGTTTCCATTAGCATTTTAACCGCAGTATATATCTATTATTCGAATTACTACACATTATTAACATTAATTAAGAATCATTGGCGTCAATAACAGCATGGTGTTTTTTTTAACGTCTCAGGTGAATCAGTACTATTTTCCCATTAATTTTGCTATTTCGCTTTCAAATAACATAAGTAATTATTTTTTTCATTTTAATTACTGATGATTTTAAATTATTTACTTTTACAGAAAAGCGTTTTAAAATAATTACTATAGACAAAACAAACACGTGGTTTCCGACAACTTTTGAAATATTAGTTCTGTGACGTAATCGAATTAAACCACTCTATATCCACTACAGAGGAGTCTTTTAATGTTGATCAATGAATTTATCTGACTTGGTGAATAAAAAATAATTAAGTACGCGCAATAAACTTTTTTTGATCAAATAGAACAAGTAAATATGACTAATATCTTTAAAATATTTGAAAAAATTGAACAGCCTAAAGTTAAATTTAAAACAATGGCTATCGCTTAATCAATCAGAAGCCAAATATATATATATATATATATATATATTAGAGGCAATAGTTTTATCTCCTTCTGTAAAACGTTCGGGATTCAACAACATTTTACAATATCGGTCTATCCAACAAAATCTTTTCCATATTTTCATTTTAAAAACAGGAACTAAGTGTCCTAGTTAGCCAACTAAAAGTGTAAAATAGTTTTTAAAAGCTATGTATAAACCATTGTTTCAACGCCAAGTATAAAGTAGTGTTTTAATGATTAAACACAATATTAAATCTAAGTCATTGTTTAAACGCTGACTGTAAACCATTGTTTTTTTTATTTTTTATCGTAAGACTAACTTATATCGTAAAACCTAGAGAACTTATTATTTCCCGTAAACTTTATTTTTGTTTGTAAACTTTATTTTAACAAGGAGTAATAAATTTAGTTCTAATTGTACTGCTAAATTCAGTGTCTCAGAATAAGGTATAAAAAAAAAAAATTTCCCCACTTATCTGAAAAATCTAACTATACATAAAAATCTAATCATGGTGTCGCAGTTTTCCATTGTTGTCCGTGCATTTTTATTTGCCGGAAAATCACGTGGTAGGATCCTTATTTTCCACATTAATTTTCTTCATTCCATATTGTATTGGTTGTCATCAGCATAAAAATAATGAATGTCATAAAGGTATTGTTTTTCTATAAATATTTTTATATCCCTAATTTAAAGTTATTTTCCCGTACTACTATTATTACGTTTTTAATTCGAGAGTTTAAAACTAAGAGAATTGTTTTTTTTTTATTATTATTATATTGAAATTCTGCACTACATTTTAAGATAAAGCTATTAAGAAAGGTGGTCTAAGCTCAGTAACCTTTTCACAAGGATTGTTTTTGTGAAAATAACATTTATGGACTGTTATAAATTACAGCTAAAGAGATCTGTTAAATGATTTTTAACTTAACGATTAGCTTCATGCACAATGTGATGCAAGCAAAAATAGTATTTAATATATCTGCCCGTTTGTTTAACGAAAATATTAAATCAAAACTCATCAAACTTGCTTGAACAATAGAATGTTATAACAATATAAATATAATTTTAAAAAATAATTGCTTACAAAAATTACTTCTGTTGACCAATAGATCTAAATATTTATAATACTAATAAAAAATAATATTTGATTGTGGGATTTGGTGGCACAAGCGTTGTTCTTGTAGTTCATTTACGTCGCACTATAGCTGTACAATGGGCTATTGGCGACTGTCTGGGAAACATCCCTGAAGATGATCCGGAGGCATGCCATCACAATTTTGATCCTCTGTAGAGGGGATGGCACCCCAGCTTCGGTAGAAGGACGACCTGCACGCAAATCCGAGCATTTTACGGTAGAACAGTTTAACGAGGACCCACACTACACACCCTCGGTCCCTACGCAGATTAATCAAAGTGGTCACCCACCCGCACACTGACCGTAGCCAGTGATGCTTGACTTCAGTGATCTGCTGGGAACCGTGTCTTAACGATCAGTTCACTGAGGAACGGGCACAAGCGTAAGCAAGCAGAATTCCTTTTAGTACATATATATTAATTGAATAATTTTTACTTTAGTAGAAAAACTGTTTTCTGCCAAGAAGAAACAGTTATTGCGAAACAATCACCGGGGTTGGTGAGCGGCAGCAAACAGTGGGATTACCCACCTAGCAAATAAGCAAATAAATAAATTAAATCCATAGATAAATAAAAAAATGCAGTACCAAAAGAAGAATTTCAAGAACATTATTAAAGAAAAACTTCGAGCAAAGAAAAGAATCTCATTCATGATATTTTTTTCAAAGCAACTCGATTATAAAAAGAAGAAAATATTCTGATAGGTTTTTTGCGTTTATGACTTATTCTTTCAGTATCTTATTTCTCGCATCATTATCTGAAAGGAGAGTATACCGGATGGCATTAATGTTTACGTATCTCCACTCAATATAAAAGTAATTTATCCTTTTTTTAAAATTTGCTGAGAATGATTTTGCATCGAGATAAGTTTATGATTCATAGCAACCGTTATGATTATGCAAATTGATGCATCGTAATCGCGATAACAGAAAAACGATGCTTTTGAAGATATCGTGATAATAATACTTTGTTCTAATTTATGCTGAATAAGGTCTTTATCTTTTTTAAAGAAAAATAATGGGATTTTTGTGTCTGTAAATGTTGCATTTGCTTCATAAAGGAATAAATTAACTTTTTATTCTGAAAAGTTAGGATTAGAGCTAACTACCCTTTGATCTGATTTCTTGTTTATCCTACTGTATTCTTTTTTTATACGAAAAGCTTAGTAAAAAGGTATTACTTAGATCTTATGATATTTTATTCGCACTAAGATGCCATTTTAATGGTCTAATTACAAAAAAACCCGTCAATTTGACTGTTTTCGAATGCACTGTTAGAATTTTCATTCTAAAATTATGGTTAAATAACCGGCAGTAGTCTGTCCATCCGATTAACCGTAAAGTTTATAGTTAGGAACATTTTTCTCCTTTATGGTTTTGAAACCGTTTACAACTAGTATGGTTATAAAATCATGAATACAAAACTATACGGTTTTAACCATTTACCAATTACCATTACGGTTTTAACCATGGTTTCAAAACCGTAAAGAATTTTTTTTTAACTGGATATAGGAGCTAGGCTTCTCGTTAGATAATAGGCATTGGGGAGTGCAGGACACTGGAAATTCCTCATGTGTGTTAAAGGGAATAGAGGTATCAACGCTGGGACTCGAACCCCCTTTCTGTTGGTAATGACGAATTAGCTCTCTCGGTTATAATATGTAAGCAGTTGAAAGGAAATAAGCTGCTTCATTAGGCGGACTTAGTGCAGTAAAATTCTAGTTATTTAACCGTTTTATGTAAAAATAGTTAATAAACGATTTTTCTCACTGTGAATAGTTTCATTACCATCTTATTTATGGGTATTTGACTGTTTTATTTAAATATAGTAAAATAACAATTAAATAGATTGTTATTTAGACATTTTTTCCAAGAAATACCTAACAGTGTATGTTTCTGAAAGAATATTAATTTAAATTATTCCTGTGGAATTTATTGACGCCTTTTTACAAAACATTAGAACTTATACTTACTAAACTAAAACATTAGAACTAACGCTAGAACTGTCATATTTTCTTATTCAAATTTCTTTCAGTCGTTTTCAAATTTATAATCTGTATGACTAATTTATGTCCAACTGTTGAAATCGATAGTCTTAACAGTTACGAAGTTTATTATACTGCATTGACTATCCATACCATTACGGATGTCCACATGTGTTTAGATTCATTTATCTATCACCTTAAAATATTATCACACAAAACGTAAAGTATATTTTCAAAATAGAAGTCTACAGTGTACATACAGAGTGCGTTACAGTACCCATAAGTCAACCCTAATAACCCTAGCCTTATTCAGGGTGCGTAGCTAAATCTTTCAACAAAAAATAAGTACTTTTTAAGCACTCAAAAATTATTTTTAAGAACATTACAAAATGCAAATTAATTACATTAACAAAATGCAAATTAATTTTCAAAGACATTAGACGATCATGATAAAATAACTAGTTTCTGACAAAGAACTCTTTTCTTGATTATACTAGCCGTTATAAAATAATCGAGAGATTTTTCGGTTCGATATCAGAGGGTGGAAAATGAAGTCTGAAATTGAGAATTTCTTGTAAAATGCAGCAGAGTTGCACGTGAGAAGATCCAGCTCAGTATATGCACATACCGACTCGCAAGTATTTCATCGCATACGTAAAATAACAGGCGCTTTCATACGCTACAGACCGACGGTACGACAAAATGAATTGTGAAAACGTTGAATGAAATGTGAAAAGCACGCTTTTGCATAATACGTGGCGAAAATCAACATGGTAACGAAAAGAAATCTCATTTTTGAAAAGGGAAAATTTACCTTTTTTTAAAAACACCCAATGAAAAAAGCACCTTTAAGGTTTTTAAATAACAAAAATCGAAAATAAGCACCTTTAAGCACTTTTTAAAAACGCTACGCATCATGTTATTAAATGCGAGCAGTTTAGAACTAACAGCTAAAACGTAAGATAGAAGAGGATAACAGCTGCTAGGTAATTTCTGTGCATTTTTCTACACATAATATGAATTTCATATTTTTAAGTTTCATTGTACAAAAATAACGTTAAGTTGAGAATCCAAAACAGCGTGGCAGTCCTTACGATTTAATAATATAGAAAGGTAATATTAAATACTAGCTAGTATCTAAAATACATTGTTTGCGTGGAATCATCTCTTGAAAAACCACATTCATTCTAAGCGAAATCAACCGGAATAGAAATATTTCTTCCTCTCGTAGATATTCATGAAATGTTTAGAAAAAAAAGCCTTCAATAATTTTTTCCGAAATTTTGAACTAAAATTAAAACTAGAGGGTCATTTTGAAAGTTGATTCAATATAAGAAAAGGGCAGACGATGACTTATGCCTTGATCAACTGTGTTCAAGAGTAATAGTGAACAATGCGCTAGCGTCCTCATTGCATGCGTTGCTATGGCGATCGCTTCTGTTTTATAATTTTTTTTAAAATTCTTTTTTTCACTTTTAATTTTGTTATGCATTAAGTGGGTGAGTTTAATTTTGAGTTACTAAATACTTCTTGAGCTGCGAAAAAAGAGAATTTCATTATTTGAACGATACTTTTTTTGTTTTTATTGTTTTCTTAAGAATCAGAAATTCTAACCTACAGTTCTAACTCGATCGTTTTTAATACTAATTCACGTGAATATCCCAAATAAAAAGGGTTTTTTAAATTTATTTTTTTGAAAATGATTCGGAGTAGATTTGAAAGCATTTTGAAAACTTTTGGGTAGTAATACAGCGTTAAATATTCCAAACTATTCATCCGCTTTTTTAAAAAAAAGTTTGATACTTACTAAATATTTTTGCTTTTTTTGTAAAACAAACAGCTATATTTTTTTATTGTAATACAAAAGTGTAGTGTGAATACATAAAAATGAATGTATTCAATTTAAATCAACAACAATTAAGGAAAATATCGAAATAAAATTCAAACAGACAAAGTTACGTCGAAAACAAAAATTTGTTTTGAAAACATTGTTGAAACCATGATTAAGTGCTTAATTTGTATCAAATTACGCCCTCGTCTTCTTAACGCCCCATCCCTTCTTATTTCGCCGAATAATCAACGCCTCTCTCTCTGTAATTTGTGTTCAGCAAACGGTGTAATTAACTCATCTAGAAATTAAATCCAGGTGAAGAAGAGTTCGAAATCGATTGTTTTTAATCTTGCGTGCTAATAGTTCATTTTCTTAAATTACCCTCCAGTTTTGCCTTGAACAGTAATGAATGTTTGGGAAGGAATTTATAAATTGCTATCAAAAGTTTTTGAAAAGTTTAACTGTGTATTTATCAGTAATCGTTTCATGAAAGGTTTCTTTATTGTGTGATAAATATAGTAATTTTACGTTTATCTTAGAATATTAAAGAATAATCATTTTAAACCAATAATTTTTTTTAACAATGACATAAAATAATTACAATTGAGTGAGCAATTCATAAAAGTCGTCGATGAACTTTTCATTCTAAACATCGCTCAAAACGTGTTTTTAGAAAATGGACACAGCTTGAAATATGCGTTTAAGGAAAGGGACATAAAGAGGTTGAGAACCCAATAAAACAGTTTCACATAAATAAGTATCAAACAAGGACGATATATATATATATATATATATATATATATATATATATATATATATATATATATATATATGTAATACAAAAATTATAATACTTTTGTATTAATAAAAGAATTAAATCTCTTTCGTTTTCATAAAATGTCTTTGTTAAAGAATAAGCGTAGAGAGATTCTATTTTGGGAAGTCAAGGCTAATAACATACGATTGAGTTATTTTTAGAATCTCTCCCCCTTTCACTTCCATATAAGGAAGCATGAAATGATTTTCCTTAATGCGTAAGGATATAAGTATTTCAAAGACTGTGCCTTTTTACTCCAAAATGTGTTAGTATAAAAGCGAGAGCAATGCTTTTCGCATGGCTTTTCATTATGTTCTGATCCTGATAATTTGTTCCGGAATTGTCCAGAGTCTTGTCCATCCCCTCCCTTGCGGAGTGTGGATGTGAATTGTTATCGATACCAGCCTACTACCATTAATAAAGCTTTTTGGAGTGTATCATGGCTTACGACTGCATTATTAAAGCTAAATACACCACTGTTAACAGGGATGAAGCCCAGTTATTATAAGTCTTGCAGGATTTTTGCTTGGTGGAGGAAACCAGTGCTTCGAAAATCTTTTGAGGAAGCGCCTGTAAATTCGAAAACCTCATCCATCATTACCCGGGGAACGAAAAAAGAGAATCGCCCATCCCGGACGAAAGACGAAAAGTTGCCTATTCCGCAGTGAAAAAAGAATGAAGACTGAATGGACTGATTTCACCACTCGATCTTTAACTACCCGTACCTTCATCGCTGTGAGAATGCTGACGTTGGCTCGAGCTCGTCAGATGCCTCTCTGAAACCCATAGTGTTGCCTATTCCGCAGTGAAAAAAGAATGAAGACTGAATGGACTGATTTCACCACTCGATCTTTAACTACCCGTACCTTCATCGCTGTGAGAATGCTGACGTTGGCTCGAGCTCGTCAGATGCCTCTCTGAAACCCATAGTGTTGATCGAGATGACCCTACAGTGTCCAATCTGGAAATGACCGATGACCCTAAAATTCCGTAGTGCTCAAATTGTGAAAACAAAAGTGAATGTGCGCGATTTATATTAAATTTATAGAGGAGCTTTTTACTTCTTTAGTAAAAGTTACTTTCTCATGAAGGTCATAGAAAAATTTGGCTAGTGAAAAAAGAAAACAAAAGTGAATGTGCGCGAATCTTAATCATGAATATTCATGAAGGGCAATGATATTTTTTTCTTTCTCTTCAACGAAAAACAAAAGTCATGAAGGCCGAAAGAAAGTACTGTAGATATATATATATATTTTTTTATCCTCTTATTTTTCTCTCTCATTCTTATGATTAAATATTTTATTGATATTGGATATGAAAGTGCTCTAAACTTTTTATTATGAAATTTAATCAATAGAATTTTATTAATGGTTGAAGCGCATTTCTTGTTTTTATATTGCTTTTTCTTTATAAATTATGAGTAACTTAGTATATTATATTATGAATAGTTAGATTGCATTTCTTGTGTTTAGATTGCTTTTCTTTAAAATTATGATATAATAGTGTATTTTTATGCATTTAAAATGTTTTTGAGGGAAATAAATGTGTTTCAAACGTCAAATAAATTTGTGACGGCAAACAAAATTCAAAATGTTTCAGATTTTCAAACATAAAACAAAACTAAAAGAAATTTGTAATGCTTTTTCTTTTTCGGACTTGGTCAAAACAAAATATTCCTATTAAAAATGTGAAAAATTAAATGTTACCCAAACAAAAGGACATTTCACACTTAACAAATTGTGTGAGTTTCCCCTTATTACGATAGGCGAAATTGTTAATTCAGCTAAGTTTTTATACTTGATACTGATTTATCATAGGCTTTAGTAGGGTTGCAGACTTGCAAAGATTTTTGTTTGTTTTTTGATTGTGTCGGGCCAGTTGTTACTCAAGTTGGTAAGAGACTGATCATCTCTGCTAATTCTAACAATGACAACTTATCCTTGCACATTAGACAATAGAATTCTCATCATGTTAAGGTCAAAAATCGTGAAAAAAAAATGAAAGTTTAAGATGTTTCAATAAAAGTAAACATTTTGAAAAAAAAAATAGAAGTTTAAGATGTTTCAACAAAAGTAAACATTTTGAAAAAAGTTTAAGATGTTTCAGTAAAAGTAAACATTTTGAAAAAAAAAAATAATGTGAGGGGTAACAAAAATAAAAAGAACAGGAAAAATAGGAAAAAGAAAGAATGACCAAGAAGTTAATAACAAAAAGTACAGGAAAAATAGGGAAAAGAAAGAAAGGCCAAACATTACAAATGATTCGAAGATAGAACTAGGTAATGGGTGCATACATTATCAGGTTAACATCGACGAAAAAATAGGAAATAGAAAGAAAAATTTAAGTAAACAAACTTTTGAAATAGTACATGTATCAAATCTTAGGAAATATAACAACCCACAAATGTTGAAATTAAATCATGAATAGTGTCCAAAACAAAACAAAATATTTTACTTTCTTCAATGGAAGAAGTACACCCTATATTTTTTTGGGAGATCCGAATCGCGTGTGGAGTTATTTACCTCAACATCAATTTGATGTGAGGGCGATGAAAGTTGAACTTTTTTTTTCTCAACAAGTTGAGAAAAGTATTGTAAAATATTTTTGGATTGACCCGACTGGATCACTCAATATCACTGTGCTTCATGAAATTCTGTTTTCCTCCATTTTAACGGGGAATACAGATTTTCATAAAGTAAATAACCCCTTTAACCATACAGAATCTTAAATTCTGATTAAAGACACTTGTTGTCCAGTTCATTTCCATAAAAATTATGTATATTTTTGTGTGAAAAAAAAAATTTTTTTTTTGAAAATTTTAGTAGATTAGTTATAAAAATATGTTTCATTTTTCTTTCTGTTTAGTTGCCTAAACAGATAAAGTGTATTATCATGTTTTTATTATTGTCATTGTATATAGTTGTTTTTTTTTACAGATAATTGAAAAAATTTTATTTTTAGTAGTGAAAAGGAACAGTCGTACCAACATAAATTTTAAAAGTTCAGAGAATTCTAAATTTTATTATGATTTCTTTTTGGCTTGCCAAAAATCTTTTTTGGGGGGAATGTAATACAAAAATTATAATACTTTTGTATTAATAAAAGAATTAAATCTCTTTCGTTTTCATAAAATGTCTTTGTTAAAGAATAAGCGTAGAGAGATTCTATTTTGGGAAGTCAAGGTTAATAACATACGATTGAGTTGTTTTTAGAATCTCTCCCCCTTTCACTTCCATATAAGGAAGCATGAAATGATTTTCCTTAATGCGTAAGGATATAAGTATTTCAAAGACTGTGCCTTTTTACTCCAAAATGTGTTAGTATAAAAGCGATAGCAATGCTTTTCGCATGGCTTTTCATTATGTTCTGATCCTGATAATTTGTTCCGGAATTGTCCAGAGTCTTGTCCATCCCCTCCCTTGCGGAGTGTGGATGTGAATTGTTATCGATACCAGCCTACTACCATTAATAAAGCTTTTTGGAGTGTATCATGGCTTACGACTGCATTATTAAAGCTAAATACACCACTGATAACAGGGATGAAGCCCTGTTATTATATATATATATATATATATATATATATATATATATATATATATATATATATATATATATATATATATATATATAGAAGATAAACAAAGGAAAATTACAGACAAATAAAAAAAGGGAAAAAAAGAAAATTAAAAAAAAAAGGATAGAATTCTTTTTAAAAAAATCCAGAAAAAAAGAAGATATAATCTTTTTATCAGCCCACACGATTATATCTGCAAAAAGAGTGATTTCTAATATTGTATTAATATAGCCAAAGCAAAAGATATCAATACAATAGTGTGAGGAGCACTAAAAAAATTTTTACAAAAATTACAACAAATAAAATGGAACACAATAAGTAAAAATAACACGTAAAAACAGAAAGTAAAATATAAAGAAAAAGCAGAATAGAACATAAAACATTATCTATAAAGCGAGTAGTGAAATTAAATGAACTTACATGAACGGGAAATTTTTCAAGAATAATTTAAAATAATTTCGTAACAAGATTGCCAGATTGCAAAATATGAAAACAAAAGCGCAAATTCAGATAACGTAACTAGAGGAGTTTTATTTTAAAGTGCGTTCTTGCTGCATTATTAAAGTGCGTTTGACTTGTTAGTTACCAAGGATGGGCCGAAAATAGTTGTGCGCAAGGTAATATTATCTATATATATAAAAATCCAATGATGGTGTCGCACCAGCCAATGAAATCTAAGGTATCACGTGACAGTATGAAAGAAGTAGTGGCAATTCAATAATTGGCTGGAAAATCACGTGGTAGGATCCAGTTTTCCTACGTAAATTTTCGTATAGGTTGGGTTATCATCAGCATAAAATTGATATAAGTCATAAAATCATTAGTTTCCAATAAATATTTTTGTTTCATTAATTTAAAGGTTATTATTACCTGTATTGTAATTATTACGTTTTTGATTTTGTTTGATTTAGATTATTTATTAGATTATTAGAGATTAGGAAGATTGTTTTTATTATTATTGTTCTTATAACGTAATTATACGTTTCATTTTTTTAAGATAAAGTTATTTAAATCGGTGTCTGATCTAATGAACCGTTTTACAATTATTATTTTTGATGCAAATTACATTAATATACTATTATGAATAACGATTAAAGCGATTTCTTAAATTATTCAGAACTTAACATGCACAAAGAAATGAATGCAAAAGTTGTATTATGCACAAAGAAATGAATGCAAAAGTTGTATTTAAAACACATCCATCTGTTTGGTAAGCGAAAATATTAAATTACAACTGTGAACTCACCAACTTTGTTATAACAATAAACTTTTTTTAAATTTTAAATGTTATTTCAAAAAATGATTAATTCGAAAATTGTTTATGTTCACTTATAGATCTTAATAGTATCATAGGAGAAATATTTGGAAGTTGCGGGGAAAGTGTTCTTTTTAGTACATATATTTTTAGTTGAATAATTTCAATTGTTTTATGACAAGAAATATCCTTATATAAATGTATTAAAATTTGTTTGCGAAGCAAACAAAAAAGAATTGCGTAGCAATTCTCGGGGGTTGGCGAGCGGTAGCGAGCAGGGGGCGGAGCCCCCTAGTACTGGATAATTTAAAGAAGTTGATTATAAATAATTTTAGAAAATAAATATTTATTTAAGAAAAAAAATATAAAATGGAAAAGAGAAAGAAGCATGAATTGCCTGCTTTGCACATAATTTTAGCCACGGATTTGCCCGAATTTGTTTTCATATTTTGCAATCTGGCAATCTTGTTACGAAAATATTTTAAATCATTCCATTTCGGGCAAATCCGTGGCTAAAAGTTTTTGCAAAACAGGAAATAAATGAAACTTATTGTTTTTCTTAATTTTCTTCGTGTTTTTTTGTATTTATTTATTATGCTATATATATATATATATATATATATATATCAAATGTTTAAAATGTAGAGAAAATATGGAAAAAAATTCAGAACAGTGGGAAAAAGGGGGGGGGGGAAGGAAAAATAATAAGAAACCAGAAAAGAAATCCGAAAAAAAGAAAAAATTAATAAAAATCCGGAAAATAAAAGATATAATCTTTTCATCGGCTTAAACTTATTGTTTTTCTTAATTTTCCCCATTTTTTTTCTTTTTGTCCTTTTTGTATACAAAAATTATAAAAGTATATTTGTATCATTTTTGTATTACATATATATATATATATATATATATATATATATATATATATATATATATATATATATATATATATATATATATATATATATATAAGCTTAACATTTAATAATTATTAATATATTTAAGAAAAACATTTTATTCCCTTACAGGCTTTAAAAAATAGCTTAGGTCATTTATTGCAATGCTGTATTCGAAGCATTCGAAAAAAAAAAAAGAACTGAAATTGCAAGAATCGAAATTCCATAAAGTAATTGAAAGATGCCAGAATAGACCAACTCTTTCGATCTCTAGGGACTAACTGTACCCAACCATCGAACAAAAGAATTCGTTCTTATTTCAGTCATTCGCATCGAAATCAAACAGTGATCCATACTGAAAAAAAGAAGTGCCGTCATTGGTGCTTCTTCAGTATATATCACCGACTTTCGAGTATCGATTTCTTTTTTCAAATAATAAATATATCAGAGATAAAGAAATGGGATTTTCGTGTACAAATTCAGGTCACTATACAATCCATATGTTATGAAGATACAAAGTAGTGTTTAGTTAGAATCTTATTTTCACTAAGTTTAAAGGGGTTTCCAGTGGTTCACCAAATATCATTAGTAAATCATAAATTACAGCGCAACCATTGACCGCAGTGCGGCTACAGTCCCTGATTAAATTATTAGACTCACTATAAGATTCTATGTAAAATCTTAATATATAGTATATACAATAAAAATGTATATACTATACAGTTTTATTGTTTTTACGCGACTGAAACCGATTTGCACTTGTATGCGTTCGTGTATTAGTTGATTAAATTAGACGATAGATAATGTAAATTTGTTGAGTGAATAAATTAGACAATAGTTTATATAAATATATAGACTGTTTATTATATTAATATATTGTAATAATTAGATAGAATTATTAGACGCACTCTAGTGTTTTAATAATGACATAATTAGCACGAGTTTATAGGCAATACTTTTATATTTAATTATGGATGTAATGGGTTTTTATTCAAGAGATTTTTTTTTATACTTCCCATTTGTATTTATTTTTAACGTATTGCACAATGATAACCAAATGGTACAGAAGTGTAAACAAGTGCAAAAAAAAAAGGTTTCAGTCACGTAGAAACAATAGAGCTGTATATTATCACCTGATATTTATAATTTTATATTGAATCTTAATGCGCTTAATAATTTTGCCAGGGAATGTAATACCAACGTTCTGAATTACATGTAAAATCCGTCGATAAATGAATATAAACGAATATTTAATGAGAAAAATATACAGCTTTTTCTTGTAATACACATCTGTTTAAAAGCATGTAGTAAAACTAATTGAAAATAATGTAAATTGATGTTTATTCACAAAAACTCAATTTCAAAAAGTCCAATAAAGAAATGGAATTTCGTAATAACATTAATATTTGGAACCTTTCCGATTCGCATAAAATTTATGGCTTTCTCATTTTTTATGGTTCCTTTTCGAAGAATTTCTTCTTCTTTAACTCAATGAAAACATTAAATTTTCAAAACTGCCGGATGAAAAATACATTAACTTATTCCTTTAATAATTTCAACACAAAGTCAAAAAATAATCATATCTAAATAAAATATACTATTTTTTTAAATAACAAGATCTAATGCCTTTCTTAAGTTAAGCATTGGCCCGTTTTATTTTATTCGTAATAAAACTAATGCTCTTCGATTGGAGGGGGGTTTTTCGATGTTTTTTATAAGTACTTTAATAAATTATTTTGTTCCTATTTTTGAAAATGAGGGAAGCATTAGAATTCGACATACCTAAGAGAATAAAACGATTTTTTAAGCTAAAAAACATTCAACTAAGAGAAGTAACTTGGTTAAATACTAATGTAAGTGCCATTAAAGGATTAAAAATGAGAGAACAAAAAGAATGTTTAACAGATAAATTGGAAAAAAAAGGTTATGTGCTTTTATATGACTAAGCTGATTTTTATTTTTATCTTGATTGCATCTATTTGTCAGATTTCAAAATTAAATAAATGTAGCTGTAAAAAGTTTTTTCTCTCACTGTGTTAACAAAACTACGAGTATTTTTACTGGCTAAAGGATTTTAATCGAAAATTAGAATTTTTTAAAAGCATTAGTTAACCTTCAAATGAATAGCAATTAAGTTTTTCTTATTTTTCAAAGTGATGAATGAAAATAATATAGCTACTCTTGAGCGACAATTTACAGGAAATATTTTTGTGACAATTACCAAATCATGGAAAGTAAGTGTTCGGTATTAAAAACAAATGGAATTTTTTTTAAGTCGAAAGAAAAACATAAAAATTAAAATGTTAATAAATATTTTGTTATAAATTTGATAATTTAAATCAAAATTGATAATTTACATACGTAGATTAAAGAACAAAATGCTTATAAAAAATGAAAATTCGAAATTGCAATTTTTTTCTCTCTCTTTTAAAAAATCTTTCTTTTGATTTATTATTGTTTAATCAGAACTGAAAACGATGTAAATTGTTTTTAATGCAATACGCAAAAAGAACTGAGTTTGTTAATAGACATTGCCTACTCCTATATATTTTCCAAAATGTTTATGCATTTTAAGATGGGAGCGTGTAACGTAAATAAAACTTTTTTTCTGTTCCTTTTTAAGAAAATCCATTAATCAGGAATCTTTCCGTTAGTATCACATTTAAATCATCCTTATTTTCTTCAAGGTCCTCGTCTATAAAAAGCAACGCTCGTCCCGAAGGTAATGAGTTGCTAAAAAGAGACGCTGCTTTTTATAGCTTCCCTTTTTCATTTGTCCGTTTAATTTCCTCTGAAAACTAATAATGTCCATGAATATGGCTTAACTATTAATGCTGTCGCCCTGTCAAATTTAATAAGACCTAATAAAGAGTTCCATTTTGGTGAAAATGGGAACGAAATAGTTTGTTCACGGAGATAATATATATATATATATATATATATATATATATATATATATATATATATATATATATATATATATATATGTAATACAAAAGTTAAAAAAATACTTTTGTAGTAATAAAAGCATTGAAACTTATTCATTTTCATAAAATGTCTTAGTTAAAAAATTAAAATACAGATATTCTATTTTGGGACTTCAAGGCTGTAAACAAGCCAATGAATTATAATTAGATTTATGTTTCAAAAGAGGAGTTATTTTAAGATCTTTCACTTCCATATACGGAAAGATTAAACGATTTTCTATGAGTATTAAATTATTGGCGATGAGGCGTAAGAATACAAGGAATGCAATATGACTGGCCTTTTTACACTTTTAAGTATCATATAAAACGCAGGACCGATGGTTTTTGCGTGGCTTTTTGTGTTTTCTTGTGCTAGCTAAACTCCGTCAGATCTGACGAGAAAAGTGTCTCTCCCCCTCCAGACGGAGAGGGGAGGAAACTGTTGCTTCACCATCTTTTAATTAATAAACAGCTTATGCAGAATCTGGACTCATCTTTCAGGATATGTTGACTAATTTTCCCACAGAAATAACGGGGTTTTGCGCCGTTAATAGATATATATATATAAAGTATTTTTACGCGGCTGATATTCGTGTATTAATTGGCTAACATTGTAATGCAATACGTTAAAAATAAATGCAAATGGGAAGAAGAATATGAAAAATCTCCTCTATAATAACACATTACATGTATATTTAAATATAAGGGTATTTCATATAAACTCGTGCAAAACATGCAATTGTTAAAACACTACTGAGCATCTAATAATTTGGTGTAATTATTAATTATAACATACTAATATAATACCTGATATAATAAATATTCTATATTTATATAATATATCGTCTAATTTCACCAATTTGTACACGAACGTAAACACGTACAAACCGGTTTCAGTCGCGTAAAAAAAATAAAGCTGTATAGTATCACCTGATAATTAAGAATTTACATAGACTCTTATAGTGCGTCTAATAATATGGCAAGGGACTGTATCTGTTAAAATATTTCATTTGAACATTGAGCCTTTGCTAATGAAGAGAAATTTTGTTTCACATTGTTCAAAAAAATTATAGAATCAATTTTACTTTTGCAACAGAATAAACTATTACCTCGTCGTATGACTTTTTATATATTTTACCAATATCTGTCTCTTTAAATTTACTGCTCTAACAGACAGATATTGTTTTAAAAAGTCATTTATTTAAAATTCAATTAATCAAGAACATCAGCTGACACTATTTATTTTTATAACCGTCGTTGAACAGCCGACCCAATTTTTGGGTTTACGACTACTAATGTTCAACTCCGGAGCCTCGCAATTTTGAACCCAGTTCAGAGCACAAGGGAACTCCTGGATCAAGTAAATGGGAGAAATTTGCCTTCCTGGGGGACTTTTAATGGAACTAACCCGCACTTTCAGTACATGGAGAGGAAAACCACGAAACTTTCCCACGATTTGCCTTACGGTATATGGACTCTTATCCATGATCTGTCTGCATCACAAGCTGGCTACCGAATTTGTATCGACAAGCCATCGCTGGGATTCGAACCCGGTTCACCTCATTGGAAGGAGAAAGCTCTATCCTTTGAGCAATCACGGCTCTCAATAGACTGTATTATATTTCAGTGCTATAGTAACTTCTTTACACCAAAGAACCAATGGAAATTCTTGGTGTAGTAAAACGTCAGGAACGTTCTTATACACTAAGCGTTGTAAGCTATCACTTTGGTATTTCTTACAACCAAAATTTATGATAATATCATATGACTCAGTAAAGTAATTTTTATAACATAATTTAAAGCAAGCAAACTTAGTTAATTTTGTTAAATCAAACATACGCGTAGTACTGAGAGACTACACGCGTATATTATATGCGTAGAACAGTTTAGAATTAGGCTTAATAGAATAAAAGATGATAGAAATTTAATATTATAAAATTATTTGAGAAAACAGAGATTTAAAAATTAAATTTCAATTATCCATATTGCACAACTGAAAACATACATAAATTTTAACATAAATACGGTTGGTTAATCTTCCTTTCTGTTGATATACAGTGAGCAAAAAATACTGACCATCCTAAATCACTTCTGATCTAAATTTTCACGTTCTAGGGCTCGATGGGGTGACCTCAAATATGGTAAATAATAAGTACAGATGATATTTTAAGTTACGAAATCAGACACAAAAACTTACTTTCTCTGAATAAACATATTTTTTTTCTTCTAACGAATTCAGATTTCTGATCCCCAAAATAGAGGGGGTCGATGCAATCTGGGAGTCCCAATAATATGGTCCGGAGAGCGTTTCAAAGTTTGGACCCCTTAATGTTAATAATTTTATTTTTTGTGTATTTCACTATAACTCGAGAACATTTTAAGCGAATTGAAATTTTTTTTCTACACAATTATAAAATTCGCTTAACCTTGGATAATTTCATGCAAAAAAAATTTTTTTTGTAAATATTTATTATTTTTTTATTATTTTATTTATTATTGTCGAAAATATTATTTTAACTGTCGAAATTTATTTACAATGATCGAAAATATTAAAAAATTTAAATTTTGCCATGTAATTGAAAAAATTTTCAACTATTATTGAATAAAATAATAAAAAAATAATAAATATTTAATAAAAAATATTTTTTGCGTGAAATTCTCTTTCGATAAACAAATTTTATTATTTTGTGCAAAAACTTTTCAATTCGTTTAAAAAACACTCGAGATGCAGCGAAATACCCAAAAAGTAAAATTAAGATTTCGTAGTACAAACTTGGGGGATCTCTGCGGCTACCATCAGGCTATCACAGATTGCGACTGCTCCCAATAATTTAGGGTTCAAAAATCCGAATCCGCACTTAGAGGTCACCCATTCGTGCCAAAGTTGGAGTCGTAGATCGCGAAAATCCGATCATTAGATTCAAAGTTATTCAGGGTGATCTATTGATTTTGGTGCACTGTACACAGCATTCTGCATAACAACAACAAACTCATGCCACTTCGTACTCTATAGTAAACAATTTACTCACGATATCCAAATTTTGGGTTTGGAATTTTTTTTTTTTTTTTTTTTTTTTTTTTGCGTGAACGGAAATAATGGTTTGAATGCGTATGAGTTATGGTATAAGAGTTTTTCATTTGTGTTTAGATGTACTCTTTTTTCGAATGTAAACAAGTTTGTATGAACGCTTTATTTTATGTCTATTTGAAATCAAATGTTCTTTAGCAGAAGTTTTTCAGTTTTACCACACTCGGAGAACTATTGGAACACATTTTTTACTGTACATAATTGTCATTCTTAAATATTCTTTATAGAAACTTTATATTACTGTTACAGTGTTAAATGCTAACTTACCATCAATTCAATCGCATCATTAACACACGGTTATAAAATTTTCACAATGCTGATTATGAATCTGTAAAAAAATAAAAGAATCATTATTATTTCATTATTAAAAACAAAATTTTTTTTATTGGTTTATAAAATGAAAAATATAAAATGCAGCAAATAATATTTCAGAAATTTTAATTTTACGTTTTCGAAAAAGTCTTTGAGTTGCTGATAATTTTTTGTAGAGAGTAATAAAATTCTGTTAAACTAAGGATCTGCCGCACCCATCTCACTGTCACCCAACTATCAAACTGTTCTGATTTTCCTTTCGGGCTGCTTTGCGATCCTTGCTCGTTGAGCATTTATTAAAATAAAGTTGTCTAGTATCCTTAAGCAATATATGTGTAACTATGAATGACCGAATTGGATACTAGGTCTAGTTAAGTCCCACTGCCCGCTATACATTTGCCCGGTCTGCCCTACACTGATGTTTTTTTTTTAAGGTCAAGAGCCACTGCCTGCATGCATTTTATCGGTACTCCGAACACTGATGTTTCTCCTAATCTATCCTCAGCAAATATTAAAATATTGAATAAATGTAATAATTGTCAACGAATGAATTAATATAATTGATTACAGATAATTATTGCTTACTTACATGTAATTACTTACATGTATTTAATTGCTTATAATCACGTGTAATCCTGATTACATGTAATCATATATTTTGATTACTTGTAATTATAATTACTCGTAATCGTTTCTGTTTTGATTACTTGTAATCGCAATTACTTGGAATCATGACTACAGTTGTAATCAAAATGTTTATTACAACTGTAATCAAGATTACAAGTAATTGATTACTGTAATCAATTATTGTAATCACGATTACAGCTGTAATCGAAATTTTTAAAAGTTGTAATCACGATTACAAGTAATTGATTACTGTAATCGACTAATGTAATCACGATTGCAGCTGTAATCAAATTTTGTAATCACGATTACATCTAATTAATTACTGTAATTTTTTGTTGTAATCACGATTACAGCTGTAATCAAAATTATATTATCTTGCAATCATGGTTACAAGTAATTGATTACTGTGATCGAAAAATGTAATCAATTACACTTTTGCCCAACCCTGGTTAGTACATAGAGATTAAAATTATAACTTCGATTTTATAGTCCTCAAACTATGACTTTCTAATTTTCTTTCAAAAAAACACACTTTAGTCAACGGCATATTAATTATTATGAAGAGCAATGTGGCTATTTTCTCTTATGCCATCTAAGGCAAAATTAATTAAATGTATGTAAAAGCGATGTAAACACGAAACTTTACTCCTAATGAAGATTCGGGTTAAATACACTAAAACTCTCCATTTTCATGATGAATTCAAATGATTAAATAGGTTGCCCGAACTTCGAATAGCAGAATACGTTAATTTCAGTTAATTTATAATCCTTTTCTCATTCAATGCATTTCAAATGTTCCGGTGTTTATTCAGAAACGCGAATTCAGTGTTAAATTTGAGCAATGAAGAGTAGGATTATGAATAACTCGAAAAATCTAAATATTCTAGAAATTCAGTAAAGGTGAATATTTAATTCTCTGAATGATTACAGTATCTCTTTGTATTAAAAATCCTAAGTTGTATCACTACTGAGTTTAGTGTTCAACTTCACGTCATGTTACAAAATACTTTTGCGCATAAACTATATAAGATTCCATGTAAAATTATAATTATCAGGTGATATTATACAGCTGTATTGTTTTTACTCGGATGAAACCGGTTTGCGTTTGTTTACGCTCCTGTATCAATTGGTTAACATTGTAATTCAATACGTTAAAAATAAGAATAAATAGGAAGTATGTAAGTTTATAAAAAATCTCCTGAATAAAAACCCATTGCATGTATGTTTAACTATAAAAGTATTGCATATAAACTCGTGCAAATCATGCAGTTATTAAAAACTACAGTTTGTCGAATAATTTGGTCTAATTATTATAATATACTAATGTAATGCTAGATATAATGAATATTCTATACTTATATAATATATCTACTAATTTATCCAATCGTCTAATTTATATTATATATTGTCTAATTTGACCCATTGATACACTGACGTAAACAACTGCAAACCGGTTTCAGTCGCGTATAAACAATAAAGCTTGCATAGTATCACCTGATAATTAAGATTTTACATAGAATCTTATAGTACGACAAATAATTTGGCCAGGGACTGTAAGTTCTCAAAAATTTGAAATAGCGAAGATGCATAGAAAAACGAACAGGAAATACGATGAAATAAGGAAAATGTAACATTCGATGATTATTTCGAGAATTTTTGAGTGTTTAACTGTATCAAAAAAGACCATACCACTAAAATACATCAGCAAAATTGAAATCTAAAGTGTCGGAAGGACTACTTTTGAGGAATTTTTTACAGAGTTTTAATTTAAAAAGTTATTTATTAAAGAGCTTCTAAATCTACAATGACAACAATCTATAATGACTATTTATAGATTGTTGCAGAAAAATTTATCTCTCACGGGATCTTCATTGCAAGAGTTTTCTTGATAAAAAAATAAATAAATAAATGAATAAATATGCTAATAAAAGATGCGAGTGAGAAATTATATATTACTAGATATAAATCTTGACGTTCGATAGCTGAGTGGAACCGCTGTCGTACCACTGATCCTTCGTTCGATCCTCGGACCGGGAAAGGTTGACTTCGCCATTAAGTGGTTCGATAAAATGAGTATCAAGCATGCTAAACACTAGGGGTTCCGCGTTAAGCTGACCCAATCGGAACATGCACCCCAGAGGCCAAAGTTCAAGAAAATTGAGATAAGAACAGTAGGCAGTGGCCCTCTATGGCTGTCGCACCACTGGGTTTAGTTTAAAATAAATCTTAGCATTTGCATCGAAATCTTTAAAAATGAAAAAAGGTTCGAGAGCAACAAAAACAGTTTCTTATTTGTATATACAGGATTGCCCCGAATCCATGGTACAAACTTTAAGGCTCGACATTGTAACAATTATTTATTGTAAACGAATGTATGGGCGCAAGTTACGCCGTGTGGTGCAAACATCGGAAGTAAAAGAAAAAATAGATAGAGTTATCGGTTGGTTGCGTTGCCGTTTTTAGTATAAATATTATACAATAGAATTTTTCGAATTAAAGTAAAAACATTTAGCGTAAAAATACACTAAATTCAAACAAGATACAAAGCGAAAAATCACTAAACAAAAAGCAAAGAATCACTAAAAGTAGTTTCAAAAATTACACATGACCCTGTCAACGAAATGATTACTTCGACGACATTATACTATGTCTATGAAATGACTTGGTTAGTAAAACGAGCCTGTCAACGAAACAATCCTGTCGACGAAATGACCCTGTCGACGAAATGATTCTGTAGACGAAATGACCTTGTCGATGAAATTCACCCTGTCAACGAAAAACCCTGTCGAGGAAGTAGTCTGCCGGCAAAATTACATAGTCTTTGAAATGGTCTGTCGATCAAATGGTCTGTCGATGAAGTGCTGTCAGCCAACGAAATGTTCTGTCGATGAGGTGCTGTCGATGAAATAGTCTGTCGATGAAGTGCAGTGCTGTCGATGAAATGGTCTGTCGATGAAGTGGAGTCGATGAAATAGTGTGTCGATGGAGTGCTGTCGAAGAAATGGTCTGTCGATGAAGTGTTGTCGATGAAATAGTCTGACGATGAAGTGGAGTCGATGAAATGGCCTGTAGATGAAGTGGAGTCGATAAAATGGCCTGTAGATGAAGTGGAGTCGATGAAATGGCCTGTAGATGAAGTGCTGTCGATAAAATGGTTTGTAGGTGAAATGGTGAGTCGATGAAGAGATTTTCAATTAAATGAAAAAGCCCTGTTTCTAATTAATGATCGTTCTACCACTAATAATATTTTGCGTTGGATCAACCAAATATCGTTGGGATTTGAACCCGGGTAACCTTATTGGGAGGTAAGTTCTCTTTCTCCTGACCCACCGCGACTAATCCAGTATAGTTTCTAGTTATAAAGACAATTGAATGGAAATTTTTCTTCTTCCGGGAATGCAACAGAATATGTTTTGCAAATCGTAAGACCCCAAGAGATACAAGCAAAAGAAAAGATAACTGGTAAGAGATGCGGCTAATGTTTTCTTTATTTGGCGCAGTAGGTGACTTTCTGACTCTAGGGGTAAAAGAGATAAGAGGCTTTTGCCAAAAAAGAGAGAGATTTCGAAGGAGAGTAATCTCCAACACGTAATCCCGAAGATTCCGTCTCAAATTAACGTTCGTCACGCAACCATTAGGCTCGCCCACCCCCAATAACTCTGTTTTGGTCTTGTTTTGAAGACTTTGTTTAGGAAGGGTATTGCTTTGATTTATTAACATTCCTACGAATGTTTTTTTATAGTCAAAGTAGCTGTATCTCGCTTTGAAAATTCGAAGGTTAATTTTTATGTAATGAAATGTAGAGTTTTTCTTAAATGTGAACTATTTACAAACCTTTACATAATCTAATGTGTTTTTCTTTTTTTAGAGGAAAGTTATAAGCAATTTATGGGATTAAATACTCTTTTTTTTCTTCTTTTTTATTTTCTATTTGTTTCTGCAATAATTTTAAGTGAAATTTATTATTATTTTTTTTAAGATAAATAAGAATTAAAAATAATATTTTTTTATTATTATTTTTTTTAAGATTTTTGAGCATAATAAATCACAAACTTTGAACTCTTTTGCAAGATTTTAAAATCATTTGGCGAGTAATTGCTGGAGTTATTTTTTTTTACATAAAATGTCACCATGCAAGTATGTAATATGTGAAACTTCATAACTTTATTTTTACATTGCCCGTTTGTTACTATAGACATTTTAATTCTATTTTTTTAATTGTCTATGTTCATTTACGCTGAGAATTAATTTCTAGGCAAAGAATCTCAAATTGATAATTTTAATGTAAAACTGTTAATTTTTGTGTAAAATTTAGTATTCATACTTAAAAAATATATCTCAGATTGAATTATTCTAAAAGAGTAGACAAAACAATACGGTTTAAAAATAAATTCTCTTTGAAAAACAGCCTCAAAGTTGACTCTTTTATTATTGGCCACGTTGTTGACCTTTAAAGGATAACATATGAGCAGTACGCAAAATTAAAAAGAGAGTACACTGAATAACTTTTGATCTAACATTTGGATCTTTACGTCCTAGGACTCAATTTTAATGGTTTCAGGGCCTGAAATCCAATATGGTAATTTATTAGTGCAGATGGCTTTTTAAGTTACGAATACAGAAACGTTCTTTCTCTTAATAAGCTTACCTATTTTTTTACGTCGGCATTGAATTTCTTGACATTTCAAATATGAGAGGTATACGCAATCTGGAAAATATGGTCCCAATAATTTGGTTAAGAGAGCGGTTTTTGACAGCCGATAGCTATTGCAAAAAATATTATTAATAATTATTTAGTAACATATTTTTTAATGATTGTCAAATTAATTTTGCATTATATAGTACAAAATTTTTACACTATTTTAAAGAATGCAATTTTAAATATCGAAATACGAAATCAGAACGAAATCCGTTAAACTGTTCTCGAAAATCAACTTTTAAATGTACGACAATTATCTTAGGATAAACGAATTTGATAATCCTGCTCTAAAATTTTTTTTATTCGCTTAAAAATGTTCCTCGAGCTGTAGTAAACTTTGCAAAAAGTAAAATGAAAAGAAAAAAAAGACCAAACTTTTGATCTCTTAGCAGACTAAATTAATTGAACAGTATTTTATAGATTATTTCAAATCATATCATATCATATCATATCATATCATATCATATCATATGATATAATTTATCATATCATATGATATGATATGATATGGTGTTCAACCATAATTTGAGAGTCAAGAATCTGAACCCAGTGAGAGTATGTTTTTCTTCTTCATTTCGTGAATTAAAATATCGTCTGCACTAATTAATTATCACATGTGCTATCACACCCTCGAACCATTAAGATTGCGTTCTAAAACGTGAAGATGCGATCATTATGTCAAAAGTTATTCAAGTGTGGTCCTTTTTTTTGTTGAAGCATTGTACATTTATAAATCAGAAATTATAACTGCAATCGATTTTTTTATAACACGTCATTCTTCTCTTGATTAACTTCTTTTTTTAAACAGTTGTTTATCATATTATGACACTGAGTTTTATCTAACGCATGTTATTAAGCACATTACTTAGCGCTTTCAATCGAATTGACGCTCATTATAAACATGGCAATTTTTTTTTCTAATCTGTTGCTATCAATATTGCGGGCATAAACACAAATATCACTTTTTATTTTACCAACTTCAATTTATTTATAATCTTAATGTTAAACTTGTGAATAAAAAGTAAGGCTTTTATACTTGATAAGAGTTAGAAAAATAATGATTTTTTAAAGGAAAAAATCTGAAAAAAATGCATTTATCCGATTAAGATCAGTTTTTTTAATGTTTTTACCTTTACTAACCGATTCATCTAATAAAATCTGTTAAGAACTGTAATATTATTAAAAAACAACGTTGTAACTAAAATAGTTGATATTTCTTAATACAGGGTAAAAATTGTTATTTAATTATTAAATACTAGTAATTAAATAAATAAAATCATAGATATTTTTTCTAGCTTAACTTGATAACGAATGTTAAAGATTGGGAGATAATTTGTCAATTAAATATCTACTAAAGTTTGAAGTGATTAGAAAAAATTCAAGAAAAAAAACTCAGCTCATTGGAATTCTTTGTTCTTTTTATTGATTTACACTACTACTTTTAATCGAGTCGACGTTGATTAAAAACATTACTTTTAGTCAGCAGTCCCTGGTCAAATTATTAGACGCACTATAAGATTCTATGTATAATCTTAATTATCAGGTGATACTATACAGCTTTATTGTTTTTTACGCGACTGAAACCGTATTACACGGTACCATATATCACATGGTGGTTGTTTTATTAAGGCATTGCATAATTAAATATTATCTATATTTATTTATCCATTGATATATAATACTTAATGATCAAATTTAAATATTAAAATTTAAGATCAAGACTGACTGGCCGAAAAATTAATCAGTAATCAGCACGTGTATAAAATTGAGAAAAAAAAGATAAATAAAAAACCCAAGCATAGAAACTGTATAATGAGAATAAAGCTGCAATCAAAAACTACTCTTAAATTTTATGCTATAAAATCATTTATAGTGATGGTAACACGTGCTGCGAAATAAATTAAGATCATAGGGTTAGTACAAAACATGTGAAACGCTCAATTCTCTAGAATAAAAAAAAAAATTTTTAGAATAAGATCAAATCAAAAAACTAATCAGAACAAAAACATCAAGGAGAATAGAATCAGAATATACTTACAAAAACATTTTTATTTTCTTGGCTATAATAGACAAGTACTTTAAGTACTGAAATTTTACATCAATTTTATGATTTCAAAACACCAAAATAATTTGCCATCGTATATTCATACTGGCAATGAAATTTAGATTGCTAAAACAGCAAAAAATATTAGAAAAAGATTTTGAGATGAGAAGAGATTGTTCTCCTCATTGAAGAATTTACTCCCTAATACTGGAGCTGCACACTCTCTCGCTTTTTTTTGCTAAGGGGCCGAAGCCCCCTCGCCTCTCGAAGACAAACCACCAACTCTTTTCTTGTTTCAAAGCTCGCGGCAAGGATGAAAATCAGACTAATGCCAACAAAACGAAAAGTTTTTCTATTTTGTCTTCGGCTTATCAGCCTTACACCAAATCGCCTCATCTTAAGCGGAATTCCAAGAGTCTCATTCCTTCATCTGATTGGCTCCGCTGCCGTTCCATTGCCCAATAAGAGATGAGTGCATCCCGAAAGATTTGCTTTCTTCAGACACTGCTTTCCATGTTGTTTTGTTTACAAACTGAAACTAGAATGTCTTTGAAATATGTGAGAAAAGATTTGTGAGTTCTTGTGCAAAAGTGTGATATAATTATTAGCAAGAGTTATAACACTAAATGTTAAATTCCTATTTAACATTATCACCTCTTTTTGAGAAAAAAAAAATGTAAAAAAAAAAATTGTTGTGCCAAGAATGTAATACTACTGGAAATAATTCAATTATAACATATATCATAATCATAACAATATAGTATTTCTGTTCATTTTCCTTGAGAATATTTGCTCACTCTCTCTCTCCCAAGTCATACAAATATTTTAATGATGTAATGATGTGGAGCAAAAAAAATTTTATATACACATTTGATCCACATAGCTCACTCAAAGATTTGGTTTGTATAAAAACCATTTCTAATATACTTTGTTTCTCGTACTTTCAATTTGTGATAATACCTTCAATATTATGTTTGTTTTTTACATTGTTGTTATTTCAAATTATCATACCTTTATTTTATCAATTTTCTCATACTTATTATTTTCATTCACATTTATTATTCTTATTACCATATCAAATCTTTCTATTCATTATCACTATCTAAAATAAAAGTGATTGAAATGACAATATAACCAAAAATTTGCATCACAAGGATTGTAAAAATTCCTTAGTAGCTAAAAAAAATAAAATGGTTATCAGAAAGAGAAAACCAAGAAAAAAATCTAGCTTAATTTTTGAATGGGATGTTTCCATATTTAATGATGATTGGACCAGCCATTTATCATCAAATATAAAATTTTGAGCTCGAAGGAGAAAGATGCAATTCAAAAATCTAACCATGAAAAAAAAAAATATTGCTAACTAAATTTTTACATTAAATAAATTTCAAGCCAAAATTGTCAATATCAATACCTTATACAATACGTGATAAATAATTTACACTATCTCAGCTTAATATTCAAAACTCTCATCAAGATCATTTATATTAGACATGTCATTACTCAATTTTTCTTTTAGCAACCCTTTTTTGAAAAGTTTACTTACATGATATTTTTTATAAATATCTCTTTTATCATCTTTAATGTGAATGAGGTAATTATTTCCTCTGAATTTTTTAGTGACCTTAAATGGTCCTTCATATTTAGGTTGAAAGGTATTTACATCAGTATTAATTTTTAAATATATCAAATCATTATTTTCAAAATTTGGGATTGCTCTCCCTTTTATTTGTTTACTGTGCTGCTCAAAGTATTTACTCTCATTTTTGGAAACTATATCTCTCGTCTCTGCAATATGTTCTTTTAAATTCTTGAGAAAATTAGTTGGTGTCTCTCCTTTCCTAGCCGAAACATGTATATTTAAAGGTATAGTTAAATTTCTGCCAAAAAATAATTCAGCTGGTGTATATCCAGTCACTGCATGAATAGAAGCATTATAATGAAGTTTAAAAAAAAGTAATTTCTTAGTCCAATCCCAGCTGTTGTTACACATAGATGCTAAAGATTCTTTGAGAACTCTATGTGACCTTTCTATTAGTCCATTAGCCATAGGATAGTAAAATGAGGTTTTACGATGTTCAATACTCAGTGCCCTAATAAAATTTTCAAACTCCTCCGAAGTAAAGTTAGTACCATTATCAGAAATAATGGATTGAGGCAAACCAAATTTGGAAAAATATTCATTTAAGTTATTGATAATTGTAGAAGATTTAATGTTAGTTAAGGGTATTGCCTCTAAATAACGTGAGTAGTTGTCAATTATGGTTAAAATAAAGAATTTATTATCAATTGATCTGGGTAATTTCCCTACAATATCTATTGATAAAATTTGTCCTACACTTAAATCACCTTTTTCAATTAATTTTGTCTCAGTTAATTTAGCCTTAGGCTTATGTGCCAAACATGCATCACAAGATTCTACAAAATTTTTAGTATCTGCTAACATTCCATACCAAGCATAATTTTTTTTTAATAAATTATAAGTTTTAAATACACCAAAATGTGCTGCATGAGCTGCCTTTAAAATTTCCCCTCTTAATGAGATGGGTATAAAAATTCTATTCAAAGTCTTATAAGGGTGTTTAGGTGGTCTCACCTTCATCATCAAAATACCATCATTATTTAAAAAAAATTTCTTAGAAGTTAGTTTGTCGTTATCATTTAGTTTTTTAAAGATTTCCTGAGTTTGTTTACAATTTTGTTGAGAATTTTTTATATTCTCTATTTTAAGATTATCATTAACTTCAAAAATGTTTGCATTATTTACTACAGCATTATCATTAGTTACTCTAGATAGATAATCAGCAGGATTTTTAAAACCAGGAATATGTTGAATTGTGTAACTGAATTCCTGCATATACATTAACCATCGACTTACTATTTCAGGTTGTTTTTGTAAATTTATATGAAAAGTTAGAGCTTTAGCATCAGTAAAAATAACAAAATTTTTGCCATAAAGAAACTTATCAAAATACTTAATAGAATCTACAATGGCTAAGAGTTCCCTCCTGATAGATGGGTATTTAGATTCAGAATGGGTTAACTGCCTAGAATAAAACTCTATTGGGTCAAAATTGTCATTATTTTTTTGCATTAGAATTCCACACAGAGCATTGCTAGAAGCATCAGTTACCAAGTAAAATTTTTCTTCATCATTTATATTCTTTAAAGTAGGTTTAATCAATAATTGTTCAGATATATTTTTAAAAGCATCCTGACAGTCTTTATTCCAATTAAAAGTAACATTCTTTTTCGTTAAATTTACAATAGGTTTAACAATCTCTGCGAAGTTATAAATTAAATGTCTGAAATAACCAATCATACCTAAAAAAGTTTGAACTTGTTTCACATCTTTTGGAATAGGAAATTTTAAAATCTTATTTACATTTTCAGATGCAGGTGAAAAACCATTTGAATTAACATCAAAACCTAAATATTTAATTTCAGACTTGCAAATTTGTATTTTAGCTGGATCAAGAGTTAAATTAAATTTCTTTAATCTGTCAAAAACCTTAACAAGTAACTGTGACATTTCTTCCATAGAATTTGCAGCAAGAACAATGTCGTCAAGGAAATATTGCAAATTAGGTCCCTTAATATCGTCTAAACATTTAGAAATTAAATTATGGAAAAAAGATGTACTGTTGCGAGAACCAAAAGGAAGGCGAGTAGGTTGAAAGTTGCCTATCTCACAACAAAATGCTAATTTGGATTTATCCTGTTCTTTTAATTTTATCTGGAAAAATGCACTCTTGAGATCTAATACACTATATAATGATTTTCCAGAAATGTTATGTAAGATATCATTGATTTTTGGAAGACAAATTTTGAAAGTCTCAGTAACTGAGTTAAGTAATCTATAATCTATTACCATCCTGAATTTTTGTAAGTTAGGATTATTTACATAAGGCTTTTTCTTGACAAAAATCACAGGAAAACAATAATTGGAAGAAGATGGTTCAATAATTCCTGCATTTAATAGATCATTAATCTCTTTTTTGGCAAAATTTTTTGCAATATTAGGAATCGGATATGGTTTTGTTTGTATAGAAAAATTATGCAATAAGTTAAATTCAGGTATTACTGCATCAGTAGATCCTAAAGTTGTATAAGATTGAGAGAAAACTTGATAATTGTTTAACAAAACTTGAAGTATCTTATCTGCATCTACCTTATTTAAATGACTCAAATCAAAATCAGAGGCATTAAGTTCTTTTTTTCTCAGTTGATGAATTTCATTTAGATTTAAATTGTTAATTTGGTAATTAGTCTTTTCTTTAGGTTTAATTATATCATCATCTTTAATACCAATAACATTTCCTAATTTTGTACCTTTATTAATCACAATCTTATTATCTGTGTTATTTTCAATTAAAGTACTAAATTTTTGATCCTTAAATTCATTAACAGATTCATAGATAGTATAATTTAGTTTGTTCTTGCTTGGAGAAAAAAGCATTTGATTACTATCTTTCATATCTTTAGACATACATAATTGAATTAAAAATTGAGAATGGGGTTCTATCACAATCTTTTTTGGTGCAAAAGCAAAATTATTTACAATCTTTACATCACTTAAAACATTATTTACAATACGAGGAGTATCTTCGAGAAAATCAAAGGAATCATGGTTCACTATAAGTTTTTTGTTGGGTATATCTAAAACAATTTTATTCTGTTGAATGAAATCATACCCTAAAATTATTTTATATTTATAAGCCCAAGAATTCTTAGTTACAAAAAATATCCCTTGAAACCATTTAGTGTCAATTTTGAATTTAGAAGAAATTGCAGACATATAAGGAACAGTATTGTTGTCGATAGTATGAATTCTTACAGATCTAGATAAATAACTTATTTTAGTGTTTTCTTTAATTTCATTAAGAGTGATAGGATCAATTAAACTAAGATTTGCACCAGTATCTAGTAAAGCCGGAATGGTTAAGTTACCAAATCTTAACAAAATAATAGGTAGAGATTCTGAATCGTTACTGTTATTACAGGTCATTACATGTTTATTTCCTTTTTCTACTCCTTCATTTGTATCTTTTATTTTACTATTTTTTTTAGTTATATCCTCTTCAGTTACCCGATTACTATTCTTATTGTTATTAGAAATTTTTGAATTATATTCCTTAACCTTATCATAATCTGAATTAAAATTTTTATCTTTAAGATTACTATTGACATATATTTTAGTTTTATATATTTTGTTCTTATCATTCGGAAATCTATCTTTTTTGCCAATATTTCTCTTTTTTAACCTTAAGTTACCAGTTAATTTTTGATCATTTAAATTTCTACTGGTTCTTGTAAGCTTTGTATTTTTCCACTTGTCACAAGAACCATTAACTAGTTTAAATTATTTTGTCTTCTGTCCGTACTGTTGTTACCCCTATTCCTAAAATTTCTATTGAATCCTCTTCTGAAAGAGCTGCGGCTTCTTTCATAAGGCTTAAATTTGTTGTTTACATTGGAATTTTTAGGATAATACCAACATTCTGTGGTGATATGATTTCTACTACATATATGACAAGTTATCTTTGGTTGATTCAATTTGTTCGATTGTGAGATGTTGTTGACCGATTTAGTTTTAGTTAAATCATTTATTTTTTGAGTCAATTCCTCAATTTTTTTGTTGCTTTCTATCTGGCTTCTTAATAAAATTTCAATTTCTGATGATTTTGTTACATTATTCAGATGGGCTTCATTCATTGAAATCGCATTTTCAATATCTATAGCAATTTTGCCTATTTCATTGAAATTTGAGGCTCCCCTTTTCATAACCTCGATTCTAATATCCGGACGCATGCTGTCAAGCAGCTTTTGTGATTTCATTTTCCTAGCTAGACTTAAAGTTTGCTCATTACTATCTCCATTGATTTCTAGATACTCATTAGTAGCCTTTTCTACCTCTTCAATTAAATTTCTTATGCTTTGATTTGGTTTTTGAATCAATGAGTTAAATTTACTTTGTAACTCTGCATAACTTAATTTCCTAGAAAATTTATCTTTTAATAATTTAACTATGCATTCGTATTCCGTGTCAACATTTGTTTTGGCCTCACTAACTACTTTCAATGCTTCTCCTGCAAGATTTAACTTTAATATCAGACTTTTTTTTTTGTTGTCCCATTTTTCTAACTGAGCGATTTGCTCTAAATTATTCAGAAAAAAATTTAAATTTGCATCTTTGCTGCCATTGAAAGCTTGTAGCGAACTCGCTAAAGAATGTGAAGATTTAGCCATAATGTTTCAATTTAGATTTAAATCACAGAAATATTTACAGAAGTAATAGCTACCATTAAAATATCAATGAAAAAATATATCAACAATTAATAAATAGCATCAATTTTTGAGAATTCTACTGTTACACTGAAATATATATATATATATCATAATCATCATTTCAAATATACACATAAAATACACCACTGTTTACTATATTCCCAAAAATTTTCAGTTTTCTATTTAATGAATTATTAATTTCATTCTAAATTTTGCAAACAAGAATGTTATCACTCAAAAAATATATATACAGATTAATAGGTATCACATGAAATACTTTGTCATAATACTGATATTTAGAAATATCAAAACATATGTCCAAGTTAAATTATATTTTCAAATATTAAAAACAATATTCCTTACAAGGAAATAAAGTATAAATTCACAGTAAATTTATCAATGATGTAATATGCAAAATATTCATCTGAGAGAGAGTGAGAAAATAAATCATTAAAATATCCTAGTGTAATCATCACTAGAGTAATAATATAAAAAAAAATTATTTTAACACATTGATTACGTTTAAATTTAGAGCCAAATATCTAGAGAATTGAAAAAAAATTAAACTAATACCAGGTTCTGACCATAAACGGCGCCACATATTACACGGTACCATATATCACATGGTGGTTGTTTTATTAAGGCATTGCATAATTAAATATTATCTATATTTATTTATCCATTGATATATAATACTTAATGATCAAATTTAAATATTAAAATTTAAGATCAAGACTGACTGGCCGAAAAATTAATCAGTAATCAGCACGTGTATAAAATTGAGAAAAAAAAGATAAATAAAAAACCCAAGCATAGAAACTGTATAATGAGAATAAAGCTGCAATCAAAAACTACTCTTAAATTTTATGCTATAAAATCATTTATAGTGATGGTAACACGTGCTGCGAAATAAATTAAGATCATAGGGTTAGTACAAAACATGTGAAACGCTCAATTCTCTAGAATAAAAAAAAAAATTTTTAGAATAAGATCAAATCAAAAAACTAATCAGAACAAAAACATCAAGGAGAATAGAATCAGAATATACTTACAAAAACATTTTTATTTTCTTGGCTATAATAGACAAGTACTTTAAGTACTGAAATTTTACATCAATTTTATGATTTCAAAACACCAAAATAATTTGCCATCGTATATTCATACTGGCAATGAAATTTAGATTGCTAAAACAGCAAAAAATATTAGAAAAAGATTTTGAGATGAGAAGAGATTGTTCTCCTCATTGAAGAATTTACTCCCTAATACTGGAGCTGCACACTCTCTCGCTTTTTTTTGCTAAGGGGCCGAAGCCCCCTCGCCTCTCGAAGACAAACCACCAACTCTTTTCTTGTTTCAAAGCTCGCGGCAAGGATGAAAATCAGACTAATGCCAACAAAACGAAAAGTTTTTCTATTTTGTCTTCGGCTTATCAGCCTTACACCAAATCGCCTCATCTTAAGCGGAATTCCAAGAGTCTCATTCCTTCATCTGATTGGCTCCGCTGCCGTTCCATTGCCCAATAAGAGATGAGTGCATCCCGAAAGATTTGCTTTCTTCAGACACTGCTTTCCATGTTGTTTTGTTTACAAACTGAAACTAGAATGTCTTTGAAATATGTGAGAAAAGATTTGTGAGTTCTTGTGCAAAAGTGTGATATAATTATTAGCAAGAGTTATAACACTAAATGTTAAATTCCTATTTAACAAACCGGTTTGCACTTGTTTACGTTCATGTATTAATTGTTTAATATTGTAATGCAATACGTTAAAATTAAATACAATTAGGAAGTACATAAGAAATCTCCTGTATGTGAACCCTTTAGATGTGAGTTTAAATATAAAAGTATTGCATATAAACTCGTACAAAACATGTCATTATTGAAACATTACAGTGGGTATAATAATTTGGTCTAATTATTATAATATATTAATGTAATTCCTGATATAATAAATATTCTATATTTATATAATATATTGTCTAATTTATTCAATCTTCGAATTTATATTATGCATCGTATAATTTAACCAATTGATACCCGAATGTAAAAAAGTGAAACAATTTTGAATATCGAAGTCTGATACACCTTTTTTTTAGAGATAATTTTTATATTTGATCAAAGTTGTAAAAGTCATCGAAAAAGAGAGAAGAAAAAAAATTTAAGCCAAAAAAAAAAAATAAATAAATAAAAAAAAATAAAAAAACAGACATCATTTTTTAAACTGTTTCATTTTTCATTTTCTAGGCTGATTAAAGCAAAATGATAGGGCGATTACTTTACGTGAAAATATATGGGAAAAATATTGTAAAAAGCTGATTGTGAGCCCTTATTTCAAATACGACATTCCTAACATTCCAATTTCAGATTTATCTCTTGTTTCCTTAAAACGCAGAATGTAAATAACTATTCTAATTAAAATCAATATGCAATTTGAAAAGTACCCAATAAGCATTATGCAACGAAAATTATAAAAAAAAAAGTTTGAAAATATTTTGAAAATAATTCGTTTAACTCCTTTGTTTCTAATTTATCAGAAAACAGTTCGTGTGTCACGTTATTTGAACAAGCGAAAAACAAAATAGAAATGAATAAATTATTGGGTTACATTTCGGTAGAAAAAAAAAATGCCGTAAATATTAAAAAAGAGTTTTTAAGCTTTTATTTTGAGTTCCTTTAAAGTTATATGAAAGTTTTAAAAAAATTAAGCAACATTACGACCGCCAGAGAAATTTTATAATTAAACAAAACACTGTTTTTTAATGAGTACTTATTTTTTTCCTGAATTGTTAAGTAATTTTATTGAAAATTCTTAACGAGAATTTGTTGTTTTTTTTTTATTCGGTAGTGAGTGAAAAAGGGGAAAAAAAATCTTAATTTATTTTGGATAAATGCTTTTATTTCAAGCCAAATGAATTCGAGAAAATTAAATTTTAGTGACTTTCTAAATTTATTTTCGTCGAGATAATCACTTTATGAGAAAAATAAAGAAACGGGTTATGAAATTATCTATCCTTGAATTAAATAAGTTTTTTTTCCACTATAAACTATTTTTCAAAAAAAAAAAAAAAAAAAAAAATTCTTTTTTTGAGTAAGTAATATTAGAAAAATCAAATTTAAATTTATCCCAAATGCGAAGAAATAGAGTAAATATTAATAAAGTTTAAATCGAAAGTAAAAAAATTAATGCGAGAATAAAATTGATTTTTCAAAGCTTTTTTTCTATTTACTTCTTGTTTTTTTTTTTTTTAATCATCGTCGTAATTGACTTAAAATTGAATTTCGAATAAAAAATTTCAAGTGCAATTTTCCTTTTTTAAAAAAAATAATTTTCAAAATATGATGACTGTTTTATTAATTAAGGGCCAAATGAAAGAAAATTCACTTGACTTGACCGTATAGGTTAACCAACACAGCTATAACTGACCACAGTTATTCTAAAGGAATGCCCAGGGGATAGAGCGTTTGCCTTCCAATGAGTTGAACCGGGTTCGAATCCCGATACGAATTCCACATCCGTCTTGTACCGACCACAGTGATGACGTGAAATATACTCAGTGGTAGACGGACCATGGGTCCCCGTGCCATCAAGCTAACCGTGGGAGGTTTTCATGGTTTTTCTTCTCCGTGTAACGCAAATGCTAGTTAGTTCCATCAAAAAGTCCTCCACGAAGGCAAATTTCTCCAAATACTTCGTCCAAGAGTTCCCTATTTTTCTGGATAGGGTTCAAAATGACAAGGCAACGGAGTTGAACTTTAGTAGTCGTAAACCTTGAAAATTGGGTCGACTGTTTAACGACAGTTATAAACAAAAAAGAAATGCAAGGACATGAAGCAAGCACTCGATGCAACGCAACCTCATAATGTACTAGGGAAAAAAAACGTACCTTTCTTAAAAAACAGCTCTTATATAATAGCAATATACGAAGTAATATAGAACTGGGCATTATTGGGTTAATATTTATTTTAAAAAATTCACTCATTTTAAATTTAACTAAAAATTTACAATTGAGTGAACATTATTATTAATTACGCCTGTTATTTTCTAAGCTCTCGATAACAGGAACTCATTACACTTTCCCCCCTCTCTTTTTAAAATATTCCGGATTTCCTTCAAAATTTTCTACTGCAGATTTGTTTTATTTATTATTATTTGTTTATTAAATTGAATTTTCAAGGTTGAAATTCGCAAACAGAAAACTCCAGTGGGCAGGCGGCAAAATTATCAATTTCCGTTTTCGGCAGTCCTTTCTTCCGGCAGCTGAAGCCCAACGTGGAAACACGGAAGTAAGGAGCAATTTATTTTGTCGACCATTTTATTACAAATAAGTGTTTTCTTTCTCATCATTTTTTTTTTATAACAATACTTTCCGTATCGCCATTTCAAACATACAAAGCCAATTCATAAAAGCATTAAAATTTATTAATATAGATTTTCGAGAATATAAAATGGAAACTTATGGGGAAAAAAAGAATCCTTAACTTTGTGGGTAGTAAATAAATAGAGTAGGATAACACTTTTACAACATTTCAATACATTTTAGTTTAGCCGGATTAAGTGTTTTTGATTAAAAAATTTATTGAAAGAATTAAATGACTTTGAACTTAAAAAAAAGATAAAGTTATGTTAGGTGTAACCTGTACTGTGCGCAAAAAAAAAAGAAAGAAAAAAAAGATATCACCCAAATTTTATCTGATCTAATTTTCGTGTTATTGTTTTATTTAAAACTAGTTGAACATTTTTGTAACTACAATATTAATAATATTTTTTTATAATTTTAAATAAAGTAAATTTAATTGAAACAAAATGCAAAATTTAAAAGAATAGTTTTTGGGAAATGAAAGATTAAAGATAAAATTTTTTTCCAACTCAAATTATTTGACCAATTTAGCCAAAAGTCGAAATAAATTATCCTTTAACACAGTTCGTTTGGCTATTCAACATTAAATTCAAAGAAACCACAATTTGCATATATGATACCGTGATTGACCAAAATCGATCGACTTCCATCGGTGAATGTCAACAATCGTTTTGGTGAATGTCCGAAATAGATTCATACGAATAAATTCATATCCGATTTGATATTAATTTATTAGTTGATATTATTATATTCATTCCATATTTTAATATCTGCAGAGGATAGATTAGGAGAAACGTTCGGAGTGCCATTTAAATGCATACTGGGCAGTGGCACTTGACCTTAAACAAAAACATTGATGTCATCAATCGGTGAATGTTGATGTCATCAACATTCACCGGTGGATGTCAACAACCATCCACTTTTGGTAACTCACAGTAACATATACACATAATCCATAATAAAAAAAGATGAATGTATTTTTATCGAACAGTGAGCGCAAAATTTCTATAAATAAAATTCGATTTTTTATCGTATTTGTAAAAATAAATAAAATTTTATGAGGTATTTTTAAGTATCTGAACCGTTACGAAAATAACTGGATCAATTTACGAGTTTATTCAATTGTTTTGAGAAGTTTTGAAAGTGTGTTTATATTTCCCCCCCCCCCAACCGCATCTCTCCTCTTTTTGGAGAGAAAAACTATTACTTTTATGGCCTTTTCTTGCTCAACTTTTATTTCACTTAAGGGTAAAACATAAATTTTCTGCAGTAAGAAGTAAATAAGAAAAAATTAATCGGTATTCAAAAAACTTTCTTATTCATTGTTTTAAGACTCCATCTTTAAAATAAACTTTTTATTTCATTCTTGATACTCGAAATCTATTTTTTATGACAGCTGTGTGAATACAACATTACAAAATTCAAATCTACAATCCCTGGCCTTATTATTAGACACACTATAAAATTATAATTATCAGGTATACAGCTGTATTGTTTTTACTCGGATGAAACCGGTTTGCATTTGTTTACGCTCCTGCATCAATTGGCTGACATTGTAATGTAATACCTTAAAAATAAATACAAATAAGAAGTATATAAAAAATCTCCTGAATAAAAACCCATTACATGTATATTTAAATATAAAAGTATTAAATACAAATTCGTACAAATCATGTATTTATTAGGTGAGTGAAGATTTTTCTTTAAATCATGTAAATATTTAATAAATAAATAAATACATATTTAAAATTTAACTGACAAGTCGAATTCAAAATGAGAATTTAACCCTACGATTCTATAACAGTGTTTATTTACAATACTTTAACAAAATAAACCTCCGAATTTTAGAATCAAGATAAAGCTTTTAAATAAATGATTCGGAAAATTTCATCTAATTTACTGAGTAGAAGTAAACGAGTTTACTTTTACCTTATCATCTTTTGAAATTCCGCTGGCCTGACCACCAAACATAAATTTATCCCCTTTTGAACGTTAAGAACCTTTTAAGAAAGTAGGTTGTGCACTAAATCAACTGCTACCGACATATAACGCGAACGAAAAGATAAGATGGCTGCTCTGAAGCGAAGAAAAAAACTAAACGATGGCCTCGATGTTTATGAGAAATCGTTTTATTATTTAGCGTGTTCGTAAAAATAATTTTTAGCCGCTGGTTGGACGCAGGCGATAATAACTAGGGTTTAATTAGTTTAAATTGTTTTCCTCAGCTTTTTGGTGAGAAATTACGAGTTGATCATATTTGGTGTTTTCAGAGGTATTTTTTAAAAAAGTTAATGCGTTTTTAATGCATGGTTATTATGAAAACAGCAATTATTATTTAATATATTGATAAATGATAGCTTTAACCAATAAGGAGTTTTTTGAATATTAAATGAGTTTTTGCCAAATAATGTGTTTGTATTTTATTCTTATTTGCAATTTATTCCGCGCTTGTTAGTTTAGACATTACGTTTCATTACATTGAAAGTAACTTTAGTTTATCTTGACATCAAAAATGGCGGCAACTACTTGATTCCATTACACTTAGAATATTATAGCCCATGGTACATAGTTTTTCTATAAATAATTTTGTATCCCTTATTTAAAGTTATTTTCCTGTATTGCTATTATTACGCTTTTAATTCAAGAGTTTAAAACTAAGAAAATTGCTGTTTATTATTATAATGTAATTCTGAGATACATTTTAAAATAAAGTTATTAACAAAGGTTGTCTAATTTTTTAATTATTAGTTTTACATTTATTAGTTAGTTAATTATCATTTTACAGTTATTAGTTTTGTGCAAATAACATTAATAAACTGTTATAAGCTACAGTTAAAGGGATCTGTTAAATGAATTAGAACTTAAGGGTCAGCTTCACGCCCAATGAGAGGCAGACAAAAATAGTATTTAATATATCCGCCCGTTTGGTATTATTACATATTAAATTACGATTGTGAACTTATTAAATTTGTTGGAACACTATACTGATACATAATGTAATAACGATAGAAATGTTATTTAAAAAAATGATTACTTAAAAAAAATATTTCTGTTCATCCCTAGATATAAATATTTATAATATTAATAGATAAGTGGAGGCACAAGCACAAGTAAACAGAATTCCTTTTATACATACATACCAAACAATAAAGCTGTATAGTATCACTTGATAATTAAGATTTTACAAAGAATCTTATAGTGCGTCTAATAATTCGGCCAGGGACTGTATGTTCAAACCAAATTTTATTAAAATGTGTCCAGTAGCACTGGAAATAATCGACACAATATAAAAATTCTTTTAATTTTAAACACCAGTGTAGCAGGCTCTATAGATAGATCGAAAAAATCGCTGCACCAAGGAATAGAGAAATTTCTATGTTCCTTGCGTGATGTTTTTGTATATTTATTTCATCATCCATGTATAATTGGCATCCATGTATCATTATATTTTTCACTTAAAGTCCTTGGCCAAATTATTAGACGCACTACAAGGTTCTATGTAAAATCTTAATTATCAATTGATACTATACAGCTTTATTGTTCTTATGAGATTTTGCCCTTTTTTACATTCGTGTGTCAATTGGTTAACATTTTAATACAATACGTTAAATATATATATATAAATGGGAAGTATGTAAAAAAATCCCCTGTATAAAAACCCATTACGTGTATGTTTAAATAAAAGAGTATTGCATATCAACTCGTGGAAAACGTGTAATTATTAAAAAACTACAGTGCGTATAATAATTTCGCCTATTTATTATAATATACTAATATAATACCTGATATAATAAATATTCTACATTTATATAACATATCGTCTAATTTATCCAATCTTCGAATTTATATTATATATCGTCTAATTGTACCAATTGATACACAAATGTGAACAAGTGCAAACAGGTTTCAGTCGCGAAAAAACAATAAAACCGTATAGCATCATCACCTGATGATTAAGATCATGCATAGAATCTTATAGTGCGTCTAATAATTTGGGCAGGGACTGTATGTGTTTGTTAGTTTGTAGACCTCAAATTTTTTTAAACAAAATTTGTGGTCTACACAACTTTCAAGGTTGAAAAACACTTATTTAAACACGAGGGTTACTATTTCTTGTCTTAATGAAGAAAGTAAAAAATACCAACAAAAAAAATCACATAGTGATTCCATATTCAAAATGTGAAATCACATGCTGATTGGTTATCTATAAATATTTCAAAATAAGTTTGATTCTAAAAAATGTGCTAAAAATTACAAATAAAGAAGAAACTTTTCAGATTGTGAAAAATTAAATTTTATTTTATTCGAAAGACAATGTTATATACCGGATATTAATTCTATTGACATGAATTATTTATTCTCTCTATTGACATGGTTTTATTTTAAACCCTTTGTTATAGAAATGTTAATGTGTACTTCCTTTTTCATTAAAGCAGACCTTCTCTTACAATGTACAGGAACTAAAAAATAAATTTTTTACATTTCCCTTTTTGTTATATGAAAAAAAAAGATGCGTAACAATGGATATTCATGAAATAAAGAGGAAAATATGTATAGGTCATAAATATTGTTTTGTGTCGTGCAGAATTGGTAAAAGTATGGAACAAATAGAGAGGGTCTTTTAAGAGAACTCTATGCCGTGGGAGAAACCATTCATAGCAAATTATGTTTCGCATCCACTGGCGACTATGTGATTGTCAACAAGTGGAAGTCAACAACCATCTGTTTTGGTCATTCACAGTAACACTAAACACCTAAAAATCCTCTCTTATTTTTGAAATCATGTGAAAGTATTGAAGAATTAATTTTAGCAACATGAATGAAGGATTTTAGACGGAACAAATGATCAGAATAATCGAATCAGAAAATTATAGTTCAGTTACCGTACTGTAGCACGAAATCATCTCCTATTGCATAAGCACAAGGGCGCGCATAAGTATTAAGGACGTCACGTGAGCATTCACTGTTCCCCGTGGAAAGACGTGCGGGCGTATGCGGTTACACAGAACACTCCACAGACAGATGCTGACTCCTTGGCACGTACTCTTTAACGGTTGTTTGATGGATGTTCGATGGATGATATCCGATTCCAGGCTTTCTGCAAAGTCAAACAACCCGTACTATCGCTTTGGGGGCTAAACTTGGACTCCCCACGGAAGATATTAGTCCTCCATTGACCAGCCGACTTGTGGACATGTTTTTGTTCTCGCCTTAAACGTTCCCATCTAGGGCGTGACAAGAGTGGCGTGCAAGTAACTAGTTACGTAGCGAACAAACCACGCTCGTGAAGCCTTCTGCGTACAGTAGTCGTTGACACCAATCTTCCGGTGGATACAGATGTGACCTGGGATCATATTTTTCATATTTTTGAAACCATTTGAAAGGCCAAACATGCCAAATTTTTTCGAACAGCCCTGTCTTTTGATTCGAACTAACTACCATAAAGTTGGAAATGATTTTATTTCATTCTGGAATAAGATATATAAGATATATGCAAATAAGAATACTGTAAGCTTCCAATGGTTTTTGAAGTGAACTAAACTTTTGAACGCAAAAACACTTCTAAATTTCCAGCACCTTTTTTGTTCTCACTACATAACATCTAAAAATGCATCATACGCAAAACTTTAACTTATAACGAAATTTTAAGGTCGGTAAATTTTACATCAAAAGATATACTTAAACGTAAATCTTTGTTTAATGGTTTGGTTAAAGTAAGTCATAAAAAATGAACAAAATTTCTCACTTTTCCTAAAAAAATTGTTGCGGTCACTTTCAAACGACCGTGAACTATAAATGTCACTCCAAAAAAAGTTACTTATGAAAGTTTTAAGGCATCAGATTCTGCTTTCAGAGAATATCTAGTTTTACAATCTTGCTCATTTTTACGTATTAAAGCGGGCAAGAAAATAAGATTAATCTCATTTTTTCCCCATATTGTAAGAGGAATCGAAATAGTTTTAACTTTCGTGTAGGAATAGCTAAGGTTTTCTGGGAATCGTAGATGGGGAAAGACCACACGTGTTTAGTGCAATATTATCACATTGATAATAAATTTTAATGGTGTATTTCGAGTTTTCACATAGATTGGATTAGATATATCATTTAGTGGATAATTTATTAATTTCTAACTATTATTTGTTTTTCTGATTTCACAACAAGAAGTTATGAAAATATCTTCTTTTCAGGTAATTAAAAATGTCAATTGCTAATAAGAAATAATAATGGATAACAAGAAAGTTACATCACCAATATCATTAAATGCACTATAGCAGAAAAAATATGTTTAATAGAAAACTAAGCACAAAGGAAATATAAAAGTATTCATAAAATATGACTAATAATACATAAACACAGTTAGTAATGAATAAATAAAGTTAATATAAAGAAACAACATATAAAAGCTTCATTTTGCTACTTGGTTGAAGATGGTGCAGAAATGTTTGTTGCACCATCCAGATCTTCGGAAGAGTTTTGAAGTAATTCTTCGTCATACGAAATTGCTTCCAGCAATAAAATGTCATTTTCAGATAGAACAAGTGTGGACATTTCACAGTATCATTTCATTTCACCTTTCTTTATAAGAGAAAACATCCTTTTATTCAGGAACATTGTTCAGCAATCTTAGAGGCCTCTGTTGGTAATTCTGTGGTATTTCGTACCAGAATATCTTTGATGGTCTTCCAGGTCCAGCTTTGGGAACAAGGAAGGGTTTTCTCAGTTATTGTTGTTACAGTTCATTTACGTCACACTAGAGCTGCACAATGGGCTATTGGCGACTGTCCAAGGCCGCCTGAAAAGAAGGAGGAGTTACAGTTGAAGAGGGGGCCTCGGTACTGAAAATGATCTTCAGCTCTGACGCCACGCATCACGATTCATGTTTCAGCTGGTTTGTGTTGTATGCTGTGTTGATTTTATAGCGTTTTATAAATATCTCCTAATATCTTCGTCAAAAGTCACTTTACTGATTTAATTTAGGTATTGGTAAATAGTTTTTAAGCTTTTGGTGGGAGAATTCAATGTATTTTTTTATACAATTAGGGGAGAAAGAATATTTTTAAATATTGTAGTTACCCATGAAATTGGTTACATAATACTAGTACACAATAATTTTGCTCATTTTATTAATAGTAGAATACTTAAAATATGTTTCTAATACGTTTCTTTTGTTATTCTATATATTTGTTTTTAACCATGACTGGTTTAAGTTTTCTTTTCAATAGTTTCTTTTGTTTTGTTAGTTAAACAAAAATTATTGCAAGATAGTATTTATAAGAACATACGATTCACCGCCAGTTATTTTAATTCTTCATATATTGTTTGTATTTTTATTTATTTATTTATTATTATTATTATTTTTTTTTTTTGTATGATTGCATTAAGAAAACAATTTTAGCTTTTAGTAACAATGTTAACATTTCCCCTCTACATTTCTATAATTTAGATTAATGTGACAATCTCTTGTATTTATATCTTGATACATAATGCAAATGTATAAGTAATTATATTATTGTTATTCATGAAAAAAAAAAATTGTTTGTATGAAGAATGAATAAAATTTTTTTATTGTATTCTGTACCTGCAAAGTTTATATAACTCATTTAAATTCACCTACACATTTGACGAAATATGTCTGCTTTTTTTCCCGTATTAATTTTTAAAAAAAATTTTAAGTTTTAATTTCGTTATATAAATTTTTTTATCCTCTTAAATTTATTCTTTAGTATCTTATAAAATATGAATCTTATACCTTTTAAACACCATTTTAATAGTCTTGTTTTGTTAAATGCTCAACACGAAATATTGTTACAATATAAGAATTAATTCTTATTATTTATTTTTTTTATGTGACTAGTCTCCTACCTGAAAGTATTCCAATTGTTTGGTTCAAAACTTCTTATTAGTAAATATCATTTGATTGAATAAAGATTTAGTTGAATCATAAAAAGTGGAGTAGGTTGTTCAACTTATGTGGATTTAAAATATAATTTGCAATAAATAATTGTTAAGCAACATCATAGCTAAATAACATTTTTAATTTTTTGAATTTAAAAAAAGGTAATTTGGAGAAGAAATATTTACCATCTGTAATTAAAATATTTTAACGGAACTCATAACATTTATTAAATTGACTATACATTCTGAATCTCTCTATACATTCAGATTCAACTTTTCTTATGGATGGTAATTTCATTTGCACTAAATTTTATGAGGTCAAAGGTTTGGTAATTTAAGATGCAAAAGAAACTGGAATACACGTAAAAAATAAATTATGTTTAATTAGAACAAATTAAATTCTAATTAATGTCACGTAATTTAGGCACTAGAGAAATTTTTAAAAATTTCCTGAAATTCGTTTTAAGTCAAGCTTTTGGCTTTACTGATAACTTATAAATATGCAGATAGATGAAAAAGTTATTTCTTTGCACTACTTCACATAAAAATTACTAAATTAATATTCTTTTGAAATTATTACTAAAGAAATTCAATGTTTTCGTTAAAACGAAGATTCCCTTTCTAGCAGAGCTTGAAATTTTATGAATAAAACTATCTCTTTTTGACAACATTCAAACTACTAAAGAGAAAGTGAAGAAACGTAGCTGGATCATAATGCGTGACGTCACAAAACGAGTGCCGTGGCCCCCTGAACTATAACTCCTCCTTTTTTCGAGGCGGCCCTGGACTGTCTGAGAAATATCCCTGAGGATGATCCAAAGACATGCCATCACTATTTTAATCCTCTGCTGTGGGGATGTCATCACCCCCGCTTCGGTAGGCCGACGATCTGCACGTGAAGTCGAGCACTTTTTGTTGGAACAGTTTAACGAGGGCCCATACCGCACACCCTTGGTCCCTACGCAGACTGATCCAAATCCGCACACGGACAGCAGCCAGCGATGCTTGACTTCGGTGATCTGCTGGGAACCGTGTCTTAACGATCGGTTCACTGAGGAACTTTTCTCACTTATACTTAAGGGTATATCCTCAGAGGGTGTTGTTGAACAGTTGGCAATGTAGGACGCGAACTTCGAGAGTTGGTTAAGAAAAGCTTCGTAGTCTACAGATGAATTATAAAATTAGCTCCTGCATCAGAAACCTGATTAGGCGTAGCTTTAGGATCATAAAAAAAATGAAACATTCCTTTGAAGGCTGGTGTTCTTCTCGAAAATGAAATATTTTCAGAATGTTAATGTTTTTGTAAAAGAAAAAAAAACATAAATAAAAATTTAAAAAAGTTTTGCTGGCACTGAATGTTATAAAAAGTTTTAATATTTTTGAATATAGCATGCCTGGCCAAATTATTAGACGCACTATAAGATTCTATGTAAAAACTTAATTATCAGGTGATACTATACAGCTTTATTGTTTTTTATGTGACTGGAACCGGTTTATACTTGTTTATGCTCGTGTATCAATGGGTTAAGTTAGACGATATACTGGATAAATGAGATGATACATTATATAAATATAGAATATTTTTATATCAGGTATTATATTAGTATATTGTAATAATTACATCAAATTATTCGACGCAACGTAGTGTTTTAATAATGACATGACTTGCACGAGTTTATAGGCAATACTTTTATATTTAAACATACATTTAATGGATTTTTATTCTACTTGGTTTTATTTTAAACGTATTGCATTAGAATGCTAAGTATTGATACACGAACATAAACAAGTGCAAACCGCGTAAAACAATAAAGCTGTATAGTATCAACTGATAATAAGGGTTTTACATAGAATCTTTTAGTGTGTCAAATAATTTGGCCAGGGACTGTAGGTAAGTTTTGGATAATTTGAGCTCCAAGATATGCATTAGCCTCAGCCACGTTAAACCTTAATTTAACCCAGATGTCACATTCAAATTTTCAATAGATGAAATTCGAATGAAAAAAATAAAGCAAAATAGAAGTTCATTATTAAACGGAAGTGGGTAATGATTCCCGCAAAGTAGTAGGACTGAGTGTATTAAAAGTGGTACCTAAAATGTGGAAGTGCAATTTATTTATAGAACAAAGGCCACACCCTACGAAAAATGATAGATACGTGTTTTTTTAATTTTTTATTTATTTTATTTATTCTTTTTTTTGGGGTTATATGCTTGCATCTGAATAAATGAACAAAACATTAAATTTATATGCACTTTGAGCAATTTTGCAGCTTTTTTAAAGCCCTACTTGGGGTTGACCGCTGCAGCTACTCACTCCATTAAATCATTTTGACAATTTTTTTTTAACATGATAAAAATTTTAACAATAAGTCTTTTTTAGTTTAAAAAAAAACAACTCTTAAGTTGCACTGCTATTCAAGATAACATACAATGTAATTATAATTCAAGTTATACACCATTAATCGTATTTCGTAATATACAGTCCCTGGCCAAATTATTAGACGCACTATAAGGTTCTATGTAAAATCTTAATTATCAGGTGATACTATACAGCATTATTGTTTTTTATGTGACTGAAACCGGTTTGCACTTGTTTACGTTAGCGTATCAATGGGTTAAATTAGACGATATATAATATAAATTCGACGATTGGACAAATTCGACGACATATTTTATAAATATAGAATACTTATTATATCAGTTATTATATTAGTATATTATAATAGTTAGACCAAATTATTAGTTGCACTATAAGATTCTATGTAAAATCTTAATTATCAGGTGATACTATACAGCTTTATTGTTTTTACGCGACTGAAACCGGTTTGCACTTGTTTACGTTAGCATATCAATGGGTTAAATTCGACGATATATAATATAAATTCGACGGTTGGACAAATTAGACGAGATATTATATAAATATAGAATACTTATTACACCAGTTATTATATAAGTATATTATAATAATTAGACCAAATTATTAGACGCACTGTAGTTTTTTGATAACTGCAATTTTGCAGGAGTTTATATGCAATAATTTTATATTAAAACAAACATGTAATGGGTTTTTATTCAAGAGATTTTTGATATACTTCCTATTGGTGTTTTTTTTTAACGTATTGAATTACAATGTTAACCAATTGATACAGGATCGTAAACAAATGCAAACCGGTTTCATCCGAGTAATAACAATATAGCTGTATAGTATCAACTGATAATTATAATTTTACATAGAATCTAATAATATGGCCAGGGACTATACTGCAATAAGTAAAAAGTGAGGAAATTTCCATAAGAAATTATATTTGTATAGTTTTTAAAGTCTTATGTTCCCGCAATACAATAGAGTTTAATTCATTCACACCATTTGGTATGTCGTTTTACGTCACAATAGTGGAATGACGTCATACGATCTGAAGGCAAAAATTCACAAATGACGTCACTTGATGACGTTCGGGAATGTGCTTAAGCAGAAAATAAAAGAAAGAAAAGTACTCCATCATCACTTTTTATACCTTTTTTTTCCCTTTTATTCAGAAATTCCACTAGAGATGAAAATGAAAATATTCATAGCGTGGTATTGTTTTCAGTTTCCTGCGTTTCTTTTTTCATGGGTACATACATTTTATGCATCATGTTAACAAATATCGTGAATAATTTTTGGTTTCAAATATTAATTTTAGTGCGTCAAAGTTAAAGTTTTTATGATATTTCTGAAAAAGTATAGTTTTCCTTTAAATACGTACTTCTTAAAATTCTAAGCAACCAGTGTGAAAGTGATTTTTTTAAGTTCAAGAAATATTTTAATTTCAGTCATTTATATATATATATATATATATATATATATATATATATATATATATATATATATATATATATATATATATATATATATATATATATATATATATATATATATATATATATATATATATATATATATATATATATATATATATATATATATATATATATATATATATATATATATATATATATATATTTATATATATATATATAAGAACGACGAAAGAAGAACGACTCGTTAATATAATTTAATAAAGTAGCAATGTCACGAAAATATAGTTTCTATTAATTTTGATATAATTTGGAAACTTAGATTTTACTTTATTTTATAACCGTCGTTGAACAACAGAACCAATTTTTGGGGTATACGACTACCAAAGTTCAACTCCGAAGCCTTGCAATTTTAAACCCGATCCAGAAGACAAGGGAACCTTTGGATCAAGTATTTGGAGAGATTTTGCCTTCATGGAAGACTTTTTCTTATGGAAATAAATAACCCGTATAAGTGTTACATTGAGAGGGGAAAAAAAAAATAATAATAATAGCTTCCCCGTACCAGCCAGACTTGCCAGGCGGCAGGGGGACTCATGATTCGTCTACTCCTGAGGATAATTTACGTCAACACTGTGGGCGGTGTGAGCCGGGTGCGGAATTCGTATCGACCAGCCTTTGCTGAGTTTATGACTACTAATGTTCAACTACGTAGCCTTGTAATTTTGAACCCAATCCAGAAGACAAGGGAACTTCTGAATCAAGTATTAGAAACTCTTTTTCTTCGTGTTGGACTTTTGATGGAACTAACCCGAATTCACATTACATGAAGAGAAAGACCACTAGAACCACTCACGGTTATCCTGACGCAAGGGACTCTAACCCATGATCCGTCTACCACTGAGGATATTTCACGTCATCCCGTTATTATCCTCTACCCGTGACCCTTTGTTGGCTGTCGCTCATTAGTTAGGAACCGTTGGGATAGAGAACGTTTATCAAAGATCTGGCACACCACTGGGCAATTTTGACTTACACAAATATATTAAGTTAGTAGGAGAAAATATTGAATCTTAGTCAACGTTATCTCCAATCAGTTAATATTTTCATTTCCCTGTGAAGAAATTGAGCATTTAATACATGTAGATTGATGCCTGTAACAGCGGGCTGCAATTGCTCTCCAACTATATCCTACTGTATCTTTACTTTGAATTCCAACTACAGTTCAAATTCAAATCACTGGTTTGGTTTTTTTTCTGCTAAAATCATTCCACACTGCTCTTTATCTACCGAACTTGATTCTTGAAGGTCATTTTATATTTAAAAAAAAAATGTCATAATTCTGTTGATAATCTTACGAGTATCCCAACATTTCCCAATATTTGGAAGTCTAATTTAGTCTGTTATAACCTGGGTTTCTTGCTAAATACCCTCACCTCTGTTTTTTTTATCTCCCTTTTTTATTTTCTTGTTCAAACTTGTTCTTTTGTCCCTATTAGTTAAACCACTTTGCGCATGTTTGTCTCTTCACTTCAGTGTTGCCAGATTGGGCTATTTTTAAAAGTCCCTGATAATGAAAATAGAATTTGGGCTACCCGGTACTTTTGGGCTACTTTCTATTTTTCGAACGCTACAAATGTGTAAATTTTTTTCCCTCCCCGTTATAAAATGATTTTGAAAAGTCAGGAGTTTCTTTACCTTTTCTAAAAGGACTTTTTTGTTGTTGAAAACTCATAATTTTAGTTTTGGATTCCTGATTTTTTTTTTCTTTTTTGCTGCGCGGAGTTAATAATCTTTTCATATCTATGTTTCAAATCGTAAAATCACAAAGGAATCACAATCGTAAAATCACATGGAAAAATACACGGCCTCGTATGATGGGTAAAAAAACCTTTAAATTCAAACCATTATTAATCGTTAATCTTTTGGAAAAATAAATCAAGTGATCTTTTATCTGAGTTAAAACGAAATATTGAATTTGACAAAATTTTTAACGCAATGCATTGAAATTTAAATTTTTTTCTTAATATTTAGTAGAAATATATATATATATATATATATATATATATATATATATATATATATATATATATATATATATATATATATATATATATATATATATATATATATATATATATATATATATATATATATATATATATATATTACGCTTTTTTGGGGGGCGAAAAAATGTTCAAAACCACTACTTTTGGAGCTCGCATTCGCTACTTTTTAATATTAAATTTTATCAACACTTTTCGACCATCATTTGGTGCTTAGACACTGAGGAAGGTGCTTGTTTATCGAACTGAAACTATAGTATGTTAATTTATTTATTTTCATTGGTGCTTTATTCGGTTGTTTTTTGCTTTAGTTTGTATAGCAGAAAGTATAAACCTATTCTTTGCTAGATGCTAAACAGTGGTTGCAGTGTTCTAAAAATATTAAAATATCCCGACCAGTTTATTTTAAACTAAAAGAATTTTTTTTTAAAATATAATATATTTAAAGCTAGTAAAATATTCAATTTGTGGATGTTTAGATATTACGTAAGCAAAGGAGAATTTGTGATTTGCGTTATTTTTACTAACAAAACCAAGGGTGTCAGCAATGCTTACGCAAGACATAAAATTTTTTTTGTTAAAAAAATTCTAAACGCTATATAGTGAAACTAAAAATTTCAAAACAATAAAATTTGAATCAGTTAATGCTTGAAGTAAAAGTTAAATTTGAGGAAAGAATAAAAGTTGGAAAAAATTATTTCAAGCAATTATGAAGATCCAATGTTTGGGCCACAGAATGAAAACATCAAAAAATTCTAAAAACAAATGCTCAAATGCTCTTAGAGATTCCTAAGAACCCTTACACTAAATTTTATGAAGTGAATTATAATTTAATTTTTTTTAATGCAACCTTACTTTTTTTTAAAATTCTAAAAATATCTGTGTTCATGAGAAAAAACAGGCTGCTAAGGGTTGAAGCTTAGGGTTAATCATCAAAAAGAGCAAAAAATGGTTGCAGCAAGTGGGGGTTGGTGAGAAAAGCGAGCAGAGGCAAAGAGTTCCCTAGAAAAACATGAATGATTAAGTACTTACCATTAGTGGGGTATAAAGTTTTCGTGGATTTAAAATGAAATAAGTTGGTGAAAAGACCCACTTTATTATGACTTTTATTCAGTTTTGGAAAAAGCTTTATTCTTTTGTATCCGTTTTTGGCATGGGACCAAAAATATGGCATGAGTTTCACGATGAGTGCAACAGACAAAGAAATTTGAATAAGGAAAGAAAAAAAAATTAGAATTATTCCATTTATAAATTGCATCCTTATTTCGCAATTCACTGAACTACAGATTATTTCACTGTTAACTTTCCGTAAATAGCGCTTTTTAAGGATTTAACTGAGTTTATGTGTTTAATAAATAATAATAATAAAAAAATTCAAAATACTGTTAAAACACGTAATTATGAGCTCTAAACAGTTCAATTGTTAAAATTTTAAACAAAATTTTTATATTTTCGAGTTTATACAAAGGTTTTCAAAATGTTTTTTTACCTCTCGATTCTCGATCAGTTATTAATTTCAAAGCAATCAGGCACATATAATTAGGATATTTTTTTTTAGTTTTGTGTAAGCTAAATAAATACTCGTTCTTCGCACAAGGTTGAAGAAAATAAAAATAAAATTTTTTAATAAATTAACAAATTGTTGTAGTTAACAAAATGGAATCATGCATAAAACTGAAAGGTAAATTGCATTAATTACTCTCTAACATTAATTCCTCATTGAATTTAAACTAAAAAAATTGTAACTCAAAATTTAAGTTCTTTTATTGGAACATTGGTGGGTACATGGTTAAAAATATATGTTTTTTACTTTTAAAAATGAAGGAAAAATGTAGGGGAAAGTTGGGTAATAACATCTTAGATACGAAGGTCAGTTGAAACTGAATTATTCGACCTAGAAACTGCCAGATTTAATCAATGTATTCATTGTTTAATTTTGTACACTATATCACTCCTTAACAGTTATCGATGCTTTTTTGTTTTTATAAATGATTTTTTTAAAAAAAAGTCAAATCATCTGGTTAACCCTCTTAGTGGAGTAAAACCTAGTACATATGTTAACGCTGTGAGAAAAATTTAGAAATACGAGAATTTCTGTGAGAAAGTAGCAGGCATTTTTATTTTTATGACAAATTAAGAAAATTATGCATGTAATGTACATGCGATGTAGACAGGGCCGCACTTAAGGGCTAGAGCGATTGTCCTAGGGCCTAGCATTGTTGAGGCACAACCGAAATTCTTTACAAAAAAGAGCTTATTAGTTTGTTTGTTTTTCAAAAGAAAATTGCGAATAATTTCGTATCTTCATTGAAAAAATCTGGATAATTTCGTTTTTCAGAGCCGCTATGGCTCAGGTGATGAAGCATTCACCTTCCAATGAGGCGAACCGGGTTCGAATCTCAGCAATTGCTGATCGATACGAATCAGCATCCGGCTTGTACCGACCACAGTGAAGACATAAAATATCTTCAGTGGTAGACGGATCATGGGTTAAAGTCCCCTTGCCGCCTGGCTAACCATGGGAGGTTTACGTGATCTTCCTCTCCATATTCCGCAAATGCGGGTTAGTTCCATCAAAAAGTCCTCAAGAAGGCAAATTTCTCCCATTAATTGATCCAGGAGTTCCCTTGTTTTCTGGATTGGGTTCAAAATTTCAAGGCTGCGTAATTGAACATTAGAATTCGTTAACCCAAAAATCGGGTCAGCTGTTCAACGACGGTTATAAAATTAAATACAATGTCTTTTTTCAGTTCTTTAGAAACAGATAATACACATTGTATCAATAGAATGAAGCACTTAGAATTTTTTAACTTTAATCAAACTTTATTTAATGTCTGTGAATGCAACACAGTTTCATATAAATACATCAATTCAACTTGGAATCTCGTAACAGGTGTCATAATAAAAAATAACAGCCACACTAAAGTGTAGACTCAAATCCCTTTCTTCGTCAGTAACCCCGTGACTCTTACAGTCTTCCACTAACCCCCTTGAGAACAAAAGCAAGCAGATAAAGTCTTCTTGTAGCAGCAGCTCTTCCGTTTCTCCATTACACGGTTCTGTGGAATCTTCTAAGAAGGAACAGAATGTGAATTACATTTTACTTCAGAAGATTTTATGTGGTTTAGAATGGGGGTCATAGTACATCCAAGACTTGTTGAATTCATTGGATTAAATCTGCTTTAACTCAAAAGTCTGCTTTATATTTGCTATATATGCTGTTCTCATGTTATGAGCTTTAACTAGGACCAGATTATCGATAATAATGTATTTTTTTTCCTCCTTTATAGGACAATATTCACGGTTTTCTTTTCTTGTCATTTTTTAAATTTTTCTTCTAATTTTTAATCATTTTTTAGGAAGTTTGAATAATATTTCTGATATTCAACGCATTTTGCTTGTGGATAATTTTTTCCATATAAATTTATATTTATTTGACATAGATTTTTTTTCTCCTTTATAGGACAATATTCGCGGTTTTCTTTTCTTGCCATTTTTTCATTTTTTAGATTTTTTTTCTCATTTTTAATCATTGTTTAGGAATTTTGAATAATATTTCTGATATTCAACGCATTTTGTTTGTGGATATTATTTTTCCTTGTAAATTTATATTTATCTTACATTGATTTTTTTTCTCTTCTATAGGACAATATTTACGTTTTTCTTTTCTTGTCATTTTTTAGATTTTTTCTCATTTTTTTTTGCGAATTTTTAATAATATTTCTTATATTCAACGCATTTTGCTTATGAATAATTTATTTCCTTATAAATTTGTATTTATTTTACATTAAATTTTTTCTCCTTTATTGGACAATATTCGCAGCTTTCTTTTCTTGTCATTTTTGAAATTTTTTTTATATCATTTTTAATCATTTTTTACGAATTTTGAATAATATTTCTCAATTTCAACGCATTTTGCTTGTGAATATTTTATTTCCTTACATATTTATATTTATTTTACATTGAATTTTTTCTATTTTTAGGACAATATTTACGGTCTTCTTCTCTTGTCATTTTTTAAATTTTTTTAAAATAATTTTTAATCATTTTTTACGAACTTTGAATAATATTTCTAATTTTCAACAAAGTTTGCTTGTGAATAATTTATTTACATATGAATTTATATTAGTTTTATATTGATTTTTTTTAAATATCCTCCAATAATAAGTGTTGTTGTTGTATTGTTTTTCAAGATAAAAAAAATTTATTTTGGACAATAAACAATCTTTTAGTTAAAAAAAAGAATAAATTTGAGAGCAAAAAAAATTGGGATTTTTTCGAAGACGTAACTAAAAATCTATATATTCTTATTTATTTTTATCAGATATTCATTTACATTTTATTTTATTTATAAAACTTAGATTAATTTTAATTATTATTTAATTTTAACTAAATATATCAATAGAAGATTTAATTAATATTCTTTAATACATAAAAAGATAAAATAAAACAAGGTTTCGAAAATTTATAAGGATAATTTCTTTTATTTTAATGCCATTTTTAAATGTTTTTTGAATATCTTATTACATTTTTTAAGAGTAGTTTTAAGAATTTTTTAGGTTCTACATTTTAACTTTGATTAAAATAAATCCTGATAGAATATTTAATTTTCATAAGTTGCGAACTATTCAGTTTTTTTAGCTTTGTAAGTGTGAATTTTTAACCTTCGTTTTGTTGCTTTTAAAAATTTTAACTAAAAAATACTTAAAAACTACATAAATATTTCTTAATTTTATTTGTAGAAAGCTGCCTTTTGTAAATATAAATTCTAATTTAGTTAATTAAAGCTTAAAAAATACTTATGTTTAACTTTTTAAAATTTTTTTTAAAATTTATTTTCTTATTGCTTTTTTACTTTAAATCATTCTTATCTTAGTCGACGAAATAAGAACATACAATTTTTCGAGGTTTATTTGCTTTTAACAATGCGATTTAACTATTTTAATTTTTAGAATGTAAATCTAAAAATTAAAATGCAATGTGTAAATGTAATTAAATGTGTACCGAGCAATTCATAAAAATTTCAAACAAACTAGTATTTAGAAAACGTAAAATACTGTTCAATGGAATTGTTTTTGAGTGTTATTGATGCGTTTAAAAATTTTTTTTGATTCATTTAAATATTTCTATTGAAATATAACTGAAAAAATAATTTCAGTTGGAGAGGAAGTTAATAGGATAAAAATATTAAAATGCTCAATAATTTTAATATTTTCTACGCTAAACTATTTCAGATCATGTTTTATAAATTGTTGCCACCGTTATTTTGCGAGTCTGAATAATCAAATTTTAATATATAAATGTGTAATTAACATTAAGGGCTTTATATTTTCGTTAGCTTTTCTGCCGAAACTATTCGGACCCTATTTTCCAGATTGCGGCTGCATACCCCTAAATTTAAAATCAAAATTTGAAATCCTTTAAAAAAAGAAATAAATAAATGTTCATTCAGGGAAATTTCGTTTTTGAGTATTTTTCTGAAACTTAATAAAAAGTTAGCAGTTGTTGAAATTTCCCTGAATGAACATTTATTTATTTCTTTTTTTAAAGGATTTAAGGCAATATATTTCTTATTTTGCACACTATACCTGATGAATAAAACTGCTGAATCATTATTTTTTTTCGTACTGTAGTTAAAATATGTCGGAATATATAATAAATATAAAAATTCTCTTAAGTTTAAAAATTATTATCCATTGTTAAAATGGGTGTTCCTTTGGGTCTGATGGCGTGAGCACCTTATTTTGACGTCATCACACTTTTCAACTGAGTTCAAGAGTAATAGTAAACAGTGCACATGAGTCGTCATTGCATGCGCTGCTCCCCTGCTGTTTAATATTTTTTTAGAATTCTTTTTTTCTTTTTATTCTCATTAGCAAACATTTTTAATGTATTTGCATAATAATAATTTAAAGTATTTTTATATTCTTTTTATTATTAACTTATAATTACTGGCATGACCGTGATTTTAATATAAATATAAATGCTAAAGAAGGAAAAGTATTTTGTGAAACACGTACATAGGGAAGGATATGAAGACCAATCCGGCGACAAACATCCATTGAGACAGTTTTTGCAACTCATGATTTGAAATGTTTAACGGTGTCAACCCAGAAAGAAAAAGCATTTGACCCATGGGTAACCAGTGATCGTAAAAAAGCAATTACAATTTTTTTTATTAAGGTTGATTCTACAAGCTATTATAATGGCATCTCAGAACGAGAAAAATATAACTGTTTAATAGATAAAAAATCATTCAGGGTCTTTATGAGTACTTGTATATTCTCCTCAAAAAATATTTATAAATAAAGTATTAATTTCATAATTATGCATCATTTGAGTTATATTACGCAATATTATACCGAACTAATCATTGTTCTCTAAAGGTTTCGTGTCTCTTAAGCTATATTAAAGCCCCGACGTCTATTTCCCATTTTCCTAAATGTATCGGTGAAATTTTAATCGTTATCCGTGGCTGGTCTCTCTAAATATAACTAAAAATACCGGTGATTTCTCTCGATAGCAGTGATAATAAAGAACATCGATTATTTGAAAAACATTAGTTCACCGATCAATACTTATGCTTTCCCTCTTCATTATTCATAGAGAGAACAGGTGGTTGAGAGGCTCATTAGAAAATTCTATTTATTTTTTATTCTGCATTCGATTCGAACTATTTTAAAACCGAATTTCTTTTCAAGAAAAGAGAGTTATTTCAGACGAAATTTTCCTTTTAAGATAATAAATGAGCGGGAACGATTCTCAAACATTTTGTGCGTAACTGGTTCTGAAAGTTTTTTCTTTCTTCTTATTTGGAATAAGTTTTGAATAAAGAAATAAATACCAAATGAAATAAAAATTCTCTCGAACGATTTTGAATTTAAATCAAGATAATTATTATATGCTATTTAAGATAATTTGTTCTGATAAGGCAGGGTAATGAAAGCATCACTATGGATTCTATATATACAGCCCCTAGCCAAATTATGTGACGCACTATAAGATTCTATTTAAAATCTTAATTATCAGGTGATACTCTACAGATTTATTGTTTTTACGCGACTGAAACCAACTTGCACTTGCTCAAGTTCGTGTATCAATTGGCTAAATTTGGCGCTATATAATTTAAGTTCAACGATTGGGTAAATTAGACGATATATTATATAAATATAGAATACATATTATATCAGGTATTATATTATATTGTAATAATTAGATCAAATTTTTAGACGCACTGTAGTTTTTGAATAATGACATTATTTGCACGAGTTTATATGCAATACTTTTATATTTAAACATACATGTAATGAGTTTTTATTCAGGATATTTTTTACATACCTTCTATTTGGATTTATTTTTTACTTACTGCATTACAATGTTAACCAATTGATACACGAACGTAAAGAAGTGCAAACCGGTTTTATCCGAGTAAAAACAATGAACCTGTGTAGTATCACCTGATAATTAAGAATTTACATAGAATTTTATTATGTGTCTAATAATTTGACCGATGACTGTACAAAGACTACGCATACTAAGTGCAGAAACAGTAAAAAAAATCAGTAATAAATTTAAAAAAATTGTGAATATGACGAAGCGAAAAAAATAAAATTCTTACTTAAAAAGTGGGAAATATGAAATGGACAATATCATGAAAAATATACCTTGCAACATGGTTAATAAGATCAGACACCAATTTAAATAACTTTATCTTAAAATGTAATGAAGAATTACATTATTCTAATAATAATAATGATAAAACCAAACCTCCTAAACTCTTAATTTAAGAAACAAACAAAAACAAAAGCTTAATAATAACAGTATAAGTAATTTTAACCTCTAAATTAGGAAAAAAAAATATTTATGGGCAAACAATAAAATTATGATACATCAAATTTATGCTGATGACAACCAAACCAATATGAAAATTAATGCGGAAAAACTGAATCCTACCATGTGATTTTTCCAGCCAATAAAAATGCATTGACAACAATGGTAAACTGTGACACCATAATCAGACTTTTATATATAGTGAGATACGTTCTACTTATAGCATTATATTTGGTATGACAGCCCCAGATGAGCCAAGGCCATCTGTCAAAGATTCAGGAAATTTCTAGACCAGCAGTAACTTCTACGTGATAATCTTTCTAAAATTCTGATTTAACAGAAACGAGCCATCACAGCTTTTGCCTTCCTCTTTTCCGAATATTAAAGAATCTAGCAACTTAAACCTATTTTACTTTCATTTTTTTCACCCATTCTAGAAGCATGGGAGTGCCATTTCATTACTTTAATTTTATTAATATCGGTTGTATCTTTTAAAAAATACATAAATTTCTAATTAAAAATAAATTTCTTCGACACCGCCAATAATTCTTCTAAGAACATTTCTTTCGCAAATTGCAATTTTGCATTCTACTTGAGTTTTCCAACCATCCATTTCAATATATATATATATATATATATATATATATATATATATATATATATATATATATATATATATTTATTTATTTATTTTAAAAAAATAATAAGAAAGGACTTGCACTGCTCTTCGTATATGAGAACACAACAAAACTGATTTGAGTTTAGTTGGGCGAAAATGATACTATAATTTAAAGAACTTACGTTTGAATCAAATGACAAACTATTTTGATAAAAATGGGATGGGACAGTAAGTTAAAGAACTTATGCAAAGTACTTATGCTAAAGAACTAATAAGTTAAAGAACTTCTTGATGTCAATGGAACCATAAGAAAATGATCTGCATTTAACTCAATAAAAATTAGACAAGGGAATGGAATACCGTTTAGGAAAAATATATATTTAGCTCGATTGAAATAAGACCATAATAGTTCGGATTTACGTTTAGATCGAAGAAAATAAGACCATGACGAAGCAGATTTACGCATAAGGTTGACGAAAATGAGTTCAAACGCAAATGAATTAACATTTATTTTAATCTTAATAATAAGCACAAATATTTTAAAAACCAAAAAAATTATCTTTTTCTATGTATGTTTTAACTCATTATTGGTTTTTAAAGTAAATCCAAACACTAAACAAAATTAATATTCCAGATTTGAAAATGTTTACTTTTTTTAGAGGTATATATAGCTTTCGGTGTTTAATTCAAATGTTAAGATAATCTTATTTAAAAAGAATAAGATTAGATATATTATTAGACGGCCATATTATTAGACGCACTATAAGATTCTATGTAAAATCTTAATTATCAGGTAATACTTTACGGCTTTATTGTCTTTACGTAACTGAAACCGGTTTGCACTTGTTTACGTACGTCTAACAATTGGTTAACATTGTAATACAATTCGTTAAAAATAAATACGAATAGGAAATATATAAAAAATCTCTTGTATAAAAACCTATTACATGTATGTTTAAATATAGAAGTATTGCCTATAAACTCGTGCAAAACATGTCATTATTAAAAAAACTACAGTGCGTCTAATCATTTGGTGTAATTATTATAATACACTAATATAATACCTGATATAATAAATATTCTATATTAATATAATAAATCATTTTATTTATTCTATCGTCGAATTTATATTATATATCGTCTAATTCAACAAATTGATACACGAACGTAATCAAATGAAACGGTTTCAGTCGCGTAAAAACAAAAACGCTGTATAGTATCACGTGATAATTAAGTTTTATTGTGCGTCTAATAATTTGGCCAAGGACTGTACCCGTAAATACAACATCCGATTTTTTTTCTCGTACGATTTCACACAAGGAGAAAAAAAATGGTTTAAAATAGTGATATCTCATTTCACTCAATTAGATTTAAAACAAATTTTCAACACACTGAACCCAAGTATATATTTTCCATCTAGCTTTCCATTTTTTTATTTCTAATATAGTCAGCACTTTACGAACTATTATTTTATGCATGATTTCACAAACAACGAATTTTCATTATTTTCTCCGAGAAGAAAGATCTCCAACCATTTCAACAATAAAAACTTTCCTAACGCTTCTAAGAAGAGTAACTACCTGAGTTTTATCTTTATTGAATATTCAAGATTGAGAAAGGAAAAGGGGGGGGGGTATAGAAAAGGCTTATCTTTGTAAAAGGCTGGAGGCTGCCCGGGTAGTCAGCCCTGGGATATCGATTCTGCCCGAATGGGGGGAAAAGGGGTTTAGTTGGAAGATCACATGTAGCTCGTAAATTGAGTGAAATCGTTCTTAAACCTTTGGCACACACTTTGAAACACCCTTAAGCATGAAGAAAAGATAATCCGTGTTTACTGCATTTTTTACTAACTTTAAGATCGTTAGCTTTTTTTTTATATCTCCCTTTGCCAAATTTAGATAAAAATTTCGGATTAATTAGCAAAAGTTTAGCATTAATTGAATCCTTTTACTTAAAGTTCTCCTGTCGAAGACTATATTAATTTTTTAAGTTATTTATAATTAATATGTAAGTTTTTTTTGTAAAATAGTTGATTTGTTTCGCTGTTAATTTGAACTTTTTCTTCATTTTAACATAAAATGTTCGAATACAATTAAGTGCTGTTATTTTTATAATAAAGCTATTACTAAAAAAAAGATGTAACGAAAATGCTTGTTAAAATACGAATGACCATTCAAATAAGTTAAGCTTATAAGTGTGCTACTTTACTATGATACGAGTATGTAATTTGTCCAGGTTTGCATACTACCTATCGAGCATAATCAGGTTTCATTATCAGTCAGTGACCTGTAATAGCATTTTGAATAGCCGCCACTTCGGAAACCATGTGGACACTTTTTCAAACAACAAAATTTTGAACTATTATTTTTTCTTTTTAAAATCTTTTTTAATCATTCGTAAATCATTTCTCAAAATATGGTTTATGCTATAGGGTCCATTCCTAAAACGATACCAAGTAGATATACAGAAAATTTAAATATTGAATAATAAGTCTTATACTAGAAATATAGGATTCGAGTTTTTGATCCAATAATGTTTATTAAAATTTATGTTTATTAACAAAAGCATACAATTTTGTATTTACACTGTAAGAAATAAAGATCATTTGCAGACATGGTTTATAATCTCTAGAGCTACTGGACCGATTTTAATGAAATTTGATATGCTTATTGATATGCATATTTGATACAATACAAAACAAATAAACATTCAACAATTGTAATGCACGCATGATCGTGAGTCTTTGGAGTAGGAAGGTAAGAAATTACCACAGGACAATTCTTGCCATTTACCACAGGAAAAGATAAACTGCCATATTTCAAGTATGAAATCATGCTGCAAGTCCTGAAAGAGTTTACCATTATATTAACCCATTTTTTTGCTTATTCTGCAACCGCGGTTTCATACCTTCCGACTGCAACAAGTGTTACGCACAATCATGCGTGTGAATTACAATTATTGAATCGTTATTTGCTTTACATTGTATCAATGTATGTACAGTCCGCAAAAAAAAAAAAAGAAAAGATATCACCCTGAATAACTTTCGTTCTAATGATCGGATTTTCACAAACTAAGTGTCAATCTTAATGGTTCCTGGGGGTGACCTCAAAAATGCTAATTAATTAGTGCTAACTATTAATTAAGTTACAAAATTAGACACAAAAACGTACTTTCTCTAAATAAACATATATATTTTTTTACATATTTTGATTCCTTATCTTCAAATTATAGGGAGTAGCCGCAATCTGGGAATTGTGGTCCCCATAGTTTGGTCAGGAGAGCGATTCAAAGTTTAGACCCCTTTAGGTTAATTTCGCTTTTTGCGTTTTCAATCATATTTAAAAAACTAATAAAGCAATACAAAAAAAAAAAAAATTTCACACACTCATAAAACTCATTTACTCAAAGATAATTTCATGAAAAAAATCATTTTTAATTATTTAATTAAAGTGAGGATGAAAAAATTTTTAATTATAAGGTGTGGATTTTTTTATGGCATATTAATCTACATATTTTTCAATTGAAAAATCTACAGTTTCAACTGTTTTTATTCATTGGAAGATGAGAAAAATTAAAATTAATTATTTAAAAAAAATAATTTGGTGACAATGAAGAAATAATTAAATGGGCGATTAATATTAAAATGTGATAAACTTACGAAGAACTTGACTTAGCGCGCGTAACGTAAAATTTCATTCAATTTTTTTCACTAATAATCGTTTGCTAATCTTTTTATTTTTATTTTTTTAAAACTGTAAAATACGATGTTTCTTTTTTAGTCCTCTAAAAATCTATTGGAAATTAAGTAAAGAAATTTGAATAAAACCTTTTATTGAATAAAAAACATTTTTTTCAACGAATGTGGAGTTTTTTAAAAGCATGATTCTGATAGAATATTATTATACACCAGATTGTGCTTATTTATTGTGATTATTTTTTATTTTAAGTTTTTTTTCTCAATAACTGATACAATTACAATAATATACATACGTATGAATAGATTTGGAATTAAATATTTACGAGTTTCTTGGATATATTTTTATAAATGTTAATGAATACGCAAAAAATACGCAATTTCCGATCTTATTTTGATTAAAAATAAAATTTTTTTTAGAAAAACGTTGCAAGAAGGATAACATACTTTTACAGAAAGTGTGAAAACCAATTTTTCCTTTATTTCGTCAAAAGAGGATAAGAATGATATTGCTCCAAGGGTCCTACTCAATAATTTCGCTATTTCCAGAATGAAATCTGTTTGATCGAAACATATTTCCTTGATAATTAAAATGAGGAAAAAATTAACTTTTATTATCTATCTAAGCTTATTCCATTTATTTAATGATAGCGGTATCAAGGTTAAGGATATGCGATGGAAGCCCCGTTTACTATTATACTATAAATGCATTAATTCATGTAGCTTAAATAATTTATTTTAAGCATATTATTCAACCATTTTAAGCAAATAAGGGTGTAAAAATAAACTCGATCAAAATACTCCGAAAGTATACCCTAAAATATATGTAGAATAAACTTTGGAATCGATATATAAAAAATACCTTTTCAAACAACTTCGAGTAGACCAGAAACGCTAACTTGTTTAAAATAGTTCTCCTTGTAACTATTTAATTTTGATTCCTGGTGCTAGGAGACATTCCATTTTCACATTAGACTTTTGAAATTTCAATTGTAAACGGAATTTTTTTATGTCCTGAAATTAACATGTTAAGGCTTGCAGCAAAAAAAAATTTTAAAAAAAATTTATACTGCATTGAATTTTTTACAAAGTAGCGAATTATTATTTTTTTAATCTAAGAACCTGTGCCTATAACTTATGTAAAATTTATTTTAATATAGAGTGAAATAATTTAATATGATGTGTAACTAAATAGATAATCCCAAGAAACTGAATCGAAAATATAAAAACTTTATTGATTTTAAAAATAATAGATGATAATAAAAATAGACATGTTTTGAGCGTCCAATAATAAAAGTCACAAGTTATTCAGGCTTGACAAGCTTTGAGAATGGGCGATTATATTTGGAAGTTCGAAACATCTCGACTTTTACTTCCCTCTTCATATTTTTTAAAGCCAGTTGAGGTTTTATCATCTATTATACTGTTTTACATTTGGGTCCTGATCATTATTTTGATAAGGATTTTACACTCGTTAAAATAAACATATGCATTTTCATATTTTAACAGGATTTATGTGGTCTTTAAAAACGTAAGAGCATCAATATTGCAAAAGTTATATTTAACTTTAAAATTAAAATTTTGAGACCAGATATTTTGAGTTAATGAAATTAAATATTTTATATTTTATACAGTATGGAATCCATATACAATATGGAATTTTCTGATTGGTTAAGTATTATCCATTGTTTTAAACTCAACGATACATTTTTTCACATATTTTAAAGATAAATTCAGTGATAATTGCTATTTTAAAGCTCAATTCGAACGTTGTGTTTCTCGGTACTGATTTATAGAATCTTTTTTTTTTATTCACCTCGTGCGAAGAACGGGTATACTTCTAGTTAACCTATAAAATTAAGTCTCATAGATGGGGTGTTCTTGTTTATGGCTTCCGAGTGGGCTGATATCGATATTAAAAAAAAGCAGCCCTGTCAAGGCTAATGAAATGAGGGTATCTCATGTTCCTAAGATGGCTGATTTAGAGTTAGAATAAAAAAAATGCGTGCAAAAGTTATAAAATTAATAATGAAAAAGTGCTTTCATATTTTTCAAATTTTATTTTCTTCTTTTACGTTTAAACAAGCAAAATAATTTACTTTCGCTATTTTACAGTGCCATTTTATTTTATAACCGTCGCTGAACAGCCGACCCAATTTTTGGGTTTACGACTACTAATGTTCAACTCCGTAGACTTGTAATCTTGAACCCAACCCAGAAGACAAAGGAACTCCTGAATCAAGTAAAGGAAGAAGTTTTGTCTTCGTGGAGGATATTTTGATGAAACTAACCCGCATTTGCGTTAAATTGAGAGGGAGACGACGAGGACCTCCCACGGTTAGCCTGAGAGCAAGGGGTCTCTAACACTGAGCCATTCGTCTACCACTGACCACTGAGTCATGATCCGTCAACCACTGAGGATATTTTCACGTCATGATCGCTCAATCCCCTGAGATATCGCTGTTCAAAGTAGTCCTAGTTGACGGTATCAATTAAATGGCAATTTGTATGAGATTTCACAAATTGGAGACCTGAGCAGGGGTGGCTCAGGGGATAGAGTGTTCGCCTTCCAATGCGGCGAACCGGGTTCGAATCCCAGTCCGACCGGATACGAATTCCGCATCCGACTTGTACCGACCACAGTGCAGACATGAAATGCCCACATGATCATGGGTTAGAGTCCCCTAGACGTCCGACTAACCGTGGGAGATTCTCCTGGTCTTCCTCTCCATGTAGTGCAAATGTGTGTTAGCTCCATCGAAAAGTCCTCCAAGAAGGCAAATTTTCTCCCAGTGCTCGATCCAGGAGTTCCCTTGTCTTCTGATATGGGTTCAAAATTAGAAGGCTATGGAGTTGAACATTAGTAGTCGTAAACCCATGAAATTGGGTCGGCTGTTCAACGACGGTTATAAAAAAAAATTGGAGACCTGATTAGAAACCCAATCAGTGAAAAAGATACAATGCAGAGTAAATTTAGATGTTGCTTTTCAGTAACACGATTTTTTAACACACACGCCAGTTCTCTGTCTGGTGAAAAGACTATTCACAAGTTTGTTTAGCAACTTGTTTTACAGTTATTCTAGCAAAATGTTTTACAACTTTCTGTTTTATAAATATTTAAATTCGACTTCTCTTCTTTTTAAGATACTTGCTTAAAAAAATTAATTCAAAACCCTTACTCTTTTTTAATATTTAAAAAATTAACGGTATATTTATAAATGATTTAGCTTACATTTAAGATAAGATTGTTTGTGATATACATTATTCATAAAACAATAACCTATTAAACGAAATTATTTTTTTAAAACTAATAACTGTGAACATGATCGAAAAGTTCATAACGTGTGACAGTAAATACATTATGAATATGTATTCTGCTATTTTTTAATAAATTTTAAATAAAAATACTTGTAAAACTTTATCGAGTCAACTTGAAAAGCAATTATTTTTGATAAACAAGGATAATATTTGAACGTTACGAAACTGTGAACATGATCTAAAAGTCCAAAACGTGTAACAGTAAATACATAATGTATTATGCTACTTTTTATAAAATTTAACAAAAATAATTGTAAAACCTTATCGAGTCAGCTTGAAAAGCAATTATTTTTAATAACCAAGAATAATATTTGAACGCTACGAAACTGTGAACATGCTCTAAAAGTCCATAACGTGCAATAGTAAATACATAATGTATTCTGTTACTTTTTAATAAATTTAAAAAAATACTTGCAAAACTTTATCGAGTCAGCTAGAAAAGCAATTATTTTTAATAACCAAGAATGATATTTGAAAATTACGAAACTGTGAACATGATCTAAAAGTCCATAACGTGTAATAGTAAATACACAATGAATATGTATTCTGCTACTTTTTAATAAATGAAAAAAAATACTTGTAAAACTTTATCGAGTCAACTTGAAAAGCGATTATTTTTAATAACCAAGAATAATATTTGAACGTTACGAAGCTGTGAACATGATCTAAAAGTCCATAACGTGTAACGGTAAATATATAATGTATTCTGCTACTTTTTAATAAATTAAAAAAAATACTTGCAAAACTTTATCGAGTCAACTTGAAAAGCAATTATTTTTGATAAACACGAATTGTATTTCAACGTTACGAAACTGTGAACATGATCAAAAAGTCCATAACGTGTAATAGTAAATACACAATGAATATGTATTCTGCTACTTTTTAATAAATTAAAAAAAATACTTGTAAAACTTTATCGAGTCAGCTTGAAAAGCGATTATTTTTAATAACCAAGAATAATATTTGAACGTTACGAAGCTGTGAACATGATCTAAAAGTCCATAACGTGTAACAGTAAATACATAATGTATTCTGCTACTTTTTAATAAATTTAAAAAAATACTTGCAAAACTTTATCGAGTCAGCTTGAAAAGCGATTATTTTTGATAAACATGAATTATATTTCAACGTTACGAAACTGTGAACATGATCAGAAAGTCCATAACGTGTAATAGTAAATACACAATGAATATGTATTCTGCTACTTTTTAATAAATTTAAAAAATTACTTGTAAAACTTTATCGAGTCAGCTTGAAAAGCGATTATTTTTAATAACCATGAATAATATTTGAACGTTACGAATTTGTGAATATGATCTAGAAGTCCATAACGTGCAATAGTAAATACACAATGAATATGTATTCTGCTACTTTTAAATAAATTTTAAAAAAATACTTGTAAAACTTTATCGAGTCAGCTTGAAAAGCAGTTATTTTTAATAAACAAGAATAATATTTGAACGTTGTAGCAACCACATCGCTAAGCTACAGCAGCGCCACCACATACAAGCAGTGGATGCTCAGACTTCGAACCGAAAGGACCTTTCTATTTTTTTCTTCTTTTCTTTATTAATTAAATTTATGTTTGTTTGTCCGTGTGCTATATGTATACTAATAAAATATTTGGCACTAAGCTTTCTTCCCTTATTTTAAACGCCCCCCCCCCCGCGATCTAGCTAGGGCCACAACGTTAAGAAATTCATTACTTCTGCATATGCGTGAATGGATCCTTTTGGGAAATTTCACGTAGGGGAACAAAATCTAAAGTTATAATATTTTTAGTTTTTCTATAACTATGAATAAAACTATTTTCATGCATTCACAATTGGAACAAAGATATATTAGGCATAGAAATTGAAAAAAATAATTTTCGACTAAAACATAAATTATTTAAATTTGTCACATTCGTGACAAAGCGGTGACTTAAGCTTTATTTATACGAATAAGTACTTCATTTCTACGAGTAAACACTTTCCCAAATTTTGAACTTGCATAATGTAAGCATTTCGTATGATGTTTATACAATATTAACTGATGAACTAAAGCATTTCGTCGGTTATTCTGGACATGAGCGTGTTTTTTTAAAGAACATATGTCATTTGATTCAATTTTTCAAATTTCTCTTTTGAAAATTGTTGTTTTTTTTAAAGAATAAAGGGTGTATAGCCTTATATTTGCTTAAATCACTACGTATTCGTTTTTTAAATGAGTCAGTTTAAAAAAAATAAATATCCAAAGCTAAATTGACGTTGTACGAATTTAGTTTAATATTTCTTAACTGTGTTAATTTTCTTAAAGACAAATGTTGAACTGCATCGATTTTCATTAGCACGCACTTCGACCTATGTTCATGTTCGCAAAAGCGCATTTCGAGCTATTCCATTTTCCAAAGCATGCATTTCAAACTGTTTCCATTTTTTTAGAAACTCATTTCGAGCTATGTTCATTTTCGCAAACGCGCGTTTCGAGCTATTCCTTTTTCGAAAGCATGAATTTCAAGATGTCTCCATTTTCATGGACACTCATTTTGAGCTATGTTCATTTTCGCAAACGCGCGTTTCGAGCTATTCCTTTTTCGAAAGCATGAATTTCAAGATGTCTCCATTTTCATGGACACTCATTTCGAGCTATGTTCATTTTCGCAAACGCGCGTTTCGAGCTATTCCATTTTCTAAGCATGCATTTTAAGTTGTGTCCATTTTCTTAGGCACTCATTTCGACCTGTGTCCCGAAGAAAAATATAAAAATAACTCACTAAAGATATTTATTTCAAACAAACCAAAACAGTTCACTGGTCAAATTATTTTTTGAAAACAAGAAACTATCTTCTGTTCTCGCGATTCCATACAAATAGAAAATGAAGGCGCGACGGATATAAAACTAAAACTAATTTATGTCCAGAAGAAACAATTTTTGCGAGAATAAGCGGAGAAAGTCGAGTTCTTTGTTCCACAACTCATAGGGTTAACCTCGGATCAAAAGTCTTACAACTCCATTAGAAGGTATCTTCCATCTCTTTTTTTTTGTTCTCTCTTCCCTTTAGGCAATAAAAGGAAGATCTGAAAGAGAATATAGCATTTCAACTAAATATTTTCTTAGCTATTCTCTTCCCTTTCCGCCATTGAGAGAGAGAATGAAGAAGATGAGGAAAATATATGACCAGATGACGTCGAGTGAAATATGTAAGAGGAGAGAAAAGCAGCTTGTTAGTTGATTTTTATTTTCGAATAAAAAGAACTTCTTCCATAATTGGATCTTCAGGGAGACAATGGAATATTTTTGAAACGAAGGAGTTATTTTACTTTTTGAGTTAAAAAAATGATTGACTTCGCTGTCTGAAAACTCAGTGTGTGAAGATTTTGGAAGGAAGAACTACATGTATCCTGATTATTTTGAAGCATTTGTTCGGCTTCGCATACCGAAGTGGTCTTTTATTCCTATTTTTAAAAAAATGACGATGAATGCGATTTCCTATATCGACATCCTACAGTCCCTGGCCAAATTATAAAAGGCACAAGATTCTATGTAAAATTATAGTTATCAGGTGATACTAAACAGCTTTATTGTTTTTACTCGGATGAAACCGGTTTGCACTTGTTTACGTTCGTCTATCAATTGGCTAACATTGTATTACAAAACGTTAAAAATTTATACAAATAGGAAATATCTAAAAAATCTATTGAATAAAAACCCATTACATGTATGTTTAAATATAAAAGTAGTGCAAATAAACTCGTGCAAAACATGTCATTATTACAACATTACAGTGCATCTAATGATTTTTTAACTCAATTATTATAATATACTAATGTAATACCTGATATAATAAATATTCTATATTTATGTAACATATCGTCTAATTTTTCCAACCGTCGAGTTTATATTATATATATCGTCTAATTTAACCCATTGATACACGAACGTAAACAAATGCATACCGGTTTCATCCGAGTTAAAACAATAAAGTAGTATAGTGATAATTAAGATTTTACATAGAATCGTATAGTGCGTCGAATAATTTGGCCAGGAACTGTGAGCCAGTTTCCGAGTGAGAATGCTCTATTGTGTAGCTCGACTAAGGTTTCAATTTACTTCCATTAATATTCTTAAACCTCAGAAAATGAAACGAAAAGTAAGATTGTTAGTTTTAAAAACTTCATTTTCATAAAAGAATGGTATTTGAAATTCGACATATGTCAAGCGCTCAAAAGCAGGTGCCCATTCTCAAGCCTCGCCAGGCGTGAATGAGGAAAACAAAAAAGATTTGAAATAGAAAAAGTGAAGTTTTCAACGAAAAACGGAGGAAAAAAAAGTGTAAAAAACAAAAGATTGCTAAGAGTGCAATAGAAAATTAAAAAATATATAAAGGTGAAAAAATAATTCTTATAAGCATATTGGGGCCTGAGCAGCCTGGCTGGCGGGGCATTGGACCAGTGTTCGTGAAAACGAGAGTTTGAATTCAGTCGCCTGAAGACTCCCCGTGTAGTAAATGGTGACTGGTGCACACTAAAACTGTCGGGTCACAAAGTCCTCCGTGTTCCCATAACAAATCAATACCTCTGGAGGTACTGAATTGGAGATTGATCGTTCAGTGGTTCAGGTCAAAATTACAGTGCATGAACAAATGGATGTAAGAATGGGTCCACAATATAAACAGGTGTGGCAGAAGTCTTATTTTTGGCACCCCCTCGCCATAATGGCCTACTGCAACAACAGCATCAAGCATATTTCTCATCAGCATTTTGTCTCACCGCCGTTTCTGGAAGTTATTTTTGTTTTGAAAACTTTTAATAATTTAGTCTGTGACTTTCTTGGCACCCTATTCTTTTCGAAAGTTTGGAAAACTATTTAAACTTCTATATCTTGTAACACCTGGGTATCCAATCCAACCGCTCCACGCCTGTATCTTTAATTATACTGTAATTACTTGTCGTGAAATAAGACTGTATTTATTTAACATGTAAACTTATATTTAAATTAAAACATATCAATCGATTTTCTTAAGGTTTTGAGCGGTATTTTTTAAACTTATCCTAAAACTTTCAAAGTATTCAATTAAGTATTGCTTACTTCGAATTACTTTTCCAATTTTGAAAACAGCTAGGCAAATGTAGACAATCCTCACAGGCTGAGGTCAGTAAGCTGGTGGGTGAACAATTTGATCTACCTGCGTAGGGACCGAGGGAGAGCGGTATCGGACCTCGTTAAACTGTTCTACCTTAAAGTGCTTGACTTCACACGCAGGTGGTTGGGTTTCCAAATCAGGGGAGTCATCCCCCTGCTGAGGATCAAAATTGCGATGGTATGTCTTCGAATCATCTTCAGGGATGTTTCCCAAACCGTCGCCAATAGCCCATTGTGCAGCTCTAGTGCGACTTACATAAAGCATACCTAGATAAACTTCATTATAGGACACATTGCCTTAGTTAATATCTCAATAATTGTTTTTTTTTAACCAATCGTCAAATTAATCTATATTGTAAATCTACAGTCCCTGGTCAAACTATTAGACGCACTATAAGATTCTATGTAAAATCTTAATTATCAAGTGATACTATACAGCTTTATTGTTTTTAAGGGACTAAAACCGCTTTGCACTTGCTTACATTAGTGTATCAATTGGTTAAATTAGGCGATATATTATATAAATTCTACGATTGAATAAATTAGACGATATATTATATATAGAATATTTATTATATCAGGTATTCTATTGGTATATTATAATAATTAGACCAAATTATTAGACACCCTATAGTGTGTTAATAATTGCATGTTTTATTGAATTTACGTGCAATAATTTTGTATATAAATGCACATGTAATGGGTTTTTATTCGGGATATTTTTTATATACTTCCTATTTGTGTTTATTTTTAACGTATTGCATTATAATGTTAACCAATTGATGCACGAACATAGACAAGTGCGAACCAGTTTCAGCCGCGTGAAAACAATAAAGCTGGTTAGTATCACCAGATAATTAAGATTTTGAATGGAATCTTATAGTGCGTCTAATAATTTGGTTCAAGGATTGTATATTGGAAACCACAAATCCAAATTATTTTATCCCCTTTAGAAACAAGGAAAGGCCATTACTTCCTTTGTTTGCTGAGAAGTACTGACCTCGCCTTAAGTGTAATAATCTTCTGGGAAATGCCCCCCCCCCCCTTCAACAGTTGAGGCATCTGACGATTACTTTGTCATCGTTGAAAGAATACTAACAAACATACGTATATTGATTCTGTTGGGAGGAATGTGTTTGTACAGCCTGGTGAATTGCTAAGAAATAACTCGATTTATTATCTGATACCAAATGCAAAGAATGTAATCCTGCATGCGTAGGTCCTCTCTCAAAATGATTTCATCGATGATTTCATTATGGACCCAGCTCAAAATTCATCTTTAAGAAAATGGACACAATTGAGAAGGTGTGTTAAAGAAAATGAAAAAAAAAAAAAATGAAATGCGAATTAAAGAAAAGGGACATAACAAAAGTGCGTGTATTAAATAATAATGTTATCATTATTAGCATTAGACAAATGCTATGCAAAATCTCCCTTTTTAAGCGATGAAAAATAATATCGCTATCAAAACCAAAAGAAATAATGTGAGGAAGACAGAACAGGAAATATCAAGGCCTGTTAAATTGTCTGATGAAAAGGGGAAAGGTTTTTAATAATCGTTTTACAAATCCTTTTAATTCTCTCAAGCAATAAAACAGGTTTTGATTTTTTCAAACTCTCAGTCATTATTCGTTAGATGTCGATTGTCCTTTTGTTTTTTCTCAGCGTAAAAATCAGTTTGAGAACCATAGTTTGCATATTTTTTACTACAGTTTTGACAAGAGGACAAAAAATAAAGATTAACGGAACGCGTAGTTTTAACAGTATGCAGGTGAGACTACGAGTTCACTAGGCTTTGTATCACAGATTCTGAGCGTTTATGCTGGCAAAAAACTGCGATGGCTCAATGGATCGAGCTTTTGTCTCCCAATAATGTCACCCATGTTCGGATTTCGTCGATGGCTGGTTGATTTGATTTCTGATGTACTAGCTCAAACCGATCGCAGTGCTAACGTAAAATATCCTCAGTGGTATACAGATCGTGGGTCAGATACAGTCAGGCTAAACCCTGGAAGGTTTAAGTTGTTTTCCTCTCCATGTAACTTAAATGCGGGTTAGTTCCATCAAAAAGTCCTCCACGAAGGCATGTCACTCCCAATCCTTGATCCAGGAGTTCCCTTGTCTTCTGGATTTGGTTCAAAATTACAAAACTGCTGAGTTGAACATTAGTGCTCATTAACCCAAAAAACTAGGTCTGCTGTTCAACGACGGTTATAAAATTATAAAATAAAATATCAGGCATGAAATAAGTTTTTCTGAATCTAGCGGCCCAAGATCACGCTGACGTGATCTCAGTATGTAATATCGTATTACGTCTTGTAGTAGTACGTAGTACGTATACGTACTAAAAGTCGGAGTTTGTGAGCGGTTCTTTCCCGATTTACCAGTTCTGAAGGGATAAAAAGAAAAAATTTTTTTTTCATTATTTTGTTTGTTTATTCTATAAACTGAAGAGGTGCGGATTATTCTCGAAAAATAATGTAACGTTAATAAATTTTTACATTTGAAATTAATTTTTAATTTATACTTGATTTTGACAGAGTTTTGATAAATTTAAGTACAGTCCAAATTATTAGACGCACTATAGGATTTTATGAAAAATCTTAATTATCAGGTGATACTATACAGATTTAATGTTATAGCAGCGTAAAGCTGCTGAAACCGCTTTGCATTTGTTTTCGTCCGTGTATCATTTGGTTAATATTGTAATGCAATACGTTAAAAATAAATACAGTCTTGTCAATAAATACAGTGTTATACAGCATGAAGTATATAAAAAATCTCATGAATAAAAACCCATTACATGTATGTTTAAATATAATACTATTGCGTACAAATTCGCGCAAGACATGTAGTTATTAAAGCTCTACAGGGCGTCTTCAAATTTGGTCTAATTATTATAATATACTAATAGAATACTTGATATAATAATTACTTTATACTTATATAATATATTGTCTAATTTATCCTACCGTCAAATTTATATTATATATCGTCTAATTTAACCCATTGTTACAGTAACGTAAACAAGTGCAAATCGGTTTCAGTGACGTAAAAACAATAAAGCTGTATAGTATCACCTCATAATTAAGATTTTATATAGAATCTTAGAGTGAGTCTAATAATTTGGAAAGGGACTGTAAATGTAAATATTTGTTAAAAAGTTAACGAAACACATAATGAGCATCAATTTTCAACGCACAGTTAAGAAAAGATCTGTCTTTATCTTCAAGAAGAATAATTATCTTTCATCCCCTAAATGAACCTTATTAACACAATTTAAATTAAAATTTATAAATCGAGTTTATAGTCTTTGCACGAGGCGCTAGAGTTTCACACCTTTAGGGGTTTTGACGTAATTTTCCTCAGGAATTTAAACAGTAATTATTAACCCACATTTCACCCATAATTTTCCATAATTTAATATATCGGAGTAAATTGCGAACCAAAACCGATGATTTAATTTATTTTATCATGCATATTTAATCAATTCGGATCTGTCGTAGACCTCCAGTTTCTTATGTAAATTAACTGATTTAATAAATTTGTTTTATAGATAAGTTAACAAAATATTACTTGTGAATAATTGTAAATATTTTTTAAAAAACTTGAAGTAAACCTTAAAGTAAAGCGTTTCCTCCATAAATATTTGCTTTATTATTATCATCATCATTATTATTAATGATTATGAGATGCAGTCCCTGGCCAGATTATTGGACGCACTGTAAGATTCTATGTGAAATCTTAATTATCAGGTGATACTATACAGCTTTATTGTTTTTACGTGACTTTTTGCACTTGTATATGTTCATATATCAATAGGATTACATTGTAATGCAATATTTTAAAAATAAACACAAATAGGAAGATAAAAAACTACCGAATAAAAACCCATTATATGTATGTTTAAATATAAAAATGTTGCCTATAAACTCGTGAAAATCACGCAATTATTAAAACAATACAGTGCGTCTAATAATTTGGTCTAATTATTATAATATATTAACACAATACCTGATATAATAAATATTCTAAAAGAAAACTAAACTCAGTGGCACGGCAGCCCATAGAGGGTCAAGGCCTACTGTGTCCAACTCAGTTTTCTTGACCCTGGGCTCAGGGATTCAGGAGCAGATGTTCCGGTAAGGTGGTCCACCGAACGCGGAACCCCAAATGTTTAGTTCCCAAGCAAGCTTGATTCTAATTTATCGACCCACTGAAGGGATGAGAGGCTGAGTCAACCTTGCCCGGCCCGAGGATCGAACCCAGGACCTGTAGCATGGTAGCACGAAGAGCCACCACTCAGCCACCGAGCGTCTCATAAATATTCTATATTTATATAATATATCGTCTAATTAATCCAGCCGTCGAATTTATATTATATATCGTCTTATTTAACCAATCGATACACGAACATAAACAAGTGCAAACCAGTTTCAGTCGCGTAAAAAATAATAAAGCTGTATAGTATAATTTGATAAGATATTTTACATAGAGTCTTATAGTGCGTCTTATAATTTGGCCAGGAACAGTAACTGATTTAATGCATTTGTTTTATAGATTCTTTAACAAAATATTACACTTTGTGATTCATTGTAAATATTTTTTTTTTAAAAACTTAAAGAAAACCTTAAAGTAAAGCGTTTCCTCTTTAAATATTTGTTTTATTATTATTATCATTATTATTATTGATTAGGAACCTAGTTGTCGAACTCAAATTTATTTTGGCTTTACAAATAAAATAAAGTAAAATAGTTCTTCTTTTTGCAGAAGTACTCGTACAAGGGTTGTTTTTTAAGAGATGCCGTCATTCATTGGGAACCACTGCGTGCTCAGTTGTAGCTGCATAGGCAAACTGTACGGTCAGTTCAATGGCTTTCAAATGTTCTCATTTAACAAATCGTTCACTGGCAGATTTGTGAAGTAGTGAAATTCTCTGTCATGCTTGCAGAAAGTTATAATGCTACTCTATGACTAGGACTTTCCCCAGCTCAAAGCTTTAATGGACTTTTTTGGTTGGGAAGTTTTGGACTACCTCTCGCTAAAGTTCAAGCCTTGCGGTGAGTGATTTTAATCTTTTTTCATATATCAAACATCATTTTGACGGTAATCACTACAACGATGACAAATACGTAGTCGTGACCTCTTGCTTATCGGAGCGAGAGGCAAGTTACTATGAAGAAGGTATTCTAAACCTAGCTGTAAGGTATTATAAGTGGTTAAACAAACTTTAGAACTATTATGAAAAAAAGAGAAGAGATTTGAAAATAAATTTGCTTCTAGAAAATGTTCTTTTGTTTGGTTTTCGTTTTCAAACGTCTTTTATTTAAAATCAACCCTCCTAAAATTTTAAAAAAAAGGAATCTTTTTGTATTATTCCTTTTTGCTCTTCACACAGTTAAACTAAAAAGAATAATCTCTTCTGTATTTTTCCCTCATCTCTCAGAAGCTCGTGCTTAAGTGCTATATCGCTGTTTTCTTTATGATAATTTAAGCGACATAATATTGACAAAACTTCGAAATCCACGGGATGCAAAAAATGTTGTAGGATTCCCTTACGCTTTGTTCTGTTATAGCTCTTATAACATCGCTTCAATGCAGAATTATGTCGTTTCAGATGATTTTTGAATTTTTCAAGTCGTAGAACGTTTTAAACTTCTCTTATTTAAAAACTTTGCTTAGATTATCCTGTGGTTAGTTCTTCATTTAAAAAAAAAAGAAAATTTTAATGTTGATTTATTTCAGTAAGCTATTAAATTCTAATCAATATTATAAACATTTTGACGAAAAGTGTAACTAAGTACTACACATCAAAAAAAAAGTATTTAGTTTACAAAAAAAAAAAAAAAAAAAAAAAAAATCAACTTTTAAAGTGTTAGTTTCATTGAATTGTGCTTGACTCAGAGTAAAGAATGTATTTTAAATAGTACTGGATAAGTCTATATATGTTACCGTGAATGACTGAAACTGAAATCAAGAGAATGTCGACTTCAGTGAATGTAAACAATCACATAGTCGCTTTGGTGAATGTCCGAAATAATTAGTATATCTGATTTGATATTAAAACATTGATATTATCGATTTGATAGTTCTTATCATCACACATTGAATTAGATTTCATTCCTCTAATTCCTGATTTTTGTAGCTTACTACAACTTTTTTACAAATGTAGTTAACTACAGCTACTCTCTTTTTTAAACGAACTACGATTTACCGTAAATTCTGGCTTTCTGGTTCAAAACAATAGTTCTTATCATCACACATTGAATTAGATTTCATTCCTCTAATTCCTGATTTTTGTAGCTTACTACAACTTTTTTACAAATGTAGTTAACTACAACTATTCTTTTCATTTTAACGAACTACGATTTACCGTAAATTCTGGTTTTCTGGTTCAAAACAATAGTTCTTATCATCACACATTGAATTAGATTTCATTCCTCTAATTCCTGATTTTTGTAGCTTACTACAACTTTTTTACAAATGTAGTTAACTACAACTACTCTTTTTTTTTTAACGAACTATGATTTACCGTAAATTCTGGTTTTTTGGTTCAAAACAATAGTTCTTATCATCACACATTGAATTAGATTTCATTCCTCTAATTCCTGATTTTTGTAGCTTACTACAACTTTTTTACAAATGTAGTTAACTACAACTATTCTTTTCATTTTAACGAACTATGATTTACCGTAAATTCTGGTTTTCTGGTTCAAAACAATAGTTCTTATCATCACACATTGAATTAGATTTCATTCCTCTAATTCCTGATTTTTGTAGCTTACTACAACTTTTTTACAAATGTAGTTAACTACAACTATTCTTTTCATTTTAACGAACTACGATTTACCGTAAATTCTGGTTTTCTGGTTCAAAACAATAGTTCTTATCATCACACATTGAATTAGATTTCATTCCTCTAATTCCTGATTTTTGTAGCTTACTACAACTTTTTTACAAATGTAGTTAACTACAACTACTCTCTTTTTTTAACGAACTATGATTTACCGTAAATTCTGGTTTTTTGGTTCAAAACAATAGTTCTTATCATCACACATTGAATTAGATTTCATTCCTCTAATTCCTGATTTTTGTTGCTTACTACAACTTTTCTACAAATGTAGTTAACTACAACTACTCTTTTTTTTTAACGAACTATGATTTACCGTAAATTCTGGTTTTTTGGTTCAAAACAATAGTTCTTATCATCACACATTGAATTAGATTTCATTCCTCTAATTCCTGATTTTTGTAGCTTACTACAACTTTTTTACAAATGTAGTTAACTACAACTACTCTTTTTTTTTTAACGAACTATGATTTACCGTAAATTCTGGTTTTCTGGTTCAAAACAATAGTTCTTATCATCACACATTGAATTAGATTTCATTCCTCTAATTCCTGATTTTTGTAGCTTACTACAACTTTTTTACAAATGTAGTTAACTACAACTACTCTTTTTTTTTAACGAACTATGATTTACCGTAAATTCTGGTTTTTTGGTTCAAAACAATAGTTCTTATCATCACACATTGAATTAGATTTCATTCCTCTAATTCCTGATTTGTGTAGCTTACTACAACTTTTTTACAAATGTAGTTAACTACAGCTACTCTCTTTTTTAAACGAACTACGATTTACCGTAAATTCTGGCTTTCTGGTTCAAAACAATAGTTCTTATCATCACACATTGAATTAGATTTCATTCCTCTAATTCCTGATTTTTGTAGTTTACTACAACTTTTTTACAAATGTAGTTAACTACAACTACTCTTTTTTTTTAAAAAAAGTAGAGACTACAAACTACTTTTTATATGAAGTAACTACTTCATAACTTTAAAGAGACGAACATTGCTGGTGAACTTTGTTCATATAATTAATTTCTTCAATTGACATTCAACTTTTAATGCTTTTTTTCGACATCGAATATTTATTTTAAGAAATACAAAATTAATAAAAATTATTGCAACTTTTTAAATGTTTAATGCTCTTTTATTTGCATTACGAAATTAAGTACGAAAATATGTTCTGTTTCTTTGAAATAACATCAATGTTTCGCTAGCGTGCATTCACATGATAAAATTTGAACAAGTTATTATTTTTTCTATTTTTCGTATTGGCTAGTTTAACTATTAGTTAAACTTGATTTTACATAAGTAACCTCTCAGATGCAGCCACAGGGTCATTTTCTTAGCATCCATTGACCGTTTAGCGAAAATATGTACCCATCTTATTCCAAAAAAGAAAAGTGTTAGAACTTTATTTCTTTTCAAAACTTACTAATTCCTAGGAATTGCTACAAACTATTTTTTTTTTGTATCGCACTATTCACTACACTACTTTTTTTTTCCTTTTAAAAAAAGTAGTATATCACATTACGAAAAAAGTAACGACTATGCCCTACTTCCGATCTCTGTGCTTAGTGTTTTATAACCGTCTTTGAACAGCCAGCCCAATTTTTTGGGTTTACGACTGTTAATGTTCAACAACTTGTAATTTTGAGCCCAATCCAGAACACAAGGGAACTCCTGGATAAAGTATTGGGAGAAATTTTACAGTCATGGAGGACTTTTTAGATAGAACTAACCCGCATTTGCGTTACATGGAGAGGAACAACGCGAAAACTTCCCACGGTTAATCTGACGGCAAGGGGGATTCTAATCCATGATCCATCTACCACTGACGATATAGTACTGTTGTCGGTGCAAGCCGGATACGCAATTCGTATCGACTAGCCATCACCGGGATTCGAAGCTAGTCCACCTCATTGGAAGGTGAACGCTCCATCTCCTGAGTTATCACGGCTCTGTGCTTAGTGTTTAAAAAAAGCAAGAAATATAAAATTAATCGTTTTGTTGTTAAATTTAGATTAAACATTGAAAAAGTGCATATAAATATTTTTCTTAGCCAGATATTTCGAACAATTTTCTTCTCGCATGTTAAGCTCTTTTCTTAAAATGCATTTGAGCGTATCTAAAATAAAACCCTTACTGAAGAGTTCTTTCATTACATGGCGGGAAACTAAAGTTACTTAATAAATTTTATGATGACCGCATGTAAATAATAAGTGCAATTAATTAATCACATTTTAAAATGAAACTTAAAAATGAAAAAAAAAAATGTTCCGCCAAAGAGAGATCGCTTATAACCGAAAATAAGCAAGGTAGTATATAACATTTTTATACCTCACTTCATTAATTTACAAGCATGATTTTAATTTCATGATAAAATAATTAAATTCAGTTATTTTCAAGAACATATTTTCATCCATAACTGGAGGGTGGAACATAATTATATTGTTTTTGTCCGATATTATTGAAAGAGCGGAAGAAAAACAAAATTAAATAAGACAGCTAACCACGGATGAGATTCTGCCAGTTTTTTTTTTTTTTTTAATTTCTTTTTTTAACGATTCTGTATGGTTTAGAAAACATTTTCATTTGTTCAATTTTTTTTTTTCTTTTTGCTCACAGGGAAGATGAAATCTCGTAGTTACGTCAAATACGATAATTGGTTTTGGAAAAAACGACTAAGAAATATTTTGATATTTTTCTTGAAAATTCTAATCTCAGTTGATTTAGGAAATATTTGAATTAAGAATATCAATGTTGAAAAAAAAGAAATATAAAGAGAAGCTTATTTGTAAGATGAAAATTTAATGCGAAACAAAATCTAATCATCTTTCGATACAGATTTATTTTGTTTTCCGCAAAACTGAATTAAAATATTAGTTTTTCAGCTTAAATTAGTAATAAAAAGAAACATGTTCTTTTCGCAAAATGTAGTCAACGCTGTTAAGCAGTGTTTTTTGATGTGAAAAATAAACAAGCATGTTTCAACAAAATATGTCTTATGTACGGATATGTTACCGTGAATACTTGAAATCAAAAGAATGTCGACTTTCACCAGTGAATGTCTAAAATCACATAGTCGCTTTGGTGAATGTCCGAAATATTTGTTATTTCCGATTCGATATTAATTTATTGGTTGATATTATTAAATTTATTAGATATTTTAATATCTGCTGAGGTTAGATTAGGAGAAACAACAGTGTTCGGAATATCGGTTAAATGCTACTGGGCAGTGGTACTTGACCTTAAAAAATTTGGTGTAAGGCATACCGGTCAAATACATACGGGGCAGCGGCACTGAACTTTAAGACTTCAGAGTAGAGAATACCGACAAGTGTATACCGAGGAATGACACTTAACTAGACTAAGTATATATATATATATATATATATATATATATATATATATATATATATATATATATATATATATATATATATATATATATATATATATATATATATATATCAATAAATACATAAAAGTACATATATATAAAAGTATATATATATATATGTATAAGAACATTTAATTCAGATAAAGAAATTTTTCGAGAAACAAAGATTCTTATTTAGAATAAAGTGAACACGTGTTATTTTAAATAAACTATTATTCGAAACGTTCTCCAATCATTTTAAGTAGATGGCAGTTAATATCTCGAATTTAAAAAAAAGCATCAATTTGTTTAAGTCTTTTCTTAAAAATTAAAAAGATCAAAAAAATTGATGGATTTAGTCACAAAATTGGTGTTTGTGTGATTATGATCTACGCAATGAGAGAAAAATAATTAACGTCACGACAACCATAATATGGGGAAATTTACTGTTACTGGCTCTATGGGAACACTCTATGGGAACGTATATATATATATATATATACACAGAATAGGGCTCGGTTTTTTTTATCTAAGCATATCGATAATGATTTAGGTAAAAGTAATAATAAAATATGTCTTTATAATATTTGATACAAGATGTAACATATACACTGGTGTTAAGAATTAAGAGAATTTGCAAACTTGGTTGATTGTTACTCGAACTACTGAACCGATTAATGAAATTTGATAGTTACATACATTTATACTATATAAACTAAATAACCATTCAACAAATGTAATAGACACGCATGATCATGCGTAACACTCATTAGAGTTTAAAGGTATGAAATTGCCGCAAGACAATTCAGACCAATTGCCACAGGAAATGATAAACTGCCTTATTTCAAGTATAAAATCATTCTGAAAGGCCTGTATATCTGTAAGAGGGGATTCTACCCCCTGCTAACCTATTTTTTTTTTCTGCAAGCGTTCTTTCATACCTTCCGACTCCAACGAGTATTACGCATGATCATGTGTGTGTATTACAATTGTTGAATGGTTATTTGTTTCGTATTGTATCAATGTATGTACAGATCAAATTTCATTAAAATCGTTTAAGTTGTTCCAGAGATAATCCACCATGTCTGAAAATTCTCGTAATTTTTTGTACCAGTGTAGTTGAAAACCTAAAACAGTGGGGGGTGCTGACGACCTTTTAACATGGAGATAAAAAATTACTAATATTAAACAAATATTTCTTAATATTTAAATCTTAGAGAAGGTTTAAACTTCTACCGGTGTTTATTTATCATTACTCTTTAAATAACGTATGTGTGGAAATATTTCTTGTTACATGTATAGAACATAACACTTTATTAGTTGAAGACAGCAATGTATTTTTTCATGAACACATAAAATGATTCATTATTTAAAGAAATAATAAAATATTTCACCGCAATAGAAATATCTATGTATTTCTTTTATTTTGAGAATAATATCATATTTTATACCTGCTGAAATTGTGTTGTAATGCAATATTTTATGGCTAGGGAAAATATTCCTGTATTTTTAATCTAATTTAAAAATCGAAATATATTTTAACGTCAATAATGGGTGGAAATACTACATCTTCTTTGTAGTTAACTGAAACTATTTCTTTTTTTAAATATAGAGATTACAAACTACTTTCGAAATTATCTTAATTTTCCCAAGTATTCAAAAAGATTTTGAATAAAAAATTGGCTGGGTAAAATATGAGGAGATATTAAGAAGTTTAAATTTTCATGTTTACATGAAATTGTTTTCTATCCTAAAGCACTTTTTACGAATATGTTCTTTTTATCATTCAAACTCAATGTTTTTTCCGATATTGAATAAAGAAATGTTAGGAAATTATCAAATATTTGTGATTTAAGTGATCAATCCTTTTTTTATATCTTCCAAGAAATAAAGTACAGCGCGAAAAACAAAAAAATGTATCACGCTGAATAACTTTTGATCTAATATTCGGATCTTCACGTTCTAGGACTTAATCTTAATGGTGTGAGGGTATGACCGCAAATATGCTAATTAATTATTGAATACAATATTTTAAGCTACGAAATTAGTCACAAAAACGTACTTTATACTTCCTGCGAAATCAAATTTTTAAAAAAGTCAGATATTTAAAGCTCGATTTCTCAGGAACTGATTTCTCACCGATTTTTCTGACCATCAAACGTATTCTTAATAACGCTCAGCCACAGAATCATTCTCCTTGCCTATACGTTGACGGACAAGCGAAGGAATTGCACCAATCAGGTTCGAAAATATTTTTTTGCGTTTGAACTTTATTTCTTTATTTCTATAACGTTACCATGAATAGCCACAAACTACTGTTTCTTATTTTTTATTTTTATTTTTTTTTATTTTTATTTTTATTTCTTATATTGCAATTACTCACAACACTGCTTCTTTTAAAATTTAGCGTACTAAACTACAAACTATGGAAAAAGTAGCGGTACTGCAGTAGTTTTGCTACTTGTAGCGCGCTACTTTTGACCACAGAACGTAATCAAAATACTGATGCATCTTTTCACTTATAGAATATTAAAGTATAAGACAAATAGTCAAGTTTCTTTTTCAGAATAATAAACTATTTTATCACAAGAGAAATATTAAAGTTCAATTTTGATTATACAAAACTATTTTAACATAAGGGAAATTTTTAAAATTCCATTTTGGGAAAAATAAACTATTATTAGTATAAAAAATTAAAGTTTCAATTTCAGAATAAGAATTCATTTTAGAGTAAGGTAGTTCCACTTTGAAAATAGTAAACTATCTAGTATTATATTAGTTAAATTCTTTTCGAAATTGTTCTTAATTTTTTTTGTATTTAGGCTTTCACAAAACGATTGTATATGAAAAATATAATTAGATTTACTTTCATTACTCAGAGACTTAATTATAATGAAAAGAATGTTAAGAAATTTAATTCAAGTGATCTTTCAGAACGATTTTAGGGGGGAGATTTCCGTGTCGTGATCTGAGGCAGAGTAATCGCCAATCTTTATAACTTCCGGTCAGCAACCCGAGAGAAACTAGAAAAAAAATTGCAGAAAGGGATTAACTCGAAAGGTATAACTTGCTGCCCCACCCGGGCAAACATCTACATTTTCTTTTTTTTAAATTGCAAGTTTAAAATCAATTTGGCACTTTGGCGTTTATAGTTGATGCCACAGATCATGATACGCAAGCATACCCTTAAAATTAGCTAGAACCTAAAAATGTATTATTTTTATGCTATAATTTAATATGGCTGAGTCGTGGTGGCTCAGGGTATAGAGCGCTTGCCTTCCAATACCCGGGTTCGATGCCAGCGATATCTGGTCAATTTGAATTCTGCAACCGGCTCGCACTGACCACAGTGCTGACGTAAAATATCCTCAGTGGTAGACGGATCATGTGTTAGAATCCAATTGCCGTCAAACCAACCGTGGAAGCTTTTCGTGGTTTTCATCTATATGTAACGCAAATGCAGGTTAGTTCCATCAAAAAGTCCTCCACGAGGGCAAATATCTCCCAATACTTGATACAGAAGCTTCCTTGTTTTCTGGATTGGCTCAAAATGACAAAGTTACGGAGTTGAACATTAGTGGCCATAAACCCTAAACTGGGTCGGCTGTTCAACGACGATTATAAAATATAAAATTTAATATAGCTACAAAAAGCTTATTGAGTATAATTATTTTTTTTAATATATATTTTATTGCATTTAAAAGTTTACCTTCCACTAAGCTAAATATTTCTAAATTAAAATAGCAGTATTTGCCAAAGCTCCAGTCTTAAGGAGGTTAAAGCAATAAATTAAGAGAGTATCTTATTTGACTAAAAATTTGATGGGTTAAGCTGCCTATAAATCTCATAATATCTCCTTATACTGAATATAATTCTATCACCTATTGAATAAATAGTAATTTAAGGTTAGTAACTCACTTAATTAACTTAAAGGATTATCTCTTCTGACGTCACATTAGTGAAAATCACGACAATAGGACGCTAATCCTTCTGTTCTCTTGGGAGATTTAATCGGTCTCGTTAATTTAGGCTGTCACCGGGCAAACAAGGCCCTACACAACCCTAATCTAGTACAAACCTCAACACTGATAAGTTAGTGGATTGGACTGAACCAGCGATTGATTTGAAGAGCGAAACTGCACAAAAATCACTAAATTCGTCAGGAATTTTAAGATTTTTTAAATTTTTATTGTGAAATTTAAAAATGATCAAATGTCAGGGAGAAAATTTGAGAAAATACTTTTTCACTTGTTTTGCAATCAATAGTAATCCCTTTTCGTTCTCAAAAAAACTATAATCAGAGAAATTAATTATTTTTCTCTTCCAGAATAATTTTGCAAATTGTGAAATTATGTATACAGTCCCTGGCCATATTATTAGATGCAATATAAGATTCTATGTAAAATCTTAATTATCAGGTGATACACTATGCAGCTTTATTGTTTATACGCGACTGAAACCGATTTGCACTTGTTCACTTGGTTAAATTAGACAATATATAATATAAATCCGACGATTGGATAAATTAGACGATATATTATATAAATAAAGAATATTTTTTCTATCAGGTATTGTATTAGTATAGTATAATAATTAGACCAAATTATTAGACGCAGGTTAGTGTTTTAATAATGACATGTTTTGCACGAGTTTATAGGCAATACTTTTATATTTAAACAAACGTATAAAGGGTAATTCAAAAAATTTTTCATATACTTCATCTTTGTATGTATTTTTAACGAATTGCATTACAATGTTAACCAGTTGATGCACGAACATAAACAAGTGTAAACCGGTTTCTGCCGCGTAAAAACAATAAAGCTGTTCAGTATTATCTGATAATTAAGATTTCACATAAAATCTTACAGTGCGTTGAATAATTTGGTCAGGAAGATGTATTCAAACTTTTAGAAAACTTTTTTTTGAGGATTTTTAACTTTTAATTTAGTTTATTTTAAAAAAGTAATAAAATTACTTCAACACCTGTGTTTTTTTAAGTTTATTTATCTATTTACTTATTTTTCAATGTATAAAATCGTAAATATTTTTTTTTAACTTTCGAAAAAAATTTGCTAAGTTGAATTAGAAGTCTTTCAAATGAAATAATATATTTCTCTTATGAAAAAAGTGATGACTTCCATATTTTAAAGTCTTCTAATTATAATAAATCATATGGGAAACAAGACTTTCCATAATTTAAAAAAACTTTTTTTTTTAAATGAGAAGCCAAAATGATATCACAATAATTTATATTATTCTTTAAAATAGGTCGCATTGTTTGAAAACCTGAAATATTTTATTTTATCCAAATGAAACTCGTTGTCTCTTGAAAATATTTTAGCTGTATATGTAAACTTTTAATTTGGTTTCAGAAAAAAAGAAAAAGAAAATATTTCTAAAATAGATGAACAAACAACATCTCACTTAAATAAATAAATGAAAATATCAAGATTAAACGGAATTTTTAAAGTAAGTGTTGAAACTTTTTAGTCCCTGTAAATTTTTATATTGGTATAATTAAATGAAATAAAAAATTGGAAATTAGTAATCAAAACGACCCATATTGCGGTAAAGTAGAAGAAATATGCGAAAATAATCAAAGCGAAATATCTATATTGATTCGTTGATAATTTTCTCCTCTTAAACTTTTATATTTTTAAAAAAGCTATTAAAGTTCATAAAAAATTAATTTCTGTAATGTTGACTCTAGGTGATCCGAGGAAAAAGTAACATTATTTATTAGCAAAATACGAGACACAATTGAGAAACACGAACAGTTCCACCTGGCGCTATTGAAAAGAAAAACTTTTGAATTATCAATTAATTCTTCTTAACTGCTTCTGTAGTCAATTTTTTTTTGAAAAAATCAAAAACTCAGCATATTTTTTATTTCATTTATAAATACAAGGAACTAAAATAAAACATAATACACAGGTTCTAATTTGAAATTTTAATTTTTTATGTGCAAAAAAATATTTAATTTATCATCAGTTTACTATCCCAAATAATCTCTGGCAAATGAAAAAAGTTAAATATTAATCTTTGTATATGTTCACATTTTCATAATATGAAAAATCATCTATAATACTTTCACTTTTACTCGCCATTTTTTTACTCTTTTTTTTCTATGTAAATTCAGCAACCATCGTGTATACAATTGCACAAAACACGTCTGCAGTTCCACAAATAGCAAAACTCCCAAACAAAAATTGACAAACATCCAATCAAAGCAGATTATTATTATTTTTTGTTTTGTTGCTTTGTTTACGAATAAAAACGTGATAAAGCAAAACGTATTGACAAATTCTGCTTGCCCGAGTTTACTCGGGATAATAAATCTTTGCAATGTATACATACCCGAGTTAACTCGGGATAATCAGGGTAGCGGTAAAATAAATATAACCTAGTAAATTGAATTCAAAATTTAATTGTTAATTTTATCCGATTTCGATTCGTACCATAAAATACTTTGCAAATGAGTTATACAAAAAATAACTCAAAGCAGTATTTTTTTTATTAAAAACACATTAAAGAAAAATGCGTAATATGTTCTAATGTTTACTAAAAGTTTATCAATGCAATATTATGCTGAGTGAATTTTTTTTGTTGTCATTCATAATTTGCATAATCGACTCAAAAGGAGAAGAATTACCTTCGAAATGCAAAATCCTCTTCATTTGCAATTCAAATTTCTTAAAAGAAAATTGTCAAGAAATGATTTACACTTGAAAAGGCATCTATTGGGGAGGGGGCTCTTTTTAGCATTCAAGCTGTGTATTGAACAAATCCTCTTTACGTAAAAGAAAATCAAAAGAGAGAAAAAGAGTTTTCCTTTTTGTTTAACATTCAGCATTTACGGTTAACTTGCTGAAGAAGACGGCACGTGTATGAAGAATAAAATAAAAAAATAAAAATGGAAATACACTAAAAATTCGTAAAACAAAACAACTGGAGTGATTTTTCTTGAAAATTGAAGAAAAATATGTCTTTTGTTGTTGTTGCTTATCCTTTTAACCTGGCATATGTCAATTAAGCTCCAAGACGACGCTGACCTCAAAAAAAAGAAAAAAAAAAAAGAACACGCAATAAAATAATAGAGGAAATGATCCGGTAAATATAATAATAGTCTATAAATATAATTTGACACAAAAAAGAATATTTCATATTAAAAAAAAAATATAATAACTTAAACAAGAATATAAATAATAATATGGAAAAAATCCTAACAATAACAAATAAAAGCAAGCAGAGAGTTTGATAAGATACCATAGACAAACGGTACTTTTAATAGAAGGTTGTTCTTAAACTTTTATTAGTACTTTTAATAGTTAGGGCTCGGTGTAATCTGTGCTTTTAACGATTTTTTCTACGTTGCTAATATTTGAGTTTTAAATTAATTCTCATTAGTAAAGAGGATGTCTAAGTATTTTTTTTCAGAAAAAAAGAAGATTAGAAGTGACTTATGAGGCTCAAGTAATCGACTTTCCAGTTTGAAAAGTGATAAAAGTAGCAAATCATTCACCTCCGAATACAAAACTGGGAAGGTCACTAGAGTAATGGAACGTCTTATCTTTACCTAAATAAGATACGTTTTGAAATTTTGTAACAGAATTACAAATCTTTGATTATAATTTGAAAAATTATTGATCAACGATCACTGATCAACATTGATCATCTTGTCCTCTTAATCCGACACATGTCAGATAAGCTCCAAGACGCCACTGACCGCAAGAAAATCCGCAGTAAAAAGAGGATCTGATGTGAGATCCACCTTAGAAAGTCATAAACAAAACCTAAATATGTTCCGGTGAAGCTAGTTGAACACAGCATTTTTTGCAAGTTGAAAAGATCTTCCTGCCTCCTTCAAAAGTAAGGTACTTAAGATGACCACTTGCAAATCTGGCCAAAGCAGTCTGGGTTCTACGGTAGCATTTTATGTCTAGATGGGTACCAGGGCATGCCTAATGATACCACAGGTGTGTAAGAAAAATACGCCACAATAGATGAAGCTTGGATCTTTCAATGAAACAGAGTTCAAGATAAGTAAGTCAGGAGCCATTGGATGTTTCGCTTTCACCAATCTGCCCTCTGCCTCATTAACGTGAATATTTACGTGTGATGGGATCCATTAGAGGTGAACATCTTGATTCTCAGAGATTGTTCTTAATTTGTGTAGAAACGCTATTTTTGTCTCTTAGCCACTTAGTGAGCGGCAACTGTCCGATAAAATCCATAATAGCCTAAAGTGACTTTCGTAATATAAGATAGCATCAAGCCATACATTGATCGCAATTAGCTCACTCCTGAAGACAGAACAATAACCAGGGTTGCGTTGTTTAAGTGTGGTCTCAAGGAGAGGGGTTCTAATGTACAGTCCCTTTTCAAATTATTAGACGCTCTATAAGATTCTATGTAAAATCTTAATTGTCAGTATATACAGCTTTATTGTTTTTTTACGCGACTGTTTGCACTTGTTTACGTTCGTGTATCAATTGGTTAACATTATAATGAACCACAACACCACCGATTTAAAACGTTTGCACTAAACTCATGCGCATTCTCACCATTCGCGAATTACTTTCGTTTCTGAGAACACCGATTTATGGTTACTTTGGATATCGTCAGTAGATTGTTTATAATATAGTGCGAAACGGTGAGAGTTTGTTGATGTTTTGCACACTGCTATACATGGGTATTAAAAAAGTTCACCGTTACAAAATAGATGTATGTTTTTAATTCTGTAATAAAAATAATTATGTTTTATTTTTTTAATTATCAGTAAATTGTATTTAATTTTATTAGTTTTAACTTTCATCCGCTTCTGTTCTATTAAGTATAATTCAAATTCGTCTTAATGTTCTCTCTGAGCAATGTGAATTCTAATTTTTATGTGTACATATTAAATTAACTATTCTTATTTTAAATCGTATCGTATCTTTACTGACTCTTATGTACCTCATAGCTTATTGTTATTATTATAAATGTTTGTGTGATTGGATGCATAAAAAGGAGGGGGGACTTTTTCACACCAAAAGTAATGAAAATAAACATTCCTGCACTAAAAAAAGTATGGTCAAAACTACCAGAATATAGTAACATTTACCGTGTTTTTGGCCCTTTGGGAACTCCATTATGGTACTTTTTACTGAAGTGCTGCGTTGTTAATTATTTTAGTATAATTAACAATAAAATATAATTTAATAATACTCGATGAAATTTAGTTAACGTGATAAAATTTAGTAATTTTATCAAAATACCTTAGTGCAAAAAACATTTATATGAATAAATTTACTTTTTAGTTTTGTATTTGTTCACTATATGTGTGGTAATAGGAACTATAATTTTGAAAACCCGAAATTCCGATAAACATCAGTTAACATATGAACGGAAAAATCACCAAATGAATGGATTAAATATCGTATATTTTGATTTTATTAACCAAAATAAGGTTTTATTGTAAATAAAATAAAAAAAAAAAAAAAAAAAAAAACTCGCAATATATATCATTACTATACAGTAAAATAATTTTACAAAAATCTTTTTCTCCGTGAGGTTTTTCACTATACCTAACTCGAAAAAATTAATTATCTGTGGCATTTGACTATACCACTTTTGGTCTAAAGAAGTTCCTACCATTTTTTGTGCAAGATACACTAATTTTTTACAGTATACATATATCCTATAGTTGAAAAAAGACTAATGTAATGAAACAACAATTACATTTTATCAATACTATAAAATTAACATTTACGAACCTAAAACATTTTATCTGGCGAGCTAGTTTTCAAGTTGTCATACTAGCATCAATAATCTGTTTATAAAAATGTTAAATTAAGATTTTCTCGAACATAAGTTTTTTTTTTTAAATAAGAGGCCCCTTTTCTCTCACACTGCTCACCTAACTCCTTGATCTTTTTACTGTCATCATTATATTCCTTTTAAAAAATAATAATTTCCAAAAAACAGGGAACATTTTATAAATCAATTATATGAATTTTTAATTACATTTTAAAAATAACCAACTGTACTTGAAAAAAAATTTATCGTAGAAAAAACCAAGAAAAGAAATGAACAAATAAGCAGTAATTTTACTCAACGAGACCACTATAGTTGTTCAAATAGAAAATAAATTCTACCTCTGTTAAAGTATTTTTTTATATTTCAATTATTTCAATATGCATGTTAAGATTTGTAGCCGGCAACAGCTAATCTCTCACTCTTTTGTTACTTTTTGCATAAGTAGTGAGTAATGACATATTTTTTTCCAACAATCAGATTCACATCTTAAACGCTGTGTATAAATATAATAATTCATATGATGGTTCAGTGCTTAAATATAATAATTCATATGATGGTTCAGTGCTTAAATATAATAATTCATCTGATGGTTCTGTGCTTAAATATAATAATCATATGGTTATTTTGTGCTTAAACATAATAATTTACATGATGGTTCTGTGCTTAAATATAATAATTCACATGATGGTTCTATTCTTAAATATAATAATTCATATGATGGTTCTGTGCTGAAATATAATAATTCATATGATGGTTCTATTCTTAAATATAATAATTCATATGATGGTTCTGTGCTTAAATATAATAATTCACATGATTACATTTTGTGCTTTCTTCAAATTCCCTTTTCATATCTGCGATCATTATTATGAACAAAACTGCTAATTTCAAAACCATTATAACTGTGGAATTTCTTTTTTCAAAATGTTCGTTTAAGTTTCCAAAAAAATTAACTATTACGCTTGATAAACTTTCTAAATTTGATGAAAAGTGTATGAATATTATATTAATGCAGAACAAAAAAAATGATAAACAATACCTTTTATATGCTAACTAACATCAGAAAAAGATAAGAAAGAGTCAATTGATTTTTAAAAAAAAATGCCGGAAAAATATATCAAATTTGTTCAACCGTAAAGTATAATAAGCACAAAATTAAGAAGTGGCTACACAACTGAGTCAAAATGAAAAAAAAATCTTAAAAATGACTTTTGCAAATTCTGTGACTAGTACGCAAATTATGTTAAAAAACATTGTATAAATTTGTCTAAACGTAATAAACCTTATTATAATTGCCGTAATTGTGTCATTTTTATAATTACGTTAATTCAATATATTTGACTTTTAAACTTTGTTTTTAGATATTAAAATCAATTATTATATTAAGAAACAAACAACACATTATTCTATAAAAGTATATCACATAATTCCTTTTTAAAATGTTTTTTATGATTTTAAGATTCACAAAACACTATATAGAAATTGATGTATAATTGACTATATAGAATGATTCACAAAACACTATATAAAAATTTGTGTTTAGTAGATGTGATACAAATGAATTTTAATTAATTAAATTATCTATGTAAATTATATATGTATATATAATATACCTAGATATAGTATTATATATGTATATTTGTTAATTCAATAAATAAATCTATTATAATAAATGTGTTCTTTTATATATTTCTATGATAATTACATTTTGCAAGTAAGTTAATTGTAATCTTTTAAAACATAACATATAATTATTATTATTATGTTTTTATAAAAATACTTTAAAATTAAACTTTAGAAGACCATTTAAAATAAAATAAAAATATAATATAGCTCTGCTCTAAATAGATTCAATGCAATAAATTGTTTTAATTATAAGCAGAATTCAACTAATTTTTTTCATTTTTACATTATATGTGTGTTAATTCAAAATATAAAGAATATATTTTAAACACAATATTTCACATTTTGAATAAATTATTAAGTTTACAAATAAAATTTATGATATTCTATAAAACTAAAACATGTTATTCTTTAAAGAAACTAATTTATGTATAATTTCTTTTTCTGGACGTATCGGTTTTTCGTATTTGAAATAATATTATGTGGAAGAATTTTTGTTTAGTGGTTATATACAAAAGACAGTTTATTAATTACAATAGGTGTTTTATAGCTCGTTAGAATAATAATAAAAAAGTGATTCCCTTATTCGTTTAATAATGTAATTCGTAAATATGGCTAAAATGCCAAGCAAACGTAAGACACTAAATTTGCATTTGGACATTTTGATTATCATGATCATTTCATGACGGTTAATAACATAAAAATCAAGGCTTACTTTCGACAGGAAAACTCTCCAAAAGTGTTTTTATAATCCAAAATGCACCAGATATAAGTCAAATTAAGTAGTTGACAGTTAACCACGGTTGACAGTTACCGTCGCTATAAAATTCTTCTCCACACATATATGGTCTCTTAACAACATTGAAAGATGAAGATTTAAGTTGGAGGAAGATCAACTTTAAGACGCAACTGTTTCGAGGTGAGGAGGAAGAGATTTTTTTGGCTCCTGATCTCACGCTTCGATGTTGTTCTGTGGCTCAATCCCTGAATGGGTTGCCAGGTAACCGAAAACTGTCGCCAAGGGATGCCAATTCATCTGCTTTGAGGTTTGAATGAAGCATCGTACGCGAGGTGCATTCGCCTGGCAGTGAAAATCTTATTAAAATTCAAGTACTTCATACATAAGCAAAAAGGGAAGAAATTCGTCGGTGGATGTTTGGGTTTTCTTCTTTATTGGAAGATAACGTCTGTCAAGAGGAAGACGAGAGAGTTTTGTTTATAGGGTTTAAAATATGTGCAGGAAGAAAAATGTATGTTGCTTACAAATATTCAGTTCCTGGCCAAATTATTAGACGCACTATAAGATTCTATTTAAAATCTTTATCATCAAGTGATACTATACAGCTTTATTGTTTTTACGTGACTGTTTGCGCTTGTTTACGTTCGTGTATCAATGGGTTAAATTAGACGATATCTGATATAAATTCGACCATAGGATACATTAGACGATATATTATATAAATATAAAATATTTATCTTATCGGGTATTATATTAGTATGTTATAATAATTTGACCAAATTACTAGATTCATTGTAGTGTTTTAATAATCGTTTGTTTTGCACCATTTTATACTTTTATATTTAAACATACGTGTAATGGGTCTTTATTCAGGAGATTTTCCATATACTTCCTATTGGTATTTATTTTTAACGTATTGCATTACAATGTTAACCCATTGATAGGCGAGCATAAAGAAGTTCGAAGCGGTTGAAGCCGTATAAAAGCAATAAAGCTGTATAATATCACCTGATAATTAAGAGTTTACGTAGAATTTTATAGTGCGTCTAACAATTCGACCAAGAGGTCACGTCCATTTTAACGTCTTCGTCATCTTTGTACTGGTTGCCGCCAAAATGGTGTTTGAAACACTGGAAAAGATGAAAATCATTTAGAGTAAGGTCTTGGCTGTATTGAGGGGTGGTCCAAAACTTCCCACCCAAAAGAGTCCAATAAAGCTCGGGACTGAGCTGTGGAGAGAGTCATTGCCACAGAGTAGCAAAATTTCCTTTCCCCATACCGGTAGGAAGCTTCGAAAACTTCCCAAATCAGCCAGTGATTAAATGCAGCTGACAGGTTTTTTTTGCCGACTAAAAACACATCACTGACCGCAACTCATACGCGATGGGTGATTTGTTAAATTTGGAACAATTTAAAGGCACAGTACTGATCGTTTAGGTAACATATACAGCTGTAACTGAGCACAGTTCAAAAGGAATGTCAGAACGCGATGCAAGCGCTCGTTGCGACGCAGGCGTCACCTATTAGCCTATTAGTCTACACACTAAAACAGCCCTTACTTAAAAAAACAGCCCTCGTATTAGTAATAATAATTAATTATTCTAACCTTTTTTTTATCACTAATTTTAAATTCTCAAACTCCGTTTTATAATATAATATGTTTTATAATATCATAAGCTTCATAAACTTAAACTTTAAAATGAGTACTTATCTGTTATTGCTGTTATGAAGCCAAGTTCGTTCGTAAGTCTAACATCGCCAGGTTCTGATTAAAACAGAGGTCACCGTTTACCAATAATATACATCGGTGCAATCGTATATAACAATATCGTGAATATTATTTAAAGCGATAATTATTGGATATGCTATTATGTTGAATATTGCTAAATTATATTTGGGCAATAAATTATTGACACCAATGCAGAAATTTGAATAATAGAGAAAATATCGTGAGGAATATTTTGACTATGCATCGCTATATATGAATATGTACAAATTTGTACTCATTTGTTGTATGTGTAAATATTTGCAGTCGCCAAAATAGGGTTCTTTTAATCAAGAATTAGAAGATGGGTTTTAGGGTGGAAATGGTATATAAATCCTCCAAACGTGCATAAATTATATTATTGAGTACACGCATTTAAACTTAGAGGCTCCTATGTGTTGGAAGTCAGTGGGTCCCCTGAGAAAGTGCTGTTTCCCTAACATACATGTCTTTAAAAATTCGTCGTTTTTGAGTGGATTGTCTCTAACTTTTTAAATTACTAAGCTTAAACTAGTTATATAAAGCTGGTTTGAAAGCTGAATTCCATTTTATTTGCCAATTAAACGCGTTGAATAAAGGTCTGGCGTAATTACCACTACAATTATTAAACATCAACTCACTAGTATATAAGACATGCTAACTTGATTTAATCTGGATGTACCTTTTGATAGATGAAGATTGGCATTGTGTAATGGCCTTTCTAAACAAAGATAAGGACGGATTTTTAACTTTTTAAAGCAAATACTCATTTGTTTTGCCGTCTTTTAGTTTTCAACAGCGCCGAAGCTAACTTAAAATGTTGTTTTAGAACAGTGTATTTTCTTAACTGAAATAAATTTATAACAGTTAAAGTTCGTTTCGTTTTGGTGAAAAAGCCCTCACAAATTAAATTTATAGGCTACCATTATTAATAATAGCAAGTAAGTGCTCAGCTTGATTTAGACAAAATTTCTAATTTGATTTCTAATCCATCAAAGGCACCATTGAGATTATTATCATTTTTCAATTCCTACAATTAGTTCACACTCTTGTGGGGGCGGAGTTATCGACAATGCTAACCTATCTATCAAAGGTACCTATCTATCAAAAGGTACCTCGTGATTGAATCAAGTTAGCATGCTTCATATACCAGTGAATTGATGTTTAATTTTCGTAGTGGTAGTTATGCCCCACTCTCCCTATATCTTGTTCAAATTTTCAATCGTTAATAAAATATTTTTTATTCTTCCATCTAAGTTCAAATACATTTTTTTAAGCTTGTAGTGGATGACACTTGATGTTAATACAGTTTTTTTCAAATATTAACTTATTCATTAAATAGGGATGAGCGAAAAGCGAAATGGAATTTTTTGATTGAGTAAGCGTTAGTCATTGTTTTAAATTTTACTATAGGTGATTCAGTTTTCACATATTTTAAAGATAACATCAGTGATAATTTCTAACTTATAGCTAGCTCTATTTGAATTAAAAAATAGTTTATTTCGCACATTTAAATATCTAATAATTTTATATTCGCTGCGACAGATAAATTCAACAAAGAACATTACGTGGTAGCACGTGTGGTCGACGTCACCAAATCTATACTTTTATAGTTGTTTGATACAACGCGCCTTTTTTTAAAAAAACCCTACTATTAGTTCACACTTTCCCTATGTCTTGTTCAAATTTTCGAACGTTAATAAAATACTTTTTATTTATCCACTCAAATTCAAATACATTTAAAATTTGTAATGGATGACACTTGATGTGAATACAGTTTTTTAAAATATTAATTTATTAATTAAATTTAATTAATTTATTTTAGTTTTATATGGTACAAAAATTTTTTATTATTTAATAAAAAGTAACTAAAATAAAAGTTTTCTTTGTTGACCTAAGCAGGAATTGACTTAAATTTATATATATATCAGTTGTTTTATTGTTAGCATATGTTGTACTAAACATTTTACTAACAAATTCATCAGGATACCGTGCGAATATGTAAGGGACAAAAACTAAGACATTCTTACTTGAGCAATATGAATTTATTATGCTGCATATTGTCTTGATGTTGATTTCACGATTTTGAATTCATTGATATCCTACTTATTTAAAAAGATGAAATAGTTTGTATCAGGTGATATATAAAATATTATTGATCGTTAATATAATGTTTTAATAGTAATAAAAATTTTTAAACAATAAAACTCATTAAAATACAACATTCATTAGATTAAAAAGGAAAAATCTTTCATTTTGAATGATTTTCTTATTGAAGCACAAGGCTTGTTAAAAGAAAAAAAAATGACCCGTAATTATAAGAAATGAAATTTATAATTTCTAAGACAAAATGCTGATAATGAAAGCATCTTTAATATCAATGTGTATTACTCTTGAAGTAGTAAGAATATTAATATTATGATGATAAGAGTATTTACAAAAATGGCAGCGTTAAATGTATCAGAAATATCATTAAAATGTACTCGAATTCACATCAAAGCAAAAAAGAAAAAACTTAAATTTTTATTGAGACAGAGTATGTCTTGTAAAAATAAATAGACTTTTTTTTACGTTGTAGGAAGTAAAATTGTGAATGTGAATTGTGTTGAATTGTTCTTGTGAATTACAAAATTGGTTTCTTAACACAATTTTTTATAATTGTTTTTTAGTTCTTATTATTTAATCTGATTTATAATCATTTCAATATTTTTTTATGTATGTTTGTATGATATTTTTCATTTTAAGCGCATTTTGCTTGTTAATTTTTGTTACTGCGAATTGATTTTTTCTTATTTAATTAGTGTAAATTTTGAATTGAATCTAATTAATTTAGATAGCATCCAATAACCAGTGTTCATTTTGAACAGAGCTTTTTAAAATGTAAAATTTTTGCGTTTAGACAGTATGTAATCATTCAGTTTGAGAAATATTAAAAAACATTTGGTTATACGATGCAATTCTGATTCTCTTGTAACTACAAAATGAAAAATATTTCTATTTAGCTTCATCGGGTATTTATTTACATTTCAATTTATTCATAAATTATGTATTTATTTTACTTATCTAATTATTTTATTTTTTACTAAATTTATTTATTAATTTACGGTTTTTATATTTTTTTAATAAAAAAGCTAAAACAAACATATTTTATAAAATTAAGAATTATTTTGAAATTTATTTTGACAGAATTTAGCAATTTATTTTCTCCCGCGATATAGAGTCCTTTTAAGAAAATTACAATAAAATATTTTGAACATAATGGGTCATGTTCTCTTAATTGGAAAAATAAAGCATAATTAATCTAAATGCGTATTGTTTCTACTTTATGCAAATTTAACTTTTATTTTGGAAGTATAAAATGGATGTTCTTTGCAATATTTGATATTTTTTTGAATAAGAGATTTTTGTTTTATAATAAATAATAAAATTTTCATTATTGTCTCCACAATTTGTTTAAGTTTTTTTTTTTTTTTTTTTTTTATCATAAAACGATTTTTGGTAATTTTAAACAGCATTGAGCATTCATAACATTCTATAGGATATAAGAACTTAAGTTTTAAAATATCTTTCATAATTTGTTTAAATAAAATATGTAAAATATATAATGAAATTGAAAATTAAAAGTGGCACTAATCCTAAAAAAACTTTAACTTTTTTTACCGTTAAACTATTTTTGGAATTTTTAAACACCGCTGAAAGATTAAACGATTTTTGGTAATTTTAAACAGCATTGAGCATTCATAACATTCTATAGAATATATAAACTTAAGTTTTAAAATATTTTTCACAATTTGTTTAGATAAAATATTTAGAATATTTAATGAAATTGTAAAATTAAAAGTGGCACCAATTCTAAAAAAACGAAGTATTATTTAAGAAGGATGCCACTGTGCATTTTGTTCACTCTAAGGGTGATCTTTTTCAGATATTTAAAAGGATGCCCTCAGTGAACAAATAGCCTGAATTTCAAATTGAAAAAAAATGAAAAAAATGTAAACGAATTTATTTCTTATCCTGGATTACTGTTTTTCTTCTCTCTTTGTTTTCTTATTTTTCTTTCTTTTTTTCAATTTTTCTTGTCTTTCTTTTTTCTTTAATTTATACATATATTTGTTTAAAGAGATTGAGAAAGAATTTTGACGTAGGTTTAAAAGTAAATAAAAAACTCATCTTTGACGCCTCTATATTTGGAGAAAATTCTTTTTTTTTTAATTAAAAGGTTCTCATTATTTGAAACATTTTTTTGCCAGAATAGTGTTAGAGTTTGAAACAGCCTTTATTCTCAAAGAGATTCTAATAACCGTTTTAATAATCATGTTATTAAAGCAGCACGTGTTGGCTTATTTTATAAATACCTATTAAAGAGAGAAGAAATTGTTTTAAAAAAAAAATTGAAAAAATTATTTGAGTTATCAAAATAAAAATGGTTTACAAAAGCAGAAAACATCAAATGCAATTCATAGTAAGTTTTATGTAAAAAAAAAATTACTTATGTTCTGAAAACACGCAAATACTCGATTGTTTTTCCACCTGAAAGAAAACCTCAAATCTGGAGCGATCAAAAGAGTTCTACCCCCTTTTCCACATAAATATATCCTTCGCCAGAGATGTAGAGAACAATCAATGAATGAAGAGGTTGCCATCAACTTCAATTTATCGTCCGTTTGGCAATGAAACGATATTTCAGAAATGTACTCATTGTAAAAATTACAAAATAAATCGTTTTCATAATTTTCTATCATTCAGAAATGTAAAAAATTTGATTTTGAAATTTTAAAGAATTGTGTAAGATTTTCTACCTATTATTATTCTTAGAAAAAGAAAAAAAGAAAAGAACAATTTGCAGGTTTATCTTCCGTTTGGAATTATGTTTCCAAAATAAACTTATTGACTGGTTGTATTAAGACTAATTAAAGCGTAGAAATTGCGACATTAGTCTTTTTCATAATTTTCCATAATTTAAAAATTAAAAATAATGTGATTTTGAAATTTTAAAGAATTGTATAAGATTTTCTATCTATTATTATTCTTAGAAAAAGAAAAAAAAGGAAAGAACAATTTGTAGGTTTATCTTCCGTTTGGCATTCGAACAATGTTTCCAAAATAAACTTATTGACTGGTTGCATTAAGACTAATTAAGGCGTAAAAATTGCGAAATGAGTCGATTTCATAATTTTCTATTATTTAGAAATTTAAAAAAAATTGATTTTGAAATGTAAAGAATTTTGTAAGATATTCTATCGATTATTATTTTTAGAAAAAGAAAAACGAAACGATCAGTTTGCAGAAACGAGGTTGATTAAATGGAATGAAATATTATATCAATTTCTTTAAATAGACAGAACGTCTGACTCACCGACGTAATTATTGACATGAGACAGTGTTGCTAACCACTAAAATTGCTATTTTGAAGCAAATAAGTTTGTGTTATCAGTCATGTTTTAATCGGTAATGAATAACACGAAAAATTTGCTTTTACTATCAAAATTTATAACCATTTTTAGAATGTAGTTTAGAGAATTTAACTAAAGTAAAATTTTTTTGTTTCTGAGAATTAATTTTGAAAAAAAAATGTATATATATATATAATTTAGAGCTTTATGTTTTCGGACAGCTCTATTTTTAGTTATGTCTGTAAAGTCTTTTTTTTCTTCAAATAATGCTTTTTAATTTCCTTTTTTTTTGTACTTGAAAGTACCTGCTCTTATCAGAAAGAAAAATTATAACAAAAGTTTTAAGACCTTCAAGAAAAAATAATTTTCAGACAGTAAACAAGTTATGAAAGTTGCCGAAGTGGGAGAGCTGATCTGAAATTAACATAATTCAATATTTTGAAAAAGGCCGTAATATTTGAACTTATTAAAATTTTTTCCTGTATCAGAATACAGTAATCAAACAATCTGAAACAGTTCCTCAGTGGACGGATCGTTAAGACATGGTTCCCATCAGATCACCGACGTCAAGCGATGACTGTGCGACGTAAATGAACTACAACAACAACAATTACAATCTGAAGCAGACTCATACAAAGTGGTAGATATTTCAATGTGATATATTTATCTCACAGACAGCTAGTTAGATAGCTAGTCAGAAACTTTCCACAGAAAATTTTATGTAATAAAAAGGATTTACTGTAATATAAAAAATGATGGAGTTGATATGTTTTTATATAATTAATGCCTTTGTTTAATAAGAAGTTAGGAACTAAATGTATGAGAAACCACAATTCTTTTTGTAGCAAATGAATTGATGAACTAATTTAGTCAGTTATGTAAGGGCTTAACATCCTAATTAAATAAATGTGTACTTAACTTATCAGTAACATACTTGCAACCTTTTTAGCTTACTATACTGAGAAAGGAGACTAGGGAAGTGTAATTCGCCAATTTTGAAATAGACTAGTGGGATGTGTGCCTTATGAGGAATAATTTTAGGGGGCAGCATTCGTTTTGGCCCATAGAAGGTCCTATGAGAGATAAAAAATAATTCAATATATCGAAAAATCGGTATTTTATTACTTTGAAATGAAATTTAACAGCGTCTGAGCCCGATTTCCTGCTTTAGTTCAGCACGTTTTTCATGAAATAATTAATGCATTTCTAAACACAAAATACTTTTATATATATGTATGATGAATACATCTTTGTACAAAATATTTGTATTCACAAAATAAACTGGGTAAAATTATAATTTTCATTTGACCCTCTCATATTGAAATTGACCTCTTTATTGAGTTGACTGAACACATATTTTTTCAAATGCGAAATTTTTCCCAATCTATCGTATTTTCCATGTTCGCACAACAAATTCCATTGTAGGTAATTGCAACAGTTGTCAATTGACAGGGACCACCAAAAAATCATCGAAATTTTTTTTTCGTAAAGCCTACTAGCGTGTTCTGTTAATGTATACATTTTTGTGCTCTCTTTCTTTACAAAACAAAAATTAGAAAACGGCATTGAAATATAATAATAATTTTTTTTCATAAAAATTGTGGCTACGTTACTGTGAACCACCGAAATTGGTGGTTGTTGACTTCCACCGGTTGAATGTTAAAAATCACATAGTCGCTTTGGTAAATGTCCGAAATATATAATAGACTTAGTTAAGTGCGACTGCCCGGTATACAATTGCCCGGTATGCCCTACATCAATGCTTTTTTTAAGGTCAAGTGCCACTGCTCAGTATGCATTTAATCGATACTCCGAACTCTGATGTTTCTCCTAATCTATCCTCAGCAAATATTAAAATATCGAATAAATATAATAATATCAACGAATAAATTAATATCAAATCGGATATAACATGAATTTTATAAAAAATTTCGGACATTCACCAAAGCGACTGTGTGATTATTGACATTCACCAGTGAAAATCAACCTTCTCTTGATTTCGGTCATTTATGGTAACAGATATATGATATGAAAAAAGCTATGTGATGAATAGTGATATATGACAGCTAAATTCAAACGAAAAGATCGCAAATCAATCAAATATCATTATTAATTTTGAATTGATATACATTTTTTCCTTTGAAGAGTCCGTAATCAAGACTCAATAATACCCTTAAAATTTCTTAAAAAAGAAATCAAAAATATTTTACAATCAATCATAATATAAATAATGCCTAGAAATTGTTTAGCTTCAAAGTTTAGAAAAATTGAGATTGTGTTTAATTTTAATTTATTTTCATAAGAATGTTAGCTGTGAGCAAAACATATTTATTAATATATGTTAACATTTCGTGCATATTGTTTATTGAATATATTTTTAGAATAAAAACAAAGAAGCAAAGCTATTTTAAAAACCACACCCAATTTAAAACTTAATAAATTTTTATCACTTTGAATATATTAAAATTTTTAATTTTTTTTATTTATAAATTGACAGCAAATTTATAACTAACTAAATATTTAATGAATTAGTTTACGGGGGCGAGGTTGAACGAATCTGTACTCGAAATCAGAGCTCAAATCTGTTGTACTACAATTCTCAAATTTTAACTCGAAATCTGGGCTAGATGAACATATTATTGCAGTTATTATCATGAGTACTATAAATATATTTGAATATCATTTTACTTTCGATTAAATTCCGTTGCAGACAAAATAGAAAAAATTCTAAAGTAAAATTTGAAAAATCGCATTTTTTAAGTGGATTTATACAAGGAAATATTTTTCGTAATAAGCAATTATCAGTACCCCTGCTCTTTTGAAACTGAGAAGCAGCTTTAAAAAAAAAATTATATATAAAAATTGTGTCATAATTAATATTGTTGTTCTTTTTAAACTCGAAACGTTTCTTTTTTTTCACTATTTTTATTAGTTAATTTTTTTTTTTCACTACAGTGCTTTTTTATGGTCTTAGAATTTTTGATTTAATAAAATTTGAATTATCCTTCATAAATGTTAATTTCAATTGGGAAAAATTTCAACCTTAAGTTATGATTAAAATATTTCTTACATTATAAGGTATTTTAGGATTAAAGTTGAATTGCAAATTGGGAAATCTTAAGACAAATTAGTGAAAAATTTAAACATTTAGAAAGTTTATCGCTGACTTTAACATTATTAAAAACAAAATGAATCAAATTATTGATGTCAAGAAAACAAACATTTCGGATAATCGTCTGAATTTTTGTTTTTTAAAACTAATTACACTGAATAATAACGGTAAATCCCTAAACAATTGCCTTTTCCTAACAATAAAAATTTATTTTTATAAATTTTTCTTTAAAGTTTTACCCATCATTTAATCGTTATAATTTACGATTGAAATGTCTGAATTTGACAACGCGTGGGCGTCTTTCAATATTACTTTCCCATTTCTTTGAAATTCAATTTAAGAATGCCTTTCTGGGAAATAAAATAGCAATTACTTAAGTGTCGGTGAGTAAAACAAACTAACAAGTCCCGGGAAAAAAATTACTTTGTATATAACATTTAAGCTAAAACGTTGTTTAATATCAAAGATCCGATTATATTTAATTATCAGCAGTTCGAAATTTGAATATTTGTTACCAAAAATTAAAGAAATTTGTATTCAAGGAAGTTTAACTCTATTTATTTTATTTCCACAATTGAATGACAATCATTTTTTGATTTACGACCATCATTGATATTTGTTGTTCATAGCTTAAACCCAATTAAGAATAAAAAAAACTCATGAATTTTGCAAAGGGAAGGTTATTTCATAGAACGAACCCGTTTTTTGCGTTACATGGTTAGGATAACCACATATCCAATCTTTTTCACTGAAATTTGAGCATGTAAATCAATTTAGAAGGCGTTGGACACCTGACCCAATTAATGACTGTTATCAATGTTCGGATCATGGGTTAGAGTTCCCTTACCATCAGGTAGCCGTAATAGGTTTTCATGGTTTTCCTCTCCGCGTAACGTAAATGCGGGTTAGTTTCATCCAAAAATTCCTTCCAAGAAGGCAAATTTCTCCCAATACTTGATCCAAGAGTTCCCTTGTCTTCTGGATTGAGTTCAAAATAACAAGGTTTACTTTTCTTCAGGATTGGGTTCAAAATTAAAGGCTATACTGAGTTGAACATTGGTAGTCGTAAATCCAAAAATTGGGTCGGCTTTTCGACGACGGTTATGAAATAAAAATTACTTTCAATGTTCAAATCCTTGTAATTTTGAACCCTGTTCAGAAGACGAGGGATTTCCTTTATCAAGCTTTGGGACAAACTAGCCTTCTTGGTGGAATATTTCGATGAAACTAACCGGCATTTAAGTTACATGGAGAAGAAAACCAAAAAAGCCTTCCACGGTTTACCAGACATCAAGGGGATTCGAACCCATAAGCCGTCTACCACAGAGTATATTTTGCGTCAACGCTGCGGTCGGAGAGAGCTGGGAGCTATCAACTATCCGCCGCTGGGATTTGAACTTGGATCACTTCCATGGGAGGCGAAAGTTTTATCTTTTGAGCCACCGCGGCTCTCTTCCACCAATTGCTCGAAATGCAATTTCGAAAGAGAAATTTTTTTCACAATTAATTAACCGTCATAAATACTCCATGATAACATGGAAAAAAGTCATGGTTGATTTCATTTTCAAATTCGAAAAACATAAATTACACAATTTAAAATGAATGAATTTTAAATGAAAAGGTGCCGACCGAACTGCATAGGGTCAGGGAACTGGCCTTGCATCAGAAAAGTTCTGGGTCCGAATACTGGGCATGGCATGGATGTTCTTTCATTCTCTGTACTATCTGTCCATACTGTGGGAGTAACGTTGGCTCACCTAATATGTGGCTAACAAATCTACTCTGCAAATGCCAGAATTGACGAAATGTTAACACAGGTGGGCATTGGAAATTAAAAAAATCTTATGGAGTTGGCAGCAAATTTGAACCATACTATTGTTAATGGTACTAATATTGGTTCAAATCAACGTTAAACCAATCTAATCTAAGATAGTAGAGGAATTTTCGCAGCCTAAATGGATTATAATTATTATTATATTTTTTTTAAAGCAACGACAGGATATCCTTGCCTTAATAAGAATTTTTAACAAACGACCTTTTTTCTTGGACAGGGCTTATCCTTTTTTCATAAAAGAACACTTTCATAAAAATCTGACAAGATGAGAATAAAATATCACAAAAACGTGCTTCGTGTGTTCAGTGAAAATACAATCCACCTTCTATAGTGGAAAGAGAAAAAACAATACCTCGAAATAAAACTCCTAAACATATCGTCCGAAACAACATAACAGCATATACAAGCGGGGCCCATCAAATCAGTGCTCTACCTGAATTGCTTTCTTCCAAGATAGAGTTCCACCCCAGAAACAAATACCGGTGCGGCAGAATAGCCTATAACTGTCTTATCCAATGTTGAGTTACGTACAGCCCGACAATGGGAAGTCTTTGAATTATACCTTCATTGTCCTTACGCTGATTTTTTGCCTTTTTTCTTATCCCATTTCCTTCTATTTTATCTCTCTTTTTTTTTTCTTTTTTTAAACAGTACGCTTCTTTAAATATATGCGTTTGATATTTTATAACGTTTTTTTCTTCTTTTACGTATGAATTGTCAGATTAAAACTACTATTTGAAAGGAATTGGAAGTATTTTATCCGTGTCGAAAAGTTGAATCACTGGTGAATGTCGACATTCATATAGTTGCTTTGGTGAATATCCGAAATATTTGTTATATCCGATTTAATATTTGTTTATTCGTTGATGTAATTACATTTATTCGATATTTTAAAATCTGCAAAGGATTGATTAGCGGAAATATCAGTGTTCAGAGTACCGGTTAAATGTATACTGGGCACTTGAGCATAACAAAAATATATGTAGGGCATACCGGGCAAATGTATACAGGACAGTGGCACTGAATCTTAAAATTTCAAAGTAGAAAATACCGGCAAGCGTATATCGGGGCAATGACACTTAACTAGACCAAGTATATATTTCGGACATTTAACAAAGCGACTATTAAAGTTTACAAATAAAGGCTAAATATCAAAATTAAATATACATTTAAAATATCTTAAATAATAATTTTTAGTCTTTGAAAAGACAGAACGTGTACAACGAAACACAAAAGTGTATAAAACACGATAACATCATTTAGAAAGAAAGAAAAAAAAATTAGAAAGAAAACAGCCTTAAGAAAAACAATTAAGCAATTGTGGATTTGAATTTACAATACCACATTCATAAATTTTGGAATAGAAATAATTATCAAGGTGATATCATCAATTTCATATTAAAATTTAGATTATTTTTCCCTCTTTTGCGTATCTTTTCTAAGCAATTTTTCACTTTTTAATTAAAATTAATTATTGAAAAATAGGAAAAATGTTATCGGTTTTGCCTATAAAAGTGCTAAGTAGAGAAAAATTGTAATTAGTACATTAATTATGACCTGTCAAGAGCACTCCTAACAATTGGTTTGCTGTCAAGGTACAAAATGGTGCTCTTCGAAATAGTTAAGGAATCTAATGAACATTATTCTTAGAACAATTTAATGAACAAAACAGGATTACTTTTATTCTTTTTAACTTTAACGAAAAAGAAAGATAAGGTGAACTTTATGTCCTCATTTAAATAAATGAATCGCAAATGAATGTCTGTTTTGTTCTTTATTTTAATTATTATTTTCGTTGGTTCAAAATAAATTCCTTTTGCAGAATAAAATATCACAATTTAGTTAATGTATTAGGACTTATACATCCTGGCTAAATTATTAGACGCACTATAAGATTCTATGTAAAATTTTAATTATCAGGTGATACTGTACAGCTGTATTGTTTTTATGCGACTAAAATCGGTTTGCACTTGTTTACGTTAGTGTATCAATTCTTTAAATTAGACGATATATAATATAAATTTGACGATAGGCTACATTAGACTACATATCATATAAATATATAGAATATTTATTATATCATGCATTATATTTGTATATTATAATAATTCAACCAAATTATTAGACGTACTGTAGTTTTTTAATAATGACATGATTTATACTAGTTTATAGGCAATAATTTTTTTTATAAAAATGTAATGGGTTTTTATAGAGGATATTTTTTTACGTACTTCCTATTTGTATTTATTGTTAACGTATTGCATTACAATATTAACCGATTGATACAGGAGCATAAACAATTGCAAACCGGTTTCATCCGAGTAAAAACAGTGAAGCTGTACAGTATCACCTGATAATTAAGATTTTACATAGAATCTTAGAGTGCGTCTAATAATATGGCCAGGGACTGTGCACTGCTGTAAGAAATTAAGAGAATTTGCAGACATGGTCAATTATCTCTAGAACTACTGAACCGATATGAATGAAATTTGATGTACAGTCAGCAAAAAAAAAAAAAGATATCACCCTGAATAATTTTCGTTCTAATGATCGGATTTTCACGAACTAAGTGTCAATCTTAATGGTTCCTGGGGGTGACCTCAAATATGCTAATTAGTTAGCGCTAACTATTAATTAAGTTACGAAATCAGACACAAAAACGCACTTTCTCTGAATAAACATATATATTTTTTTTACATATTTGGATACCTTATCTTCAAAATATAGGGGGTAGCCGCAATCTGGGAAATGTGGTCCCCATAGTTTGGTCAGGAGAGCGATTCAAAGTTTGGACCCCTTAATGTTAATTTCACTTTTTGCGTTTTCAGTCATATTTTAAAAACTAATGAAGCAATTCAAAAAAATATTGCACCAACTCATAAAACGCATTTACCCAAAGATAATTTCATGAAAAAAATAAATTTTAATAATTATTAATTATTTTTTATTATTTAATTAAAGAGAGGATGAAAAAATTTTGAATTATAAGGTATGGATTTTTTTATACCATATTAATCTACATGCTTTTCAATTGAAAAATCTAACGTTTCAACTGTTTTTATTTATTAGAAGATGAGAAAAATTAAAATTAAAATGTGATAAACTTACGAAGAACTTGATTTAGCGCGCGTGGCGTAAAATTTCATTCATATTTTTTTCGCTAATAATCGTTTGCTAATCTTTTTATTTTTATTTTTTTGAAACTATAAAATACAATGTTTCTTTTTTAGTCCTCTAAAAATCTATTTGAAATTAAGTAAAGAAATTTGAATAAAACATTTTATTGAATAAAAAACATTTTATTCAACGAATGTCGAGTTTTATAAAAGCATGCTTTTGATAGAATATGATTATACACCAGATTGTGCATATTTAATGTGATTATTTTTTAGTTTTTTTTTCTCAATAACTGATACAATTACAATAATATACATACGTATGAATAGATTTGGAATAAAATATTTCTCAGTTTCTTGTATATATTTTTTATGAATATTAATAAAAATACGTAGTAAACATATTTAAGCATATCTCACATCATCACAAATTTCTCAACATCTTATATATCGTGTTAATCTTAAAAGTAATTTTTTAATCACCTGTCCGGAAGTGTTTCGCAGAACTATTTTACCAACTATTTAATTAAATTTTAGCATTTTTAAAAATTTTATTCTTTACCCTACTACATTTATTATTTCTTCATTAATATACTAATAAATTTTTTTAGTACTTTAATTTAGATTTTCTTTAAAGTAAAGTTCCTTTTTACATTATAGTCAAGTTTTTTTTTAAAAGAATTATTGTCTGCTAGCTAAGAATAAAGCCTTGTTAAGAAATTAAAAACACTCCGCTGTTTAAAATTATTTAATGCAAAACAGCTGATTATTTACTAAGCATACTATTTTTTTCGAAAAAAGAATATAAATCATTGATTGTCTTTTTTGTTTTGTTTCTTGTGACTTCAACATAGATTATCTAAAATAGTGTCCATGTTTTATAAGTCACTACAAAGAGTATAAAGATACCGAACATAAAAAGCTGTCAAATACGTAGCCAAAACTTTCAAGCGTCTTAAAATATCTCAGTATCTTAAATGATTATTTCTTTATGATTCCATGTAGATTTTTTTCCGGATAATATACTAAACTATTTTGTTCAATTTTTTACTTTAGCACGATTCCCAAGATATTATTGTAGTATAATTTGTTATCAGGAACAATGCCTTATTTTGTTTAGCAGGAAACACTAAAAATTGAAATTTGTAAAAAGCTTCCGAAGCCGTGCGAATTTTAGAATCATCTGATTTAAAAAAATGCAATAAAAAATACGTAAATTTCCGAACTTATTTTGATTAAAAATAACAAAATAATAAAAAACGTGGCAAGAAGCGTAACATACTTTTTACAGAACTGTGAAAACCAGTTTTTCCTATAATTCGTCAAAAGAGGATAAGAATGATATTGCTCCAAGGGACGTACTCAATAATTTCGCTATTTCCAGAATGAAATCTGTTTGATCGAAACATATTTCCTTGAAAATAAAAACGGGGAAAAAATTAACTTTTATTATTTATCTAAGCTTATTCCATTCATTTAATGATAGCGGTATCAAGGTTAAGGATATGCGATGGAAGCCCCGTTTACTATTATACTATAAATGCGTTAAATCATGTTGCTTGAATAATTTATTTTAAGCTTATTATTTAATATTTTTAAGCAAATAAGGGTGTAAAAATAAACTCGATCAAAATACTCCGAAAGTATACCCTAAAATATTTGTAGAATAAACTTTGGAATCTATATATACAAAATATCTTTTCAAACATTTTCGAGTAGGACGGAAACGCTAACTTGTTTAAAATAGTTGTCCTTGTAACTATTTAATTTCGATTTCAGGTGCTAGGGGACATTCCATTTTCACATTCGACTTTTGAAATTTCAATTGTAAACGGAATTTTTTTATGTCCTTAAATTAAAATGTTAAGGCTTGCAGCAAAAAAAATTGTACTGCATTGATTTTTTTACAAAATAGCGAATTATTATTTTTTTAATCTAAGAACCTGTGCCTATAACTTAAGTAAAACTTATTTTAATATCGAGTGAAATAATTTAATATATTGTGTAACTAAATAGATAATCCCAAGAAATTGAATTGAAAATATAAAAACTTCATTGATTTAAAAATTAATAGATGATGATAAAAATAGACATTTTTTGAGCACAATAATAAAAGTCACAAGTTATTCAAGCTTGACAAGTTTTGAGAATGGGTGAATATATTTGAACGCTCGAAACATGTCTACTTTTATTTCCCTCTTTATATTTTTTAAAGCCAGTTGAGTTTTTATCATCAATTATACTGTTTTACATTAGGGTCTTGATCATTATTTTGATAAGGTTTTTATACTCGTTAATGTAAACATATGAATTTTCATATTTTAACAGGAATTATGTGGTCTTTAAAAACATAAGAGCATCAATATTGTAAAAGTTATATTTAACTTGGTTTAAAATTAAAATTTTGAGACCAGATATTTTGAGTTAATGAAATTAAATATTTTATCTTTTAAGTTTTTGTGCCCCCCTTATCAGATATATATAAGAAAAAAAAAAATAATCATAGTATCAGTATTTGGTGGTAAAAGTAGCTTATCGTAATTGAAGAATATGCTGTGCGATATTTTATGGTGAATTTGCGAACGTAAGTTTCTAAATGTATCGAAGCATAAGGATGCTATTTGCTAATCATCTTTATCCTAAGAAAACTTTTTTATCTAAACATCTAGCAGAATGAAGCGATTTTTGAAACAATGAATCATACTATATGCAACATATTATTTCAATATCTTATTCTTAAACATAACCTATTTCAATGCTTTTAAAATACCACTAAACATTCAGCAATTCCTTGAGTTATAGGAAAAAGAAATATCATAAATAATAGAAAAACTTGTGAATGCGCATTAGAATTACTATACAATATACATTTTATTTTTCAAGCACTTTTTTTTTCTTCAAACTTTCTTGCCTAGAAGACTTGATTAAAGCTGTAAAAGTGATTATCCCTAAAATTTTGTATTTAGCCATAATAAGTTATGTTAATTTGATTTTAGTATGAAATCCTCGAATAAATATAGCAGAAACAACATAATCTAAATAATATCAGATAAAATGTTCATGTATTTAAATTCTAAAACTTAGAAAATCATAAATAATTTATAATCGATTCAAATTTTCTTTTCAAGGGAGATTAAAATTAAAAAAAACTTTGCTTTTAGGACAGAAATCAGCTTAAAAATTGTCAATTGCCTAGAAACTTCGAGATATTTTATATTAACTATTAATTAAACCTCTCTGAGTAATCACAGAACATTATTTCAATTTTTTTTTCCAGTCAGAGCTTGGTTGCTTAGCAACCTAGTAAAATTAAGCTTTTTCTTTTGAATTAGCCAATGGGTTATCTTAAAATATTCATTTGCGTTGGCGACTTTTTTTGGCGGTTTTCTGGACTATCGCCAAATATATAAACCTTTGTTACGACCCTATTTACCACCCATTTTTTTCAAAATTTTGTCTACCCCCCCTAATTCAAGTATCTGGATTCCAAATATGTAAAAAAAATATATGTTTATTCAGAGAAAGTACGTTTTTGTGTCTGATTTCGTAACTTAATTAATAGTTAGCACTAACTAATTAGCATATTTGAGGTCACTCCTAGGAACCATTAAGATTGACACTTAGTTCGTAAAAATCCGATCATTAGAACGAAAATTATTCAGGGTGATATCTTTTTTTTTTTTGCTGACTGTACATACATTGATATAATACAAAACAAATAACTTTTCAACAATTGTAGTACATGAGCACGATCGTGTGTAACACTCATTGAAGTCGAAAGATATGAAATTTTCACAGAACAATTCAGGCCATCAGATGCCAGAAGAATTGAAATCCCGCTGCAAGGCTTGTATATCTTTAAGAGGGAACCCATTTTTTTTTTAATCCCACAACCTCAGTTTCATATCTTCTGACTCCAACATGTGTTACACACGCTCATGCGTGTGTATTGCAAGTGTTGAATAGTTAAGAGCTTTGTATTGTATCAATGTATGTACATATCAAATTTCATTAAAATCGATCCAGTAGTTAAAGAGATTATCGACCAAGTCTGCAAATTCTCTTAATTTCTTACATCAGTATAGATTCCATAGTTTTATCTGTCGATATTGCTTCTGATTTTTCAAACTATCAGATCTTTATTGCATTACTCCTTAAAGTCTATATTCCCCTGGGCGATGACATTTTCCAAAATCTTTTTCCAGACGGATTCGGTATTCTTTTATATGATCGAAATGAAAGGTGAATTCACTGTTAAATACGAGTTCTACTGCATGTAATTTTTTACATTTTAGAGAGCATCATCACACGCATTTTGACTAATACAACAATAAAAAATTTCCGTATCAATCTAAGGTAAAATTATGCATCATTTTCGTTTCATTAGATTTTATATAGCATTTTACATTTTCACATTTCCAAACATTGTTTTGGAATTATTCCAAAACAAAATTTGATGACAAAACTACAAAAACACAGAAAGAATTTTATCGAACAAAAGGAAATTACTCACAGAAATAGTCCTTTAATGCTTCAACGAATTCTAATTTTCACTCAAACTCTTATTCAGCAAAGTATTGCCAAGCTAGCAGAAATCAGGCAATAAGAGAAAATTCCATTTAGTTTACGATTCTTAGTTTTCTAAAAGTAGTTTAAAAGTCTGAACTAGCACTTTCGTTTAAATTCAAACCTGAAATAATTAGAGTTTAATAGTTAGAATAAACTGTACTAAAACCTATCTAAATGTAAAAATTAAAGAAAAAGAGCCTATTTACCTTTATTTTCGTTATGTTTTAAATTATTGTGAAAACTTAAGACTCACGAGACAAATGTTTATTTTCTTTATGTGAAGTGGTTTACTCCAAATTTATTAATTTGAATATAAATTTTATTATTTTGTGAAGAGGATTTAAGTAAAACCAAAATCAGCTGATTCCAGTTGAGCGATCATACCCCATTTTATTGTAGTGTGTCTACCACAACAAAAATACAATTTAAATTCACTAGTACATGGTAACTCTATTCTATGTAGGGGTATCTTTTCATAGATGAAGGTTGACATTGTCGATAACTACCATCCCCACATTGTAGACCTCCGGACGTGATGTTAACCCACCTACTAGGACAGAATCTCTCAATTTGATTTGAGTAAGCTTACTTTGATGGATGGTCCACATTGAAAAGTTGACTTGCTACTTGTGACTGAGACATTATCCACTACCTCACGCTGTTGCTTTTCAGTTTCAATCACACACAACGTTAGCCTGTTTACACTGGACTGCTTATGGCAACACGAGAGCAACCGAGAACTTAATACAGCTCTCACGATCAGCACTCAAAATACGGTGATTTTAATACAGCTCTCCCGGCTTCTCACAAAACAGCAATGTATCAACTAGTGGTAACCGTTCATCGAATTCTATCACAGATATAATTCTGGTGCGGGAGTACTATAGTGTATCTCCCACTACAAAAATTCAATTCCAATTCACTAGTATATAAGACATGTTTACTCGATTCCATGTTAGGGTACCTTTTTTTCATAGATGAAGGTTGACATTGTCGATAACTACCATCATCACAATATGACCCATCTTCAAAGTTGCAATCAAGCAAGTAAGGATGTTGGTTACGATTTGAGCTTTTCACACAAATTTTTTTGATTATTTCAAGCCTTTTAATTATTTTTACAACTATTACAATTATATTTCAGAAATGTTACGTAAAGTCGGTTGGTGAAATCAAACATGAGTATTCTTCAAGAAGTAAATGTAACTAGACTGAAAAACAAGTAAAATTAAAGTCAATTCCTACTGAGGTCAACAATGAAAAATTTTACTTTAGTCGCTTTTTATTAAATAATTAAAATTTTTTCTCCCAGATAAAACTGAAATTAATTAAATAAATTTAATTAATGAATTAATATTTGAAAAAAACTATATTAACATCAAATGTCATCTACTACAAGTTTAAAAAAATGTATTTGGACTTGAGTGAATGAATGAAAAGTATTTTTTTATTAACGATTGAAAATTTGAACAAGATATAGGGAGAGTGTGAACTAATAGTAGGATTTGAAAAAAAAAAATTCCCTTTTAACCTAATGATGGAATTTACATTAATTATCATTAGAGGAAAATTCTATCATCAGGTTAAAAATTATTCAATATTAATCATTGTTTGAGGATTTGATTTTGGTGGTCTGTATTAACTAGCATAGAATCTTTAATATGCTAATTAATAAAAGCAGACTATAGTTCAAGTCACGAAATCAGAGACATAATTCTCTGAAAAAACAGGAATTTTTTCGATCCATTTGGATTATTGACTCAAAATATCTGGAAAGCATGCCGTATACGAAAAGTACTGGTCCTAAAAAATAAGTTAGATATACTGTGAGAAGATTGGGACTTTAAGTGTTAAATTCACTCTTTGCATACTTTGCTATTTCGAAAATAAAATAAAATAAAATAAAATATAGCATTGGTATACATTCATTTTTAAAGAACTATTTGAACGAATTTTTTAAAATTTTGAATTTTGCCATTTAAAATTACATTGACAAAATTATAATATAAATGTGTACACCTTACAAAGTCTAAATAGTTTCTACAATTTCTAAATTAATAAATAAAAAAAATAATGAATAATGTATATATAATTAAACAAATGGTTTTATTACAACATATTATTTTCAGATAAATTAACTTTTCAATTGTATATTGTTGTTTTTAATTCGCTTAAAATGTTCTCGAAATACAGTCCCTGGCCAAATTATTAGAGGCACAATAAGATTTTATGCAAAATCTTAATTATCAGGGGATACTATGCAGCTTTATTGTTTTTAAGGGGCTGAAACCAGTTTACACTTGTTTATGTTCGTGTATCAATGGGTTAAAATTATAATGCAAAGAGTTAAAAATAAACTCAAGTAGGAAATATATGAAAAATCTCCCATATAAAAACCCATTACACTTATGTTTAAATATAAGAGTATTGCATATGAATTCGTTCAAAACATGCAATTATTAAAACACTACGGTGCGTCTAATAATTTGGTCTAATTATTATAATATACTCTAATATAATACCTGATATAATACATGTTATATATTTCTATAATATATCGTCTAATCTATCTAATTGTCGAATTTATATTATCTATCGTCTAATTTAACCCATTGATACATGAACGTAAACAAGTGTAAACCAGTTTTAGTCTGGTAAAAACAATAAAGTTGTGTAATATAACCTGATAGTTAAGATTTTACATAGAATCTTATTGTGCTTTTAATAATTTGGCCTGGGTCTGTATATAAAATATTCCAACAATGTGATTATTATTAAGTGGTTCAAAGTTTCGACTCTTTCCCAAACTATTGGAATCACATTTTCATAATTGTGGCAACCCCTTCCAGATGTTTTGAGGTTTTGTGAATACAAATCCGTCGAATACAATTATATTTTAATTCCTGATTTCATGTCTCACATTATCTTCGGCTTTAATTAATTTTTCTATTTAAGAATAGGGCTTCAAGCAGTGAGTTCTAGTACGTAATCTGTTTATGAAAAATTATTCATTGTACTTGTATTTTAGCATGCTGTGCATTGTAATTATTAATTTTGTTAAATGAGGCTATTTGGTTATAAAAATCAATTTACCAGGCATTAATTATAAAGTTTCAGACTTTCCTCTGCAATTTTACATTGCACTTTTTCAAAACACATTATATTACAACCAAAAAAGAATGTCAGCTTCATAGTGCTATATTTGAATAAAGATAATCAAACGCAAAAATAGCACAACTTATTCCATATTTCCTTAGGTTATAAGAATGAAAAATTATTTCTCATTTAATATTTCTTATTGCAACATGCATTCTGTAATTCTGAGTTTAAATTTTTTTTTCTCCAAGAACAGTTGATTATTAAAATAAGTTTACATTTTGTAATAATAATTACATATTTTATTGACTTTTAAGAAAAAGAATAATGATGAATAATAAGCAACCACGCGGTAGAGGGAGAGGAGCGAACAGAAGAATAGGGCTCAGTGACTTCTAACTATTTAAAAGTATAATTTTTTTAACTAAAAAAATTAAGGCCGAATTTAAGATTTAAATGGAACATTTTTAAGTGACTGAACTTTATATTTTAAGTTGTTTATGATATGTTAAATTACTAAAAGAAAATGTTTTAATATGATTTCTAACTGAAGTCTCTGGCCAATTTATTATAGGCACTGTAAAATTCTATGTAAAATCTTAATTTTTAGGTGGCACTATACACAGCTTTTTTGTTTTTCGCAACTGAAACCGGTTTGCTCTTGTTTACGCTCGTGTATCAATTAGTTAAATTAGGCGATATTTAATATAAATTCGACGTTTGGAAAGATTAGACTATATTTTATATAAATATAGAATATTTATTGTATTAGTTATTACATTAGTTATTATATTAGTATATTATAGTAATTAGACCAAATTATTAGACTCACTATAGTTTTTCAAAAATTAGATGTTTTGCACGAGTTTATAGGTAACTGTTTTATATCTAAAAATACATGTAATTGGTTTTTATTTAAGAGATTTTTTATGTACTTCCTGTTTGTATTTATTTTTAACGTATTACATTACAATGTTAACCAATTGATACAAGTACATAAACAAGTATAAAACAGTTTCAGTCGCTAAAAACAATAAAGCTCTAAAGTATCACGTGATAATTAAGATTTTACATAGAATCTTATAGTGCGTCTAATAGTTTGGCCAAGGACTGTATTGTACTTGGGACAACTTCATTTATTCGTGTTGATTAAAAAAATATGTGTATTTATTAAATAATTTAAAATACTTAAACTATTACAAATTGCAACTATCACTGAAAAGAAAAATTGAGCATCTTGGTTTGCATAAACCTACTTTACCTGTTATTCTAAAAATAAATGATGCAACTATGTAGAAACGAAGGCCGTAATTTTGGAAAAGTGTATAAAGTCACTTCAAAAGTTCCATTTATATAAATTAAAATCAAAACTGTTGCCATTCACGCGCACAATAAATTACTTCCTACAAACTCTAGTATGCTTAAAAGTGAATTAAAAAAAGCTATTGGAAAACACAATTCGAAATTCATTTAAGAAGCGCAGACGATGGTTAAGCAATCACAGATAAATAGATGCATTTCTCTTGTCATTGGTACAAGATCATGAAAAGTAAATTTTCGAGTGAAATAGAACAAAATCGAAAATGGTAGGAGTAACAGGAGTTTGTAATTGGATCTCTTGGATCAGGATCCGTTAATCGAAAACTGAAAGCGGCTGTGAAATTGTGCGGAATAAGATTTCTTAGAGTTGGGAAGATATTCCGTAGGAAAAGCTTCTTAAATATTTAGATCTATTCTGAGTGCTTTACGGTGTAATATGTCCTTAGAAGCGACACAGTTTTATCACTTTCGAAAACTATTCAGAATATATGTATTCCATTTCGAACTTGATTACAAAGAATAGCAAATTATTTACCATTTTGAAGTTTTGCACGGTTAGATACTCGTGGAAGAGTTTACACTGGAAATTGTCCTATAAAATTACCTTAAATTGAGTTTTGTTTCTGATGGCGAAAAATTATGCAATGTTAAACCACCAAAAATTTGTATTCATTTGGTGGCTACATAAAATGGAGCTCAATTTTACCATATTTTGGTATTTTTATTAGCTCTAAATATCAGTAAAAGATTGAACCTAAAATAGGTGTTTTGAAGAAACAAAACACCTATTTTCCTCCTTCTTCTTTTTTTTATTTTATAAAAGTAGAGGAAGGTTGAACTATTATTCGGTATTTTTACCATATTTTGGTATTTTCACTAGCTCCAAATATCAGTAGGAGATTGCACCAAAAGCAGGTGATTTTGAAGAAACAAAACACCTATTTTCATTCTTTCTTTTGTAAAAGTAGACGAAGGTTGCACCCTTATCGAAGAAAGAGGATTGCTTCGATGCAGAGAACATACTAGGCAGGTCAAACTATCGAAAGTATTGTAAATAATATGAATAAATTAATTTTGATTGATTTTTCCTGTTTTTAAGCTCTGTTCTCACTTTCCCGAACCTAAAAAAAAAATTTCCATATATAGTTCATCCTCAAATATAGAAAAACACATTAAATAAATAATATAATATAAAATTAACAAAAGAAAAAATAAATTTTAAAAATTGTCCACACCGGAATCGAACCCGCGCCGTCTTGCTCTGCTGCTATCACGGTATCCGCTCCACCTCGCATACACGGTGAGCGTGCAACGATATGGCTTCAAAAGCGCTCTTCCGGTCAGTTGATCTATGTACTTTGGGGGTCCATTGCACCCCTCCTAATTAACCTATAAATATTTCCTTTGGTACAAGGGTTGCGGGCATGGTACCCTATTTTGGTACCGAGTTTGAGATTTATAACTTAATATTAGAGCGAGTTACGTGGTCTTGAAAATTGACCCCTACATACCTTTTTTTTTTGTTATTTTTTATTCCATTATGCGTTCTTTAACGAAGAAAGAGGATTGTTTCTATGCAAAGAACATACTAGGCAGGTCAAACTATCGAAAGTATTGTAAATAATATAAAAAAAATTAATTTTAATTGATTTTTCCTGTTTTTAAGCTCTGTTCTCACTTTCCCGAACTTAAAAAAAATATTTTCCATATATAGTTCCTTCTCAAATATAGAAAATCACATTGAATAAATAATATAATGTAAAATTAACAAAAAAAATATTAAAAGTTGTCCACACCGGGATTCGAACCCGCGCCGTCTTGCTCAGCTGCTATCACGCTATCCGCTCCACCACGCATTCACGGTGAGCGTGCAACTATATGGCTTCAAAAGCACTCTTCCGGTCAGTTGATCGATGTACTTTGGGGGTCCATTGCACCCCTCCTAATTAACCTATAAATATTTCCTTTGGAACAAGGGTTGGGGGTATGGTACCCTATTTTGGTACCGAGTTTGAGATTTATAACTTAATAATGAAGCGAGTTACGTGGTCTTGAATATTGACCCCTACATACTTATTTTTTGTTATTTTTTATTCCATTATGCGTTCTTTAACGAAGAAAGAGGATTGTTTCTATGCAGAGAACATACTAGGCAGGTCAAACTATCGAAAGTATTGTAAATAATATGAATAAATTAATTTTAATTGATTTTTTCTGTTTTTCATCTGTGTTCTCACTTTCCCGAACTTAAAAAAAAATATTTTCCATATATAGTTCCTTCTCAAATATAGAAAAACACATTAAAAAATAACATAATGTAAATTTAACAAAAGAAAAAAAATATTTCAAAAATTGTCCACACCGGGATTAGAACTCGCGCCGCCTCGCTCAGCTGCTATCACGCTATCCGCTCCACCTCGCCCACACGGTGAGCGTGTTACTACAGCTTCAAAAGCCTTCTCCCGGTCAGTTGATCGATGTATTTTGGGGGTCCATTGCACCCCTCCTAATTAACCTATAAATATTTCCTTTGGTACAAGGGTTGGGGACATGGTACCCTATTTTGGTACCGAGTTTAAGATTTATAACTTAATATTAAAGCGATTTACGCGGTCTTGAAAATTGACCCCTACATACCTATTTTTTGTTATTTTTTATTCCATTACGCGTTCTTTAACGAAGAAAGAGGATTGTTTCTATGCAGAGAACATACTAGGCAGGTCAAACTATCGAAAGTATTGTAAATTATATGAATAAATTAATTTTAATTGATTTTTCCTGTTTTTTAGCTCTGTTCTCAAATTCCCGAACATAAAAAAATTATTTTCCATATATAGTTCCTTCTCAAATATAGAAAAACACATTAAATAAATATTATAATGTAAAATTAACAACAAAAAAAAAATTAAAAATTGTCCACAGCGGGATTCGAACCCGCGCCGTCTAGCTCAGCAGCTATCAAGCTACCCGCTCGACCACGCATACACGGTGAGCGTGCAACTGCAAGGCTTCAAAAGCACTCTTGAGGTCAGTTGATCGATGTACTTTGGGGGTCCATTGCACCCCCCCTAATTAACCTATAAATATTTCCTTTGGTACAGGGGTTGAAGGCATGGTACCCTACTTTGGTATCAAGCTTGAGATTTATAACTTAATATTAAAGCGAGTTACGTGGTCTTGAAAATTGACCCCTACATACTTATTTTATGTTATTTTGTATTCCATTATGCGTTCTTTAATGAAAAAAGATGATTGTTTCTATGCAGAGAACATACTAGGCAGATCAAACTATCGAAAGTATTGTAAATAATATGAATAAATTAATTCTAATTGATTTTTTCTATTTTTCATCTCTGTTCTCACTTTCCCGAACTTAAAAAAAATTATTTTCCATATATAGGTCCTTCTCAAATAGAGAAAAACACATTAAAAAATAATATAATGTAAATCAAACAAAAGAAAAAATTTTCTTTAAAAATTGTCCACACCGGGATTCGAACCCGCGCCGAATCGCTCAGCTACTATCAGGCTATCCGCTCCACCTCGCCCACACGGTGAGCGTGCCACTACATAGCTTCAAAAGCCCTCTCCCGGTAAGTTGATCGATGTATTTTTGGGGTCCATTTCACCCCTCCTAATTAACCTAGAAATATTTCCTTTAGTACAAGGGTTGGGGACATGGTACCCTATTTTGGTACCGAGTTTGAGATTTATAACTTAATATTAAAGCGAGTTACGTGGTCTTGAAAATTGACCCGTACATACCTATTTTTTGTTATTTTTTATTCCATTATGCGTTCTTTAACGAAGGAAGAGAATTGTTTCTATGTAGAAAACATACTTCGCAGGTCAAACTATCGAAAGTATTGTAAATAATATGAATAAATTAATTTTAATTGATTTTTTCTGTTTTTCATCTCTGTTCTCACTTTCCCGAACTTAAAAAATAATATTTTCCATATATAGTTCCTTCTCAAATATAGAAAAACAAATTAAAAAATAACATAATGTAAATTTAACAAAAGAAAAAATTTTTTTTAAAAATTGTCCACACCGGGATACGAACCCGCGCCGAATCGCTCAGCTACTATCAAGCTATCCGCTCCACCTCGCCCACACGGTGAGCGTGCCACTACATAGCTTCAAAAGCCTTCTCCCGGTAGGTTGATCTATGTACTTTGGGGGTCCATTGCACCCCTCCTAATTAACCTATAAATATTTCCTTTGGTACAAGGGATGGGGGTATGGTACCCTATTTTGGTTCCGAGTTTGAGATTTATAACTTAATACTAAAGCGAGTTACGTGCTCTTGAAAATTGACCCGTACATGATTATTTTATGTTATTTTTTATTCCATTATGCGTTCTTTAACGAAGAAAGATGATTGTTTCTATGCAGAGAACTTACCAGGTAGGCCAAACTATCGAAAGTATTGTAAATAATATGAATAAATTAATTTTAATTGATTTTTTCTGTTTTTCATCTCTGTTCTCACTTTCCCGAACTTAAAAAAATTATTTTCCATATATAGTTCCTTCTCAAATACAGAAAAACACATTAAATAAATATTATAATGTAAAATTAACAAAAAAAAAAAATTAAAAATTGTCCACACCGGGATTCGAACCCGCGCCGTCTTGCTCAGCTGCTCTCACGCTACCCGCTCCACCACGCATTCACGGTGAGCGTGCAACTACATGGCTTCAAAAGCACTCTTCCGGTCAGTTGATCGATGTACTTTGGGGGTCCATTGCACCCCTCCTAATTAACCTATAAATATTTCCTTTGGAACAAGGGTTGGGGGTATGGTACCCTATTTTGGTTCCGAGTTTGAGATTTATAACTTAATATTAAAGCGAGTTACGTGCTCTTGAAAATTGACTCGTACATGATTATTTTATGTTATTTTTTATTCCATTATGCGTTCTTAAACGAAGAAAGATGATTGTTTCTATGCAGAGAACTTACCAGGTAGGCCTAACTATCGAAAGTATTGTAAATAATATGAATATATTAATTTTAATTGATTTTTTCTGTTTTTCATCTCTGTTCTCACTTTCCCGAACTTAAAAAAATTATTTTCCATATATAGTTCCTTCTCAAATATAGAAAAACACATTAAAAAATAACATAATGTAAATTTAACAAAAGAAAAAAAAATATTTTAAAAATTGTCCACACCGGGATTAGAACTCGCGCCGCCTCGCTCAGCTGCTATCACGCTATCCGCTCCACCTCGCCCACACGGTGAGCGTGTTACTACAGCTTCAAAAGCCTTCTCCCGGTCAGTTGATCGATGTATTTTGGGGGTCCATTGCACCCCTCCTAATTAACCTATAAATATTTCCTTTGGTACAAGGGTTGGGGACATGGTACCCTATTTTGGTACCGAGTTTGAGATTTATAACTTAATATTAAAGCGATTTACGCGGTCTTGAATATTGACCCCTACATACCTATTTTTTGTTATTTTTTATTCCATTACGAGTTCTTTAACGAAGAAAGAGGATTGTTTCTATGCAGAGAACATACTAGGCAGGTCAAACTTTCGAAAGTATTGTAAATTATATGAATAAATTAATTTTAATTGATTTTTCCTGTTTTTTAGCTCTGTTCTCACATTACCGAACATAAAAAAATTATTTTCCATATATAGTTCCTTCTCAAATATAGAAAAACACATTAAATAAATATTATAATGTAAAAATAACAACAACAAAAAAATTAAAAATTGTCCACAGCGGGATTCGAACCCGCGCCGTCTAGCTCAGCAGCTATCAAGCTATCCGCTCGACCACGCATACACGGTGAGCGTGCAACTACAAGGCTTCAAAAGCACTCTTGAGGTCAGTTGATCGATGTACTTTGGGGGTCCATTGCACCCCTCCTAATTAACCTATAAATATTTCCTTTGGTACAGGGGTTGAAGGCATGGTACCCTACTTTGGTATCGAGCTTGAGATTTATAACTTAATATTAAAGCGAGTTACGTGGTCTTGAAAATTGACCCCTAAATACTTATTTTATGTTATTTTGTATTCCATTATGCGTTCTTTAATGAAAAAAGATGATTGTTTCTATGCAGAGAACATACTAGGCATGTCAAACTATAGAAAGTATTGTAAATAATATGAATAAATTAATTTTAATTGATTTTTTCTGTTTTTCATCTCTGTTCTCACTTTCCCGAACTTAAAAAAAATTATTTTCCATATATAGGTCCTTCTCAAATATAGAAAAACACATTAAAAAATAATATAATGTAAATCAAACAAAAGAAAAAAAATTTTTTAAAAATTGTCCACACCGGGATTCGAACCCGCGCCGAATCGCTCAGCTACTATCAAGCTATCCGCTCCACCTCGCCCACACGGTGAGCGTGCCACTACATGGCTTCAAAAGCCTTCTCCCGGTAGGTTGATCTATGTACTTTGGGGGTCCATTGCACCCCTCCTAATTAACCTATAAATATTTCCTTTGGTACAAGGGTTGCGGGCATGGTACCCTATTTTGGTACCGAGTTTGAGATTTATAACTTAATATTAGAGCGAGTTACGTGGTCTTGAAAATTGACCCCTACATACCTTTTTTTTTGTTATTTTTTATTCCATTATGCGTTCTTTAACGAAGAAAGAGGATTGTTTCTATGCAGAGAACATACTAGGCAGGTCAAACTATCGAAAATATTGTAAATAATATAAAAAAAATTAATTTTAATTGATTTTTCCTATTTTTAAGCTCTGTTCTCACTTTCCCGAACTTAAAAAAAATATTTTCCATATATAGTTCCTTCTCAAATATAGAAAATCACATTAAATAAAGAATATAATGTAAAATTAACAAAAAAAATATTAAAAATTGTCCACACCGGGATTCGAACCCGCGGCGTCTTGCTCAGCTGCTATCACGCTATCCGCTCCACCACGCATACACGGTAAGCGTGCTACTACATGGCTACAAAAGCACTCTTCCGGTCAGTTGATCGATGTACTTTGGGGGTCCATTGCAACCCTCCTAATTAACCTATAAATATTTCCTCTGGAACAAGGGTTGGGGGTATGGTACCCTATTTTGGTTCCGAGTTTGAGATTTATAACTTAATACTAAAGCGAGTTACGTGCTCTTGAAAATTGACCCGTACATGATTATTTTATGTTATTTTTTATTCCATTATGCGTTCTTTAACGAAGAAAGAGGATTGTTTCTATGCAGAGAACATACTAGGCAGGTCAAACTATCGAAAGTATTGTAAATAATATGAATAAATTAATTTTAATTGATTTTTTCTGTTTTTCATCTCTGTTTTCACTTTCCCGAACTTAAAAAAAAAATATTTTCCATATATAGTTCCTTCTCAAATGTAGAAAAACACATTAAAAAATAACATAATGTAAATTTAACAAAAGAAAAAAAATATTTTAAACATTGTCCACACCGGGATTAGAACTCGCTCCGCCTCGCTCAGCTGCTATCACGCTATCCGCTCCACCTCGCCCACACGGTGAGGGTGCATCTACAAGGCTTCAAAAGCACTCTTGAGGACAGTTGATCGATGTACTTTGGGGGTCCATTGCACCCCTCCTAATTAACCTATAAATATTTCCTTTGGTACAGGGGTTGAAGGCATGGTACCCTACTTTGGTATCGAGCTTGAGATTTATAACTTAATATTAAAGCGAGTTACGTGGTCTTGAAAATTGACACCTACATACTTATTTTATGTTATTTTGTATTCCATTATGCGTTCTTTAATGAAAAAAGATGATTGTTTCTATGCAGAGAACATACTAGGCAGATCAAACTATCGAAAGTATTGTAAATAATATGAATAAATTAATTTTAATTGATTTTTTCTGTTTTTCATCTCTGTTCTCACTTTCCCGAACTTAAAAAAAATTATTTTCCATATATAGGTCCTTCTCAAATATAGAAAAACACATTAAAAAATAATATAATGTAAATCAAACAAAAGAAAAAAAAATTTTTAAAAATTGTCCACACCGGGATTCGAACCCGCGCCGAATCGCTCAGCTACTATCAGGCTATCCGCTCCACCTCGCCCACACGGTGAGCGTGCCACTACATAGCTTCAAAAGCCTTCTCCCGGTAAGTTGATCGATGTATTTTTGGGGTCCATTGCACCCCTCCTAATTAACCTAGAAATATTTCGTTTAGTACAAGGGTTGGGGACATGGTACCCTATTTTGGTACCGAGTTTGAGATTTATAACTTAATATTAAAGCGAGTTACGTGGTCTTGAAAATTGACCCGTACATACCTATTTTTTGTTATTTTTTATTCCATTATGCGTTCTTTAACGAAGGAAGATGATTGTTTCTATGCAGAGAACTTACCAGGTAGGCCAAACTATCGAAAGTATTGTAAATAATATGAATAAATTAATTTTAATTGATTTTTTCTGTTTTTCATCTCTGTTCTCACTTTCCCGAACTTAAAAAAATTATTTTCCATATATAGTTCCTTCTCAAATACAGAAAAACACATTAAATAAATATTATAATGTAAAATTAACAAAAAAAAAAATTAAAAATTGTCCACACCGGGATTCGAACCCGCGCCGTCTTGCTCAGCTGCTCTCACGCTATCCGCTCCACCACGCATTCACGGTGAGCGTGCAACTACATGGCTTCAAAAGCACTCTTCCGGTCAGTTGATCCATGTACTTTGGGGGTCCATTGCACCCCTCCTAATTAACCTATAAATATTTCCTTTGGAACAAGGGTTGGGGGTATGGTACCCTATTTTGGTTCCGAGTTTGAGATTTATAACTTAATATTAAAGCGAGTTACGTGCTCTTGAAAATTGACCCGTACATGATTATTTTATGTTATTTTTTATTCCATTATGCGTTCTTAAACGAAGAAAGATGATTGTTTCTATGCAGAGAACTTACCAGGTAGGCCTAACTATCGAAAGTATTGTAAATAATATGAATATATTAATTTTAATTGATTTTTTCTGTTTTTCATCTCTGTTCTCACTTTCCCGAACTTAAAAAAATTATTTTCCATATATAGTTCCTTCTCAAATATAGAAAAACACATTAAAAAATAATATAATGTAAATCAAACAAAAGAAAAAAATTTTTTTAAAAATTGTCCACACCGGGATTCGAACCCGCGCCGAATCGCTCAGCTACTATCAAGCTATCCGCTCCACCTCGCCCACACGGTGAGCGTGCCACTACATAGCTTCAAAAGCCTTCTCCCGGTAGGTTGATCTATGTACTTTGGGGGTCCATTGCACCCCTCCTAATTAACCTATAATTATTTCCTTTGGTACAAGGGTTGCGGGCATGGTACCCTATTTTGGTACCAAATTGAGATTTATAACTTAATATTAGAGCGAGTTACGTGGTCTTGAAAATTTACCCCTACATACCTTTTTTTTGTTATTTTTTATTCCATTATGCGTTCTTTAACGAAGAAAGAGGATTGTTTCTATGCAGAGAACATACTAGGCAGGTCAAACTATCGAAAGTATTGTAAATAATATAAAAAAAATTAATTTTAATTGATTTTTCCTATTTTTAAGCTCTGTTCTCACTTTCCCGAACTTAAAAAAAATATTTTCCATATATAGTTCCTTCTCAAATATAGAAAATCACATTAAATAAAGAATATAATGTAAAATTAACAAAAAAAATATTAAAAATTGTCCACACCGGGATTCGAACCCGCGCCGTCTTGCTCAGCTGCTATCACGCTATCCGCTCCACCACGCATACACGGTAAGTGTGCAACTACATGGCTACAAAAGCACTCTTCCGGTCAGTTGATCGATGTACTTTGGGGGTCCATTGCAACCCTCCTAATTAACCTATAAATATTTCCTCTGGAACAAGGGTTGGGGGTATAGTACCCTATTTTGGTTCCGAGTTTGAGATTTATAACTTAATATTAAAGCGAGTTACGTGCTCTTGAAAATTGACCCGTACATGATTATTTTATGTTATTTTTTATTCCATTATGCGTTCTTTAACGAAGAAAGAGGATTGTTTCTATGCAGAGAACATACTAGGCAGGTCAAACTATCGAAATTATTGTAAATAATATGAATAAATTAATTTTAATTGATTTTTTCTGTTTTTCATCTCTGTTTTCACTTTCCCGAACTTAAAAAAAAAATATTTTCCATATATAGTTCCTTCTCAAATGTAGAAAAACACATTAAAAAATAACATAATGTAAATTTAACAAAAGAAAAAAAATATTTTAAAAATTGTCCACACCGGGATTAGAACTCGCTCCGCCTCGCTCAGCTGCTATCACGCTATCCGCTCCACCTCGCCCACACGGTGAGCGTGCATCTACAAGGCTTCAAAAGCACTCTTGAGGTCAGTTGATCGATGTACTTTGGGGGTCCATTGCACCCCTCCTAATTAACCTATAAATATTTCCTTTGGTACAGGGGCTGAAGGCATGGTACCCTACTTTGGTATCGAGCTTGAGATTTATAACTTAATATTAAAGCGAGTTACGTGGTCTTGAAAATTGACACCTACATACTTATTTTATGTTATTTTGTATTCCATTATGCGTTCTTTAATGAAAAAAGATGATTGTTTCTATGCAGAGAACATACTAGGCAGATCAAACTATCGAAAGTATTGTAAATAATATGAATAAATTAATTTTAATTGATTTTTTCTGTTTTTCATCTCTGTTCTCACTTTCCCGAACTTAAAAAAAATTATTTTCCATATATAGGTCCTTCTCAAATATAGAAAAACACATTAAAAAATAATATAATGTAAATCAAACAAAAGAAAAAAAAAATTTTAAAAATTGTCCACACCGGGATTCGAACCCGCGCCGAATCGCTCAGCTACTATCAGGCTATCCGCTCCACCTCGCCCACACGGTGAGCGTGCCACTACATAGCTTCAAAAGCCTTCTCCCGGTAAGTTGATCGATGTATTTTTGGGGTCCATTGCACCCCTCCTAATTAACCTAGAAATATTTCCTTTAGTACAAGGGTTGGGGACATGGTACCCTATTTTGGTACCGAGTTTGAGATTTATAACTTAATATTAAAGCGAGTTACGTGGTCTTGAAAATTGACCCGTACATACCTATTTTTTGTTATTTTTTATTCCATTATGCGTTCTTTAACGAAGGAAGAGAATTGTTTCTATGTAGAGAACATACTAGGCAGGTCAAACTATCGAAAGTATTGTAAATTATATGAATAAATTAATTTTAATTGATTTTTCCTGTTTTTTAGCTCTGTTCTCAAATTCCCGAACATAAAAAAATTATTTTCCATATATAGTTCCTTCTCAAATATAGAAAAACACATTAAATAAATATTATAATGTAAAATTAACAACAAAAAAAAAATTAAAAATTGTCCACAGCGGGATTCGAACCCGCGCCGTCTAGCTCAGCAGCTATCAAGCTACCCGCTCGACCACGCATACACGGTGAGCGTGCAACTGCAAGGCTTCAAAAGCACTCTTGAGGTCAGTTGATCGATGTACTTTGGGGGTCCATTGCACCCCCCCTAATTAACCTATAAATATTTCCTTTGGTACAGGGGTTGAAGGCATGGTACCCTACTTTGGTATCAAGCTTGAGATTTATAACTTAATATTAAAGCGAGTTACGTGGTCTTGAAAATTGACCCCTACATACTTATTTTATGTTATTTTGTATTCCATTATGCGTTCTTTAATGAAAAAAGATGATTGTTTCTATGCAGAGAACATACTAGGCAGATCAAACTATCGAAAGTATTGTAAATAATATGAATAAATTAATTCTAATTGATTTTTTCTGTTTTTCATCTCTGTTCTCACTTTCCCGAACTTAAAAAAAATTATTTTCCATATATAGGTCCTTCTCAAATAGAGAAAAACACATTAAAAAATAATATAATGTAAATCAAACAAAAGAAAAAATTTTCTTTAAAAATTGTCCACACCGGGATTCGAACCCGCGCCGAATCGCTCAGCTACTATCAGGCTATCCGCTCCACCTCGCCCACACGGTGAGCGTGCCACTACATAGCTTCAAAAGCCCTCTCCCGGTAAGTTGATCGATGTATTTTTGGGGTCCATTTCACCCCTCCTAATTAACCTAGAAATATTTCCTTTAGTACAAGGGTTGGGGACATGGTACCCTATTTTGGTACCGAGTTTGAGATTTATAACTTAATATTAAAGCGAGTTACGTGGTCTTGAAAATTGACCCGTACATACCTATTTTTTGTTATTTTTTATTCCATTATGCGTTCTTTAACGAAGGAAGAGAATTGTTTCTATGTAGAGAACATACTAGGCAGGTCAAACTATCGAAAGTATTGTAAATAATATGAATAAATTAATTTTAATTGATTTTTTCTGTTTTTCATCTCTGTTCTCACTTTCCCGAACTTAAAAAATAATATTTTCCATATATAGTTCCTTCTCAAATATAGAAAAACAAATTAAAAAATAACATAATGTAAATTTAACAAAAGAAAAAATTTTTTTTAAAAATTGTCCACACCGGGATACGAACCCGCGCCGAATCGCTCAGCTACTATCAAGCTATCCGCTCCACCTCGCCCACACGGTGAGCGTGCCACTACATAGCTTCAAAAGCCTTCTCCCGGTAGGTTGATCTATGTACTTTGGGGGTCCATTGCACCCCTCCTAATTAACCTATAAATATTTCCTTTGGTACAAGGGATGGGGGTATGGTACCCTATTTTGGTTCCGAGTTTGAGATTTATAACTTAATACTAAAGCGAGTTACGTGCTCTTGAAAATTGACCCGTACATGATTATTTTATGTTATTTTTTATTCCATTATGCGTTCTTTAACGAAGAAAGATGATTGTTTCTATGCAGAGAACTTACCAGGTAGGCCAAACTATCGAAAGTATTGTAAATAATATGAATAAATTAATTTTAATTGATTTTTTCTGTTTTTCATCTCTGTTCTCACTTTCCCGAACTTAAAAAAATTATTTTCCATATATAGTTCCTTCTCAAATACAGAAAAACACATTAAATAAATATTATAATGTAAAATTAACAAAAAAAAAAATTAAAAATTGTCCACACCGGGATTCGAACCCGCGCCGTCTTGCTCAGCTGCTCTCACGCTACCCGCTCCACCACGCATTCACGGTGAGCGTGCAACTACATGGCTTCAAAAGCACTCTTCCGGTCAGTTGATCGATGTACTTTGGGGGTCCATTGCACCCCTCCTAATTAACCTATAAATATTTCCTTTGGAACAAGGGTTGGGGGTATGGTACCCTATTTTGGTTCCGAGTTTGAGATTTATAACTTAATATTAAAGCGAGTTACGTGCTCTTGAAAATTGACCCGTACATGATTATTTTATGTTATTTTTTATTCCATTATGCGTTCTTAAACGAAGAAAGATGATTGTTTCTATGCAGAGAACTTACCAGGTAGGCCTAACTATCGAAAGTATTGTAAATAATATGAATATATTAATTTTAATTGATTTTTTCTGTTTTTCATCTCTGTTCTCACTTTCCCGAACTTAAAAAAATTATTTTCCATATATAGTTCCTTCTCAAATATAGAAAAACACATTAAAAAATAACATAATGTAAATTTAACAAAAGAAAAAAAAATATTTTAAAAATTGTCCACACCGGGATTAGAACTCGCGCCGCCTCGCTCAGCTGCTATCACGCTATCCGCTCCACCTCGCCCACACGGTGAGCGTGTTACTACAGCTTCAAAAGCCTTCTCCCGGTCAGTTGATCGATGTATTTTGGGGGTCCATTGCACCCCTCCTAATTAACCTATAAATATTTCCTTTGGTACAAGGGTTGGGGACATGGTACCCTATTTTGGTACCGAGTTTGAGATTTATAACTTAATATTAAAGCGATTTACGCGGTCTTGAATATTGACCCCTACATACCTATTTTTTGTTATTTTTTATTCCATTACGAGTTCTTTAACGAAGAAAGAGGATTGTTTCTATGCAGAGAACATACTAGGCAGGTCAAACTTTCGAAAGTATTGTAAATTATATGAATAAATTAATTTTAATTGATTTTTCCTGTTTTTTAGCTCTGTTCTCACATTACCGAACATAAAAAAATTATTTTCCATATATAGTTCCTTCTCAAATATAGAAAAACACATTAAATAAATATTATAATGTAAAAATAACAACAAAAAAAAAATTAAAAATTGTCCACACCGGGATTCGAACCCGCGGCGTCTTGCTCAGCTGCTATCACGCTATCCGCTCCACCACGCATACACGGTAAGCGTGCTACTACATGGCTACAAAAGCACTCTTCCGGTCAGTTGATCGATGTACTTTGGGGGTCCATTGCAACCCTCCTAATTAACCTATAAATATTTCCTCTGGAACAAGGGTTGGGGGTATGGTACCCTATTTTGGTTCCGAGTTTGAGATTTATAACTTAATACTAAAGCGAGTTACGTGCTCTTGAAAATTGACCCGTACATGATTATTTTATGTTATTTTTTATTCCATTATGCGTTCTTTAACGAAGAAAGAGGATTGTTTCTATGCAGAGAACATACTAGGCAGGTCAAACTATCGAAAGTATTGTAAATAATATGAATAAATTAATTTTAATTGATTTTTTCTGTTTTTCATCTCTGTTTTCACTTTCCCGAACTTAAAAAAAAAATATTTTCCATATATAGTTCCTTCTCAAATGTAGAAAAACACATTAAAAAATAACATAATGTAAATTTAACAAAAGAAAAAAAATATTTTAAACATTGTCCACACCGGGATTAGAACTCGCTCCGCCTCGCTCAGCTGCTATCACGCTATCCGCTCCACCTCGCCCACACGGTGAGGGTGCATCTACAAGGCTTCAAAAGCACTCTTGAGGACAGTTGATCGATGTACTTTGGGGGTCCATTGCACCCCTCCTAATTAACCTATAAATATTTCCTTTGGTACAGGGGTTGAAGGCATGGTACCCTACTTTGGTATCGAGCTTGAGATTTATAACTTAATATTAAAGCGAGTTACGTGGTCTTGAAAATTGACACCTACATACTTATTTTATGTTATTTTGTATTCCATTATGCGTTCTTTAATGAAAAAAGATGATTGTTTCTATGCAGAGAACATACTAGGCAGATCAAACTATCGAAAGTATTGTAAATAATATGAATAAATTAATTTTAATTGATTTTTTCTGTTTTTCATCTCTGTTCTCACTTTCCCGAACTTAAAAAAAATTATTTTCCATATATAGGTCCTTCTCAAATATAGAAAAACACATTAAAAAATAATATAATGTAAATCAAACAAAAGAAAAAAAAATTTTTAAAAATTGTCCACACCGGGATTCGAACCCGCGCCGAATCGCTCAGCTACTATCAGGCTATCCGCTCCACCTCGCCCACACGGTGAGCGTGCCACTACATAGCTTCAAAAGCCTTCTCCCGGTAAGTTGATCGATGTATTTTTGGGGTCCATTGCACCCCTCCTAATTAACCTAGAAATATTTCGTTTAGTACAAGGGTTGGGGACATGGTACCCTATTTTGGTACCGAGTTTGAGATTTATAACTTAATATTAAAGCGAGTTACGTGGTCTTGAAAATTGACCCGTACATACCTATTTTTTGTTATTTTTTATTCCATTATGCGTTCTTTAACGAAGGAAGATGATTGTTTCTATGCAGAGAACTTACCAGGTAGGCCAAACTATCGAAAGTATTGTAAATAATATGAATAAATTAATTTTAATTGATTTTTTCTGTTTTTCATCTCTGTTCTCACTTTCCCGAACTTAAAAAAATTATTTTCCATATATAGTTCCTTCTCAAATACAGAAAAACACATTAAATAAATATTATAATGTAAAATTAACAAAAAAAAAAATTAAAAATTGTCCACACCGGGATTCGAACCCGCGCCGTCTTGCTCAGCTGCTCTCACGCTATCCGCTCCACCACGCATTCACGGTGAGCGTGCAACTACATGGCTTCAAAAGCACTCTTCCGGTCAGTTGATCCATGTACTTTGGGGGTCCATTGCACCCCTCCTAATTAACCTATAAATATTTCCTTTGGAACAAGGGTTGGGGGTATGGTACCCTATTTTGGTTCCGAGTTTGAGATTTATAACTTAATATTAAAGCGAGTTACGTGCTCTTGAAAATTGACCCGTACATGATTATTTTATGTTATTTTTTATTCCATTATGCGTTCTTAAACGAAGAAAGATGATTGTTTCTATGCAGAGAACTTACCAGGTAGGCCTAACTATCGAAAGTATTGTAAATAATATGAATATATTAATTTTAATTGATTTTTTCTGTTTTTCATCTCTGTTCTCACTTTCCCGAACTTAAAAAAATTATTTTCCATATATAGTTCCTTCTCAAATATAGAAAAACACATTAAAAAATAATATAATGTAAATCAAACAAAAGAAAAAAATTTTTTTAAAAATTGTCCACACCGGGATTCGAACCCGCGCCGAATCGCTCAGCTACTATCAAGCTATCCGCTCCACCTCGCCCACACGGTGAGCGTGCCACTACATAGCTTCAAAAGCCTTCTCCCGGTAGGTTGATCTATGTACTTTGGGGGTCCATTGCACCCCTCCTAATTAACCTATAATTATTTCCTTTGGTACAAGGGTTGCGGGCATGGTACCCTATTTTGGTACCAAATTGAGATTTATAACTTAATATTAGAGCGAGTTACGTGGTCTTGAAAATTTACCCCTACATACCTTTTTTTTGTTATTTTTTATTCCATTATGCGTTCTTTAACGAAGAAAGAGGATTGTTTCTATGCAGAGAACATACTAGGCAGGTCAAACTATCGAAAGTATTGTAAATAATATAAAAAAAATTAATTTTAATTGATTTTTCCTATTTTTAAGCTCTGTTCTCACTTTCCCGAACTTAAAAAAAATATTTTCCATATATAGTTCCTTCTCAAATATAGAAAATCACATTAAATAAAGAATATAATGTAAAATTAACAAAAAAAATATTAAAAATTGTCCACACCGGGATTCGAACCCGCGTCGTCTTGCTCAGCTGCTATCACGCTATCCGCTCCACCACGCATACACGGTAAGTGTGCAACTACATGGCTACAAAAGCACTCTTCCGGTCAGTTGATCGATGTACTTAGGGGGTCCATTGCAACCCTCCTAATTAACCTATAAATATTTCCTCTGGAACAAGGGTTGGGGGTATAGTACCCTATTTTGGTTCCGAGTTTGAGATTTATAACTTAATATTAAAGCGAGTTACGTGCTCTTGAAAATTGACCCGTACATGATTATTTTATGTTATTTTTTATTCCATTATGCGTTCTTTAACGAAGAAAGAGGATTGTTTCTATGCAGAGAACATACTAGGCAGGTCAAACTATCGAAATTATTGTAAATAATATGAATAAATTAATTTTAATTGATTTTTTCTGTTTTTCATCTCTGTTTTCACTTTCCCGAACTTAAAAAAAAAATATTTTCCATATATAGTTCCTTCTCAAATGTAGAAAAACACATTAAAAAATAACATAATGTAAATTTAACAAAAGAAAAAAAATATTTTAAAAATTGTCCACACCGGGATTAGAACTCGCTCCGCCTCGCTCAGCTGCTATCACGCTATCCGCTCCACCTCGCCCACACGGTGAGCGTGCATCTACAAGGCTTCAAAAGCACTCTTGAGGTCAGTTGATCGATGTACTTTGGGGGTCCATTGCACCCCTCCTAATTAACCTATAAATATTTCCTTTGGTACAGGGGCTGAAGGCATGGTACCCTACTTTGGTATCGAGCTTGAGATTTATAACTTAATATTAAAGCGAGTTACGTGGTCTTGAAAATTGACACCTACATACTTATTTTATGTTATTTTGTATTCCATTATGCGTTCTTTAATGAAAAAAGATGATTGTTTCTATGCAGAGAACATACTAGGCAGATCAAACTATCGAAAGTATTGTAAATAATATGAATAAATTAATTTTAATTGATTTTTTCTGTTTTTCATCTCTGTTCTCACTTTCCCGAACTTAAAAAAAATTATTTTCCATATATAGGTCCTTCTCAAATATAGAAAAACACATTAAAAAATAATATAATGTAAATCAAACAAAAGAAAAAAAAATTTTAAAAATTGTCCACACCGGGATTCGAACCCGCGCCGAATCGCTCAGCTATTATCAGGCTATCCGCTCCACCTCGCCCACACGGTGAGCGTGCCACTACATAGCTTCAAAAGCCTTCTCCCGGTAAGTTGATCGATGTATTTTTGGGGTCCATTGCACCCCTCCTAATTAACCTAGAAATATTTCCTTTAGTACAAGGGTTGGGGACATGGTACCCTATTTTGGTACCGAGTTTGAGATTTATAACTTAATATTAAAGCGAGTTACGTGGTCTTGAAAATTGACCCGTACATACCTATTTTTTGTTATTTTTTATTCCATTATGCGTTCTTTAACGAAGGAAGAGAATTATTTCTATGTAGAGAACATACTAGGCAGGTCAAACTATCGAAAGTATTGTAAATAATATGAATAAATTAATTTTAATTGATTTTTTCTGTTTTTCATCTCTGTTCTCACTTTCCCGAACTTAAAAAAAAAATATTTTCCATATATAGTTCCTTCTCAAATATAGAAAAACACATTAAAAAATAACATAATGTAAATTTAACAAAAGAAAAAAAATATTTTAAAAATTGTCCACACCGGGATTAGAACTCGCGCCGCCTCGCTCAGCTGCTATCACGCTATCCGCTCCACCTCGCCCACACGGTGAGCGTGCATCTACAAGGCTTCAAAAGCACTCTTGAGGTCAGTTGATCGATGTACTTTGGGGGTCCATTGCACCCCTCCTAATTAACCTATAAATATTTCCTTTGGTACAGGGGTTGAAGGCATGGTACCCTACTTTGGTATCGAGCTTGAGATTTATAACTTAATATTAAAGCGAGTTACGTGGTCTTGAAAATTGACACCTACATACTTATTTTATGTTATTTTGTATTCCATTATGCGTTCTTTAATGAAAAAAGATGATTGTTTCTATGCAGAGAACATACTAGGCAGATCAAACTATCGAAAGTATTGTAAATAATATGAATAAATTAATTTTAATTGATTTTTTCTGTTTTTCATCTCTGTTCTCACTTTCCCGAACTTAAAAAAAATTATTTTCCATATATAGGTCCTTCTCAAATATAGAAAAACACATTAAAAAATAATATAATGTAAATCAAACAAAAGAAAAAAAAATTTTAAAAATTGTCCACACCGGGATTCGAACCCGCGCCGAATCGCTCAGCTACTATCAGGCTATCCGCTCCACCTCGCCCACACGGTGAGCGTGCCACTACATAGCTTCAAAAGCCTTCTCCCGGTAAGTTGATCGATGTATTTTTGGGGTCCATTGCACCCCTCCTAATTAACCTAGAAATATTTCCTTTAGTACAATGGTTGGGGACATGGTACCCTATTTTGGTACCGAGTTTGAGATTTATAACTTAATATTAAAGCGAGTTACGTGGTCTTGAAAATTGACCCGTACATACCTATTTTTTGTTATTTTTTATTCCATTATGAATTCTTTAACGAAGGAAGAGAATTGTTTCTATGTAGAGAACATACTAGGCTGGTCAAACTATCGAAAGTATTGTAAATAATATGAATAAATTAATTTTAATTGATTTTTTCTGTTTTTCATCTCTGTTCTCACTTTCCCGAACTTAAAAAAAAATATTTTCCATATATAGTTCCTTCTCATTTGAGAAGGAACTATATATGGAAAATATTTTTTTAATGTGTTTTTTATAGAAAAACACATTAAAAAATAACATAATGTAAATTTAACAAAAGAAAAAAAATATTTTAAAAATTGTCCACACCGGGATTAGAACTCGCGCCGCCTCGCTCAGCTGCTATCACGCTATCCGCTCCACCTCGCCCACACGGTGAGCGTGCATCTACAAGGCTTCAAAAGCACTCTTGAGGTCAGTTGATCGATGTACTTTGGGGGTCCATTGCACCCCTCCTAATTAACCTATAAATATTTCCTTTGGTACAGGGGTTGAAGGCATGGTACCCTACTTTGGTATCGAGCTTGAGATTTATAACTTAATATTAAAGCGAGTTACGTGGTCTTGAAAATTGACACCTACATACTTATTTTATGTTATTTTGTATTCCATTATGCGTTCTTTAATGAAAAAAGATGATTGTTTCTATGCAGAAAACATACTAGGCAGATCAAACTATCGAAAGTATTGTAAATAATATGAATAAATTAATTTTAATTGATTTTTTCTGTTTTTCATCTCTGTTCTCACTTTCCCGAACTTAAAAAAAATTATTTTCCATATATAGGTCCTTCTCAAATATAGAAAAACACATTAAAAAATAATATAATGTAAATCAAACAAAAGAAAAAAAAATTTTAAAAATTGTCCACACCGGGATTCGAACCCGCGCCGAATCGCTCAGCTACTATCAGGCTATCCGCTCCACCTCGCCCACACGGTGAGCGTGCCACTACATAGCTTCAAAAGCCTTCTCCCGGTAAGTTGATCGATGTATTTTTGGGGTCCATTGCACCCCTCCTAAATAACCTAGAAATATTTCCTTTAGTACAAGGGTTGGGGACATGGTACCCTATTTTGGTACCGAGTTTGAGATTTATAACTTAATATTAAAGCGAGTTACGTGGTCTTGAAAATTGACCCGTACATACCTATTTTTTGTTATTTTTTATTCCATTATGCGTTCTTTAACGAAGGAAGAGAATTGTTTCTATGTAGAGAACATACTAGGCAGGTCAAACTATCGAAAGTATTGTAAATAATATGAATAAATTAATTTTAATTGATTTTTTCTGTTTTTCATCTCTGTTCTCACTTTCCCGAACTTAAAAAAAAATATTTTCCATATATAGTTCCTTCTCAAATATAGAAAAACACATTAAAAAATAACATAATGTAAATTTAACAAAAGAAAAAAAATATTTTAAAAATTGTCCACACCGGGATTAGAACTCGCGCCGCCTCGCTCAGCTGCTATCACGCTATCCGCTCCACCTCGCCCACACGGTGAGCGTGCATCTAAAAGGCTTCAAAAGCACTCTTGAGGTCAGTTGATCGATGTACTTTGGGGGCCATTGCACCCCTCCTAATTAACCTATAAATATTTCCTTTGGTACAGGGGTTGAAGGCATGGTACCCTACTTTGGTATCGAGCTTGAGATTTATAACTTAATATTAAAGCGAGTTACGTGGTCTTGAAAATTGACACCTACATACTTATTTTATGTTATTTTGTATTCCATTATGCGTTCTTTAATGAAAAAAGATGATTGTTTCTATGCAGAGAACATACTAGACAGATCAAACTATCGAAAGTATTGTAAATAATATGAATAAATTAATTTTAATTGATTTTTTCTGTTTTTCATCTCTGTTCTCACTTTCCCGAACTTAAAAAAAATTATTTTCCATATATAGGTCCTTCTCAAATATAGAAATACACATTAAAAAATAATATAATGTAAATCAAACAAAAGAAAAAATTTTTTTTAAAAATTGTCCACACCGGGATTCGAACCCGCGCCGAATCGCTCAGCTACTATCAGGCTATCCGCTCCACCTCGCCCACACGGTGAGCATGCCACTACATAGCTTCAAAAGCCTTCTCCCGGTAAGTTGATCGATGTATTTTTGGGGTCCATTGCACCCCTCCTAATTAACCTATAAATATTTCCTTTGGTACAAGGGTTGGGGACATGGTACCCTATTTTGGTACCGAGTTTGAGATTTATAACTTAATATTAAAGCGAGTTACGTGATCTTGAAAATTGACCCCTACATACCTATTTTTTGTTATTTTTTATTCCATTATGCGTTCTTTAACAAAGAAAGAGGATTGTTTGTATGCAGAGAACATACTAGGCAGGTCAAACTATCGAAAGTATTGTAAATAATATGAATAAATTAATTTTAATTCATTTTTCCTGTTTTTAAGCTCTGTTCTCACATTCCCGAACTTAAAAAAAAAATTTTTCCATATATAGTTCCTTCTAAAATATAGAAAAACACATTAAAAAATATTATAATGTAAAATTAACAACAAAAAAAAAAATAAATAAAAATTGTCCACACCGGGATTCGAACCCGCACCGAATCGCTCAGCTACTATCAGGCTATCCGCTCCACCTCGCCCACACGGTGAGCGTGCCACTACATAGCTTCAAAAGCTTTCTCCCGGTAAGTTGATCGATGTATTTTGGGGGTCCATTGCACCCCTCCTAATTAACCTAGAAATATTTCCTTTAGTACAAGGGTTGGGGAAATGGTACCCTATTTTGGTACCGAGTTTGAGATTTATAACTTAATATTAAAGCGAGTTACGTGGTCTTGAAAATTGACCCGTACATACCTATTTTTTGTTATTTTTTATTCCATTATGCGTTCTTTAACGAAGAAAGAGGATTGTTTCTATGTAGAGAACATACTAGGCAGGTCAAACTATCGAAAGTATTGTAAATAATATGAATAAATTAATTTTAATTGATTTTTTTCTGTTTTTCATCTCGTGTTCTCACTTTCCCGAACTTAAAAAAAAATTTTTCCATATATAGTTCCTTCTAAAATATAGAAAAACACATTAAAAAATAACTTAATGTAAATTTAACAAAAGAAAAAAAATATTTTAAAAAATGTCCACACCGGGATCAGAACTCGCGCCGCCTCGCTCAGCTGCTATCACGCTATCCGCTCCACCTCGCCCACACGGTGAGCGTGTTTCTACAGCTTCAAAAGCCTTCTCCCGGTCAGTTGATCGATGTATTTTGGGGGTCCATTGCACCCCTCCTAATTAACCTATAAATATTTCCTTTGGTACAAGGGTTGGGGACATGATACCCTATTTTGGTACCGAGTTTGAGATTTATAACTTAATATTAAAGCGAGTTACGTGATCTTGAAAATTGACCCCTACATACCTATTTTTTGTTATTTTTTATTCCATTATGCGTTCTTTAACGAAGAAAGAGGATTGTTTCTATGCAGAGAACATACTAGGCAGGTCAAACTATCGAAAGTATTGTGAATAATATGAATAAATTAATTTGAATTGATTTTTCCTGTTTTTAAGCTCTGTTCTCACATTCCCGAACTTAAAAAAATTATTTTCCATATATAGTTCCTTCTCAAATATAGAAAAACACATTAAACAAATATTATAAAGTAAAATTAACAAAAAAAAAAAAAAATTAAAAATTGTCCACACTAGGATTCGAACCCACGCCGTCTAGCTCAGCAGCAATCACGCTATCCGCTCGACCACGCATACACGGTGAGTGTACAACTACAAGGCTTCAAAAGCACTCTTGAGGTCAGTTGATCGATGTACTTTGGGGGTCCATTGCACCCATCCTAATTAACTTATAAATATTTCCTTTGGCTCAAGGGTTGGGGACATGGTACCCTATTTTGGTACCGAGTTTGAGATTTATAACTTAATATTAAAGCGAGTTACGTGGTCTTGAAAATTGACCCCTACATACCTATTTTTTGTTATTTTTTATTCCATTATGCGTTCTTTAACGAAGAAAGAGGATTGTTTCTATGCAAAGAACATACTAGGCAGGTCAAAATATCGAAAGTATTGTAAATAATATGAATAAATTAATTTTAATTGATTTTTCCTGTTTTTCATCTCTGTTCTCAAATTCCCGAATTTAAAAAAAATTATTTTCCATATATAGGTCCTTCTCAAATATAGAAAAACAAATTAAAAAATAATATAATGTAAATTAAACAAAAGAAAAAAAATTTTTTAAAAATTGTCCACACCGGGATCTACGAACCCACGCCGAATCGCTCAGTTACTATCAGGCTATCCGCTCCACCTCGCCCACACGGTGAGCGTGCCACTACATAGCTTCAAAAGCCTTCTCCCGGTCAGTTGATCGATGTAATTTGGGGGTCCATTGCACCCCTCCTAATTAACCTAGAAATATATTTCCTTTAGTACAAGGGTTGGGGACATGGTACCCTATTTTGGTGCCGAGTTTGAGATTTATAACTTAATATTAAAGCGAGTTACGTGGTCTTGAAAATTGACCCGTACATACCTATTTTTTGTTATTTTTTATTCCATTATGCGTTCTTTAACGAAGAAAGAGGATTGTTTCTATGTAGAGCACATACTAGGCAGGTCAAACTATCGAAAGTATTGTAAATAATATGAATAAATTAATTTTAATTGATTTTTTCTGTTTTTCATCTCTGTTCTCACTTTCCCGAACTTAAAAAAAAATATTTTCCATATATAGTTCCTTCTCAAATATAGAAAAACACATTAAAAAATAACATAATGTAAATTTAACAAAAGAAAAAAAATATTTTAAAAAATGTCCACACCGGGATTAGAACTCGCGCCGCCTCGCTCAGCTGCTATCACGCTATCCGCTCCACCTCGCCCACACGGTGAGCGTGTTACTACAGCTTCAAAAGCCTCCCCCCGGTCAGTTGATCGATGTATTTTGGGGGTTCATTGCACCCCTTCTAATTAACCTATAAATATTTCCTTTGGTACAAGGGTTGGGGACATGGTACCCTATTTTGGTACCGAGTTTGAGATTTATAACTTAATATTAAAGCGAGTTACGTGATCTTGAAAATTGACCCCTACATACCTATTTTTTGTTATTCTTTATTCCATTATGCGTTCTTTAACGAAGAAAGAGGATTGTTTCTATGCAGAGAACATACTAGGCAGGTCAAACTATCGAAAGTATTGTAAATAATATGAATAAATTAATTTTAATTGATTTTTCCTGTTTTTAAGCTCTGTTCTCACATTCCCGAACTTAAAAAAATTATTTTCCATATATAGTTCCTTCTCAAATATAGAAAAACACATTAAACAAATATTATAAAGTAAAATTAACAAAAAAAAAAAAAAAAATTAAAAATTGTCCACACCAGGATTTGAACCCGCGCCGTCTAGCTCAGAAGCAATCATGCTATCCGCTCGACCACGCATACACGGTGAGCGTGCAACTACAAGGCTTCAAAAGCACTCTTGAGGTCAGTTGATCGATGTACTTTGGGGGTCCATTGCACCCCTCCTAATTAACCTATAAATAATTCCTTTGGCTCAAGGGTTGAGGACATGGTACCCTATTTTGGTACCGAGTTTGAGATTTATAACTTAATATTAAAGCGAGTTACGTGGTCTTGAAAATTGACCCCTACATACCTATTTTTTGTTATTTTTTATTCCATTATGCGTTCTTTAACGAAGAAAGAGGATTGTTTCTATGCAGAGAACATACTAGGCAGGTCAAACTATCAAAAGTATTGTAAATAATATGAATAAATTAATTTTAATTGATTTTTCCTGTTTTTTAGCTCTGTTTTCACATTCCCGAACTTAAAAAAATTATTTTCCATATATAGTTCCTTCTCAAATATAGAAAAACACATTAAATAAATATTATAATGAAAAATTAACAACAAAAAAAAATTAAAAATTGTCCACACCGGGATTCGAACAGACGCCGTCTAGCTCAGCAGCTATCAAGCTATCCGCTCGAACACGCACACACAGTGAGTGTGCAACTACAAAGCTTCAAAAGCACTCTTGAGGTCAGTTGATCGATGTACTTTGGGGGTGCATTGCACCCCTCCTAATTAACCTATAAATATTTCCTTTGGTACAAGGGTTGGGGACATGGTACCCTATTTTGGTACCGAGTTTGAGATTTATAACGTAATATTAAAGTGAGTTACGTGGTCTTGAAAATTGACCCCTACATACCTAATTTTTGTTATTTTTTATTCCATTATGCGTTCTTTAACGAAGAAAGAGGATTGTTTATATGCAGAGAACATACTAGGCAGGTCAAACTATCGAAAGTATTGTAAATAATATGAATAAATTAATTTTAATTCATTTTTCCTGTTTTTAAGCTCTGTTCTCACATTCCCGAACTTAAAAAAATTATTTTCCATATATAGTTCCTTCTCAAATATAGAAAAACACATTAAATAAATATTATAATGTAAAATTAACAAAACAAAAAAAATAAATAAATAAAAATTGTCCACACCAGGACTCGAACCAGCGCCGTCTAGCTCAGCAGCTATCACGCTATCCGCTTGACTACGCATACACGGTGAGCGTGCAACTACAAGGCTTCAAAAGCACTCTTGAGGTCAGTTGATCGATGTACATTGGGGGTCCATTGCACCCCTCATAATTAACCTATAAATATTTCCTTAAGTACAAGGGTTGGGGGCATGGTACCCTAATTTGGTACCGAGTTTGAGATTTATAACTTAATATTAAAGCGAGTTACGTGGTCTTGAAAATTGACCCTTACATACCTATTTTTTGTTATTTTTTATTCCATTATGCGTTCTTTAACGAAGAAAGAGGATTGTTTCTATGCAGAGAACATACTAGGCAGGTCAACATATCGAAAGTATTGTAAATAATATGAATAAATTAATTTTAATTGATTTTTCCTGTTTTTAAGCTCTGTTCTCACTTTCCCGAACTTAAAAAAATTATTTTCCATATATAGTTCCTGCTCAAATATAGAAAAACACATTAAAAAATAATATAATGTAAATTAAACAAAAGAAAAAAAATTTTTTAAAATTGTCCACACCGGGATTCGAACCCGCGCCGAATCGCTCAGCTACTATCAGGCTATCCGCTCCACCTCGCCCACACGTTGAGCGTGCCACTACATAGCTTCAAAAGCCTTCTCCCGGTCAGATGATCGATGTATTTTGGGGGTCCATTGCACCCCTCCTAATTAACCTATAAATATTTCCTTAGATGCAAGGTTTGGGGACATGGTACCCTATTTTGGTACCGAGTTTGAGATTTATAACTTAATATTAAAGCGAGTTACGTAGTCTTGAAAATTGACCCCTACAAACCTATTTTTTGTTATTTTTTATTCCATTATGCGTTCTTTAACGAAGAAAGAGGATTGTTTCTATGCAGAGAACATACTAGGCAGATCAAACTATCGAAAGTATTGTAAATAATATGAATAAATTAATTTTAATTGATTTTTCCTGTTTTTAAGCTCTGTTTTCACTTTTCCGAACTTAAAAAAAATATTTTCCATATATAGTTCCTTCTCAAATATAGAAAAACACATTAAAAAATAATATAATGTAAATTAAACAAAGAAAAAATTTTTTTTTTAACAATTGTCCACACCGGGATTCGATCCCGCGCCGCCTCGCTCAGCTGCTATCACGCTATCCGCTCCACCTCGCCCACACGGTGAGCGTGCTACTACAGCTTCAAAAGCCTTCTCCCGGTCAATTGATCGATGTATTTTGGGGGTCCATTGCACCCCTCCTAATTAACCTATAAATATTTTCTTTGGTACAAGGGTTGGGGACATGGTACCCTATTTTGGTACCGAGTTTGAGATTTATAACTTAATATTAAAGTGAGTTACGTGGTCTTGAAAATTGACCCCTACATACCTAATTTTTGTTATTTTTTATTCCATTATGCGTTCTTTAACGAAGAAAGAGGATTGTTTCTATGCAGAGAACATACTAGGCAGGTCAAACTATCGAAAGTATTGTAAATAATATGAATAAATTAATTTTAATTCATTTTTCCTGTTTTTAAGCTCTGTTCTCACATTCCCGAACTTAAAAAAATTATTTTCCATATATAGTTCCTTCTCAAATATAGAAAAACACATTAAATAAATATTATAATGTAAAATTAACAACAAAAAAAATAAATAAATAAAAATTGTCCACACCGGGATTCGAACAGACGCCGTCTAGCTCAGCAGCTATCAAGCTATCCGCTCGAACACGCATACACAGTGAGTGTGCAACTACAAAGCTTCAAAAGCACTCTTGAGGTCAGTTGATCGATGTACTTTGGGGGTCCATTGCACCCCTCCTAATTAACCTATAAATATCTCCTTTGGTACAAGGGTTGGGGACATGGTACCCTACTTTGGTACCGAGCTTGAGATTTATAACTTAATATTAAAGCGAGTTAAGTGGTCTTGAAATTTGACCCCTACATACCTATTTTTTGTTATTTTTTATTCCATTACGCGTTCTTTAACGAAGAAAGAGAATTGTTTCTATGCAGAGAACATACTAGGCAGGTCAAACTATCGAAAATATTATAAATAATATGAATAAATTAATTTTAATTGATTTTTCCTGTTTTTAAGCTCTGTTCTCCCTTTTCCGAACTTAAAAAAAATATTTTCCATATATAGTTCCTTCTTAAATATAGAAAAACACATTAAAAAATAACATAATGTAAATTTAACAAAAGAAAAAAAATATTTTAAAAATTGTCCACACCGGGATTAGAACTCGCACCGCCTCGCTCAGCAGCTATCACGCTTCCCGCTCCACCTCGCATACACGGTGAGCGTGCTACTACATAGCTTCAAAAGCACTCTCCCGGTCAGTTGATCGATGTACTTTGGGGGTCCATTGCACCCCTCATAATTAACCTATAAATATTTCCTTAGGTACAAGGGTTGGGGGCATGGTACCCTAATTTGGTACCGAGTTTGAGATTTATAACTTAATATTAAAGCGAGTTACGTGGTCTTAAAAATTGACCCGTACATACTTATTTTATGTTATTTTTTATATCATTATGCGTTCTTTAACGAAGAAAGGTGATTGTTTCTATGCAGAGAACATACTAGGCAGGTCAAACTATCGAAAGTATTGTAAATAATATGAATAAATTAATTTTAATTGATTTTTTCTGTTTTTCATCTCTGTTCTCTCTTTCCCGAACTTAAAAAAAATTATTTTCCATATATAGTTCCTTCTCAAATATAGAAAAACACATTAAAAAATAATATAATGTAAATTAAACAAAAGAAAAAAAAATTTTTAAAATTGTCCACACCGGGATTCGAACCCGCGCCGAATCGCTCAGCTACTATCAGGCTATCCGCTCCACCTCGCCCACACGTTGAGCGTGCCACTACATAGCTTCAAAAGCCTTCTCCCGGTCAGTTGATCGATGTATTTTGGGGGTCCATTGCACCCCTCCTAACTAACCTATAAATATTTCCTTTGATGCAAGGTTTGGGGACATGGTACCCTATTTTGGTACCGAGTTTGAGATTTATAACTTAATATTAAAGCGAGTTACGTAGTCTTGAAAATTGACCCCTACAAACCTATTTTTTGTTATTTTTTATTCCATTATGCGTTCTTTAACGAAGAAAGAGGATTGTTTCTATGCAGAGAACATACTAGGCAGGTCAAACTATCGAAAGTTCTGTAAATAATATGAATAAATTAATTTTAATTGATTTTTCCTGTTTTTAAGCTCTGTTCTCCCTTTTCCGAACTTAAAAAAAATATTTTCCATATATAGTTCCTTCTTAAATATAGAAAAACACATTAAAAAATAACATAATGTAAATTTAACAAAAGAAAAAAAATATTTTAAAAATTGTCCACACCGGGATTAGAACTCGCACCGCCTCGCTCAGCAGCTATCACGCTTCCCGCTCCACCTCGCATACACGGTGAGCGTGCTACTACATAGCTTCAAAAGCACTCTCCCGGTCAGTTGATCGATGTACTTTGGGGGTCCATTGCACCCCTCATAATTAACCTATAAATATTTCCTTAAGTACAAGGGTTGGGGGCATGGTACCCTAATTTGGTACCGAGTTTGAGATTTATAACTTAATATTAAAGCGAGTTACGTGGTCTTGAAAATTGACCCCTACATACCTATTTTTTGTTATTTTTTATTCCATTATGCGTTCTTTAACGAAGAAAGAGGATTGTTTCTATGCAAAGAACATACTAGGCAGGTCAAAATATCGAAAGTATTGTAAATAATATGAATAAATTAATTTTAATTGATTTTTCCTGTTTTTCATCTCTGTTCTCAAATTCCCGAATTTAAAAAAAATTATTTTCCATATATAGGTCCTTCTCAAATATAGAAAAACAAATTAAAAAATAATATAATGTAAATTAAACAAAAGAAAAAAAATTTTTTAAAAATTGTCCACACCGGGATCTACGAACCCACGCCGAATCGCTCAGTTACTATCAGGCTATCCGCTCCACCTCGCCCACACGGTGAGCGTGCCACTACATAGCTTCAAAAGCCTTCTCCCGGTCAGTTGATCGATGTAATTTGGGGGTCCATTGCACCCCTCCTAATTAACCTAGAAATATATTTCCTTTAGTACAAGGGTTGGGGACATGGTACCCTATTTTGGTGCCGAGTTTGAGATTTATAACTTAATATTAAAGCGAGTTACGTGGTCTTGAAAATTGACCCGTACATACCTATTTTTTGTTATTTTTTATTCCATTATGCGTTCTTTAACGAAGAAAGAGGATTGTTTCTATGTAGAGCACATACTAGGCAGGTCAAACTATCGAAAGTATTGTAAATAATATGAATAAATTAATTTTAATTGATTTTTTCTGTTTTTCATCTCTGTTCTCACTTTCCCGAACTTAAAAAAAAATATTTTCCATATATAGTTCCTTCTCAAATATAGAAAAACACATTAAAAAATAACATAATGTAAATTTAACAAAAGAAAAAAAATATTTTAAAAAATGTCCACACCGGGATTAGAACTCGCGCCGCCTCGCTCAGCTGCTATCACGCTATCCGCTCCACCTCGCCCACACGGTGAGCGTGTTACTACAGCTTCAAAAGCCTCCCCCCGGTCAGTTGATCGATGTATTTTGGGGGTTCATTGCACCCCTTCTAATTAACCTATAAATATTTCCTTTGGTACAAGGGTTGGGGACATGGTACCCTATTTTGGTACCGAGTTTGAGATTTATAACTTAATATTAAAGCGAGTTACGTGATCTTGAAAATTGACCCCTACATACCTATTTTTTGTTATTCTTTATTCCATTATGCGTTCTTTAACGAAGAAAGAGGATTGTTTCTATGCAGAGAACATACTAGGCAGGTCAAACTATCGAAAGTATTGTAAATAATATGAATAAATTAATTTTAATTGATTTTTCCTGTTTTTAAGCTCTGTTCTCACATTCCCGAACTTAAAAAAATTATTTTCCATATATAGTTCCTTCTCAAATATAGAAAAACACATTAAACAAATATTATAAAGTAAAATTAACAAAAAAAAAAAAAAAAATTAAAAATTGTCCACACCAGGATTTGAACCCGCGCCGTCTAGCTCAGAAGCAATCATGCTATCCGCTCGACCACGCATACACGGTGAGCGTGCAACTACAAGGCTTCAAAAGCACTCTTGAGGTCAGTTGATCGATGTACTTTGGGGGTCCATTGCACCCCTCCTAATTAACCTATAAATAATTCCTTTGGCTCAAGGGTTGAGGACATGGTACCCTATTTTGGTACCGAGTTTGAGATTTATAACTTAATATTAAAGCGAGTTACGTGGTCTTGAAAATTGACCCCTACATACCTATTTTTTGTTATTTTTTATTCCATTATGCGTTCTTTAACGAAGAAAGAGGATTGTTTCTATGCAGAGAACATACTAGGCAGGTCAAACTATCAAAAGTATTGTAAATAATATGAATAAATTAATTTTAATTGATTTTTCCTGTTTTTTAGCTCTGTTTTCACATTCCCGAACTTAAAAAAATTATTTTCCATATATAGTTCCTTCTCAAATATAGAAAAACACATTAAATAAATATTATAATGAAAAATTAACAACAAAAAAAAATTAAAAATTGTCCACACCGGGATTCGAACAGACGCCGTCTAGCTCAGCAGCTATCAAGCTATCCGCTCGAACACGCATACACAGTGAGTGTGCAACTACAAAGCTTCAAAAGCACTCTTGAGGTCAGTTGATCGATGTACTTTGGGGGTGCATTGCACCCCTCCTAATTAACCTATAAATATTTCCTTTGGTACAAGGGTTGGGGACATGGTACCCTATTTTGGTACCGAGTTTGAGATTTATAACTTAATATTAAAGTGAGTTACGTGGTCTTGAAAATTGACCCCTACATACCTAATTTTTGTTATTTTTTATTCCATTATGCGTTCTTTAACGAAGAAAGAGGATTGTTTATATGCAGAGAACATACTAGGCAGGTCAAACTATCGAAAGTATTGTAAATAATATGAATAAATTAATTTTAATTCATTTTTCCTGTTTTTAAGCTCTGTTCTCACATTCCCGAACTTAAAAAAATTATTTTCCATATATAGTTCCTTCTCAAATATAGAAAAACACATTAAATAAATATTATAATGTAAAATTAACAAAACAAAAAAAATAAATAAATAAAAATTGTCCACACCAGGACTCGAACCAGCGCCGTCTAGCTCAGCAGCTATCACGCTATCCGCTTGACTACGCATACACGGTGAGCGTGCAACTACAAGGCTTCAAAAGCACTCTTGAGGTCAGTTGATCGATGTACATTGGGGGTCCATTGCACCCCTCATAATTAACCTATAAATATTTCCTTAAGTACAAGGGTTGGGGGCATGGTACCCTAATTTGGTACCGAGTTTGAGATTTATAACTTAATATTAAAGCGAGTTACGTGGTCTTGAAAATTGACCCTTACATACCTATTTTTTGTTATTTTTTATTCCATTATGCGTTCTTTAACGAAGAAAGAGGATTGTTTCTATGCAGAGAACATACTAGGCAGGTCAACATATCGAAAGTATTGTAAATAATATGAATAAATTAATTTTAATTGATTTTTCCTGTTTTTAAGCTCTGTTCTCACTTTCCCGAACTTAAAAAAATTATTTTCCATATATAGTTCCTGCTCAAATATAGAAAAACACATTAAAAAATAATATAATGTAAATTAAACAAAAGAAAAAAAAATTTTTAAAATTGTCCACACCGGGATTCGAACCCGCGCCGAATCGCTCAGCTACTATCAGGCTATCCGCTCCACCTCGCCCACACGTTGAGCGTGCCACTACATAGCTTCAAAAGCCTTCTCCCGGTCAGATGATCGATGTAATTTGGGGGTCCATTGCACCCCTCCTAATTAACCTAGAAATATATTTCCTTTAGTACAAGGGTTGGGGACATGGTACCCTATTTTGGTGCCGAGTTTGAGATTTATAACTTAATATTAAAGCGAGTTACGTGGTCTTGAAAATTGACCCGTACATACCTATTTTTTGTTATTTTTTATTCCATTATGCGTTCTTTAACGAAGAAAGAGGATTGTTTCTATGTAGAGCACATACTAGGCAGGTCAAACTATCGAAAGTATTGTAAATAATATGAATAAATTAATTTTAATTGATTTTTTCTGTTTTTCATCTCTGTTCTCACTTTCCCGAACTTAAAAAAAAATATTTTCCATATATAGTTCCTTCTCAAATATAGAAAAACACATTAAAAAATAACATAATGTAAATTTAACAAAAGAAAAAAAATATTTTAAAAAATGTCCACACCGGGATTAGAACTCGCGCCGCCTCGCTCAGCTGCTATCACGCTATCCGCTCCACCTCGCCCACACGGTGAGCGTGTTACTACAGCTTCAAAAGCCTCCCCCCGGTCAGTTGATCGATGTATTTTGGGGGTTCATTGCACCCCTTCTAATTAACCTATAAATATTTCCTTTGGTACAAGGGTTGGGGACATGGTACCCTATTTTGGTACCGAGTTTGAGATTTATAACTTAATATTAAAGCGAGTTACGTGATCTTGAAAATTGACCCCTACATACCTATTTTTTGTTATTCTTTATTCCATTATGCGTTCTTTAACGAAGAAAGAGGATTGTTTCTATGCAGAGAACATACTAGGCAGGTCAAACTATCGAAAGTATTGTAAATAATATGAATAAATTAATTTTAATTGATTTTTCCTGTTTTTAAGCTCTGTTCTCACATTCCCGAACTTAAAAAAATTATTTTCCATATATAGTTCCTTCTCAAATATAGAAAAACACATTAAACAAATATTATAAAGTAAAATTAACAAAAAAAAAAAAAAAAATTAAAAATTGTCCACACCAGGATTTGAACCCGCGCCGTCTAGCTCAGAAGCAATCATGCTATCCGCTCGACCACGCATACACGGTGAGCGTGCAACTACAAGGCTTCAAAAGCACTCTTGAGGTCAGTTGATCGATGTACTTTGGGGGTCCATTGCACCCCTCCTAATTAACCTATAAATAATTCCTTTGGCTCAAGGGTTGAGGACATGGTACCCTATTTTGGTACCGAGTTTGAGATTTATAACTTAATATTAAAGCGAGTTACGTGGTCTTGAAAATTGACCCCTACATACCTATTTTTTGTTATTTTTTATTCCATTATGCGTTCTTTAACGAAGAAAGAGGATTGTTTCTATGCAGAGAACATACTAGGCAGGTCAAACTATCAAAAGTATTGTAAATAATATGAATAAATTAATTTTAATTGATTTTTCCTGTTTTTTAGCTCTGTTTTCACATTCCCGAACTTAAAAAAATTATTTTCCATATATAGTTCCTTCTCAAATATAGAAAAACACATTAAATAAATATTATAATGAAAAATTAACAACAAAAAAAAATTAAAAATTGTCCACACCGGGATTCGAACAGACGCCGTCTAGCTCAGCAGCTATCAAGCTATCCGCTCGAACACGCATACACAGTGAGTGTGCAACTACAAAGCTTCAAAAGCACTCTTGAGGTCAGTTGATCGATGTACTTTGGGGGTGCATTGCACCCCTCCTAATTAACCTATAAATATTTCCTTTGGTACAAGGGTTGGGGACATGGTACCCTATTTTGGTACCGAGTTTGAGATTTATAACTTAATATTAAAGTGAGTTACGTGGTCTTGAAAATTGACCCCTACATACCTAATTTTTGTTATTTTTTATTCCATTATGCGTTCTTTAACGAAGAAAGAGGATTGTTTATATGCAGAGAACATACTAGGCAGGTCAAACTATCGAAAGTATTGTAAATAATATGAATAAATTAATTTTAATTCATTTTTCCTGTTTTTAAGCTCTGTTCTCACATTCCCGAACTTAAAAAAATTATTTTCCATATATAGTTCCTTCTCAAATATAGAAAAACACATTAAATAAATATTATAATGTAAAATTAACAAAACAAAAAAAATAAATAAATAAAAATTGTCCACACCAGGACTCGAACCAGCGCCGTCTAGCTCAGCAGCTATCACGCTATCCGCTTGACTACGCATACACGGTGAGCGTGCAACTACAAGGCTTCAAAAGCACTCTTGAGGTCAGTTGATCGATGTACATTGGGGGTCCATTGCACCCCTCATAATTAACCTATAAATATTTCCTTAAGTACAAGGGTTGGGGGCATGGTACCCTAATTTGGTACCGAGTTTGAGATTTATAACTTAATATTAAAGCGAGTTACGTGGTCTTGAAAATTGACCCTTACATACCTATTTTTTGTTATTTTTTATTCCATTATGCGTTCTTTAACGAAGAAAGAGGATTGTTTCTATGCAGAGAACATACTAGGCAGGTCAACATATCGAAAGTATTGTAAATAATATGAATAAATTAATTTTAATTGATTTTTCCTGTTTTTAAGCTCTGTTCTCACTTTCCCGAACTTAAAAAAATTATTTTCCATATATAGTTCCTGCTCAAATATAGAAAAACACATTAAAAAATAATATAATGTAAATTAAACAAAAGAAAAAAAATTTTTTAAAATTGTCCACACCGGGATTCGAACCCGCGCCGAATCGCTCAGCTACTATCAGGCTATCCGCTCCACCTCGCCCACACGTTGAGCGTGCCACTACATAGCTTCAAAAGCCTTCTCCCGGTCAGATGATCGATGTATTTTGGGGGTCCATTGCACCCCTCCTAATTAACCTATAAATATTTCCTTAGATGCAAGGTTTGGGGACATGGTACCCTATTTTGGTACCGAGTTTGAGATTTATAACTTAATATTAAAGCGAGTTACGTAGTCTTGAAAATTGACCCCTACAAACCTATTTTTTGTTATTTTTTATTCCATTATGCGTTCTTTAACGAAGAAAGAGGATTGTTTCTATGCAGAGAACATACTAGGCAGATCAAACTATCGAAAGTATTGTAAATAATATGAATAAATTAATTTTAATTGATTTTTCCTGTTTTTAAGCTCTGTTTTCACTTTTCCGAACTTAAAAAAAATATTTTCCATATATAGTTCCTTCTCAAATATAGAAAAACACATTAAAAAATAATATAATGTAAATTAAACAAAGAAAAAAATTTTTTTTTAACAATTGTCCACACCGGGATTCGATCCCGCGCCGCCTCGCTCAGCTGCTATCACGCTATCCGCTCCACCTCGCCCACACGGTGAGCGTGCTACTACAGCTTCAAAAGCCTTCTCCCGGTCAATTGATCGATGTATTTTGGGGGTCCATTGCACCCCTCCTAATTAACCTATAAATATTTTCTTTGGTACAAGGGTTGGGGACATGGTACCCTATTTTGGTACCGAGTTTGAGATTTATAACTTAATATTAAAGTGAGTTACGTGGTCTTGAAAATTGACCCCTACATACCTAATTTTTGTTATTTTTTATTCCATTATGCGTTCTTTAACGAAGAAAGAGGATTGTTTCTATGCAGAGAACATACTAGGCAGGTCAAACTATCGAAAGTATTGTAAATAATATGAATAAATTAATTTTAATTCATTTTTCCTGTTTTTAAGCTCTGTTCTCACATTCCCGAACTTAAAAAAATTATTTTCCATATATAGTTCCTTCTCAAATATAGAAAAACACATTAAATAAATATTATAATGTAAAATTAACAACAAAAAAAATAAATAAATAAAAATTGTCCACACCGGGATTCGAACAGACGCCGTCTAGCTCAGCAGCTATCAAGCTATCCGCTCGAACACGCATACACAGTGAGTGTGCAACTACAAAGCTTCAAAAGCACTCTTGAGGTCAGTTGATCGATGTACTTTGGGGGTCCATTGCACCCCTCCTAATTAACCTATAAATATCTCCTTTGGTACAAGGGTTGGGGACATGGTACCCTACTTTGGTACCGAGCTTGAGATTTATAACTTAATATTAAAGCGAGTTAAGTGGTCTTGAAAATTGACCCCTACATACCTATTTTTTGTTATTTTTTATTCCATTACGCGTTCTTTAACGAAGAAAGAGAATTGTTTCTATGCAGAGAACATACTAGGCAGGTCAAACTATCGAAAATATTATAAATAATATGAATAAATTAATTTTAATTGATTTTTCCTGTTTTTAAGCTCTGTTCTCCCTTTTCCGAACTTAAAAAAAATATTTTCCATATATAGTTCCTTCTTAAATATAGAAAAACACATTAAAAAATAACATAATGTAAATTTAACAAAAGAAAAAAAATATTTTAAAAATTGTCCACACCGGGATTAGAACTCGCACCGCCTCGCTCAGCAGCTATCACGCTTCCCGCTCCACCTCGCATACACGGTGAGCGTGCTACTACATAGCTTCAAAAGCACTCTCCCGGTCAGTTGATCGATGTACTTTGGGGGTCCATTGCACCCCTCATAATTAACCTATAAATATTTCCTTAGGTACAAGGGTTGGGGGCATGGTACCCTAATTTGGTACCGAGTTTGAGATTTATAACTTAATATTAAAGCGAGTTACGTGGTCTTAAAAATTGACCCGTACATACTTATTTTATGTTATTTTTTATATCATTATGCGTTCTTTAACGAAGAAAGGTGATTGTTTCTATGCAGAGAACATACTAGGCAGGTCAAACTATCGAAAGTATTGTAAATAATATGAATAAATTAATTTTAATTGATTTTTTCTGTTTTTCATCTCTGTTCTCTCTTTCCCGAACTTAAAAAAAATTATTTTCCATATATAGTTCCTTCTCAAATATAGAAAAACACATTAAAAAATAATATAATGTAAATTAAACAAAAGAAAAAAAAAATTTTAAAATTGTCCACACCGGGATTCGAACCCGCGCCGAATCGCTCAGCTACTATCAGGCTATCCGCTCCACCTCGCCCACACGTTGAGCGTGCCACTACATAGCTTCAAAAGCCTTCTCCCGGTCAGTTGATCGATGTATTTTGGGGGTCCATTGCACCCCTCCTAACTAACCTATAAATATTTCCTTTGATGCAAGGTTTGGGGACATGGTACCCTATTTTGGTACCGAGTTTGAGATTTATAACTTAATATTAAAGCGAGTTAAGTGGTCTTGAAAATTGACCCCTACATACCTATTTTTTGTTATTTTTTATTCCATTACGCGTTCTTTAACAAAGAAAGAGAATTGTTTCTATGCAGAGAACATACTAGGCAGGTCAAACTATCGAAAATATTATAAATAATATGAATAAATTAATTTTAATTGATTTTTCCTGTTTTTAAGCTCTGTTCTCCCTTTTCCGAACTTAAAAAAAATATTTTCCATATATAGTTCCTTCTTAAATATAGAAAAACACATTAAAAAATAACATAATGTAAATTTAACAAAAGAAAAAAAATATTTTAAAAATTGTCCACACCGGGATTAGAACTCGCACCGCCTCGCTCAGCAGCTATCACGCTTCCCGCTCCACCTCGCATGCACGGTGAGCGTGCTACTACATAGCTTCAAAAGCACTCTCCCGGTCAGTTGATCGATGTACTTTGGGGGTCCATTGCACCCCTCATAATTAACCTATAAATATTTCCTTAGGTACAAGGGTTGAAGGCATGGTACCCTAATTTGGTACCGAGTTTGAGATTTATAACTTAATATTAAAGCGAGTTACGTGGTCTTAAAAATTGACCCGTACATACTTATTTTATGTTATTTTTAATATCATTATGCGTTCTTTAACGAAGAAAGGTGATTGTTTCTATGCAGAGAACATACTAGGCAGGTCAAACTATCGAAAGTATTGTAAATAATATGAATAAATTAATTTTAATTGATTTTTTCTGTTTTTCATCTCTGTTCTCTCTTTCCCGAACTTAAAAAAAATTATTTTCCATATATAGTTCCTTCTCAAATATAGAAAAACACATTAAAAAATAATATAATGTAAATTAAACAAAAGAAAAAAAAATTTTTAAAATTGTCCACACCGGGATTCGAACCCGCGCCGAATCGCTCAGCTACTATCAGGCTATCCGCTCCACCTCGCCCACACGTTGAGCGTGCCACTACATAGCTTCAAAAGCCTTCTCCCGGTCAGTTGATCGATGTATTTTGGGGGTCCATTGCACCCCTCCTAATTAACCTATAAATATTTCCTTTGATGCAAGGTTTGGGGACATGGTACCCTATTTTGGTACCGAGTTTGAGATTTATAACTTAATATTAAAGCGAGTTACGTAGTCTTGAAAATTGACCCCTACAAACCTATTTTTTGTTATTTTTTATTCCATTATGCGTTCTTTAACGAAGAAAGAGGATTGTTTCTATGCAGAGAACATACTAGGCAGGTCAAACTATCGAAAGTTCTGTAAATAATATGAATAAATTAATTTTAATTGATTTTTCCTGTTTTTAAGCTCTGTTCTCCCTTTTCCGAACTTAAAAAAAATATTTTCCATATATAGTTCCTTCTTAAATATAGAAAAACACATTAAAAAATAACATAATGTAAATTTAACAAAAGAAAAAAAATATTTTAAAAATTGTCCACACCGGGATTAGAACTCGCACCGCCTCGCTCAGCAGCTATCACGCTTCCCGCTCCACCTCGCATACACGGTGAGCGTGCTACTACATAGCTTCAAAAGCACTCTCCCGGTCAGTTGATCGATGTACTTTGGGGGTCCATTGCACCCCTCATAATTAACCTATAAATATTTCCTTAAGTACAAGGGTTGGGGGCATGGTAGCCTAATTTGGTACCGAGTTTGAGATTTATAACTTAATATTAAAGCGAGTTACGTGGTCTTGAAAATTGACCCTTACATACCTATTTTTTGTTATTTTTTATTCCATTATGCGTTCTTTAACGAAGAAAGAGGATTGTTTCTATGCAGAGAACATACTAGGCAGGTCAACATATCGAAAGTATTGTAAATAATATGAATAAATTAATTTTAATTGATTTTTCCTGTTTTTAAGCTCTGTTCTCACTTTCCCGAACTTAAAAAAATTATTTTCCATATATAGTTCCTGCTCAAATATAGAAAAACACATTAAAAAATAATATAATGTAAATTAAACAAAAGAAAAAAAATTTTTTAAAATTGTCCACACCGGGATTCGAACCCGCGCCGAATCGCTCAGCTACTATCAGGTTATCCGCTCCACCTCGCCCACACGTTGAGCGTGCCACTACATAGCTTCAAAAGCCTTCTCCCGGTCAGATGATTGATGTATTTTGGGGGTCCATTGCACCCCTCCTAATTAACCTATAAATATTTCCTTTGATGCAAGGTTTGGGGACATGGTACCCTATTTTGGTACCGAGTTTGAGATTTATAACTTAATATTAAAGCGAGTTACGTAGTCTTGAAAATTGACCCCTACAAACCTATTTTTTGTTATTTTTTATTCCATTATGCGTTCTTTAACGAAGAAAGAGGATTGTTTCTATGCAGAGAACATACTAGGCAGATCAAACTATCGAAAGTATTGTAAATAATATGAATAAATTAATTTTAATTGATTTTTCCTGTTTTTAAGCTCTGTTTTCACTTTTCCGAACTTAAAAAAATTATTTTCCATATATAGTTCCTTCTCAAATATAGAAAAACACATTAAATAAATATTATAATGTAAAATTAACAAAAAAAAAATAAATAAATAAAAATTGTCCACACCGGGATTCGAACAGACGCCGTCTAGCTCAGCAGCTATCAAGCTATCCGCTCGAACACGCATACACAGTGAGTGTGCAACTACAAAGCTTCAAAAGCACTCTTGAGGTCAGTTGATCGATGTACTTTGGGGGTCCATTGCACCCCTCCTAATTAACCTATAAATATCTCCTTTGGTACAAGGGTTGGGGACATGGTACCCTACTTTGGTACCGAGCTTGAGATTTATAACTTAATATTAAAGCGAGTTAAGTGGTCTTGAAAATTGACCCCTACATACCTATTTTTTGTTATTTTTTATTCCATTATGCGTTCTTTAACGAAGAAAGAGAATTGTTTCTATGCAGAGAACATACTAGGCAGGTCAAACTATCGAAAATATTATAAATAATATGAATAAATTAATTTTAATTGATTTTTCCTGTTTTTAAGCTCTGTTCTCCCTTTTCCGAACTTAAAAAAAATATTTTCCATATATAGTTCCTTCTTAAATATAGAAAAACACATTAAAAAATAACATAATGTAAATTTAACAAAAGAAAAAAAATATTTTAAAAATTGTCCACACCGGGATTAGAACTCGCACCGCCTCGCTCAGCAGCTATCACGCTTCCCGCTCCACCTCGCATACACGGTGAGCGTGCTACTACATAGCTTCAAAAGCACTCTCCCGGTCAGTTGATCGATGTACTTTGGGGGTCCATTGCACCCCTCATAATTAACCTATAAATATTTCCTTAGGTACAAGGGTTGGGGGCATGGTACCCTAATTTGGTACCGAGTTTGAGATTTATAACTTAATATTAAAGCGAGTTACGTGGTCTTAAAAATTGACCCGTACATACTTATTTTATGTTATTTTTTATATCATTATGCGTTCTTTAACGAAGAAAGGTGATTGTTTCTATGCAGAGAACATACTAGGCAGGTCAAACTATCGAAAGTATTGTAAATAATATGAATAAATTAATTTTAATTGATTTTTTCTGTTTTTCATCTCTGTTCTCTCTTTCCCGAACTTAAAAAAAATTATTTTCCATATATAGTTCCTTCTCAAATATAGAAAAACACATTAAAAAATAATATAATGTAAATTAAACAAAAGAAAAAAAATTTTTTAAAATTGTCCACACCGGGATTCGAACCCGCGCCGAATCGCTCAGCTACTATCAGGCTATCCGCTCCACCTCGCCCACACGTTGAGCGTGCCACTACATAGCTTCAAAAGCCTTCTCCCGGTCAGTTGATCGATGTATTTTGGGGGTCCATTGCACCCCTCCTAATTAACCTATAAATATTTCCTTTGATGCAAGGTTTGGGGACATGGTACCCTATTTTGGTACCGAGTTTGAGATTTATAACTTAATATTAAAGCGAGTTACGTAGTCTTGAAAATTGACCCCTACAAACCTATTTTTTGTTATTTTTTATTCCATTATGCGTTCTTTAACGAAGAAAGAGGATTGTTTCTATGCAGAGAACATACTAGGCAGGTCAAACTATCGAAAGTATTGTAAATAATATGAATAAATTAATTTTAATTGATTTTTCCTGTTTTTAAGCTCTGTTCTCACTTTTCCGAACTTAAAAAAAATATTTTCCATATATAGTTCCTTCTCAAATATAGAAAAACACATTAAAAAATAATATAATGTAAATTAAACAAAAGAAAATTTTTTTTTTTTAACAATTGTCCACACCGGGATTCGAACCCGCGCCGCCTCGCTCAGCTGCTATCACGCTATCCGCTCCACCTCGCCCACACGGTGAGCGTGCTACTACAGCTACGAAAGCCTTCTCCCGGTCAATTGATCGATGTATTTTGGGGGTCCATTGCACCCCTCCTAATTAACCTATAAATATTTCCTTTGGTACAAGGGTTGGGGACATGGTACCCTATTTTGGTACCGAGTTTGAGATTTATAACTTAATATTAAAGTGAGTTACGTGGTCTTGAAAATTGACCCCTTCATACCTAATTTTTGTTATTTTTTATTCCATTATGCGTTCTTTAACGAAGAAAGAGGATTCTTTCTATGCAGAGAACATACTAGGCAGGTCAAACTATCGAAAGTATTGTAAATAATATGAATAAATTAATTTTGATTCATTTTTCCTGTTTTTAAGCTCTGTTCTCACATTCCCGAACTTAAAAAAATTATTTTCTATATATAGTTCCTTCTCAAATATAGAAAAACACATTAAATAAATATTATAATGTAAAATTAACAAAAAAAAAAATAAATAAATAAAAATTGTCCACACCAGGACTCGAACCAGCGCCGTCTAGCTCAGCAGCTATCACGCTATCCGCTTGACCACGCATACACGGTGAGCGTGCAACTACAAGGCTTCAAAAGCACTCTTGAGGTCAGTTGATCGATGTACTTTGGGGGTCCATTGCACCCCTTCTAATTAACCTATAAATATTTCCTTTGGTACAAGGGTTGGGGATATGGTACCCTATTTTAATACCGAGTTTGAGATTTATAACTTAATATTAAAGCGAGTTACGTGGTCTTGAAAATTGACCCCTACATACCTATTTTTTGTTATTTTTTATTTTATTATGCGTTCTTTAACGAAGAAAGAGGATTGTTTCTATGCAGAGAACAAACTAGGCAGGTCAAACTATCGAAAGTATTGTAAATAATATGAATAAATTAATTTTAATTGATTTTTCCTGTTTTTTAGCTCTGTTTTCACATTCCCGAACTTAAAAAAATTATTTTCCATATATAGTTCCTTCTCAAATATAGAAAAACACATTAAATAAATATTATAATGAAAAATTAACAACAAAAAAAAATTAAAAATTGTCCACACCGGGATTCGAACAGACGCCGTCTAGCTCAGCAGCTATCAAGCTATCCGCTCGAACACGCATACACAGTGAGTGTGCAACTACAAAGCTTCAAAAGCACTCTTGAGGTCAGTTGATCGATGTACTTTGGGGGTCCATTGCACCCCTCCTAATTAACCTATAAATATCTCCTTTGGTACAAGGGTTGGGGACATGGTACCCTACTTTGGTACCGAGCTTGAGATTTATAACTTAATATTAAAGCGAGTTAAGTGGTCTTGAAAATTGACCCCTACATACCTATTTTTTGTTATTTTTTATTCCATTATGCGATCTTTAACGAAGAAAGGTGATTGTTTCTATGCAGAGAACATACTAGGCAGGTCAAACTATCGAAAGTATTGTAAATAATATGAATAAATTAATTTTAATTGATTTTTTCTGTTTTTCATCTCTGGTCTCACTTTCCCGAACTTAAAAAAAATTATTTTCCATATATAGTTCCTTCTCAAATATAGAAAAACACATTAAAAAATAATATAATGTAAATTAAACAAAAAAAAAATTTTTTTTTAACAATTGTCCACACCGGGATTCGAACCCGCGCCGCCTCGCTCAACTGCTATCACGCTATCCGCTCCACCTCGCATACACGGTGAGCGTTCTACTACATAGCTTCAAAAGCACTCTCGCGGTCAGTTGATCGATGTACTTTGGGGGTCCATTGCACCCCTCCTAATTAATCTATAAATATTTCCTCTGGTACAAGGGTTGGGGGTATGGTTCCCTATTTTGTTACCGAGTTTGAGATTTATAACTTAATATTAAAGCGAGTTACGTGGTCTTAAAATTTGACCCGTACATACTTATTTTATGTTATTTTTTATATCATTATGCGTTCTTTAACGAAGAAAGGTGATTGTTTCTATGCAGAGAACATACTAGGCAGGTCAAACTATCGAAAGTATTGTAAATAATATGAATAAATTAATTTTAATTGATTTTTTCTGTTTTTCATCTCTGTTCTCACTTTCCCGAACTTAAAAAAAATTATTTTCCATATATAGTTCCTTCTCAAATATAGAAAAACACATTAAAAAATAATATAATGTAAATTAAACAAAAGAAAAAAAATTTTTTAAAATTGTCCACACCGGGATTCGAACCCGCGCCGAATCGCTCAGCTACTATCAGGCTATCCGCTCCACCTCGCCCACACGTTGAGCGTGCCACTACATAGCTTCAAAAGCCTTCTCCCGGTCAGTTGATCGATGTATTTTGGGGGTCCATTGCACCCCTCCTAATTAACCTATAAATATTTCCTTTGATGCAAGGTTTGGGGACATGGTACCCTATTTTGGTACCGAGTTTGAGATTTATAACTTAATATTAAAGCGAGTTACGTAGTCTTGAAAATTGACCCCTACAAACCTATTTTTTGTTATTTTTTATTCCATTATGCGTTCTTTAACGAAGAAAGAGGATTGTTTCTATGCAGAGAACATACTAGGCAGGTCAAACTATCGAAAGTTTTGTAAATAATATGAATAAATTAATTTTAATTGATTTTTCCTGTTTTTAAGCTCTGTTCTCACTTTTCCGAACTTAAAAAAAATATTTTCCATATATAGTTCCTTCTCAAATATAGAAAAACACATTAAAAAATAATATAATGTAAATTAAACAAAAGAAAATTTTTTTTTTTTAACAATTGTCCACACCGGGATTCGAACCCGCGCCGCCTCGCTCAGCTGCTATCACGCTATCCGCTCCACCTCGCCCACACGGTGAGCGTGCTACTACAGCTACGAAAGCCTTCTCCCGGTCAATTGATCGATGTATTTTGGGGGTCCATTGCACCCCTCCTAATTAACCTATAAATATTTCCTTTGGTACAAGGGTTGGGGACATGGTACCCTATTTTGGTACCGAGTTTGAGATTTATAACTTAATATTAAAGTGAGTTACGTGGTCTTGAAAATTGACCCCTTCATACCTAATTTTTGTTATTTTTTATTCCATTATGCGTTCTTTAACGAAGAAAGAGGATTGTTTCTATGCAGAGAACATACTAGGCAGGTCAAACTATCGAAAGTATTGTAAATAATATGAATAAATTAATTTTGATTCATTTTTCCTGTTTTTAAGCTCTGTTCTCACATTCCCGAACTTAAAAAAATTATTTTCTATATATAGTTCCTTCTCAAATATAGAAAAACACATTAAATAAATATTATAATGTAAAATTAACAAAAAAAAAAATAAATAAATAAAAATTGTCCACACCAGGACTCGAACCAGCGCCGTCTAGCTCAGCAGCTATCACGCTATCCGCTTGACCACGCATACACGGTGAGCGTGCAACTACAAGGCTTCAAAAGCACTCTTGAGGTCAGTTGATCGATGTACTTTGGGGGTCCATTGCACCCCTTCTAATTAACCTATAAATATTTCCTTTGGTACAAGGGTTGGGGATATGGTACCCTATTTTAATACCGAGTTTGAGATTTATAACTTAATATTAAAGCGAGTTACGTGGTCTTGAAAATTGACCCCTACATACCTATTTTTTGTTATTTTTTATTTTATTATGCGTTCTTTAACGAAGAAAGAGGATTGTTTCTATGCAGAGAACAAACTAGGCAGGTCAAACTATCGAAAGTATTGTAAATAATATGAATAAATTAATTTTAATTGATTTTTCCTGTTTTTTAGCTCTGTTTTCACATTCCCGAACTTAAAAAAATTATTTTCCATATATAGTTCCTTCTCAAATATAGAAAAACACATTAAATAAATATTATAATGAAAAATTAACAACAAAAAAAAATTAAAAATTGTCCACACCGGGATTCGAACAGACGCCGTCTAGCTCAGCAGCTATCAAGCTATCCGCTCGAACACGCATACACAGTGAGTGTGCAACTACAAAGCTTCAAAAGCACTCTTGAGGTCAGTTGATCGATGTACTTTGGGGGTCCATTGCACCCCTCCTAATTAACCTATAAATATCTCCTTTGGTACAAGGGTTGGGGACATGGTACCCTACTTTGGTACCGAGCTTGAGATTTATAACTTAATATTAAAGCGAGTTAAGTGGTCTTGAAAATTGACCCCTACATACCTATTTTTTGTTATTTTTTATTCCATTATGCGTTCTTTAACGAAGAAAGAGAATTGTTTCTATGCCGAGAACATACTAGGCAGGTCAACATATCGAAAGTATTGTAAATAATATGAATAAATTAATTTTAATTGATTTTTCCTGTTTTTAAGCTCTGTTCTCACTTTCCCGAACTTAAAAAAATTATTTTCCATATATAGTTCCTTCTCAAATATAGAAAAACACATTAAAAAATAATATAATGTAAATTAAACAAAAGAAAAAAAATTTTTTTAAATTGTCCACACCGGGATTCGAACCCGCGCCGAATCGCTCAGCTACTATCAGGCTATCCGCTCCACCTCGCCCACACGTTGAGCGTGCAACTACATAGCTTCAAAAGCCTTCTCCCGGTCAGTTGATCGATGTATTTTGGGGGTCCATTGCACCCCTCTTAATTAACCTATAAATATTTCCTTTGATGCAAGGTTTGGGGACATAGTACCCTATTTTGGTACCGAGTTTGAGATTTATAACTTAATATTAAAGCGAGTTACGTAGTCTTGAAAATTGACCCCTACAAACCTATTTTTTGTTATTTTTTATTCCATTATGCGTTCTTTAACGAAGAAAGAGGATTGTTTCTATGCAGAGAACATACTAGGCAGGTCAAACTATCGAAAGTATTGTAAATAATATGAATAAATTAATTTTAATTAATTTTTCCTGTTTTTAAGCTCTGTTCTCACTTTTCCGAACTTAAAAAAAATATTTTCCATATATAGTTCCTTCTCAAATATAGAAAAACACATTAAAAAATAATATAATGTAAATTAAACAAAAGAAAATTTTTTTTTTTTAACAATTGTCCACACCGGGATTCGAACCCGCGCCGCCTCGCTCAGCTGCTATCACGCTATCCGCTCCACCTCGCCCACACGGTGAGCGTGCTACTACAGCTTCAAAAGCCTTCTCCCGGTCAATTGATCGATGTATTTTGGGGGTCCATTGCACCCCTCCTACTTAACCTATAAATATTTCCTTTGGTACAAGGGTTGGGGACATGGTACTCTATTTTGGTACCGAGTTTGAGATTTATAACTTAATATTAAAGTGAGTTACGTGGTCTTGAAAATTGACCCCTACATACCTAATTTTTGTTATTTTTTATTCCATTATGCGTTCTTTAACGAAGAAAGAGGATTGTTTCTATACAGAGAACATACTAGGCAGGTCAAACTATCGAAAGTATTGTAAATAATATGAATAAATTAATTTTAATTCATTTTTCCTGTTTTTAAGCTCTGTTCTCACATTCCCGAACTTAAAAAAATTATTTTCCATATATAGTTCCTTCTCAAATATAGAAAAACACATGAAATAAATATTATAATGTAAAATTAACAAAAAAAAAAAATAAAAAATAAATAAAAATTGTCCACACCGGGACCCGAACCCGCGCCGTCTAGCTCAGCAGCTATCACGCTATCCGCTCGACCACGCATACACGGTGAGTGTACAACTACAAGGCTTCAAAAGCACTCTTGAGGTCAGTTGATCGATGTACTTTGGGGGTCCATTGCACCCCTCCTAATTAACTTATAAATATTTCCTTTGGCTCAAGGGTTGGGGACATGGTACCCTATTTTGGTACCGAGTTTGAGATTTATAACTTAATATTAAAGCGAGTTACGTGGTCTTGAAAATTGACCCCTACATACCTATTTTTTGTTATTTTTTATTCCATTATGCGTTCTTTAACGAAGAAAGAGGATTGTTTCTATGCAGAGAACATACTAGGCAGGTCAAACTATCGAAAGTATTGTAAACAATATGAATAAATTAATTTTAATTGATTTTTCCTGTTTTTCATCTCTGTTCTCAAATTCCCGAATTTAAAAAAAATTATTTTCCATATATAGGTCCTTCTCAAATATAGAAAAACGCATTAAAAAATAATATAATGTAAATTAAACAAAAGAAAAAAAATTTTTTAAAAATTGTCCACACCGGAATTCGAACCCACGCCGAATCGCTCAGCTACTATCAGGCTATCCGCTCCACCTCGCCCACACGGTGAGCTTGCCACTACATAGCTTCAAAAGCCTTCTCCCGGTTAGTTGATCGATGTATTTTGGGGGTCCATTGCACCCCTCCTAATTAACCTAGAAATATTTCCTTTAGTCCAAGGGTTGGGGACATGGTACCCTATTTTGGTACCGAGTTTGAGATTTATGACTTAATATTAAAGCGAGTTACGTGGTCTTGAAAATTGACCCGTACATACCGATTTTTTGTTATTTTTTATTCCATTATGCGTTCTTTAACGAAGAAAGAGGATTGTTTCTATGTAGAGAACATACTAGGCAGGTCAAACTATCGAAAGTATTGTAAATAATATGAATAAATTAATTTTAATTGATTTTTTCTGTTTTTCATCTCTGTTCTCACTTTCCCGAACTTAAAAAAAAATATTTTCCATATATAGTTCCTTCTCAAATATAGAAAAACACATTAAAAAATAACATAATGTAAATTTAACAAAAGAAAAAAAATATTTTAAAAAATGTCCACACCGGGATTAGAACTCGCGCCGCCTCGCTCAGCTGCTATCACGCTATCCGCTCCACCTCGCCCACACGGTGAGCGTGTTACTACAGCTTCAAAAGCCTCCCCCCGGTCAGTTGATCGATGTATTTTGGGGGTTCATTGCACCCCTTCTACATAACCTATAAATATTTCCTTTGGTACAAAGGTTGGGGACATGGTACACTATTTTGGTACCGAGTTTGAGATTTATAACTTAATATTAAAGCGAGTTACGTGATCTTGAAAATTGACCCCTACATACCTATTTTTTGTTATTTTTTATTCCATTATGCGTTCTTTAACGAAGAAAGAGGATTGTTTCTATGCAGAGAACATACTAGGCAGGTCAAACTATCGAAAGTATTGTAAATAATATGAATAAATTAATTTTAATTGATTTTTCCTGTTTTTAAGCTCTGTTCTCACATTCCCGAACTTAAAAAAATTATTTTCCATATATAGTTCCTTCTCAAATATAGAAAAACACATTAAACAAATATTATAAAGTAAAATTATCAAAAAAAAAAAAAAAAAATTAAAAATTGTCCACACCAGGATTCGAACCCGCGCCGTCTAGCTCAGCAGCAATCATGCTATCCGCTCGACCACGCATACACGGTGAGCGTGCAACTACAAGGCTTCAAAAGCACTCTTGAGGTCAGTTGATCGATGTACTTTGGGGGTCCATTGCACCCCTCCTAATTAACCTATAAATATTTCCTTTGGCTCAAGGGTTGGGGACATTGTACCCTATTTTGGTACCGAGTTTGAGATTTATAACTTAATATTAAAGCGAGTTACGTGGTCTTGAAAATTGACCCCTACATACCTATTTTTTGTTATTTTTTTATTTTATTATGCGTTCTTTAACGAAGAAAGAGGATTGTTTCTATGCAGAGAACAAACTAGGCAGGTCAAACTATCGAAAGTATTGTAAATAATATGAATAAATTAATTTTAATTGATTTTTCCTGTTTTTTAGCTCTGTTTTCACATTCCCGAACTTAAAAAAATTATTTTCCATATATAGTTCCTTCTCAAATATAGAAAAACACATTAAATAAATATTATAATGAAAAATTAACAACAAAAAAAAATTAAAAATTGTCCACACCGGGATTCGAACAGACGCCGTCTAGCTCAGCAGCTATCAAGCTATCCGCTCGAACACGCATACACAGTGAGTGTGCAAATACAAAGCTTCAAAAGCACTCTTGAGGTCAGTTGATCGATGTACTTTGGGGGTCCATTGCACCCCTCCTAATTAACCTATAAATATCTGCTTTGGTACAAGGGTTGGGGACATGGTACCCTACTTTGGTACCGAGCTTGAGATTTATAACTTAATATTAAGGCGAGTTAAGTGGTCTTGAAAATTGACCCCTACATACCTATTTTTTGTTATTTTTTATTCCATTATGCGTTCTTTAACGAAGAAAGAGGATTGTTTCTATGCAGAGAACATACTAGGCAGGTCAAACTATCGAAAGTATTGTAAATAATATGAATAAATTAATTTTAATTGATTTTTCCTGTTTTTCATCTCTGTTCTCAAATTCCCGAATTTAAAAAAAATTATTTTCCATATATAGGTCCTTCTCAAATATAGAAAAACACATTAAAAAATAATATAATGTAAATTAAACAAAAGAAAAAAAAATTTTTAAAAATTGTCCACACCGGGATTCGAAACCACGCCGAATCGCTCAGCTACTATCAGGCTATCCGCTCCACCTCGCCCACACGGTGAGCTTGCCACTACATAGCTTCAAAAGCCTTCTCCCGGTTAGTTGATCGATGTATTTTGGGGGTCCATTGCACCCCTCCTAATTAACCTAGAAATATTTCCTTTAGTCCTAGGGTTGGGGACATGGTACCCTATTTTGGTACCGAGTTTGAGATTTATGACTTAATATTAAAGCGAGTTACGTGGTCTTGAAAATTGACCCGTACATACCTATTTTTTGTTATTTTTTATTCCATTATGCGTTCTTTAACGAAGAAAGAGGATTGTTTCTATGCAGAGAACATACTAGGCAGGTCAAACTATCGAAAGTATTGTAAATAATATGAATAAATTAATTTTAATTGATTTTTCCTGTTTTTCATCTCTGTTCTCAAATTCCCGAATTTAAAAAAAATTATTTTCCATATATAGGTCCTTCTCAAATATAGAAAAACACATTAAAAAATAACATAATGTAAATTTAACAAAAGAAAAAAAATATTTCAAAAAATGTCCACACCGGGATTAGAACTCGCGCCGCCTCGCTCAGCTGCTATCACGCTATCCGCTCCACCTCGCCCACACGGTGAGCGTGTTACTACAGCTTCAAAAGCCTCCCCCCGGTCAGTTGATCGATGTATTTTGGGGGTTCATTGCACCCCTTCTAATTAACCTATAAATATTTCCTTTGGTACAAAGGTTGGGGACATGGTACCCTATTTTGGTACCGAGTTTGAGATTTATAACTTAATATTAAAGCGAGTTACGTGATCTTGAAAATTGACCCCTACATACCTATTTTTTGTTATTTTTTATTCCATTATGCGTTCTTTAACGAAGAAAGAGGATTGTTTCTATGCAGAGAATATACTAGGCAGGTCAAACTATCGAAAGTTTTGTAAATAATATGAATAAATTAATTTTAATTGATTTTTCCTGTTTTTAAGCTCTGTTCTCACATTCCCGAACTTAAAAAAATTATTTTCCATATATAGTTCCTTCTCAAATATAGAAAAACACATTAAACAAATATTATAAAGTAAAATTATCAAAAAAAAAAAAAAAAAAAAAAAATTAAAAATTGTCCACACCAGGATTCGAACCCGCGCCGTCTAGCTCAGCAGCAATCATGCTATCCGCTCGACCACGCATACACGGTGAGCGTGCAACTACAAGGCTTCAAAAGCACTCTTGAGGTCAGTTGATCGATGTACTTTGGGGGTCCATTGCACCCCTCCTAATTAACCTATAAATATTTCCTTTGGCTCAAGGGTTGGGGACATTGTACCCTATTTTGGTACCGAGTTTGAGATTTATAACTTAATATTAAAGCGAGTTACGTGGTCTTGAAAATTGACCCCTACATACCTAATTTTTGTTATTTTTTATTCCATTATGCGTTCGTTAACGAAGAAAGAGGATTGTTTCTATGCAGAGAACATACTAGGCAGGTCAAACTATCAAAAGTATTGTAAATAATATGAATAAATTAATTTTAATTGATTTTTCCTGTTTTTTAGCTCTGTTTTCACATTCCCGAACTTAAAAAAATTATTTTCCATATATAGTTCCTTCTCAAATATAGAAAAACATATTGAATAAATAATATAATGTAAAATTAACAAAAGAAAAAAAAATTGTCCACAGCGGGATTCGAACCCGCGCCGTGTTGCTCAGCTGCTATCACGTTATCCGCTCCACCACGCATACACGGTGAGCGTTCAACTACATGGTTTCGAAAGCACTCTTCCGATCAGTTGATCGATGTACTTTGGGGGTCCATTGCATCCCTCCTAAATAACCTATAAATATTTCCTTAGGTACAAGGGTTAGGGGCATGGTACCCTATTTCTGTACCGATTTTGAGATTTATAACTTAATACTAAAGCAAGTTACGTGGTCTTGAAAATTGACACGTACATACTTATTTTATGTTATTTTTTATTCCATTATGCGTTCTTTAATGAAGAGATGATTGTTTCTATGCAGAGAACATACTAAGCAGGCCAAACTATCGAAAGTATTGTAAATAATATAAATAAATTAATTTTAATTGATTTTTCCTGTTTTTAAGCTCTGTTCCCACTTTCCCGAATTTAAAAAAATTATTTTCCATATATATAGTTCCTTCTCAAATATAGAAAACACATTAAATAAATAATATAATGTAAAATTAACAAAAGAAAAAAAAATTAAAAATTGTCCACACTGGGATTCGAACCCGCGCCGTCTTGCTCAGCAGCTATCATGCTATCCGCTCCACCACGCATACACGGTGAGCGTTCAACTACAAGGCTTCAAAAGCACTCTTCCGGTCAGTTGATCGATGTACTTTGGGGGTCCATTGCACCCCTCCTAATTAAGATATAAATATTTCCTCTGGTACAAGGGTTGGGGGTATGGTTCCCTATTTTGTTACCGAGTTTGAGATTTATAACTTATTACTAAAGCGAGTTACGTGGTCTTGAAAATTGACCCGTACATACTTATTTTATGTTATTTTGTATTCCCTTATGCGATCTTTAACGAAGAAAGATGATTGTTTCTATGCAGAGAACATACTAGGCAGGCCAAACTATCGAAAGTATTGTAAATAATATAAATAAATTAACTTTTATTGATTTTTCCTGTTTTTAAGCTCTGTTCTCACTTTCCCGAACTTAAAACAATTATTTTCCATATATAGTTCCTTCTCAAATATATAATAACACATTAAATAAATAATATAATGTAAAATTAACAAAAGAAAAAAATAATAAAAATTGTCCACAGCGGGATTCGAATCCGCGCCGTCTTGCTCAGCTGCTATCACGCTATCCGCTCCACCACGCATACACGGTGAGCGTTCAACTACATGGCTTCAAAAGCACTCTTCCGGTCAGTTGATCGATGTACTTTGGGGGTCCATTGCACCCCTCCTAAATAACCTATAAATATTTCCTTTGGTACAAGGGTTAGGGGCATGGTACCCTATTTCGGTACCGATTTTGAGATTTATAACTTAATACTAAAGCGAGTTACGTGGTCTTGAAAATTGACCCGTACATACTTATTTTATGTTATTTTTTATTCCATTATGCGTTCTTTAACGAAGAGAGATGATTGTTTCTATGCAGAGAACATACTAGGCAGGCCAAACTATTGAAAGTATTGTAAATAATATAAATAAATTAATTTTAATTGATTTTTCCTGTTTTTAAGCTCTGTTCTCACTTTCCCGAACTTAAAAAAAATTATTTTCCATATATAGTTCCTTCTCAAATATAGAAAAACACATTAAATAAATAATATAATGTAAAATTAACAAAAGAAAAAACAATTAAAAATTGTCCACACTAGGATTCGAAGCCGCGCCGTCCTGCTCAACTGCTATCACGCTGTCCGCTCCACCACGCATACACGGTTAGCGTTCAACTACAAGGCTTCAAAAGCATTCTCCCGTTTAGATGATCGATGTACTTTGGGGGTCCATTGCGACCCTCCTAAATAACCTATAAATATTTCCTTTGGTTCAAGAGTTGGGGGCATGGTACCCTATTTTGGTACCGAGTTTAAGATTTATAACTTAATACTAAAGCGAGTTACGTGGTCTTGAAAATTGACCCGTACATACTTATTTTATGTTATTTTGTATTCCATTATGCGTTCTTTAACGAAGAAAGATGATTGTTTCTATGCAGAGAACATACTAGGCAGGCCAAACTATCGAAAGTATTGTAAATAATATGAATAAATTAATTTTAATTGATTTTTCCTGTTTTTAAGCTCTGTTCTCACTCTCCCGAACTTAAAAAAATTATTTTCCATATATAGTTCCTTCTCAAATATAGAAAAACACATTAAATAAATATTATAATGTAAAATTAACAAAAGAAAAAAAAACTACAAATTGTCCTTACTGGGATTCGAACCCGCGCCGTCTTGCTCAGCTGCTATCACGCTATCCGCTCCACCACGCATGCACGGTGAGTGTGCAACTACATGGCTTCAAAAGCACGCTTCCGGTCAGTTGATCGAAGTACTTTGGGGCTCCATTGCACCCCTCCTAATTAACGTATAAATATATCCTTTGTCACAAGGGTTGGGAGCATGGTATCCTATTTTGGTACCGAGATTGAGATTTTTATCTTAATACTAAAGCGAGTTACGTGGTCTTGAAAATTGACCCCTACATACCTATTTTTTGTTATTTTTTATTCCATTATGCGTTCTTTAATGAAGAAAGAGAATTGTTTCTATGCAGAGAACATACTAGGCAGGTCAAACTATCGAAAGTATTGTAAATAATATGAATAAATTAATTTTAATTGATTTTTCCTGTTTTTTAGCTCTGTTTTCACATTCCCGAACTTAAAAAAATTATTTTCCATACATAGTTCCTTCTCAAATATAGAAAAACACATTAAATAAATATTATAATGTAAAATTAACAAAAAAAAAAATTAAAAATTGTCCACACCGGGATTCGAACAGACGCTGTCTAGCTCAGCAGCTATCAAGCTATCCGCTCGAACACGCATACACAGTGAGCGTGCTACTACATAGCTTCAAAAGCACTCTCCCGGTCAGTTGATCGATGTACTTTGGGGGTCCATTGCACCCCTCATAATGAACCTATAAATATTTCCTTAGGTACAAGGGTTGGTGGCATGGTACCCTAATTTGGTACCGAGTTTGAGATTTATAACTTAATATTAAAGCGAGTTACGTGGTCTTAAAAATTGACCCGTACATACTTATTTTATGTTATTTTTTATTTCATTATGCGTTCTTTAACGAAGAAAGGTGATTGTTTCTATGCAGAGAACATACTAGGCAGGTCAAACTATCGAAAGTATTGTAAATAATATGAATAAATTAATTTTAATTGATTTTTTCTGTTTTTCATCTCTGTTCTCTCTTTCCCGAACTTAAAAAAAATTATTTTCCATATATAGTTCCTTCTCAAATATAGAAAAACACATTAAAAAATAATATAATGTAAATTATACAAAAGAAAAAAATTTTTTAACAATTGTCCACTCCGGGATTCAAACCCGCGCTGCCTCGCTCAGCTGCTATCACGCTATCCGCTCCACCTCGCCCACACGGTGAGCGTGCTACTACAGCTTCAAAAGCCTTCTCCCGGTCAGTTGATCGATGTATTTTGGGGGTCCATTGCACCCCTCCTAATTAACCTATAAATATTTCCTTTGGCTCAAGGGTTGGGGACATGGTACCCTATTTTGGTACCGAGTTTGAGATTTATAACTTAATATTAAAGCGAGTTACGTGGTCTTGAAAATTGACCCCTACATACTTATTTTATGTTATTTTGTATTCCATTATGCGTTCTTTAATGAAAAAAGATGATTGTTTCTATGCAGAGAACATACTAGGCAGGTCAAGATATCGAAAGTATTGTAAATAATATGAATTAATTAATTTTAATTGATTTTTCCTGTTTTTTAGCTCTGTTCTCAAATTCCCGAACTTAAAAAAATTATTTTCCATATATAGTTCCTTCTCAAATATAGAAAAACACATTAAATAAATATTATAATGCAAAATTAACAACAAAAAAAAAAAATTGAAAATTTTCCACAGCGGGATTCGAACCCGCGCCGTCTAGCTCAGCAGCTATCACGCTATCCGCTCAACCACGCATACACGGTGAGCGTGCAACTACAAGGCTTCAAAAGCACTCTTGAGGTCAGTTGATCGATGTACTTTGGGGGTCCATTGCAACCCTCCTAATTAACCTATAAATATTTCCTTTGGTACAAGGGTTGAAGGCATGGTACCCTACTTTGGTACCGAGCTTGAGATTTATAACTTAATATTAAAGCGAGTTCCGTGGTCTTGAAAATTGACCCGTACATACTTATTTTATGTTATTTTGTATTCCATTATGCGTTCTTTAATGAAAAAAGATGATTGTTTCTATGCAGAGAACATACTAGGCAGGTCAAACTATCGAAAGTATTGTAAATAATATGAATAAATTATATTTAATTGATTTTTTCTGTTTAACATCTCTGTTCTCACTTTCCCGAACTTAAAAAAAATTATTTTCCATATATAGGTCCTTCTCAAATATAGAAAAACACATTAAAAAATAATATAATGTAAATTAAACAAAAGAAAAAAAAATTTTAAAAAATTGTCCACACCGGGATTCGAACCCGCGCCGAATCGCTCAGCTGCTATCAGGCTATCCGCTCCACCTCGCCCACACGGTGAGCGTGCCACTACATAGCTTCAAAAGCCATCTCCCGGTCAGTTGATCGATGTATTTTGGGGGTCCATTGCACCCCTCCTAATTAACCGAGAAATATTTCCTTTGATGCAATGTTTGGGGACATGTTACCCTATTTTGGTACCGAGTTTGAGATTTATAACTTAATATTACAGCGAGCTACGTGATCTTGAAAATTTACCCCTACAAACCTATTTTTTGTTATTTTTTATTCCATTATGCGTTCTTTAACGAAGAAAGAGTATTGTTTCTATGTAGAGAACATACTAGGCAGGTCAAACTATCGAAAGCATTGTAAATAATTTGAATAAATTAATTTTAATTGATTTTTCCTGTTTTTAAGCTCTGTTCTCACTTTTCCGAACTTAAAAAAAATATTTTCCATATATAGTTCCTTCTCAAATATAGAAAAAGACATTAAAAAATAATATAATGTAAATTAAACAAAAGAAAAAATAAATTTTTTAACAATTATCCACACCGGGATTCGAACCCGCGCCGCCTCGCTCAGCTGCTATCACGCTATCCGCTCCACCTCGCCCACACGGTGAGCGTGGTACTACAGCTTCAAAAGACTTCTCCCGGTCAGTTGATCGATGTATTTTGGGGGTCCATTGCACCCCTCCTAATTAACCTATAAATATTTCCTTTGGTACAAGGGTTGAAGGCATGGTACCCTACTTTGGTACCGAGCTTGAGATTTATAACTTAATATTAAAGCGAGTTCCGTGGTCTTGAAAATTGACCCGTACATACTTATTTTATGTTATTTTGTATTCCATTATGCGTTCTTTAATGAAAAAAGATGATTGTTTCTATGCAGAGAACATACTAGGCAGGTCAAACTATCGAAAGTATTGTAAATAATATGAATAAATTATATTTAATTGATTTTTTCTGTTTTTCATCTCTGTTCTCACTTTCCCGAACTTAAAAAAAATTATTTTCCATATATAGGTCCTTCTCAAATATAGAAAAACACATTAAAAAATAATATAATGTAAATTAAACAAAAGAAAAAAAAATTTTAAAAAATTGTCCACACTGGGATTCGAACCCGCGCCGAATCGCTCAGCTGCTATCAGGCTATCCGCTCCACCTCGCCCACACGGTGAGCGTGCCACTACATAGCTTCAAAAGCCTTCTCCCGGTCAGTTGATCGATGTATTTTGGGGGTCCATTGCACCCCTCCTAATTAATCTAGAAATATTTCCTTTGATGCAAGGTTTGGGGACATGTTACCCTATTTTGGTACCGAGTTTGAGATTTATAACTTAATATTAAAGCGAGCTACGTGATCTTGAAAATTGACCCCTACAAACCTATTTTTTGTTATTTTTTATTCCATTATGCGTTCTTTAACGAAGAAAGAGTATTGTTTCTATGTAGAGAACATACTAGGCAGGTCAAACTATCGAAAGTATTGTAAATAATTTGAATAAATTAATTTTAATTGATTTTTCCTGTTTTTAAGCTCTGTTCTCACTTTTCCGAACTTAAAAAAAATATTTTCCATATATAGTTCCTTCTCAAATATAGAAAAACACATTGAAAAATAATATAATGTAAATTAAACAAAAGAAAAAATAAATTTTTTAACAATTATCCACACCGGGATTCGAACCCGCGCCGCTCGCTCAGCTGCTATCACGCTATACGCTCCACCTCGCCCACACGGTGAGCGTGGTACTACAGCTTCAAAAGACTTCTCCCGGTCAGTTGATCGATGTATTTTGGGGGTCCATTGCACCCCTCCTAATTAACCTATAAATATTTCCTTTGGTACAAGGGTTGGGGACATGGTACCCTATTTTGGTACCGAGTTTGAGATTTATAACTTAATATTAAAGTGAGTTACGTGGTCTTGAAAATTGACCCCTACATACCTAATTTTTGTTATTTTTTATTCCATTATGCGTTCTTTAACGAAGAAAGAGGATTGTTTCTATGCAGAGAACATACTTGGCAGGTCAAACTATCGAAAGTATTGTAAATAATATGAATAAATTAATTTTAATTCATTTTTCCTGTTTTTAAGCTCTGTTCTCACATTCCCGAACTTAAAAAAATTATTTTCCATATATAGTTCCTTCTCAAATATAGAAAAACACATTAAATAAATATTATAATGTAAAATTAACAAAAAAAAAAAAATAAATAAATAAAAATTGTCCACACCGGGACTCGAACCCGCGCCGTCTAGCTCAGCAGCTATCACGCTATCCGCTCGACCACGCATACACGGTGAGCGTGCAACTACAAGGCTTCAAAAGCACTCTTGAGGTCAGTTGATCGATGTACTTTGGGGGTCCATTGCACCCCTTCTAATTAACCTATAAATATTTTCTTTGGTACAAGGGTTGGGGACATGGTACCCTATTTTGGTACCGAGTTTGAGATTTATAACTTAATATTAAAGCGAGTTACGTGGTCTTGAAAATTGACCCCTACATACATATTTTTTGTTATTTTTTATTTTATTATGCGTTCTTTAACGAAGAAAGAGGATTGTTTCTATGCAGAGAACAAACTAGGCAGGTCAAACTATCGAAAGTATTGTAAATAATATGAATAAATTAATTTTAATTGATTTTTCCTGTTTTTTAGCTCTGTTTTCACATTCCCGAACTTAAAAAAATTATTTTCCATATATAGTTCCTTCTCAAATATAGAAAAACACATTAAATAAATATTATAATGTAAAATTAACAACAAAAAAAATTAAAAATTGTGCACACCGGGATTCGAACAGACGCCGTCTAGCTCAGCAGCTATCAAGCTATCCGCTCGAACACGCATACACAGTGAGTGTGCAACTACAAAGCTTCAAAAGCACTCTTGAGGTCAGTTGATCGATGTACTTTGGGGGTCCATTGCACCCCTCCTAATTAACCTATAAATATCTCCTTTGGTACAAGAGTTGGGGACATGGTACCCTACTTTGGTACCGAGCTTGAGATTTATAACTTAATATTAAAGCGAGTTTTGATACTTATTTTATGGTCTTGAAAATTGACCCCTACATACCTATTTTTTGTTATTTTTTATTCCAATATGCGATCTTTAACGAAGAAAGGTGATTGTTTCTATGCAGAGAACATACTAGGCAGGTCAAACTATCGAAAGTATTGTAAATAATATGAATAAATTAATTTTAATTGATTTTTTCTGTTTTTCATCTCTGGTCTCACTTTCCCGAACTTAAAAAAAATTATTTTCCATATATAGTTCCTTCTCAAATATAGAAAAACACATTAAAAAATAATATAATGTAAATTAAACAAAAAAAAAATTTTTTTTTAACAATTGTCCACACCGGGATTCGAACCCGCGCCGCCTCGCTCAACTGCTATCACGCTATCCGCTCCACCTCGCATACACGGTGAGCGTTCTACTACATAGCTTCAAAAGCACTCTCGCGGTCAGTTGATCGATGTACTTTGGGGGTCCATTGCACCCCTCCTAATTAATCTATAAATATTTCCTCTGGTACAAGGGTTGGGGGTATGGTTCCCTATTTTGTTACCGAGTTTGAGATTTATAACTTAATATTAAAGCGAGTTACGTGGTCTTAAATATTGACCCGTACATACTTATTTTATGTTATTTTTTATTCCATTATGCGTTCTTTAACGAAGAAAGATGATTGTTTCTATGCAGAGAACATACTAGGCAGGCCAAACTATCGAAAGTATTGTAAATAATATAAATAAATTAATTTTTATTTATTTTTCCTGTTTTTAAGCTCTGTTCTCACTTTCCCGAACTGAAAAAAATTATTTTCCATATATAGTTCCTTTTCAAATATATAATAACACATTAAATAAATAATATAATGTAAAATTAACAAAAGAAAAAAATAATAAAAATTGTCCACAGCGGGATTCGAACCCGCGCCGTCTTGCTCAGCTGCTATCACGCTATCCGCTCCACCACGCATACACGGTGAGCGTTCAACTACATGGCTTCAAAAGCACTCTTCCGGTCAGTTGCTGGATGTACTTTGGGGGTCCATTGCACCCCTCCTAAATAACCTATAAATATTTCCTTTGGTACAAGGGTTAGGGGCATAGTACCCTATTTCGGTACCGATTTTGAGATTTATAACTTAATACTAAAGCGAGTTACGTGGTCTTGAAAATTGACCCGTACATACTTATTTTATGTTATTTTTTATTCCATTATGCGTTCTTTAACGAAGAGAGATGATTGTTTCTATGCAGAGAACATACTAGGCAGGCCAAACTATTGAAAGTATTGTAAATAATATAAATAAATTAATTTTAATTGATTTTTCCTGTTTTTAAGCTCTGTTCTCACTTTCCCGAACTTAAAAAAATTATTTTCCATATATAGTTCCTTCTCAAATATAGAAAAACACATTAAATAAATAATATAATGTAAAATTAACAAAAGAAAAAACAATTAAAAATTGTCCACACTAGGATTCGAAGCCGCGCCGTCCTGCTCAGCTGCTATCACGCTGTCCGCTCCACCACGCATACACGGTTAGCGTTCAACTACAAGGCTTCAAAAGCATTCTCCCGTTTAGTTGATCGATGTACTTTGGGGGTCCATTGCGACCCTCCTAAATAACCTATAAATATTTCCTTGGGTTCAAGAGTTGGGGGCATGGTACCCTGTTTTGGTACCGAGTTTGAGATTTATAACTTAATACTAAAGCGAGTTACGTGGTCTTGAAAATTGACCCGTACATACTTATTTTATGTTATTTTTTATTCCAATATGCGATCTTTAACGAAGAAAGGTGATTGTTTCTATGCAGAGAACATACTAGGCAGGTCAAACTATCGAAAGTATTGTAAATAATATGAATAAATTAATTTTAATTGATTTTTTCTGTTTTTCATCTCTGGTCTCACTTTCCCGAACTTAAAAAAAATTATTTTCCATATATAGTTCCTTCTCAAATATAGAAAAACACATTAAAAAATAATATAATGTAAATTAAACAAAAAAAAATTTTTTTTTTATCAATTGTCCACACCGGGATTCGAACCCGCGCCGCCTCGCTCAACTGCTATCACGCTATCCGCTCCACCTCGCATACACGGTGAGCGTTCTACTTCATAGCTTCAAAAGCACTCTCGCGGTCAGTTGATCGATGTACTTTGGGGGTCCATTGCATCCCTCCTAATTAACCTATAAATATTTCCTTAGGTACAAGGGTTAGGGGCGTGGTACCCTATTTCTGTACCGATTTTGAGATTTATAACTTAATACTAAAGCAAGTTACTTGGTCTTGAAAATTGACTCGTACATACTTATTTTATGTTATTTTTTATTCCATTATGCGTTCTTTAATGAAGAGAGATGATTGTTTCTATGCAGAGAACATACTAAGCAGGCCAAACTATCGAAAGTATTGTAAATAATCTAGATAAATTAATTTTAATTGATTTTTCCTGTTTTTATGCTCTGTTCCCACTTTCCCGAATTTAAAAAAATTATTTTCCATATATATAGTTCTTTCTCAAATATAGAAAACACATTAAATAAATAATATAATGTAAAATTAACAAAAGAAAAAAAAATTAAAAATTGTGCACACTGGGATTCGAACCCGCGCCGTCTTGCTCAGCAGCTATCATGCTATCCGCTCCACCACGCATACACAGTGAGCGTTCAACTACAAGGCTTCAAAAGCACTCTTCCGGTCAGTTGATCGATGTACTTTGGGGGTCCATTGCACCCCTCCTAATTAAGATATAAATATTTCCTCTGGTACAAGGGTTGGGGGTATGGTTCCCTATTTTGTTACCGAGTTTGAGATTTATAATTTAATACTAAAGCGAGTTACGTGGTCTTGAAAATTGACCCGTACATACTTATTTTATGTTATTTTGTATTCCCTTATGCGATCTTTAACGAAGAAAGATGATTGTTTCTATGCAGAGAACATACTAGGCAGGCCAAACTATCGAAAGTATTGTAAATAATATGAATAAATTAATTTTAATTGATTTTTCCTGTTTTTAAGCTCTGTTCTCACTCTCCCGAACTTAAAAAAATTATTTTCCATATATAGTTCCTTCTCAAATATAGAAAAACACATTAAATAAATATTATAATGTAAAATTAACAAAAGAAAAAAAAAATTGTCCTCACTGGGATTCGAACCCGCGCCGTCTTGCTCAGCTGCTATCACGCTATCCGCTCCACCACGCATGCACGGTGAGTGTGCAACTACATGGCTTCAAAGCACTCTTCCGGTCAGTTGATCGAAGTACTTTGGGGCTCCATTGCATCCCTCCTAATTAACATATAATTATATCCTTTGTCACAAGGGTTGGGAGCATGGTATCCTATTTTGGTACCGAGATTGAGATTTTTATCTTAATACTAAAGCGAGTTACGTGGTCTTGAAAATTGACCCGTACATACTTATTTTATGTTATTTTGTATTCCCTTATGCGATCTTTAACGAAGAAAATGATTGTTTCTATGCAGAGAACATACTAGGCAGGCCAAACTATCGAAAGTATTGTAAATAATATGAATAAATTAATTTAATTGATTTTTCCTGTTTTTAAGCTCTGCTCTCACTCTCCCGAACTTAAAAAAATTATTTTCCATATATAGTTCCTTCTCAAATATAGAAAAACATATTAAATAAATAATATAATGTAAAATTAACAAAAGAAAAAAAAATTGTCCACAGCGGGATTCGAACCCGCGCCGTGTTGCTCAGCTGCTATCACGTTATCCGCTCCACCACGCATACACGGTGAGCGTTCAACTACATGGTTTCGAAAGCACTCTTCCGATCAGTTGATCGATGTACTTTGGGGGTCCATTGCATCCCTCCTAATTAACCTATAAATATTTCCTTAGGTACAAGGGTTAGGGGCGGGGTACCCTATTTCTGTACCGATTTTGAGATTTATAACTTAATATTTGAGCGAGTTACGTGGTCTTGAATATTGACCCGTACATACCTTTTTTATGTAATTTTTTATTCCATTATGCGTTCTTTAATAGGTATTTTCATCATATTTTACCATATTTTGGTGTTTTTACTGCCTTCAAATATCAGTAGGAGATTGAACCAAAAGTAGGTGTTTCTGAAGAAACAAAACACCTATTTCTCATTGTTTCTTTTTTTTTCTTTTATAAAAGTAGAGGAAGGTTGCACTATTATTAGTTATTTTTAAAGCGCTCAAATTCAGGTCAAGATATAACTATTTACTAGAACAAAACTTTTTACCATAAGAAATTATTTTACGACGTACCTCTAACCATTTTATTCTGCCAACCAAATTTAAATAGGTAACATAAAAGAAATGAACTTTAATTCATTTAAATAAGACATTTATCTAACTAAATAAGTAGAAACTTTGAAGCCACATGCATTAGTTATACAGAACACCGAGACCAAGTTATACCGAAAATACGGCGTCGTAAACAAATATCGTTCAATTTACAGTCACCGTCAAAGTTTTCTGTCTTTCACCAAATTTTATTGCAGTCAGTTGCACCATGGAAAAATTTCTCGATCATACTTCACAATTTATGGTGTAACTAAAATAAAATGATTTTTTATTTAACCAAACTTTGGGATAATAAGAAACTTTGCACCAAATACTGGTTAAAGATTTACAGAGTATAGAATTCCATGGTCAATATATTTGTTGGATGATATTTGTTAGATCGCCAATGATAACATTTAAGAATGTATTGAGATGTATCATTTATCCAAAAACCAAGTGTGAAGACCATTTTTCTAATAATTTAGACGCGTTTCTTTTTTTTTTTAATTTAATTTATTTTTATGATATGAAGAATATATGCGAAACATAACTGACTGTGAAGTGTTGAAAAATAAATTTCCGAGCATTAAAATTCAAATAACCATTTTTTAACATTAAATATACCAATACTTAATATATACCTATGTTTACCATAGCTGGTCAAATGACCGGACTTAATGTTTCTTGATTAAATGTATGAAATATGGATGTTAGAAAGGAAATAAATTGAAATGACTTTATTATAATTAATCAAAATTCAACATCGCCAATTTTTACGTATTATAAGCACAAAGAATAAGAATTTTTAATTTATTGCTCAACGCATTTTTTATATATACATTACATTACATTCCCTTGAACATTTTCCCAAACATATTTCTTCTAATTATTATTATTTATATATTTCTTATAATTTTTCTTATAATTATAAGAATATATAAGAATTATAAGAATAATAATTCGCATAATTATTCTTAATATTATTTCTTCTAAGAAATTGTGCTGCCTTGATTGTTTCGACATTTTTCTGGGTAAAAACTAACAGTTAGTTAGAGATGAAAAAAAGCTATCCAAATAAAATTTAAGCTACTTACCAAAATATTAATTTTTGTCACTTTTTCTGACACAAAAAAATCTAATCTAAAAGTTCAGGTACTTTCTTGAAATTTGATTCACAATTATTCTGAGTGAACTAACTGTGCAACAGTCTTTGCATAAATGTTGCAACTCATCTAATGCAATACGTTGAGCACGCATTACATCGTAATTTCTGATCCGATGGCCTTATAAAGCTATAAATTGTTCTCCCGATCAAATGACCGATTGTGGTAAAAATAGGTATACGACAAGTATTATTCAAAACAAACGAAATACATAATAACAATAATAATAGAATATTAACTGTATATAATTGTTGGAAAAAGTCATGAAGTCAAATGTGCAAAAACAATAAGATGATAAACGGTCATTTGACCGGCTATGGTAAGTTTAGTGTTCAAACACATCAAATGCCCGTTATGTGTAACCGCAATTTTTTATGTTTATAAATTCACTTTATCTTCTTATAAAAAGAATCTTAGCTCACTCTTATTTATAGATGAACTTTTAAATACTCTAAAAGAAATAATTAGAACATTACAGTTTATTTCGTTTTGTTAACATCTGAAAAGTACTTGAGGGGTGTAGAGCAGGAGAAAATAAAGGAGAAGATGCCGATCTTTAATTAGTATAATTAGGCATTGATTCGATGTAAGTGGCCAATTAGAGATCGATAAATGAGTACCAATGCTATTCGCTTGCAAATTTATTAAAGATATTGCAATGCACACAATTTTCGTTTGGAGTGGCGTTTGTATTTCTAATAAAATAAGTTGATTTTTAATAATAGATTAAAGAGTATAATATATTATAAAAATTCATACGTGCTTGAGAATTATAAAGCTTTTGGGGATTCATGATCATAAAAAGTTAAGCAGGCCCTGATTTAGAGCTTGCTTCTAGAAGATTTCGAATTGAGAAGATTAGCTTATAACTTGTGTAGAGGAACAGATAAGAAAGCAATTTGAGTGTTGAAATCAAAATAGATGAAAAAATGAAAGAAAAAGTGATGAAATGAGTCTTACTATATTAAAAAATCTTATTATGTTGACACAGTTTTTCATTGTTGTTGGTACGTTTTTATTAGCTGGAAAATCACGTGGTATGATTCAGTTTTCCCACATTTAATTTCCTTATGTTTTGGGTGACCATCAGCATAAACTTAATAAAAGTTATTTACCATCTAACTTAAACAAACAAACCCTACCGGAAGTCTTGGGATCCTCTTTTGACGTCATAGCATTGACGTGACTATCTCTCTCTCTCTCTCTCTCTTTTTTTTTTTTTTTTTTTTTTTTGGGGCATACACTCGGAATAATCAGTTGTTTTGAACTTAATTTTATTGCCTTGTTTTTAAGAAATATTGTGTTCTTCATATTTTAAAATATCAGATGAAGATATGGATAAAAAGTACTTTGGAAAATTATCCTATATTGATATGTAATTACCTGATTGTTGAGATGCGGATTAATGCTATTTAGTTTACACCAGCAGAAAATTTTCTACCTGAATCTTCTACCGGAAGTTGAAACAACCTCTACAAATACTGCCCCCTACCCTGAAGAACACGAAACATTGTTAGAAGTAGGCGAATAAGTTTTGCTTTCTTACAAAATATCTTTGAATCCTGTAATATTTATTTTTTTTGTATTTCATTCTGCTATTATTACGTTTAAAATAACATTGAAATAGCATTAAATAGCCTTAACATATAAAACAAGTGAAGTATTTTAAATTGTTGGGGTGCTCGCAAAGTTCCTGAAATATATATTTTTTTAAATTTTTAAATATATGAAGCCATTTTTACTGCTAGTCCCTAGTCGTTTAAGACGAATTCTCATGCAAAAGTTAACTTATTCGCTCTTCTTCGATTTAAACTAGACGACCAAAGCAAAGTGCGTCTTGGAGGTCAGCAATTCTCTCTTTACATTAGGCATATCTCTCATGAATAATTCATCCAGTGACTCGATACCCAGCATAAATTTTACGAGCCTCTTTTGCAGGGTTAAAATCTCGAATGAAGGTAAAATACAAAAATGTTCATTTTTCTCAATTGGATATTCCAATTTAACGAAAATAATCTCAGATTAATTCGAAAAAAAGTCATAGATTTTGTAAGAATGAATCATCCACTATAATAATCTAAAACACTAAGTCAAAAGCATTCAATGACATACGGAATAATATAATTTTAAAAAAATATGGTCAGCATTTTTATTTAGGAAAAAATAAGTTTTTGTAATATAAAAGCATAATAACACTAATATTTTCAAATGTTTTTACGAATTCTTATGACTTTAATAATTAATATGCTTTATTATATCAAAACTAACTAATTATATATAAATTTAGCAAAAGATATTTAAATATAGGTATCCGAAGGGAATTTAGTACTAGATATCAGAAACTAAGGTGGAAGAGATAACGGTATTACAACAAAAAAAATCGGAAAAATTACCATAAAATACGCAATTATTTTACTTTTTCATAAATTTGCTTATTGAAATGATGAATTTTGATTGCATATACACAGAACGCAAAACCAATCTAAAAGAGTTAAAAAAACTATAAATTCTAAACTATGAGTATTAATGAGTAATGAATACTAAATTATGACTAATATAATTATAAATATTAAAAAATATGAGGTTTCAGATAACAGTAGAAATTTAAACAAAGGGACAGCTTGCTCGTAATTGCTCAAATACACAAAAATTCTTTTTGCATGTGATAGGGCATCATTTAATTAATGTAAAATGATCAAAATTGGAAAATCGACGATTTTTAGGATTTTGGGTGTGCACGGCAGCTTTAAGGACACCCCGCGGTTTTTCACGTTGTATTTTTCCTAATCATAACTTTTTAAAATTCTAAATATAATATTTGGTTTTTTACTTTGATCTAAATTAATAAAAAACAATAAAAAAAGTATGAAAAATATATTTATGAAAATTCAAGAGTTGAAAATCCATAACTGAAAAGGAATGAGAACTACTGTCTTAAAAGGGAAAATGAGCGATTCTATAGAAACGACAAAATGTATATTCATTGTAAAGAGTAAAGAATAAATTTAATTAGTTAATCTATACAGCTAATTTGAATATTTATAAATATAACATTGTTCGTTTTTAGGTAACTATATTAGTTTTAATGGAATTATCGTATGTATGTTTCTTTACTGCACCTAAATATTATTTTAAAGTTTACTAGCTTAATTACATTAATAAAAATTATCTTAAGAATTTCTTTAAAAAATGTCATCTTCAAATTTTAAAATCAAGTGACTCCTTTAAATCAAGTGAAGATTTTTCATATACATATATTCATTATATCTTCCAAATTATTCAGGACATTTTCTTTTTTTGAAGTTATTACTTTTTCTAAAAAATAACTGCAGATTTTTCGTTGAAGTTTCTACAATAATATTAAAAAATTCCTCTGGACATACCGTTTTATGATATTTTCTGAAAGTATTTTAACGATTTTATTTTTTTTAAAAGATAAACTGTAGATTTTTTTAGATCTTTATTTATTTTGAAAACTCATTTTTCCTTTTAAAAAATTTTGCACTTGCCTGGTTGGTAGGGTGCTAGGCCCATGTCCGAGAGTTCGTGGGTTCGAACCTCGCCGGCAGAAGACTACCCGTGTAGTAAAAATCGTGACTGATGCACGTGAAATCTATCGAGTCGCAAAGTCCTCCATGTTACCATAGCTAATCAATATCTCTGGGGGTACTGAATTGGAGATTGATGGTTCTCTGGTTCAGGTGAAAATTACGATCTGTGGATGAATGAATGGATGTATGAAAATGAAAGGGTCCACCCTATAAACGGGCGTGACATATGGGTGTTGCAAAAGTCGAATTCTTAGCCATCGAAGGTGCCACTGGAAAACAAGACCCTCTGCCGCACCCCTCTGCCTTAACAGGCATACGTCAACAACAAAGTTTTGCTCAATCCTGACTATATTGTGAGCTTTAGTCTTTTTCCAACGCGCCATAAACATGAGGATAAAAAAAGTAAATAAATAAAAGAATAGTAAAAAATATATAAGTTTAAAGCTGCCTTTGTATCACACAAAATGAATATAAATGCACACTTTTTAATTACGAAGAATACAAGAAAATGTTTATATATAAAAATATTATATATAAAAATTTTATATATAATAAAATCTTATATATACAAAATTGTCTTCTTTATGTACAAAAATTGTCTTCACTACCTTTTTGCTATTCCCTATTATACATTATGTTCCATTATATTAATTTACATTTTAAATAAACAGTTGAGCGCAAATTATAAAAGTTCCTAATTTATCATATTAAAAAAAATCTATGAGGCTTGCATATTTTAAAGTTTTTTCTTTTAGTTTTATTTAACTATTCATAAACTCCGCATTCAAATATTTGGATTTCAAATTATATAAGGAGAAAATAAAATCTATATTGTTGCAGAAATTCTAATAATAGAACACTGATCGATATTTCCAACAACTTTGAAATAAATATATTGAAATTCTAAAACCATTTGCAATAAAATAAAATAACCGGATAAATTTTATGTAACAAAATCAATACAACGTTTGCCAAAGTTTTCTATAAAGCTCTATAAGAGAGATGTAGTTACTTTGATTATTTTAAGAAAGGAAGTTACGATACAGCAAATATTTAAATTACGGAACATCGAGTATAACCCTTCTTTTGCAAAATCAAATAAATTTTTAGAACTAATAAGAATTTTCGTATGGTTTCGATGTCTTTTAATTGCATGAAATTCATCATGAAAATCAATATAATTGTCCTTTGTATTTCATTTTTCACGTGCTGTTATTATTTTATAGATATGTGTCAACTTAAAATTCAAATTTAAATCCCATGCTTTACAAGGATATAAAGAGCAAGAACAGACAAAATAAAATTTAAAAAAATAATTATAAAAAGAAACAAAAAACAAAACCAACAAAAAAGTTGTGATCTCCTTATTACGATCACTGGTTACCCATTGGTCAAATGCTTTTTCTTCCTGGTTTGACTCCGTTAAACGCCACACCATTTCAAATCATGGGTTGCAAAAACTGTCTCAATGGATGTTTGTCGTCGGATTGATCTTCATATCCAGCTTATATTCGTGTTTAAGACGTCACAAAATACTTTTTCCTTCTTCAGCATTCACATTTATATTGAAATTACTGTCAAGCCAGTCATTATACGTTAATAATAAAAAGAATATGAAAAATACTTTAAATTTTTCTTATGTAAATAATACATTAAAAATTACCGCTAATGGAAATGAAAAGAAAAACAACAGCGGTCGCCATAGCAATGCATGCAATGACGACGCATGCGAATTGTTTACTATTACTCTTGGAATACAGTTGAAAAGTGTGTGGATGCCATCAGATCCAAACCAAGACCCATTTTGCCGATATGAAATATAGATGTTCATAAGAGTGGGTTAAAAAAATTCAAAGGATCTTAAATATTTTTATTTTCTAGCGTAATAATTTTCACTCTTCATTAACAGATTATCTTCAAAGCATTTATAAACAAAATATTTTCACAAGAAATGGGAGGCTTTCAACTTGAGAAGAAGACCGCTGATACACAACCACTTGACCTATAACCTCAGCGATACTTGATTTTCTATAAACGAGATAGCATGCTGAGGCTACAACTGTTAGGCTTGTGATGAATTTTACTAATTTCTAAGAGTTTTTTGGATATGATATTCTCGTACAATACAAAAATCAATTACGAGATTGCAAACCGAATTGATATTTGGCGGGCTAGGCTTTCTCGAAATACAATCAAAAGAACTGTTGCTGACGAACACAAATGTTAGGTTTCAACAGCCAATCAAAATCGATACCCACGATGACATCACTTCTTGTCTTGCACTTATGTTTGTATGCAAATGTATTTTGATTCGCATTAAATAGTTTCGTGGAAATAGCGAAGTTACGCAGAATGGAATTAATGTTAAAGAAATCAAACTGAACTACTGGGATCTTATGTTTCAGATTGTGATTGTTTCGACAGTCATGTTTTGATAGTCAAAAATCTTAGGTTAAGAAAAATCAGATGATTGTTCAAAAAATTTACGCTTTTGTGTCTGATACCTACGCAAAAGTAGCCAAAATTGACCTTCTAATAGCGTGCAAGAAACTAAAAGAAAAATACTTCATAGAAGAGAATCGACTCAAAAGGTTAACTGGTTATCATCCTATGTAAACTATTACATTTATTTAATTATTTTACAAAATTCTTTTATAGCGTTGGCGAGGTGATAGCTAAAAGGTACCGATACGAAAACATCCTCGATTCTATGATTGAAAACAACATCTTTATAAACTAACTTAAATAATAAAAAGAATATATAGGGAATAACGAACCATTCAAAATTTTAAAATTGAGGCTTTTGTGATGGCGCAGGGGATAGAGCGTTCAGTTTTCAAAAAGGTGAACCGGGTTCAAATCCCACCGATGGCTGGTACCTACGGATTCCGCATCCGGCTCGCACCGACCACATTGATGGCGTAAAATATCCTCAGTGATCATGGATCAGAGTACGGATCATGGTTTAGAGTTCTCTTGCCGTTAGGCTAACAGTAGGAGGTTTTCGTGGTTTTCCTCCATACGTAAAGCGAGTTAGTTTCATCACGTCTTTCAAGAAGGCAAAATGTTTCCCTATATGTCCCCTTGTCTTCTGGATTAGGTCCAAATTACAAGGTTACGTAGTTGAACATTGGCAGGCGTAGACCCAAAATCGGATCGGCTGTTAAGCGACGGTTATAAAATATAAAATAAAATAAGCCTAAATTTAAAATAAATATTGCTTAGAACATTCTTCCATTCATTTATCAACGCGCACAAAGTGAGAGAAAGAAGGAAAATTTTTTGAAGCAATAAACGTTCTAAAAATAATGAAGCACTATTTTTTGCATCATTATAAGCTTCTTTTTTGGGAACCTTCTCTCTGCTAAATTCTCACATAATCATGGATAAATGTTTGCGTCAATCCCTTTTAGTCAGTTATTTAATTCCTTTTAGTACTCTAAAAGGGTAAAGTAATGGGAAACAATATTTTAGAATTTTTATTTATGACTCAGCCATTTATTATTTTTAATAAAATGTTGTCTTTTTTATATCTATACTCTCCAGTAAAAGATCAACTTTTATTGAATTGGCAACATAATAAATTCTAGAGCTATTGTAGAAACTTTTTTAACCGAATCTTTAACAACCTAATAGAAAAAAAAGATGAATGTCATTAACAAAAAAGCGCATCTGTCATACTCTTTCTTTAAAAAGAATGTTATTTCAAAAAAGAGATTATCGCAGTAGGCAGTCCGGTATACCTCACTCATTGGAACCGGATTCAGTCGGGGTGTTTACGAAATCGGTCACAATTTACTTCGCGAAATAAGTAGTTCTAAAAAGTAAGAGGGAAGGAAAAAAAAAAATTAAAAATCTGATATAGGGTTAGAGTCCCCTTCCCGTAAGACTAACCGTGGCATGTTTTCGTGGTTTTTCTTACCATGTAACGCAAATGCTGGTTAATCCATCAAAAAAGTCTTTAGCGATGGCAAATTTCTCCCAATACTTTATCCAAGAGTTTCCTTGTCTTCATGATAGGGCTCAAAATTACAAGGCTACGGAGTTCAACATTAGTAGTGGTAAACCCACAACTTGGTCTAAAAATAAAAATGTTAAGATTGCATTCAGTATGAAAAATCTGATTGTTGAATCTAAAGCTGCATAGTTTATTAATTTCAATTTTTTCAGTTCTTAATGTCTTTTTTTTTTTTTTTTTTTTTTTTTTTTTTTTGTGGAAAGAATGTGTGTAGCAAACTAAAATTGATTAATTTTGAATCATTCACAAAAATATACTGATTTAAAAAAAAAAGTTTCTTGAGACAAAGTCGTTATGCAAAATCCGTGAGAGATAATTTTCTCTTGAAAGAAAATGAGATACAAAGCAAACCTTAATTGCAACTTTCAATAATTATTATTTTAATGATTTCATGCACGCACTTAACATAGCCGAAGGCTTGTTAATGAATTATGCATTAGAACTATGTATGAAGTTTCGAGTGCGATTTTTATAAGAAAAAGATATACAAGTAATGAATTAATTTTGATTTCGATTATTTTAATTGTTACAATGTTTTTGTTATTTTGAATTAATTGATGTCATATATTCTGTTAATTGTATTTTAATTTTTGTTTAAAGATTCTTCATAAATGATTACAAATTTATTTCTCCATAGTGTCCTCCTTTTCTTTTGTTACAAAGTTTTCACCTTATCCTTGTCATGTGTTACACTGCTAATAATCCCCAACAAAATGATTTTTGTCCCCTTTCGTTGAAAATTGCTGGCTTGAAGAAATGAATAACTCGTTGGCGAGCTCCTTATTCTGGACAAAGTGCGTGTTAAAGAACAATGTCACAGCTTCAAATGCGTGTTTAAGACCATAGACACGGTTTGAAATGCGTGTTTAAGAGCATATACACAGCTTGAAATGCGTGTTTAAGAACATTGACACAGCTTGAAATACGTGTTGAAGAACATAGACACATCTTGAAATACGTTTTTAGGAACATTGAGACAGCTTGAAATACGTTTTTAAGAACACAGACACAGCTTGAAATACGTGTTTAAGAACATTGAGACAGCTTAAAATTCTTGTTTACTAAAATTGGCTCCGCTTAAATATGCGTATTTAATAAATTGAACACAGCAAGGAGTCCGTCTTTTCAATGTTCAACAGAAATTTTAAACATAATAAGTAATTTAGTACTTACCTCTACCTATATTTTTTAACACTAAGCATAATCCTTACGGATCCAGAGAACGATCGATTTTCAATTCAGTACTGCCAGAGGTATAATTTGCTATAGAAACATAAAGAACTTTGTGACCCGACAGATTACATGTGCACCATTCACCATTACACGAGGAGTCTTGGGTCGGCTGGATTCAAACTCCCGTGCTCACGAACATAAATCAGGCTATTCCGGCTTTAATATTTCTCTTTTTTTTTAGTTACATTAAACTTGAAACACTTATCAACTTGAAACACTTGAAACACTTGTATCAAAGATATAACGTACAATAAATTTACCAAAAAATTGTTTTCTCATTAAAACGTTTTAGGTTTTTGAGAAATGGTTTTTATTTTAAGACGAGTACAACAGGTTTAATTTTTAATCAAATAAAAATTTTATTTAGGTAGCATATTTGTTATTATTATATTTTTTTATTGAATTGATATGAAAGCTGTGTCACAGTCGAGAGAATTTTTTTACTCTCTAAAGTGGGGAAAGTCTATATTGATCCTTTACTTTTGTTTAAAAACAATATATTTTTATTTAAATGATCCTATAGAGTTTATATGCAAGTAATAATCATCTTGAACATTTATGACTTTTCTAAAAATGGCTGATTGTACTGTATTTAAAAAAAAAAAAAGTAATTAAAGCAATATTTCTATCTCTGAAACAACGCTAAAATTAAGCATTAACAAAATATTGGGTTTATTTATATTATTCAGCTAATATATTTATTTTTAAATCTTAAAAATATCTTTTTAATATTTCAATTGCGAAGTATAGTTCTTTACTTTTTATATTTCATATATTTTTATATAATTTATACGCTTTTTCAATAAAAAAAAAATTTCTAAATAGTATATAATATTCAGTCCCTGGCCCAATTAATAGATGCACTCTAAGATTCTGTGTAAAATCTTAATCATCATGTGATACTATACAGCTTTATTATTTTTACGCGACTGAAAGCGGTTTGCACTTGTTTACGTTAGTGTATCAATTGGTTAGATTAGACGATATATAATATAAATTCTACGATTGTATAAATTAAAAGGTATATTATATATAGTATAGTTACTCTATCTTGTATAATACTATTATATTGTAATAATTATATCAAATTATTAGATACACTGTAGTTTTTTTATTAATTACATGCTTTGCACGAGTTACTAAGCACTACTTTTATATTTAAACATATATGTAATAGGTTTTTTTTCAGGACATTTTTATATACTTCCTATTTATATTTATTTTTAGCGTATTGCATTACAATGTTGACCAAGTGATAACCGAACGTAAACATGTGTAAACCGGTTTCAGCCTCGTAAAAACAATAAAGCTGCATACTATCACCTGATAATTAAGATTTTACTTAGAATCTTATAGTGCGTCCAATAATTTGACCAGGGACTGTAGAATAATAAAAAAAAATTAAACTGAAAAACATTCAATTTTAAGGAAAAATGTCACATTAGTTTCAATAAAAGAAATCTGAAATTTTTGTTTTAATGATTCTGAAATATTTTTAAATTTTAAAGCGAAATTAATCCAAAATTCTTTCGAAAAATATTTCTACGTCGGTATTAAAATATTTGAAGTGCAAGTTATACGACTTTTCTATTCAATCAATTTGGTCGCATAAGCTTTAATTATATCCCACTTGAAATAAAACCATTAGGTATTATAATCAAACGAAAATTCCCATTTGTCATCAAAAAAATAAATCGCAAATTATACAGAAATGAATAAGTTAATGAGATCCCAATCCCTATTCAATGAGTATATTTAATTTTAAAACGTTCATTTTGAAATATTTCTAATTTGTAACAGACGATGAGAGCATCAAAATAATTAGCTATCAAGAAAATTAGAAGTGCCCTCTAGGGGAGAGAAAACATACCAACGCATTTCAAGTAGTTGCCCTCGTAAATATTTAATAAGTGTTCTCGCTCATCCATATCAGTTACTTTTTAAAGTTTGAACACAGTTTATGTTAATTTTAAGTACTACTACTTCGATTTAAAATACGTTTGGGATATGGCTGTGGTAATTTGGTTATTTCTTGTTTACTTCTACTTGAAATGTTATTTTTTATTTTGTTTAAATAAATATAAATGGGAGTTGTTCAGCAACAAGTTTATAAGTTAGTTTCATTTTAATGGAAAGAAATATATTTCTAAATTTTTGTGTTCTACAGGGGTTTCAATTAATGTATTAGTTACTGGGAATTACCGAAATTGCAGGTTGTTGACTTTCACCGGTGAATGTTTGCAATCACATAGTCACTTTGGTAAATGTCCGAAATACATACTAGTTCTAGTTAAGTGCCACACCGTGGTATACATTTGCCCGGTATACTCTACATTAATGTTTTTTAAGGTTCAGTGCCATTGACCCGTATATTTACCCGGTAGGCCCTACATTAATGCTTTTTAAGGTCGAGTGCACTGCCCGTATGCATTTAACCGGTACTCCGAACACTGATGTTTCTCCTCAGTAGATCTTAAAATATCGTATAAATATAATAATATCAACGAATAAATTAATATAAAATTGGATATAGCAAATATTTCGGACATTCACCAAAAGCAACTATATGATTGTTGACATTCACCGATGGAAGTCGACATTCTCTTTATTTCGGCCATTCACGGCAATATATTAATATTATATTCCGTAATTGGTTCCCCGTTAGTTGTAACTGAAACTGTAGTGTAATATCTCTCTCTGAATTTCGTGTTAAAAAACTTCTTTAGCTGTGTAAACGAATAAGTATATCAAGTTATTAATGGAGTGTGAACTTTATGTAGACTTTAAAGGGGTGTTTAAATCTAAATATCAATAATGGAGATGGAGAATGATTACTCGAAATTGACACGCATTTACATCATTTATGAATAGTTGTTTTCCTTCAAGAACATCAAATTTAGCGGACGTATGGAAAACATCAAATGATAAATATGTACTGTTTACTTTCGAACACGAGAAAATGTAAGTTGGTCATTTCGCCTTGGTGGCTCAGGGGTTAGCGCACTCGCCTTCCATTGAGGTGAACCCGGTTCGAATCCCAACAATGTCTTGTCGCTAAGAATACCGCAGCCGGTTCGTCGCACAGACCCAAACGTCACATACGTTTATAGGGTGGACCTATTCATACATCCATTGATTCATCCACAGATCGTAATTTTGACTTGAACCAGAGAACGACCAGTCTCCAATTCAGTACCCCCAGAGGCAAAATTCATTATGGGAACATGGAGGGCTTTGTAACCTGACATATTTAACGTGCAACTGTCACCATTTACTACACGGTGAGTTTTCAGCCGGCTGGGTTCGAACTCCCGTTCTCACGATCGTAAGTCCAGAAAAAATGCCTTTAAATGGACAAAAGAAGAAATATGCATTCGGCCAAGAGAAGCATTTGGTCAATATAAAAAATTTGTAAATTATTCATGTTTAAACAATCGTGATATATCAATATATATCGCTATTTTCTGATAATATATAGTGGTATTGAAAATTCCAATATCACTTGGCAATAATGTCCATATCTTCTTTTCGAGCTTGACTCCAATAAGCCTTTAGAAATTTAAAAATCAAATGATATTGATGCTTTAAAACTTATAACTTAGTTATAAAGAAGTTGAAAAGTTTTATTAAAAATTATAAAGTTCTGTTGGATCGCAATATTTTCCTACCATAAAGAAATTATGAAAAGAATTTGACATGCTTGATAAATATACTGAAACTTTTTCTGCTATTGATTTATCTAATGCTGTAGTCATGAAAAGAACCATTAAATTCATCAATCATTTTTGACCAAATTCATGACTTTAATTTATATCTGGATTAAATATATACTTACCCATTCATCAAAATATTGATCCAACTTTTCGCGTTGGTGTTTTTTAAACATTTATTACTCTTATTCTAGTTTTAAAAATTGACAAATAATAGAAAAAAAACTTACAATTATGAAATAAAATAGTATAATTTATGTTTTTCTATTATAAATGAAATTTTTTTTTACGGAAATGGTTGCAAAATGTCAAGTTTATGTTAGCACTGAAAATTTCTAAAAATTAAAAAAAAGTAACAAATCAGTCAAAGAAAATTTGCATCTGGGTTAAAATTCTAAAATTTATTATACTCAAGGTTATTTAATAGGTGTATTTTAATTTCCGAAACTTAAAGAATTTACTTTCTTAAAACACTTAAAACTTTACTGTAAGAACTGTGGTATAATAAACCTCCGAATACGGAGTTGCAAGATTCTTTATTTCATTTCCAATATAAAATCGAGCGTTCATGTATACTTCCACGAAATGGAGCATGAAAAAGCGTAAGTTTATTGTGATTACGCTCATCATGGCATTTATAGAAACAAAAGTTCAGTGTTACAAAAGTCAAGTATGTTTTCAGTTTGTTAAGGCAATTCTGTTTTCATAAATTAATTTGCATATGTATGTAAATTATTTTAAACAACTTTATAAGATTTAGGTTCTAACAATACACTATTAGAAATTTGATTCTAAAATTACGGAAAAATAGCCGGCAGCAGCCTGTCCATCGAATTAAACGTAAAATTAACGGTGAAGAACATTTTTACCTTCATAGTATAGAAACGATTTACAAGTAATATGGTTTAGAAAGCATCAATACAAAATGATATGTTTTTTTTTTTTTACCATTTATAGCTAGCACGGTATTCTGAGAATAAATATTATTATTATCATTAGTATTTTGTAGGGTGCATTAAATTGATTTAAATGTTGCAAAGTATTTCAGTTTGAAAGGAACCAAGAAAAGAAAGTCCAAGACTTAAATAGATTCTTAAGTTCAACAAATAATGCCCCATCAAAAATAAACTTATATTTTTGAATTTCGAACGATTTGATTTGAACTGTTTCTCGAACGATTTCTTTGAAAACATATAACAGCAATCTCTACTGTATTTCTTTCCAAAATGTTTGTTATTATTACTATTAAATTTTTTTTGTTCGTAATTTTAATTTCCTTTCTTCTTTCAATATGAAAAAAAAAAACACGATTTTGCACGTAACCATAGATAGAAGTAAATTACTTTTATAGACAAAATTAATGAATACGATTAATTTTTCATCATATTTCTGAGGAACAACATTAAAATTTTACCATAAATGTACAAAAGTGGAGCTTAAAACGTAGCCATAAAAAAGTATTTTATAGCTGAAAAAGTTTACATCTCAAAAATCTGAGAAAAGCGCTTAAACTTCCACATCCGTAAGTGCAAAGAGTGTTATAAAATCTTGATGAAAACAATAAACTGAATCTGTTAAAACTTAAAAGCCACCACTAAATAAACGAAAGCAGCCATTTTCGAGGAGGGTTTAAAAAAATGGATTTAACGACTTTTCTTAAATAGATAAGCTTTTTTTATTTTTAAACATATTATTTAATTTTAGGAAGAAAAAAAAATAAAGATACATATGAATACCAGTTAAACTCACTGATAACTTTTTTTTTTGTGTTTTTATCAGTTTTTCGTATTCTACTCGATAAAAAATGCTATCTATTCTCTGCATTTTTTACTACTTTGCGCTTCTAGAAGAAATGTTAAAAATGGACAGTAAACAAGCCACGTGGCTGTTTTATACGAACCGAGAAAAGAGTTAGGGTGTGGAAGGTTATAAGGGGGAGGAGGGTGAGAAAATTATCGACCGGAAAATCAACTGGACAGGGAAAAGGCAAGTTTGTTTCATTTTCGCCATCTATTCGGGATACGCTGTACCTAAATAGTATTCGTTTGGATCGAACTTAACTTTAGTTTTTTTTTTTCCTTTTTTTCCTTTTCTTTTTAGTTTTTCGTACAGGGGTGTGGCACAAACTTCGTAAAAAAACAGCATTGATTTATAGCAGAACGTAAAAGGGACTGTACATGTATTACATGAAATATATAATAAAAATATTGGAGACTTCCTATATTTTTTATCATATTCGTAATATTAAATAATTAATTTGCGAACATACAGTCCCTGGTCAAATTATTAGAACTGCTATCAGATTCTATGTAAAATCTTAATTATCAGGTAATTAAATACAGATTTGTTGTTTTTGCTTGACTGAAACCTGCTTTACACTTGTTTACCTTCGTGTACCAATGGGTTAAATTAGACGATAGATAATATAAATTCGACGATTGAATAAATAAGACGATGTATTATATAAATTTATATAAATATAGAATATTTATGACATCAGGTATTATATTAGTATATTATAATAACTAGATCAAATTATTAGACGCATCGTAGTTTCTCAATAATTGCATATCTTGCACAAGTTTATAGGCAATACTTTTATATTTAAACATACATGTAATGTGTTTTTATTTTGATATTTTATATGCTTCCAATTTGTATTTATTTTTAGCGTATTGCACTACAATGTTAACCAATTGAGACACGAACGTAAAAAAGTGCAAAACGGTTTCGGTCATGTAAAAATAAAACGCTGTATAGTATCACCTGATGATTTAAACTTTACATAGAATCTTTATAGTGCGTCTAATAATTTGGTTAGAACTGTACATATACTTTAATATTTTCTCAACATACATGATAATAATACGTGGTAAACGCAAATGAGTGATTACATTTTATATAAACTCACAATATGAATTTGAATGGATATGCATTTAAGAGACCCACAATCCTCAATAGCAGACGGAACAATCATTGAATGCAACAGCATGTAGTGACATGTAGTGCATGCAACAGCACGAGATTAATATTAAAATAACACTTAAAAAGACTTTAGCGTAATAATGGAGTCAAATTTTAAAAATAAGACATTTTTAAAATTTAATAACTCAGAAACTTTTCACGCTCAAATTTTGGAATAAGGATAGGAAAAGGACTTTTTTTGTACTTATCATCCACATTGTACTTATCTTATTTGTGTGTTATTATCTAATTTTATTAATATGTACTTATCTCATTTTGTATTAGCACTTCCATTTGAAGCAAGCGGTAGTATTTCTAATATTTTTTATTTATTTATTTATTTGTTTGTTTGTAAGGAGGAATATAACTTATCCGGAGATTACCCACACATATCTTATTTAATAACATATATTTATAAATATAATATAGCATATAACACATATTACTCACATATATTTTGTTTAAAAGTTTGAGATTGAAAGAAGAAAATTAAGGGAAATGATGTTCTTTTTTTTATTTTCTGTATTGCTAGAAATTTCTTCTATAAAATTATTTACATTTAAAAATAATTAAATACATTAATTAAAATGATTTCCATTTTTTTTTCAAATTTATATAAACTTTCTGATTTAAAAGACAGAAAAATGTATTTTTGTGTTTTTGAAATGAGCAGAAAAAAATGTATTTTTCAATCTTTCTGAACTTGCTTAAGAAAGGCAACTACCCTCTTCCTATAGGGAATAATCTTGGAATTGAAAGAATAACACTCTCAATTCCAAGATGACTCCCTAGAGGAAGTCGATTAATCAGGCTTGTTGATTTCTTACAGTCGCGACTACAAAATATTATTTTTAAACAGGAACTGTCTTTAAGTAGTGCACAGTAAAACAGAGACTTCACTTTATTATCAACAGTTGTTATTTTTAAATTCATTTTTAATTTTATTTTATTTATTATGTTGCTAGATTCAATTAATTAAGTGCCATAACTAAGCACGCGAATGAAATTACGTTGCTTAATGGAATTAATTTACTAATACAGAATAATTATTAATTTGGGAATGATAGAATCACTCCGATTTCTTTATTCTCGTTTATTAGTGAATAGTAAACATTTCAAATGAAGTGATTAATCGCTTTATTCTCCTATAGGAAAATAAAATATTCCCCAATTATTCCACTTAATTAATTCCAAAACAAGCAAAAATGAAACTGGAATTAACACTATAAGCTCTAGTAGAGAGAAAAGGTTGTTAAAATAAATCAAATGAAAGATCAAAATAATGCGGTTCCAACTAGCCAACAGCAAGAAAACTAAAATGCACCTGCTCGCCGCTCGATAAATTCCTTGCTTCTAGAAGAAAGAACGAAGATAAAATAGTAATACCGAAATTAATTAAATCTCTGGGAAGGAGCTTTAATCCTACATCTTGATAACTAGTTTATTTCTTTTGGACTGGCAACAAGGAATGATATTCTTTTTACAGAGAACTACTTGTTCCTGAAGACAGATTCAATAGAGTGTTCGATATCGATTAATTAGGCTGTATGTTTTATGTTTCTTCTCCATTACGCATGACCTATCGATTATTATCAATGCACTCTCATTCGATATCATTTCGTGTAAAACTGAAGTGAATTAATCACGTTAATACGCCTCTCGGTGTCATAAAGTAACGCAAATCAATGAGATATAATCGCATCTGCGAGGCTAAAAACCGCACATATTTATGCAATGAAGGAGTTGATAAAAAAAAGTTATTAATGATTTATCACTTGTCATCGTAAAGACGTGTTTAATGATACTTGTTTATGATGTTATGTATGCTAAAAATAGATTTTGTTTAGTCATGGACTAAGTCTACCTAGTTATAAACTGTCAGTTTTCATAAATTTATTGCGTGAAAAAGGTTATGATTAAAAATAAATATGATTAAAAATTTTTGGCTACAGACAATTTTTGGCTACATGGTGCTACAGATACCAAACCCGCAAGCCAAGGAAGAAATACAAATAAATAAAATAGAAAAATCGAAATACAATTTCTTCGAAATAATGAAGGAAATAATTTTACAATATTTTTAAAATATCTACTATAAGTCACAATCATATCTCGTAGTAAGAGGGCAAAATCAAAATGCAGCGGGAAGAAGAGTTTAAAAAAAAAAAAAAAAAACAAGCAAGAACAATAGTGGTAGAAAACAACTCCTGTAGCTTCCTAAAGCCGTTAGAGATTTAGAAAACTTCCGGTGTATCTCTCCGCTTAGGTTACATTTACGAGGCAATGTGTGAACAGGCTTAATTTTCTAAGAAGTTTTATTATTGTGATTTGTGTTTAAATTTACACCTAATTTTACCATTCATAAGAGTTTTCTGTCATTTATAGATTCTAACAAGTCGTGAGCCTAATTTGCTTCGAATGTAATTAAATTAAAATTATTCGAATTTATTTAAAGATTTGCATTTTAGATTAACTCACCAAAAATGGCCATTTATAGTCACTAAAAACAAAAAATTATTTTTATAGTCTTAAAAATATTTTATAGTCATTGCTAAGTATTAAAATTTTTGAACAAATTCATCTGAAATTAGAAGCTAAGTGGTGTGCTTTAACTTAATAGTTTTTGGCTACATTCGAGGAGTAGTTTTAGTTTTTTTTAACCTATGATTTTTTTCCTCATATTTTTCTTCACAAAAATTACGTTCTTAAGAGTTGGTGATCTTCAATTTAAACCATAATTTAATCATCGAATATTCTATTACTAAAATGTCAAAAAGGCCTAATCATTCAAATTACTCTTTATAAGTCACTCTTGAATCATGTTACAACTTTTATGCTATGAAAATTTTAAAAGTTTCACAACGTAGAATATTCAGACGTTTCACAGAAACTTTTTTTTTCAGCTTATCATTAAAGCTATATTCCGAAAATGCATTAATGATTCAAAGAATCTAGCCTTAAATTTCAGGCTTTTATCTCTATTATTTTATGCACGAATTTGGCATCCTACGCACCTTATTCTCTGATTAATGATAAAACTTAGTTTCACACCCGTCCAAATTCTCATTTCGTTCCATCCCTTAGAGGCGGTTACAGCTAAAACAGGAGTTCCTTTTCTTGGCTAAGATACATCATCCGCACTTAAATGACAACTCGAGCTCGTTTATAACGTTAAGATCGAGTCTGAGCTGCTTCGGGGAAGAATAAACTGCTAATCGTTGTTTGCTTCTGCCACTTAACCTCTATATCAAAAGCTTCACAAAAAAAATAAAAAATTATTTTTAGTTTTTAAATATGATGATGTCATCAGCTGAGTTTATTTTATTTTATAACCTGACTACTCAATTTTGAATTTACGACTATCAATATTATCTTGGACTCCATAGCCGTGTAATTTTCCACGGAAGCAGTGTAATTTTACACGGAACTTCAGTGTTGTACACATCATTTTGAAACGAACACCATGCACAAGGGGAACTTCTGGATCAACGTTTGAACTAATTATTCATCCTGGAGGAATTTTCGATCAAAATGGTTCATATTTGCGTTGCATGGAGAGGAAAACAACGAAAACCTTAGACCGTCTTCAAGGGATTCTAATACCTGATCCACTGAGGATATTTGGTTTTAGCACTGTAGTCGAATTGAGGCAGGAGCTGAATTCTTATCGACTCATCAAATGTTTCGGATATCTTAGTATCCAATACATTTTCTAAGACAATTAAGATGTTCTGTTTAAAAATATGCTAACCATTTTTCTCGATCACAAACCATTTTTCACACACTTCTTCAACCATTTATCAACCATATTCACTCGAACCATTAAGTGTTATATACAGTCCTTGGCCAAATTATTAGAATCACTATTTGATTCTATGTAAAATCCTAATTATCAGGTGATACTATACAGCTTTATTGTTTTCACAAGATTGAAACCGGTTAGCACTTGCTTACGTTCGTCTATCTATGGGTTAATGTAGACGATATATAATATATAAATTTTACGATATATTATATAAATATAGAATATTTATTACATCAGGTATTATATTAGTATATTATAATAATTAGACCAAATCGTTAGACGCACTGTAGTGTTTTAATAATGGCATGTTTTGCACGAGTTTGTATGCCATAATTTTATATTTAAACATACATGTAATTAGTTTTTATACGAGAGATTTTTTTATATACTTCCTATTTGTATTTATTTTTAACGTATTGCATTACAATATTAACCAATTGATACAGGAGTGTGAACAAATGCAAACCGGCCTTATCCGAGTAAAAACAATAAAGCTGTATAATATCACCTGATAATTATAATTTTACTTAGGATCTTATAGTGTGTCTAATAATATGACCAGGTACTGTAAATATTTCTAAAACTGACCTTTTTCGATATACTTTTTCTAAGAAACTATTTATGATATCGCTTTGAAAATGTTTTCGGAGATATTTGAGATTATATCTGTAGTAATAATGTTTTAGCTTTAACAGGAATACTTTTTGAATAACGGAAGATTTTTGATGAAACTTTTTAAAAAATTAAAAGTTCTCAGTTCATAATTTTGTTAAAATAAATTTATCTGCTGCATAGATATATTTAATGCAACTCACATAAAAGCAATACACGTGGATAATATATCCTTAATCTAAACCATAGTTGTTCACGTCATATACGCCCTCAGTTGGAAATATTTACCGGAAAAATGAGCAGCGAAAAAAAACAAAAGAAACTAAAAAGTACCCAAAGTAAAGCTCGAGAGAAAAGCAACGAATAAAAGCAACAGAAAAATAAAATTTTCTTACGTAATTATATAATTTACATCCAATTCCTCCTCCCCCCCGTTTTGCGGATTAGCCCCGAATTTAAAGTAATTAAATATTTATTCTAATGAAATTAGATATTTTTCTCGAAAAAAATCAGCTAAGTGTAAGGATTAAGTTGAAGTTTATGGAAGGAATTTTTTGCGCTTCATACTATTTAACAACATTTTAGAATTTTCTCAAATTCAAATAGGTAGGTACTTTATTTACATCGCACTAGAGTCACACAATGGGTCATTAGTGACGGCCTGGGAAACATCCTTGAGGATGATCCGAAGACATGAAATCGCATTTTTGATTCTCTGCAGAGAGGATGGCCCGAAATTCCAATAATTATACCTGTTCTGACGTTTTAACAACGGGTAATTCTTTAAAAAAACATTTATTAAAAGGAAACATTTCATATATTTTTCTAAATTTTTAACTTATCGCAAAATTAATCGCCTGCGAAACTCTTTTTAATTGATACAATATATATAATAATACTATTAAGCATATTATATAATAATACTATTAAGCATATTATATAATAATATTATTTACATTTAGGAGAAATCTGAATATGAAATAGTACCATATGTGTTTTTCTAAAAATAAATAGATTTAGGATATGCCATGTGGCATTTGATAAAGGCAATACATATACTGTGGAAATAGTGACATACTTCTGCCAGCTAAAAAGTAACGCAACAGACAGAAGAAATGCTGACGTTTAGCAATTATTATAAATTATTTTAATAAGAATAAACGTTGATATCTTTTTCACAGTCAAATGTTTGTTCGTTACCTTTCATTACAGAAAAAAGCATGCGTTATCAACTTTTTCAAATATGCTTAAATCTCATTACATGTACAGATATTAATAAGCAAAATAACAGCGAAAAATTTCATAAACTTTGAGTAAAACATTTATTCAGTTTTTTTGTTGATCATTAATATTCAACAGAAACGATCTATTTTAGAAAAGAACAGTAAAGTTTTAGAATAATGTTTAACAAGTTTTGCGTTGAAGTCCCAAAAGGCATCATTAGTGTAAAAAGAGTAATTTGTTTCGATAAAAAAAAAATATTTATTATATTTTTAGGAAATACCGGGAAAAAATGGAGGCAGCTCCCTGGATTTTTAAATTAATGAGCAGTCACTAATTTGAGGTAGAAAAAAAAGGTAAAATAGATGCATATTTAATTCAATGTCAAGTCAGTTTTTATTGATATAAATCCGAATTATTTAAAAAAATAAAAAACAATATTTCCTTTTCTTTGTTTGTTCTAGTTTGGAAAGATAAAATGTTTTTCGCAACGTAATCTCTTCTACATGGTATTTAAATGTTCACAAATACAAATTAAAAATTATTTTATGTTTTGCAAACGATTTTTTGTAGATTTTTTAATTATTTATAGAAAATAATTCGTTTAAGTCTAAAATAAAACGGATCCAAGATAAAAATTCAACTAAACAAGGCCTTAATTATTTTGAACTACTATTTTTTGATCCTCTTGCTTGTTTAGGTTTCTTTTAGCAAAAAAATTAAATCAATAGAAAGCAAATAAGTTTGAATAAAATTTTTATCATCTTTATTAACGAGGGATTAGTAGGTATTCTCCTTTAATTAGATGAATTTAGAAAAACTTAGGTTCTAAAAGTATTTAATTTTTGACATTAAATATTATTAAAATTTATTTTTCAAAAAAGTTGTATTTCTAAAAAATATCTTTTAAGTTTTAAAGTTTTTTGTCTTTATAAAACGTGCATAAATTTAACACAAATGATAAATTGAAAAAGTTAAAATTCCTTTTGTAAAATGTTTATGCTCAGTATTGTTTTTTAAATATTTAATTTCGTTTAATTTGATTATGTGTTATGATTGCACATTATTCTATATTCTTAAAAATTCCAATTTAGCGAAATAGGTTCAATTCAATAAAATTTATGGATTTAATTACATTTGGTGTGATTCTATATCGCATACGATAATAGTTTAAATATCCATATATATTGTATTAAATCATTAAAATAATTTCAGTTTGGTTCAGTTATATACTTATATTTTAGAAATTATTATTCTCTTTATAACAAGTAATATGAAAAAAGAAATTCAAAGTCAATTCCTACTTAGGTCAACAAAGAAAATTTTTATTTTAGTTAATTTTTATTAAAAATTTAAAATTTTTCTCGACATTTAATTCGAAATCAAATCTAAAATTAATTAGTTAAATTTCATGACTGAATTAATATTTGAAAAAACTGCAGTAACATCAAATGTCATCCACTACAAGTTTAAAAAATTGTATTTGAGCTTGAGTGGTAATTTATTTAAAAAGTATTTTATTAGCGATTGAAAATTTGAACAAGATATATAAATACATATAGGGAGAGTGTAAACTAATCGAAGGAAAAAGAAGGCGAGTGGTATCAGACAACTCTAAAAGGATACATTTGGCTGCGTAGACCACACGTGCTACCACGTAATGTTCTTTTTTGAATTTATTTGACACAGCGAATATAAAATAATTGAATTTATAAATGTGCGCAATAAACTATTTTTTTTTGTTCAAATAGAGCTATAAGTTAGAAATTATCACTGATGTTGTCTTTAAAATACGCGAAAAACTGAATAGCTTATAGTAAAATTTAAAACAATTTCTAACCCTTAATGAATCAAAAAATTCCACTTCGTTTTTCGCTCATCCCTGTTTAATTAATGAGTTGATATTTGAAAAAAACTATTTAAACATCAAGCGTCATCCACTACAAGTTTAAAAAACTGTATTTGAATCTGAATGGATGAATAAAAAAGTATTTTATTAACGATTGAAAATTTGAACAAGATATAGGGATTATCTAAACTAATAGTAGGAATTGAAAAAATGGTAGAAATTTTTTTTTCAGGTATAAATGTTCACAAAACTTTCCTGACTATCTGGTGACTTTTTAAATGACCCTTTTGTGACACGACTAACTTTTCATCTGTAATCTAGTTGACCCCATTCATTCGGTTATTTTGAATAATCAATAATTTTTAATTCTGAGCAAAAACGTTTTTTGAGTTTTTGTTCGTATTTTCAGTATTAATGGTACAGAACTTTTTTGAGGCGTGTTGGAGGAAAGTGATTAACTTGAATCTCATGACCACCAAGAAACCTAGATTGTGATTTCTGTCAAAGACACAGTATAAAAACCACTAGCAGTAAAAATAACGCACAAATAAAAATACTTTTTTGCACTAAATTTGATATGAAACTAGAAAAGTACGAGATAAAATTGATTATAGATGAGATGTTTGTTTTTTAACAAAAGTCAAATATTTGAATTTTTTTTTAAAACCAAATTTGTATGACTTTTGAAATGTTTTTTAATCATTTATAATGACAGTTTCGAAAATATTAACATTTAAAATCCTATCATTCATTGTTGATTAGCCAGTGTATTATTATTTCAGTATTTTTGATTTATTAAAAATAATCAATTCATATTGCATTTGATTCGAATGTATATTCGAACTCCATAGTTATTCACCCTTCAGTAAAATTGAATAATTCTATTACAGGAATTCTCTTCCAGTCTTGATCGATGTAATAATGTTTTAAGGAAGGATATTGCATAATTCCTATTAGTTACTTATTTATGAAACATGAGATTGAAGAGAAAATTTAGATCTCTTAATCATTTACCACCGAAACCTGTCTTATAAAATCTCCCAAAATTTTATGAAATTTATGGAAACTCTTTTGCGTTCCATCGCTTGTTTAGTATTAGACATTTGAAAGATGCATTAAGAATATTTTCCTTTTTTTTTCAACTTTACCCTGTTTTAAGTATTATAAAAACAGTTTTTCTTCTTTTAATTACTATATAGTCTATCTTGAAAATAAACATCGTTTTTTATATAAGCAAATTATAGAGTTTATCCAAAACACTATGAAATATATATTAAGGAAAAAAATTATCGTGATATGAAAGACCAACGGTGGAGAACATTTTTGTCAATAAAGAATGAGCGTAATAGTTTGCGCTTTATGCTGATAAAATGCTTTAAAAAATATTGAAAACATACAAACTTTTAAATAATATACTACTTTTTGGATAAAAACTGCAATAAATTTGTTTAAATTTAAATTTTCTATTGAAATATTAAGAAAGGGCAACAACAACGAACGAAAAAAAAACTACCTACAAATTCATAAAATAATTAATATCAAAGCAGTTTGGAACTTGAGAAAAGCTCAACGGTAAAAACAGGATTAAAGAAAAAGACAAAAATAATGCGACAATATGTGTATTTTTTGTCAAAAAAGAAATTACAGATCTGTGACAAACTAACAGAAAGATTGGCTCAATCTAGCTCCCTTCTCTACTTTATAGTGTAGTCAAATGGGTTATTTCTACTATTTAAAACTCAAACAGTTCCTGCAAGTCCGATTGTTTGGTTGTCATCAGCATTAAGGCAATAAAACTTATAAAAGTATTCTTTTAGTTTTATACTGAACTGTATTTCACACTCTTGAGTCTTTATAGTTGCCAAAACTCAAGTAGGAATTAAAGGAAATGTATCTGAAGTAGTAATGGTAACTGAGTAAAATAATTAGGATGAAAAGTTTTCCTAATTGAACTAATTCTGTATTAATTACAGTTAAACATTTTGGGATCCTTCAAATGTTGAGTGTTTTGATGTAAAAATCTCTTTATCATGAAGAAAAATATTATATCAACATTTTTGGGGATCGGTGAGCGAAGCAAGAAGTAGGCAGAAAGATTTACTATGAAAGTTAAATAAAAACACGAAGCGATTTCTTCAATAATTATTTCTTGTAGCTGAAGTAAAAAGAAAATTTATATTTGTGTTTTATTCAGTCCCTGGCCAAATTATTAGACGCACTATAAAATTCTATGTAAAATCTTAAATATCCTGTGATACTAAACAGCTCTATTGTTTATACGCGACTGAAACCAGTTTAACTTGTTTACGTTCGTGTATCAATGGGTTAAATGAGACAATCTATAATATAAATTCGACGATTGAGTAAATTAAACGATATAATATATAAATATAGAATATTTATTGCATCAGGTATTATATTAGTTTATTATAATAATTAGATCAAGTTATAATAGACGCACTGTATAGTGTTTTAATATTGACATGATTTGCACTAGTTTGTATGCAATACTCTTATATTTAAACATACATGTAATGGATTTTTATTCAGGAGATTTTTATACACTTCCTATTTGTATTTATTTTTAACTTTTAACGTATTGCAATGTTACAATGTTAACCAATTGATACACGAACATAAACAAGTGCAAACCGGTTTCAGTCACGTAAAAATACAACGCTGTATAGTATCACCTGATGATTTAAACTTTGCATAGAATCTTTATAGTGCGTCTAATAATTTGGCCAATGACTATACATATCGCTGGGTTCTCTAAATAGTAAATATATTTCTTAAAATTCGCAAAAGTTCATAATAAATAAAAATGTTAACGTTAATATTAAAATATTTCCCGTTAATTTTATTTAAAAAAAACTGTGTTATTATAGTTAAACATATTTAAACATTCGATGAATTGTTTGTGAGGATATTTGTTTGGAGAGATTCTTCAAAAAGGCCCATTTCTTTTTGCTGAAATAACATATTTCAGACTTTATTCTTTTCTTAATTAAGGATTCAGAACTCTTAGAGATTTCCGAAAAATCTTGCCGTTTTTATTTTTTATTAATATTCATATGATTTCTAAATAAAAGAGTTAAGTAAACATAAATCTTCAAGTGATCTTAAACAGCGTGATTGTTTTGAAAATTTGCATTCAAAAGAGATTTCAAGTTATCGTAACTGACATTTTAGCAATAAGATTTTTAAATAACTTTGTTCTTTTAAGAAGCGAAAGAAAAATGCTTATTTGAGCATAAACTCTTTCTTTTTACACTTTCAAGATACATAAATGAGTGAATTTTTTTAAATCAAAGCTACGAATAAATCAGATTTAAAAAAAAAAACAAAACAATAATGATTCACGCTTGCTTTGTTTCTTTTCATAACATTTTCTTTTTTTTCTTTTACTATAAAGATTCTTAATACGCTTTATCATAAAATAATATATGTATTTTATTTTTTTATTTATTTAACTTTTTAGAACTTTTTAACCCATCTGAAATAAAAGGAAATTTTAATACAAAAATTATATTGCGAAGCTATAGAATCGAACCGAATCTAACACGGTGCCAAGTAGTCTCAAGGCACTTGAAATAAGACTTACATTGACTGGAGTATTTCTTTAATGTATGTGTATGTATGTGAGACACGGTGGCTCAGGGGATAGAGCGTTCGGTGCACTTCGAATGAAGTGCACCGGGTTCGAATCCCAGTGATGGCTGGTGGATACAAATTCCACATTTGGCTTGCACCGACCACAGTACTGACGTGAAATATCGTCAGTGGTAGAAGGATCATGGGTCCCTTTGCAGTCTGGCTAACCGTGGGAGGTTCTCGCCCTGCAAAAAATGACCAATAGAAATCAATAAAAAAAAATGTATTGATCTGTACGGGGAAATGGAACACTAATATCAGTAGAGTAGATCAGTACAGTGGACTGGTCATGAAGTATTGATATCAGTAGAGTAGGCCAATATATTGTATTGATCTATATCAGTAGAATGGACTGATATCAGTAGAATGGACTGGTCTGTATGGGGAAATGGAACACTGATATCAGTTGAATGGACTGGTCTGTACGGGGAAATGGAACATTGATATCAGTAGAATGGACTGGTCTGTACGGGGAAATGGAACATTGATATCAGTAGAATGGACTGGTCTGTACGGGGAAATGGAACATTGATATCAGTAGAATGGACTGGTCTGTACGGGGAAATGGAACATTGATATCAGTAGAATGGACTGGTCTGTACGGGGAAATGGAACATTGATATCAGTAGAATGGACTGGTCTGTACGGGGAAATGGAACACTGATATCAGTAGAATGGACTGGTCTGTACGGGGAAATGGAACACTGATATCAGTAGAATAGACTTGTCTGTACGGGGAAATGGAACAATGATATCAGTAGAATAGACTGGTCTGTACGGGGAAATGGAACACTGATATCAGTAGAATGGACTGTTCTGTACTGGGAAATGAAACATGGATAACAGTAGAATGGACTGGTCCGTACAAAGAAATGAGATACTGACATCAGAAAAATGAACTGGTCTAAATTAGGGAAAACAACATTGATGTAAAAATATTAGATAGGTTTAAACAGGAAAATGCAACATTGTTTTGCATCTTTTATATGCAAGATTAAGTTTAATTTGGCAGTACATGATCCAATACAAAGCAGATAATGACCATGATATAGTAAATTTTAATGAAAAAATAAAAATTAATTTAATAAAAATTAATGAAAAAATAAAACTAATAACTACTGTAAATATGTGATCGTTTTCTTAATCAGGTATATCAAATTAATATAAACTAAAAATTTGAATCTAGGAGAGTGAATTGGTTATACATTCAACTTGGAAAAATTTCTAATCATTCAAATTTTAATAATGTGAGAGTTTTTGATTGTTGATAAAAATTGATCTGATTGGTATATTGAATTCTTTAGATACCAGTTGATGTTTGACAAAATATGTTAAATGAAACATTTAAAATAGAAGTTAAACAAAACATTTTCTTTTCAATCTCATTATTTTGTATGTTTCGTGAAAGAACGAAAAAAAAAAAAGAAAGGCAGAAAACCTTTAAAATATATACTTTTAATTGGAGAATTATTGAAATTCTCTTAGAAATAATAAGAAACTAAGATCTGATCATTAACGAAAATATCACAAGACGAATTTTGAGTGAACTGAAAAAAATCTTAAGAAATCTTTGTTTAAACTTAATTCACCTTAAAGATATTCAAAATGTTTTCAAAAATTCTTTTGGAGATAGAGTTAAATCTTGAAAATCTTAAGATTATTTTTAGTAGGGAGGTGTCAAAAAAAAAAATCTGTTGATATCAGTTCATATATTGATAAAACAAGTAGAATACATAACTGATCAACATCTATTCATACAAGTACCCTACTGATGTCAGTAGACATCAGTTGAAGTGGGAAATACAGACAAGTATATACCAATAGAGTACCTACTGATTAATATCTATTGATACCAATACACTGCTGATATCAGTTGAAATATCAATAGAAGCAAATACAGGCCAATAAAATTCTATTGATCAATATATATTGATGCCAGTACACTACTGATATCAGTTGAAATGTCAATAGGAACAAGTACAGACCAATAGAATACCCTACTGTTCAGCATCTATTGATACCAATACACTACTGATATCAGTTGACATCAGTTGAAATGTCAATCGAAACAAGTACAGACCAATAGGAATTTATTGATATCAATAAATGTTTTTATTGATTTCTATTGGTCATTTTTTGTAGGGCGTTGTTTTCCTCTCCATGTAATGCAAATGCGGTTCCATGAAAAAGTCCTCCACTTTGGCTAATTTCTCCCAATACTTGATCCAGGAGTTTTCTGTATTGGGTTCAAAATTACAAGGCTATGTAATTGAACATTAGTAGTTGTAAACTCAAAAATTAGATCGGCTGTTCAACGACGGTAATAAAAGTTTATGTCAACTGTTTTTAAAGCATTAATTTATTTTCTCACAAAAACTAATCTTATGCGTTGTCTGTATGTAATCTTCACTGAAACTCAAATTGTGAAACATTAAAAAATCTCAAAATATGAGATTATCTGAATGAAGTATTCAGGATCCTGAAGACTATAAAAAGAAAAAAAGGTGACATATATTTTGAATGACACTGTCGCAAGATGTTGATTATTTCAATAATCTTTAAGCTGGAACTAGATAATTGTTATTCTGCCAGTTCGATACTGTGGTGCGTTGATGGTTAATATATTAAAAAAAATTTATTTAAAAATATATGGAGCGCAAACGAAAGGAAATTAATTATAACTAATAATTAAATTTAAATAGTCTGTGACAGTGCAATTGGTGTATATTTGTTCAACAACAGTTCAAATGGAGTATTTTTTTAAAAAATATTTTATGTATAAACTTTAAAAATATCAAGAGACAAAGTTAGCTAACTTATGTTTTATACAAATTTAACTGCTGAAGTTAAATGTATTAAAAGAGAAGTATCGTTTAATACGTTAGTAAGAGAAGTCAGCAAATACTGTTTAATACTTACATACACACTTCGATTTCGCATTTGTTAAAATATTTCATCCTCTTTTTTACTCAAAATTTGATGGTTTTTTTTTGTAAATTTGTCAAATTTGATCGTTTTGATGGTTAGATTGCGGATTTGCATAACGTACATACATGTGAACATTTTGCTTTATTTATATACCTTCATGCTAGGCATTAAATATATTGAGCGTGATCCTCGTAAAAATTAAAGAAAAATAATAAAAAAAGTGTAAAGATATCACTTTAAATAGATTAATTAAAGAAATATGATTATTTGTAAACATTAGCATTTTAAAGAAACAGACGCTGTCTTGAAGCCATATGCTTTTACAAGTATTTGAAAAAGTAGTATAAGACATCATTTTAAAGAGCTTAAGAATTTTTAAAAGACGAAAAGGATTTTTCTTCCGGTGAAAAGAAGGCATAAGATGAAATCCCTCTTCATTTCCTCTTTTTTTTTATTCTTCTTTTCAGTAATATAGTGCTTTCAACCTAAAAAGGAAACTAAATTAAGTATACCGGGAAGGAGTTTTAAAAAGCCATAAAACTCAGTCACATATAATGCCTTTCTACAAAAAGGAAGAAAAAAAAAGAGTTAAAACCATTTCAGGCTTTGAATATATACATGGTAAAAAAAAAAGCTTAACTTCCTAGAAATTGGAATTTTACATTTCATCAGAGCATAGTTTTTCGACCAATCCACAGTCTGTATCCATTGGAAATGAGATAAAATTCGTCGCTCCACCCCTTCCTTAATTGTTGCAAACATGGAAATACTTTTTTTTCTTTAAAAAAATCACTAAATTTATAATAACTTATGTTATTTCTGAGGAATATACTTTATGAAACACAGTATGTAAATTTTTAACTAAAATTGACTGTCTAATATAATTGTCTGTCTAACGGAAAATAAGCTGTAACTTCCCAGAAATTGGAATTTTACAATTCATCACTGCATAGCTTTCAAACAAATCCACAGTCTGCTGCCATTGGAAATGTTCTTGTTTCCATATTTGGAATGAAATCTTACAGCAGACGACCTCAGACTTTGCGGCGGAAGAAGTTCTTACCGTAGACAAACTATAGTTCAAGAAAGTTTCAGAGTTGTTTTTCTCTTTCGAACCTGAAGTATCCGCTTATTTTTAAAAAACTCTGTTTAAGTATTAAGCTTTCTGCGAGGTCTCTCAAACATTGCACATGTGTTTTGATTTGGTCTCAGCTGCTCTGACACATAAACTGTCGTTCTGACATCTGTTTATCAGATATCAAACTAATCTATCAAAAAGAAAAAATTCTGGAAATATATTTTAAAATATCTAAACAAACTTGATATATTAAAAAAAGATTTTAGCTTATTGCGATGTAGAGTTATCTTTTATTGAAAAAGCCTGTAAAATTTTACCTTTGTTTGACACTAGAAAAAAATGTATTTCATATGTTTTAATTTTTAAAATAACAAAAAAAATATTTTTGTCATTATGCAATAAAAATGAACATGAATATTCTAAAAATAAGATAAAATATGTACTACAGACAAATTAAATATGTAGTCTGTTTATAACATATGTAATCTGTTTAAATAATAAATAAAGTTCCTAATCATATTAATAGAACACTATAAGAATCTATGTAAAATCTTAATTATCAGGTGATACTATACAGCTTTATTGTTTTTACGTGACTGTTTGCACTTGTTTTTGTTCGTGTATCAATTGGTTAAATTTGGCAATATATAATATAAATTCGACTATTCGATAAATTAGACGATATATTATATAAATTAGGAATATTTATTATATCAGGTATTATATTATAATAATTAAACCAAATTATTAGACGGACTGTAGTTTTTTAATAATTACATGATTTGCAAGTGTTCAGGAGATTTTTTATGTACTTTCTATTTGTATTCTAAACGTATTGCATTACAATGTTAACCGAATGATACTCAAATCGTAAACAAATGCAAGCCGGCTTCAGTCTCGTAAAAACAATAAAGCTGCATAGTATACATAATAATTAAGATATTGCATAGAATGTTATAGTGCGTCTAATATTTTGGCCAGGGGCTGTACATTAAATGCAATGTATATGTAAGGAAAAAAAATCTTACAAATTAAAACTGAACAAAATCATTACTTAATTAAGGAAATTTTGGGTACGTTTATATTAGTGGCTCATAAATATGGTACTAAATTTGAGAATCAAAAATTGTTTTATGATTAAGTTCTGGCATTTTTCAAGATTATTTTATTTTTTTATTGCGTCTATTTATTTATTTTTTTGTTAAAAAAAATTTACGTCGTGTTTAGGAAGAAGAAATACGTCCCAACGTTTTACATGACAGTTTAATTGAATTTGAGGAAAAATAAAAATAAAATCTCGATATTTGAACTTGTCACACAGACTAAAGTTTACTTAGGATGACGTACGTGAAAAACTTCGACCCTATTCTGAATTGAACGTTCGCAAAATGAGAAATGACAGAAAATCGAAAAGGAGAAATTCTATTCTCAGTTTTTATTTTTCAATGGGTCTTAACCGTTTAATTTTTCTGTCTGCAGTGCTATTGTTTTAACTGAGTGTCAAAACTTTACGTTTTTAATTTTTAGAATTTAATTGACGGTTAAACATAACTATTGCATTTTTACTCCTAACACTTGCAAAATTCAACAAAAATTACATATTTTTGCCGGACTTTTCTTTTTAAGCTATTCTAACTGTTCTGTTTAAATGCTGATTTTAAGGACAAAATTTAATCGATAAAAATGAACAAAAGTGATCAAATTCCGCACCCTACTCGTACTGACCACAGTGCTGACGTAAAATATCCTCAGCGGATCACGGATTTGAGTCCCCTTGCCATCAGGCTAACCATTGGAAATTTTCGTGGTTTTCCTCTCCATGTAATGCAAATGTGGATTCGTTCCATAAAAAAGGCCTTCACTAAGGCAAATTTCTGCCTATACTTGATCAATTAGTTCTCTTTTCTTCTGGATTGAGTTACAAGGCTATGGAGAAGAACAATGGTAATCGTAAACGCAAAATTGGGTCGACTGTTCAACGACGGTTATAAAATAAAATGATTCTGAACATTTTGATGGGATGAACTACTACGTGTTTTGATTGGTTTTACTAATGTAAAACCACTGTAAAGTGCAACGTATAATAAATAAATAAGAAATTGGAATAATTTAATCTTTTTTCTTCTTAAATTGTGTAGTTTTGTGCATGGTTTCGTGGTGTTGATTATTACCTATTTATTAATTATTTGATTTTTTACCTTCTACGAATAATGTTTATTTAACTATTAAATAAATCACACAAATTAAATCACAATGAAATTCCAAGAAAAAAAAAAGAAAGAAAGAAAAAAGAAACATATAAATATATCACAAAGTATTGTTGCAAAAAAAACAAAAACAGTATGTGCTCAATAAACCAGGCGTTTAAAAAAGTACAACTTTCTGCCGCATATAAAATTAATTTTCTCTTGATCTTCTTGCTCTGGGAGCCGCATATATAATAAATTTTCTGTTGATCATCTTGCTCTTGATGCCGCATATACAATTAATTTTCTCTTGATCTTCTTGCTCTTGATGCCGCACATATAATTAATTTTCTAAAGAATATAGATGAAGATTATTTGAATATTCGTAAATTATGACCAGTATAAAAATTATTCAATGTATTCAATTGGATATTGGCAAACGACGTCATGCGTAGAGTAACCAATTTGGATCAACACACACGTCTGACGTTGTTTGAATTCATAGAAATAATTCTGATTCAGCGCGATAATAAACCAAAGGGGAGTCGGTAAGGCATCAGTCTGTGGCCATATTATTAGACGCACTCCAAGATTCTATGTAAAATCTTAATTATCAGGTGATGCTATACAGCTTTATTGTTTTTATGCGGTTTACACTTGTTCACTTTTGTGTATCAATTAGTTGAATTAGGTGATAGATAAGATAAATTTGACGATTGTATAAATTAGGCATTATATTATATAAATATAGAATATTTATTATATCAGATATTATATTAGTATATTATAATAATTAGACCAAATTATTAGACACAATGTAGTGTTTTAATAATGACATGATTTGCAGGAGTATATATTCAATACTTTTATATTTAAACATATGTGTAATGGGTTTTTTATTCAGGAGTTTTCTTATATACTTTCTATTTGTATTTATTTTTAACGTATTGTATTGCAATGTTAACCAATTGATAGAGGAGAGTAAACAAGTGCAAACCGGCCTTATCCGAGTAAAAAACAATAAAGTTGTATAGTATCACCTGATAATTATAATTTTACATAAAATCTTATAATATGGCCACGGACTGTATATAAATATTTCTAAAACTGACCTTTTTCGATGTACTTTTTCTAAGAAACTATTTATGATATCGATTTGAAATTTTTTTCGGAGATATTTGAGATTATATCTGTAGTAATAATGTTTTAGCTTTAACTGGAATTCTCTTTGAGTAACGGAAGATTTTTGATGAAACTTTTTAAAAAATTAAATTTTCTCAGTTCATAATTTTTTTAAAATAAATTTTGCCAAATATATATATTAACAGTTATCACAGTGTAAACATGTATATGTAAATATCTTGTGAGAAAAAAAAACTGAAATAATATCTCTAGATGTTGAGAAAAAGTACATCGAAAAGAACACTTTAAGCATTGCTGATATATGCCCTTAGGCCTGTAACGTTAATCCGTCATTCACAAGCACGTGATTAGACTCAACCATGTGACTAGTTGCAATTACCCAATTACGATAATTCTATCAAGACAATATTTATCTTAGTAATGTTGAACATAATATTGTTTGCAATTAAGTGGAGAGCTGATAGTAATAAAAATTGCCAATTTTAGTTCAAACATTAATAACTGCTGTTGCCAAATATTTTAATTCAAACCCTTGGTGCCCGCTTATTTAAAAAAAAGGACATTTTACTTGCAGCATACTCTCGATATCACAAAGTTGAAGGGAAGTTAAGAAAAACTTCGAGATAGTGAGTTTTCAACATAATGATAAAACTTCGAGATAGTGAGTTTTTCACGTAATGATGAAACTTCGAGATAGTTAGTTTTCAATTTGTTGTTTGATATAACAAGTCCAGAAGTCAATATGTTCTAAAAAGTAGAAAAATATATTCTAAAATATTACTCTAAAAATAAGTCATGAAACATAAGTAAGTCTACTAATAAACATGTATATAATGATAGTTGACTATAAGTCTAAATACAACAAAGATAATTTTATTTTTAAACGTAAGATAAAAATAATTAAGCATTAAATATAAAAGAATTGGTTTGCAATTAAATCAAATTATATTAATATCACACTAGGGAAAAAAGAGACAACGCATAGTATTGAATACACAAAAGTACAACATTCTACTGGAAAACAGGGTAAAATACGTTTATTATATAATAAAATAAAGAAATAGAATAGTAAATAATAAATAAAAATTAATAAATTGAAAATAAAAATAATATACAGTATACTCTTGTTATCTCGAAGTTAAAAGAACGCTAAAAAAAAAAAAAAAAAAAAAAAACTTCGAGAGAGCGAGTTTTCGCGATAATAAGTTCAGAACTAAGTCATGAAACGTAAGAATGACTACTAATAAATATATACGTAATCATAGTTGAATTTAAGTTTAAATACAACAATAATAATTTTATTTTTAAATGCGAGACAAAAATAATTATGCATTAAATAGAAAATAAATAGTTTGCAATAAACTTACATTGTGATTTTTCCGAAAAGAATTATATTTTATTTCGAAAAAAATTCGACAGAACAAGGTTTGGAGAAGAAACTCTTCGACATAGGAATTCAAATTAACCTCAGGTGGATATACGTATAATGCCATGGGGAAAAATATTTTTATGACAAAACAAAGTTTTTGAGATACCATTGTCAATTTCATTTTGTATAACTTTAATGTTGCTTTAAGTAGGATTTACTGCGTATAATAGCTGAGTATATACAGGCGGAGTAAAATTATTATTTAACTTATTTATTAGAAACATTCGAAAGCTAATTAACTAATGTACGGAATAAGAGTTCTAGAAGGGTATACATTGTACTTTAACATACTTTCAAGTTACACTTGAACTTCTAAAATCCAATCATTCTTTGGATTTCAAGACAAATGCAATCAAGCCTCTTGCGACAAATCAGAAGCCATCAAACGACATTTTACTTCCTACGAACTGGCAGCGATAGGCCCAGATGGCGTCACGTGTTTCCGTCATCAGTCACGTCAATTCAAATAGCTGGAAATAGCGAATCGGGATATGGAGTAATGACGAGAAATACCTCCTCGATTTCTGTCCTCTTGAATAAAAGATGAATCTGTTCACAATCGTGTTTCAATTTAGGGACAAATACGTGAGTGGGCAGTAATCGTTCCATTCTCCCTCTTATTTTTTTTTCTTCTCCTAACCGTTACTCGAGATAGATATATTTTTTTTTTTCTCCCTTCATCTTAAAATTGCTGTCACTTACAACAATGAGAATTTATGGATTCACTGGACAAGCGATTTAAAAAGTTAAAAAATCATTAGAGAATAACTTTCCATCATTCTTGTTTAATGTGACAAGTTTTTGAAGTGAAAGATGTAGCAGAGATTGAAAAAGATTGCAGAAAGATTAGAGGCATGAATTGAACTTTAAATTTTATATAGCAGATTGAATATTAATCTTTATGATTTAATAATTTATTTATTTCAATAAATGAGTTAATTTAGATTGTTATTCTTTTCGGGTTAATAGGCAAAGTGAGCAAGTTAAAAAATAAATAAACAATTATGTAATTGTTTGTCTAATGATGATCGGATTTTTCCTCACTGATGCAACTGAAACGGTTCGAGAGTTTAATACTAAATGTATAAAGTCATAGCTCCCTTGTCAGTTACTGACAACGAGCAGATTCAATATTATCATTAAACAAATATTTGTAACCAGTTTAAATAAAAAAAATAATTATGAGTCTTTAAAAATAAAATATAAATTGAAATAAAAATGCACTATGTTCAATTTATTCAAATTTAAGCGACACGCTAAAGAAATTTTCTTGGTCTCTCAGATTCAGCCTTTTTGTTTGAAACAATTTTACCATTAAATTTACATTTATAATCCCCCAAAAAATTAACGTAAATACAGCTATGCGACAAAACGTCAATTTTCCGTTATTAAAACGACTTTAAAAAACTGGCGAAAAATGGGTTAAAAGCGCCATTAAAATAACGTATTTTTAACACGCTTTCTTAACGAAATATTTAAAGGGAAAATTGATAACGTTAAAATACCGTTGTTTTAACTCATACATTTTAAGGAATGAACCTATGGTGAAAATTATGGCGTATAATTGACGTAATTTCAACGTTATAAGTCGAAAATCTTATAATGGATTTTTACAAAACCTTATAACGTACGTATTTGTAATGTTTATTTGCCCTTTTATGATGCATGGGTAGGGGAGAGTGAGGTCAATTGTAACATTTTTTACTTAACTATTTTTAACTAACAAAAAATCAAATATATTATTAGTATTAATTGACAGACGAGTAAAGTAGACTATCCTCTACTAGAAAAAATATACCTTATTTTAAATGTTATTATATTAGTTATGAACAATTAATTATTAGCACTTGTTACAATTGTCCCCACTTACGGGGTCAATTGTAACAGTTCATAAACTCAACTAAAACATAGTTAATTATACATATTATCATAGTTGTGATATATTTTTTATTGATCAAAATAGTAGGGATATTTTAGGAGTAAAAATAATAATGAGCAGAGACCTAAAACGTTAAACTTTTAACTTTAAGGGGTTAAAAATTTTAATTTATGCTGTGAACAGTGACAAATAAAATAATGCACATGCAACATAATATAAATGATATAGGAAACTATTGGTGGTTCTTAAAGAGTTAAGTAATGTTTTGTAAACATAAGATTATTTATTTTCAGCTGTTACATTCGTCCCTTTACTTATTGTTACAATCGTCCCCAAGACGCCATTTCAGCTTCATTTGTTAAAAACAATGCTAGTTAATTAACAAAATTAATCTTTTTTTTTAAATGCTAATTAAGGTGTCCACTTACATATTCGGTTAATAATTTTTATTTGTTTAAACAAAATTACTTTGTTACAGTATAATATTCTAATACCAAAAAAAGGACTTACTTAGCTTTAAAATATCTTTTGTGATGCAACTCTTTCAAAAGTACATAAGAATAGTTGCCAGCAGGGGCGTTCATGTAGATTCATTAAATACACTTTGTGCGCCATCTAGGAATCAAATCTAGAACCCGACACTCGAAATTTTTGCTCTGTTACAATCGTACCCTGTTACAATTGACCCCACTCTCCCCTACTAATTATTTTCTGCATACTATGTTTTAAATTAAAAAAGTAAATTCAATATTGGACTTTTTCAATAACATACTTTTTTACGAAGGAATTGGAATTTTAAAGCCTAAAAGTTTGAGGGAATATCTCAAATATACAAACTATGGTTCCAATTGCTCATAATCAGTTGTGGTCAAATATTTATTTTGGTAGAAGTCAACTTCTTTTTTGTACTTTTTTGAGTAAAATAAATGAATATGGTTGTATAAATATTAAATCATTTAAAAAATATTGTTTTTATACAAAAGGAAAACGAAGTGCATTGTCAAATACTAGTTTACAAAAATATTCAATAGAAAATTATTAAGTTTATTAAACTTTTTTGTTATTGAAAAAAATAGATGTAAAATTAGTTCATAAATTTTGCAATAATAATACAAATAATGAAAATTTTCAATATTTTTGATTAAATAGTTAATTTTATAGAAGTTCGAAATTTTGTTAACATAATCTGATGTCTTAAAAAAAGTGTTTCTTTCACAATATATACCTAACACTTATTTTCGTGTAAAATTTGAAACTTTTTAGAGTAGAAACAACTAGAACATTTTATAACGGAAGGGCTGTTTCTCAGAAGATTTTCGAAGGGCTTAGAGATGATCGCAAAATATCATAGTAACTAGATTGGCTTATAGCTTGCTTAGAGGAATAAACGAGAAATTTTCCCAATAATTCAAATCGAAACTCGAATGAAAACCAAAAGGATAAAGCTAAATAAACAATGAAAAATACGGTTGAGATAGAAAAATTTATTATGATCAACATAACAAGTGTGAATGCTATTTTTTAAGTATAGTAGTAAATGCATATCAACTACATCAAATGGATGCATATAAAATAATGTGCATATCAACTGTTTTGACATACGATAGAAACAACAATGACTTTTCATAATTTACAGCTAATCAGAATTGATCACTTAAACGTGTTGAATTAAATAGGTCATAACATATTTTAATCCTAGGCACACTGTTATTATTAACTAATAATATTTTTGAAAAATGATCTGTTAACTTAAACTACAGATTCGTCCCGAATTATTTAAGATGTTAAAAAGGATTTAAAAGTATTTAATTAAACATATTTTTTTTAATCCAGCTAAAACTGTTTACTCTAATTTAATCTATGGTTTGAGGATTTCGGATACAAATATTTTTATTACATATCAGACAATTAAAATTTTTTTTCATTAATTTAATGAGAATTTACTTGCTCATTTAAATATATTTACTGAAATACCACTCCGAAATTTGAAACTTATGGTATTCACAGTGTATGTATAAATCACAGTGCATTTTGTATTTACGGTAATTAAAACAAATATAATATATCTATTTCAAATATACCGATCTGGTGTTGAATTGGAATTGTACTTTTGTAGTGGTAGTATACACTACACTTAGCAGTTTTTCATAGACATAGACATAGCATCATTTCTTAGCAGTTTTTCATAGTTTTCTCTTTTTTCGACATAGAAAAAAATTGTAGCTCAGAAGTTTTATTACAAGGATTTATATCATAGAAACAAGTTAATTCTGTCTACTGTAATGTATATGTTACTGTGAATGACCGAAATTTGGTGGTAGTTGACGTCCTCCGGTGAATGTTGACAATCACATAGTTGCTTTGGTAAATGTCCTAAATATATACTAGGTCTAGTTAAGTGCCACTGCCAGGTATACATTTGCACGGGTATGCCCTACATCGATTTTTTTTCAAGATTTAATGCCACAGCCCGGTATGCCTTACATCAATGTTTTTTTTAGGTCAAGTGCTACTGCCCAGTATGCATTTAACCAGTATCCCGAATACTGATGTTTCTCCTATTCTATCCTCATCAGATATTAAAACATCGAATAAATATAATAATATCAACGAATGAATGAATATCAAATTGGATTTAACAAATATTTCAGACATTCACCAAAGCGACTATGTGATTGTTGACATTCACCGGGTAAAGTCGACATTCTTTTGATTTCGGTCTTTCACGGTAACCTATAGAATAAGAATTTTACAATTTGAATAAGAAGTCAAATCACTTTCTTTTTTTTAACAATAAAGTATTATCGCCTTGGTATAAACAAATAAGTAATACCACTTTTTTCACTTAGGCGTTTTTCATATATAGGCCACTTCAAAATCTGTCTCTTTATTAATTTGTATTACTGAACTTTAGCTTTTTAAATATGCGATATTGGAATAAAAAATAGAAATATTTTCCTTTTGCATTGATTTTCTTGCATTCTTGAAAAACAACACAAGATGGCAGCACTGAAATTTACTGAAAACATTTTCAGAAACATTCTGGTTGCTCTACGTTTAGAACTCAGATGGCGCCACTAAGTTATTTCAATACAATAACTCCTAGATACATAACAGAACGAATTTAAACAACTTTCTTATTCCACAGGAGAAATACAGTGATGAAGTAACCACTAGTTACTACTAAAACACATTTATGAAGAACACAATACGAACATTGTAATTATGTGTTCTTTCTTCATTTAAAACTTATTATTAATGTAGTACATTTTTATTTATAGGATTGCTATTCCATCTCAGAAAGAAAAAAAATAGCAAGCTAATGCAAGTTTGTAAAAATAAATATAATATTCTCAAAAACATGAAAATAGTATTGAAACTTGGTAAATGAAAAAAGGGAATTGTCCAGACATCACAGGAATTAATTATTCTTTATAAATTATTTCTGTTATTCTATCCATAACAGAATTTATTGTTTGTAACAAAAGAGCTGGCTTTAAATTTTCTAATTAATGTTATTAGTTTTCTTAATTATTTTATTTTATTCTATATAGTAGAGTTTCTAACAACTGGGTCCCATTTGTGGAATCATAGAATATAAAAGTAATTAAATTCTACATAAAAAATATATGTTTTTTTTTTATTTGTTCTGTAATATGTATGAGCAAACTTAATTAATTCGGCTAGTAATTGTACCTATTATTCTCAATCATTTGCGATGCCATTTATCGTAATTTGAGGCCTCTTGTCTTCAAAATTAAAATGTATCGGACGGAAATAATAAAGACGAAAATTCTGGATAATTTCGATCGGATTTTTATGTAATAAGACTCGTTCTTAATGTTCCCTTAAAAGTTCTAATTATTAGGGCGTAAAATATTTAAGTAACAAAATTTGTAACACTGCAGTCACATCGACAATGTCAACCTTCGTCTATGATAAGTTACCCCAACATAGAGTAAAGTTAATATGGCTTATATAGTAGGGCAGTGTTTCCCAAAATGTGGTACGCGTATCCCCAGGGGTGGTACGGGAACAGTTTAGAAGGACTACGCTTTCTTATGCGAAATATCTTGCAACAAACGAAAATTTCAAACTTTTTATTTAAAAACAAAGTTAGCCAGGAAAATTTACGATTACGTATTTTTCTATTGGCTATTTTTTGAAGAGTAAACAGTTAATAATTAGTTGTGTCAACAGCCAGTTGTGATTTTTAACTTTTGTGTAATTTTTTTATAGTTAAGGTTTGTAATAAATTCTACTTATTTTAATAATTTTTACAAAATATAATTTTTACCCTTAACATAGAATATGGATCGCAGGTTAGTATCTACAAGACTTTGTACGAAAAAAGAAAAATAAACAAAAATTGAAAAAAAAATAATTCATTTTTTTTGTTATTGGTACACAGCGTTACGAAAAATTTAGAAAGGGTACACAAAAGTCATAAGTTTGGAAACACTGTACTAGGGAAAAGGAATTGTATTTTTGTAGTGGCAGATGCGCTACAGTACTCCCCCACTAGAATTTTTTTTATCTGTGATAGAATTCGATGAATGGGATACCACTAGTTGATTCACTGCTGTTTTGCGAGAAGCCGGGAGAGCTGTATTAAGATCATTGTACTTTTTGAGTGCTGATCATGAGAGCTGTATTGCACAAGAAGCAAGTCAACTGTTCAATGTGGAACATCCATCGAAGTAGGCGTGTTCAGATCGAAGTGGGCGTTACTGTCAAGATAGGCGTGTTCATATCGAAGTTTGAGTTTTCGTCAAGGTAGGCATGTTCACATCACGTCCGAAGGTCACCATGTTAACTCGATTATATGGTGGGGTACCTTTTCATAGATGAAGGTTGACATTGTCGCTAATTTCGCTCCCCACAAACGAATCACCAGTTTTCAGAACTAGTGATTTTAACGATTCGAACTAAAACACTCTTACTTGATATTCGTTAAGCTCTAATACGTATTAGCTCTAATACGAATTTTTATGTTCATTTCATATGAATAAGCAGCAGTTACTAAAATGATTAATTTTTTTTTATCCCTTTCATATGAATAAGTAGTAACTAATAAAATGATTCATAACCTTAACAAGAATTTGTATTTTGTATCACACTATTTTCGCTTTTATATTTTGACGCGATTGAAATCAGCGCATTTAAATCGACAAGAGAAGGTCAGAGGATTTAAAAGATTTTATTAAAAAAATATATCAATTTATTTGAATCAACTTATTTGAATCAAATTCTTGAGTTAATTTAATCAAACATTCAACTTGGAATTTATTTAAACGATTTAATTTATTCAAACAACCAAATTCTAATGCCTCAAAAGTGCTCAAATAATTTTATTTCACCTTTTGGATTAAAACTAAGTAACACTAATCACTTAATACTTTTAAATGAATACAATTTTAAGATATATACTAAATAATTATTTTTAAGTTATACGTAAAATAAAATTGCACAGAACCATTGCAGTGTTTAATAAACATGATTAAAATTATAGTTAAAAAAATAGTTTTACATGAAATTAAAAATAAAAATCCTAAAGCGTTCTATTAAATATTTATTTGCCTGAATAATATAATAATGTTATAAAAAGAAATATATTATTTGTCAAAAATGTATAGGATTTGCAATTGTGTGAAATCTTAAAATGCCTAAAGAGATTTTCAGTTTAAAGTGGTGAGTGAGAAGTATTACAATAAAATTTAACATAAATCAATCAAAAACGTTATTATTATTGTAGTTAAAAAATAGAGGTAGCTGCAAGAGAAATGGACTTAGTCATAAATGTAGAGAAAACAAAATATATGTTATTCTCAATAAGCAGAGTTCCAGACCCCTATCTTAAAATTGATTCTTATAGATCTGAAACTGTAAAGAGTTTTACTTACTTAGGATAATTACTTAGGAATTATTGTTGACAACAGAATGACTCCTGAAATAAAATACCGACTCTATCTGGCAAATAGGGTTGTCTATGGGATGAGAAAATTTATTAAATCTAGGTTTCTTTATAGAAAAACAAAGTTCTCAATCTACAAAACTCTTGTCCGGCCAGTCTTGACATACGCTTCTAAAGCTTGGACATTAACAAAACTGGAGGAAAATTGTATCGCAATTTGAGAGAAAGATTTTGCAGAGTAAACTTGGTGGTGTAAATGAAAACAATAACTGGAGAAGGAGATTTAACTTTGTGTACAAGATTTATAAACAACCTGATATTATTAAATACATAAAAATAAATAGAATAAAAGATGGCCCGCGTGATTCGAATGAGTGATGACAATACTATAAAAAAGATACAGCTTTTTAGATCCACTGGAACAAGAAAGCGGGGAGGGTCGCGGTTGAGATGAGCTGAATCAGTGGAGTCTGATTTTCTTGCAATTAATGGAAAGAATTGGAGATCAGAGATAAATAAGAAGTCGTTATGGCGAAATCTTCAGAGGAAGGCATCGGCTCACATTGGGCTGTTCGGCTAACTACGATGATGATGAGATAAAAAATCATAAGAGTGAAAAAAAAAACAAATCAGTTTATTTCTATTATATAGTTACAACAGATTAAAAAAAAACAGAGTAAACTATTTAAAAATCAGGAGAAAAAACAAGTACTACCAATAAAAACGAGTTCTACTTTTATTTCTGGAAGTATTGTTTTTTGTATTCTCTTATAGTTATAGAAAAATTAATCTTTCAAGTAATTGTTTATTGGAAGCAGATTTACAAAAAACATTTTTTATAAAGTTCCGATATAATTAAAAATATGTTCTCCTTTTTCAGAGAAAGTTTTTTTTTATTCTTTATGTTTTTAATTTCCTTTCTTATTTTTTTCCTTTCTTATTTCTGCTGAGAACAATATTTATTATTTTAATAGGTTTCCAGGATTTATATTCTAGGTAAAAAAAGTATTTTCAAAATAAAGAATTTTGATAATGTTGGATAAAGAAAAACTGCGAGTCATTTTAACGTAATGATGCAGTTGCTTTTTACCTTAAAATTAATCGAATTCAATGCTCATACGATTATATCCTCGAAAGTGAGTGCTTTCTAATATTGTATCAATATTGTCGAAACAAATTATATCAATGCATTAGTGTCAAAAGCACTAAAAAAAAATAACACATCGGGAAATAAATAACACGGAACATGAAAGGGAAAAGGTTTTAAGAATGATATAAAACATTTTCAAAATAAGATTGCCATATTATAAAAAATGAAAACACAAGAGAAAATTGAGCTAAAAGAGTAAATAGAGTAAATTAAGTGATTTCATGTTATTAAGCATTCTAACTACAGTACAGAACCTCGTTTGATTTGTTAGTTACCAAGTATTGGCCCGGTAATGGATGTGCGCAAGGTAATATTATACTGGGTAATTTAAAGTTCACAAGTTCACAAATAATAAAGTTGATATTTAATTATACAATTTTAATGGCCTTATAAAATTTACATTTATTTAAGAAGAGAGAGAGAGAGAGAAACATGAACTGCCTGTTTTGCACAGATTTCTGGCCAAGGTATTTGCCCGAAATGGATTTACACATAATAAAAATATATAAATTATCAAAAAAGTTTTTAGTAAATTAATTTTTAATAACATGCAATTAACTCAATGGTTTTATATAGAGTTTAATTACATTGGTTAGGTATTCATTGTTTTTTTTATCAAATTTAGAAAGAATTTGTCAATTTGTTTTTTGGATAAATAAACATTACGACATATTCTCCTAATTCCATTCATTTGATTAAAAATGATATTTAAACGGTAATTACAAATTTTTTTGTAGTTGCTTAAATGATTGAACAGTTTTAGAAAAATTTGTTGAATTGTTACTGTTATTTAAATTTTCCTTATTATTTAAAACGGAGTTTCTAAAGTAATAATTAGCAGCCCAGTTCAATTCCGTTAACATTCATAAAAGAATCTATTTGATTTCTTTAAACAAAAACTATTGAGATCATTAATCAAGTATTTTTGAATTTTATTAATTTATACATGGTAAATGAGTCTAAATTTTGTACCTTTTATCATTAAATTCATAAGTTCTAAGTTTACTATAGTATTTAAATTACCAGCAATAATATGTTTATGAAGTTTTTATCAACAAAATCAAAATATTCCTCTTATTCACAGTGACATTTAAAATCGAATATATAATAATCCTAGCTAAATTTTTGCTAATATCATTATAATTAAATATAGTTCTACCAAGAGATTCATTATATTTAACGCTTTTAATTATGTTAAAATCTCTTAATGGAAATTTTTTTTTAGCTTTTCAAATATATTATGAAATATGATCTTATCTAAAATAGGGTATTGAAAGTTAATAACGAAATATAATTTTTACTTTTTTCCTTTTATTTGGGGAAATTTTACTCATTTAGCTTTTACAAGATCGAAACAAAGAATTTTTAACAATTAACAAAAGTTAATAATAAGATTGTGAAGCTTATATATTTCATTGATCATAACTCATTATTCTTAACTGAGAAAATGGAAATCTTTCATCATTTCAATATTACATTGTTAATAAAATGATTTTCCATATTAGAAATCAAATTTATATTTAATTTTTCACTATTAAGAGATTTTTTATTATCCCCGTTTACCTCGATTTGTACGCTTATCTTTAATTCAAAAAGTTGAGGAATTATCAAAGTTAATCTATGTATGTTGGAATGTATCGTTTAGCTCATACAGAAAAAATTGTTTTGTAGAAAAGCATGCAGTAATTTATTTTTGTAGTCTTAAATCAAAATCTTCTACTATATCTAAAATATTATTTTGATACTGTTAAAATTATGTTTTAAAAATGAGGTTATTGTTGTAATTGAAGTAATTCAGGTTATTGTTAATTTTATTACTGTTTATATCTAAGCGGTGTTGTTTTATTCGAATATTAAGAAAGTTACTGGTTTGCCAAACATGTTTCATATTATAAAAACCACATTATAAAACTCACATTAGTTTATAACCTTTCGAATGTTTTCAAAAAATAAGTTAAGTAATATTTATACAACGTCTGTATATGCTATTGAATAGCTGTCCTACGCAGTAATTTCTACTTTAAAAAAATTACAGTTATGCAAAATGAAATTGACAATAGTACTCTCGATATCTCGAAAACTTTATTTTGTAAAAAAAGTATTTTTCCCCTGGCAATGTATATCTATCTAATATTAATTTGAATTCCAAAGTCGAGGAGTTTCTTCTCAAAATCTTGTTATGCTAAATTTTTTTCGAATATTTTTTTCTCGGAAATATCACAATGTAAATTTATTGCAAACTAATTATTTTCTATTTTATGCACAATTATTTTTGTCTCACATTTAAAAATAAAATTATTATTGTTGTATTTAAACTTATAGTCAACTAGGATTACGTATATATTTATTAGTATAAGTCATTCTTTTGTTTCATGACTACTAATAAATGTATATATACGTACTATCTGCTTTTAAAAGTTTTTAATATTTTAAGACTTTGAAGATTTTAAGATTTTAGAATTCATTTTTCTCCTTTTTCGAACATATTTAGTTCTGTACTTGTTATCACGAAAACTCATCTCAAAGTTTTTTGAGCGTTCCTTCAACTTTGAGATATCGAGATTATACTGCATATTATTTTTATTTTCAATTTCATAATTTTTATTTATTATTTACTATTTTATTTCTTTATTTTATTATATAATAAACGTATTTTACCCTATTTTCAACCAGTATGTTGTAAGCATTATACTTTTGTGCATTCAGTTGTCTCTTTATTCCCTTGTGTTAATGTAATATATTTAGATTTGATGGTTTACTCTTATTTCAATTGATTGAAGTATTTTCTTTAGCTTGTTCCTTTTCTTACGAAAAAGAAAAAGAAAATCATTAGTTTTATGATTTAATACGAATAAAACTTTTCAATTTTTACTTAGCACTTTATTTTGATTAACTGAATCTATGCATTATCTACTGCAATAAAATCACAAAGAAAGCTATTCATTACCTTATTTAAATTTTGTAAATTATGTATAATTGATTAGAAATATTCTTAAAAAAACTTTAGCTAGCACTTTATTTTGAGTAAATAGATAAAAATTGAAAAAGAAATATTCTAGGGAAGTTTTTTATGTCTTCTTCTTATCCTTAACATGGCGTAAAAGAAGAAGTTTTTTTTATTAAATCATGGTCAGTGAAAAACTTTTACGCCTCTTTTTGGGAAAAGAACTTCTTCTTGGGGTCTCAAGAGATATCAACTTTGAAGAAGAATTTAAATATCTAAAAATAAAATAAACGGAAAAGAAAACGAGGAAAATTCTTCCTTTTAATCCTTAATTCTAAAAAAAATGCAAGTAATGAAGAATGTCAGGTAAAACATTCTTTTTAAACGCTTTCTCATTTAAAAAACAAAAGGAACGGCAGAATTATTTTTGGAAAAAAGATTAAAAAAATTAAACTCTGATTGTTTTAGCATTTCCATGTCTTTTAATAAAAGGCAATGCTTTAAACAAAAATATTTTTTTCGGGAAAAAAAAAATTTAAATAAAACATTTTATATTTTTTAACATTCATAAATGGAACTGTCTTTTCTTGATACGATCATGTGTCAATTACAGTTTTTCCTCTTTGTACAACATAAGAGCTATCGTTCTATATTTAGTTATGCTTAAAATTCAATTTAAAATGTAATTTGGTTGAATATCACAAAATAAAATCTTAAAACGTTTCAAAACAAATGCTTAGGCATAAATTATCTTATACATTTCCTGACCATATTATTAGACGCACTATAAATGTAAAATTATAATTATCAGGTGATACTATACAACTTTATTGTTTTTACTCGGTTGAAACCGGTTTGCACTTTTTTACGTTCGCGTATTCATTGGTTAGATTAGACGATATATAATAAAAATTCGACGATTGGTTATATTAGACGATGTATTATATAAATATAGAATATTTATTATATCAAGCATTATATTAGTATATTATAATAAATAGATCAAATGATTAGACGCACTGTAGTGTTTTAATAATGACATGTTTTGCACGTAATTATAGACAATTTTTTTATATTTAAACATACATGGAAATGACTTTTATTCAGGAGATTTTTTATATACTTCCTATTTGTACTTATTTTTAACGTATTGCACTATAATATTTACCAATGGATACACGAACGTAAACAAGTGCAAACCGATTTCAATCGCGTAAAAACAGAATCTTATAGTGCATTTAATAATTAGACCAGGGGCTGTATATAGCTCAAAATTATTTCGTTTTTTTATATGTCATTCACATAAACTGCACAGAAATTGTTTTCCAAGTTTTTTCTTTTTAAAACAGCAAGCAGGTCTGCTCGTGATTTACTTAAAAGACTATGCTTCGGATCCATAAGTTAAGACAGGTCTATTGATTGTTTCATATAGCATCATTTTTGTTCGTCTTTTCATTAATTTTCACTTTAGAAATGTTCTTCAGACTTAAAGACATCAACTAGCTGCTATAATATCCGTCTCTTTATTTTTGAGCTTTTATTGTTTAAGGCATTAATATTTGAACCAAGATAAGCAAAATTGTCAAAAAATTCGGATTTAGAATTTCCGGATTCAAAAAAAAAATAATAAAATTTGCAGGTGTTTTAGCAATTGGCGTGGTTAGCAATTTGGTCTTGTCTTCGTTAGCAACTAGATGCAACTAGTTTGTTGGGTCTATTGATGTAGAAGTCATGTCTGTTTTTTTCTCTCCATTCATTTAAAAAATTTTATACGCTTTGAGAAATTTCCGTATAAGAGTCGATAAAACGTATTTTTTAAACATATTACGTATAAGTTACGTTAGTTATATAATTATATTTAGAATGATATGATATAATTATATTCAGAATGATATGATATAATTATATTCAGAATGATATGATATAATTATATTCAGAATGATATGATATAATTATATTCAGAATGATATGATATAATTATATTAAGAATGATATGATATAATTATATTCAGAATGATATGATATAATTATATTCAGAATGATATGATATAATTATATTAAGAATGATATGATATAATTATATTCAGAATGATATGATATAATTATATTCAGAATATAAATATAATTCTTAAAATGTAATTAGTTTGTACACTGTAAAAAATGTGATATAATATCATACCTATTCGAATCAGGTGCTGAAAAGCTAGATGACGGCAGATAGTTTGAAGACTCGAGTTTAGCCAATCACAGACAACCTGTTGTAGTAACATCGGGTTTCGAGAATTGTAATGTCAGCGCTATGGAAACTGTTCACAGAGCCAGAATCAGTGGTCCGCTGAACTTGAGAAGATAGCAAAAGGGTAAAATCAGACCCAAAAACGTTCTTTATAATTCCTGGAAATCGAATTTTAAAAAAGTCAGTTATTTACAATTCGTTTTCTCAGAAAAAAATCGACCGATTTCACACTAATTCTTTCGAGCATCAGACGTAGAACTTATTAACACTCGGCCACAGAGACATTTTCATAGCATGCTCTGACTGGCTCACGAAGAATTTGCACCGACCAGATTCGAAACATTTTTTGAACCTTTGAACTTTGTTTCTTTACACAACTAACGTTAAAGGTAATTTCCAGGAATCACTACAAACTACTGTTTCTTTGTATGGCACTACTGACTACGTTACTTCTTTTACTGTGGTGGCACTATGGAAAGAGCTTTCGCCTTCCAATGTTGTGAACTGGGTTAGAATCCCAGCGATGACTGGTCGATACAAATTCCGCATCCGGTTTACACCGACCACAGTGCTGACGTGAAATATCCTCAGTGGTAGGCGGATCATGGGTACGAGTCGCTTTGCCGTCAGGCTAACCGTGGAGATATCCTGTGATCTGCCTCTCCATGTAACGCAAAGGCTTGTTAGTTCTATCAAAAATTCCTCCCCGAAAGAAAATTTCATCCAAAATTTGATCCAGGAGTTCCCTTGTCATCTGGATCGCGTCCAAATTACAAAGGACTGGAGATGAAAATTAGTAGTCGTAAACTCAAAAAATTGGGTCGAATGTTCAACGACGGTTATGAAATAAAATATAAAATAATATTTAACCCTTGGCGGAGTTCAAATAGAGCAAAAACAAATTCTTTACGCAAACAATTTAATCGAAATTTATAGCTTGCAATTTAATTTTTGGATAGATGAATCTTTCGAACTTATAATTAAAATATACGTTAATTAAATTTTGTAATTCAAAGTTTCCTCTCCCCCAAATCAAACAAAGTTATATTTATCTAGAAAACTTTTCCTTTCATAAACTTTGTCGACCAGAAACAAAATCGTTATTTTAAGCATTCCAGAGATAAGGAAATTAAATACTAAGGTGTAATTCAAAAGTAATTAACTTTTAGGAGAGAGAATCCCTTAAATTAAAAGTTTTCTTAACAGAAAAAAAAAAAAACTAACGGAAAATCATTAACGCTGCCTTAACATGTAATAGTTATTACTACTGTATAGATTTAAATTAAAAACAAAACATGACATTTCAAATTCAAGAAGTTGTAATGACAATTAAAAAGTATTACTTTGTTTGCTTAAGACAGACATTTTTATTTACGGAACAGAAATATATTTTTTGAAGGGGAATTGCAAATTTAAAATAAATGCAAATTTTATGTTTATTTTAAGGTATCCGACTAGTTTCGACATTTTTTTTCCAAATATTAATATAAAATATTTTAGAAAACTAGTTTATTTATTTTATTATGTGTAAAAACTTATAAAACCAGCAAAAAATATTATCAATTTTATTATTATCTTTTTATACGGTTAATTTTTGCTAAAAATAAGGCATGTTTGTATATACACTAAACACTGCAGTTGAGGATTTTATTAGCAAGGCTATTAACTATGTTTTGAGCTATTATTTTTAAAAAGACAGTGTATATACAGTCCCTGGCCAAAATATTAGACGATTCTATGAAAAATCTTAATAATCAGGAGATACCACTATACAGCTTTATTTTTTTTACGCGACTGAAACCTGTTTGCACTTGTTTACTAAAGTGTATCAATGGGTTAATATAAGTTGGGTTATAATATAAATTCAACAATAGGATATATTAGACGATATATGAGATAAATATAGAATATTTATTATATTTGGTATTATATTAGTGTAGTAAAATAATTAGACCAAATGATTAGACGCACTGTAATTTCTAAATAATGACATGATTTGCAAGAGTTTATAGGCAATATATTTATATTTAATTAAAAATGTTATGGGTTTTTATTCAGGAGATTTTTTATATACTTCCAATTTTAATTTATTTTGAATGTATTGCATTACAATGACACCAATTGACACACTAACTTAAACAAATGCAAATCGGTTTCAGCCGCCACCTGATAATTAAGATTTTACATAGAATCTTATCATGCGGGACCAGGAACTGTATTTTTAACATGTCATCTAATTTATGTAAAAAATATTATTTAATTTAAAGGAATTAGATTATTTATGACGTTGCTAATTAACGACAAAATAAAGCTTACGACAGGAAAAAAAATTCTTTTCTTATCTATACCAAACATTTATCAGCATATGCTTTTCGTCATTCAAGATTTTGTTCCAATAATTTTCGTAATTATCTTTACTTTGCGTTTTCTTTTATGAATGAATGCATTCGTTTCTATTTGGATAAAAACAAAATTCACGGTTTGAAGACGAGGAAAAATATTGTACAGCTTTATTAGTATATTATCGAATACAAAAATATTTTTGACAGAAATATATTGGAAAAGATAATTTTTGTCGGATGAAAAGTGTAAACATTTGTAAGAATGGTATACACTTTTTCGAATTCACCTTCTCCTCCAAAGAAACATTTCAAAGATTTTTTTTATATTCGTTTAAATGTCGAATTAAGAAAGGTTAAACCAAATAACTCGAAATACGATAAATTCACAACTAAAATGCATCTAAAATCAATAAAATAGGGGGAAAAATGAGTGAGGAATTTTTTCAAATGAATTTATAACGATGTCTCATTTTTTGAATATTATCGTTTGACTGAGGCTGGATCATTGAGGTGGTATTCCAGCTCTCTCGAAATAAAATGGTATTTATTAAGAAGTCCATGAAAATAACATTTTGGGAAATAAATAAATAGTTTAAACTTGCTAAAGCATAAAATAATTAGATATTTGCAAGATATTCTTCATATTTACTCTACGTTTACGAAACTTTATGCAGTTTTTTTCAAATAACAGCAAAAATAATCGATACAAGTTGCGAGTTTATTGCTTGTTTATTGTGTATTGCTTGTTCGAAAATTGAATTGTTCAAATTGTTGAAATTCAAAAATTTAAAGTGCTTCTTCTATTATTGTAGGGTACTATAATTTTAAGAAATGCATGAAATGCATAGAATATTTAGTATAAAAAATTTGAAGAAATTTTTTATGCTAAAAATTCTATGTATGTATCTGCGAAATTGTTTTATTATTGAGAAAAGGAATGTTACTTGCTTTGTTGAAGATTTATTAAGTTATTTTTAAATTTTTTAAATTTGTCCTTGACTTGAAATTCAATATACAACAATGAAGTACAACATGTTTTCAATATATATAAAAAAAACAACTTTTGTTTTAATTTTCGCGCAAAAAGTTTTCAGTTTTTTATTATTTTTTTTTACAGAAACAGCATAATGGATATCATTTTACTTAAAAAATGATCCAAACTAATCAAACTTTCTTTCTCAATTCTTAAATGTATCTTTTTTAAAGATCGTTAAGATTTCGTTTTAACGTTTTAATTTGTAGCTGATCAGTGACATTTGATGAAAATTTCGAAAAATATCTTCATCCATGTATGGATTTTGAAGTTAAATTAATCGTTCCAAAAAATTTTCCATAATTATTCATCATTTAAATTCTACTTTTGTCATATTAACACTCATAACAACGCTTCATTTAATTATTTATTTATTTTTATTTAGTTCGGAGAAGAAATTTTAGAACGATTTAATGAATTAAAAGTTATTTCTGTATCCTCAGTTTTAAAAGTTTAAACATTTTTAGGATCGCTTCAAGACATGTCTTGTCCATCATTTTAACTTTAAATTCTAAAGACATTTTTACTTTTATTCCAAGAATAAAGAGCTTATGACATGCACTCTCCTAAACTTATAAATAATATTAAAATATTCAAATATCATTCCCAATACTCAAACTGCCACATCATCACTCACAAACATGGCACACAACTAATCCCAAGAGAGAAGCGAAAAAGTAATTACACGCGATTTCCTGCAAATTTATTATGGGAAAACTTTATATTCTTAGGAAACAGATAGGAATCGCTTTTCTTAAAGAGTCTTCGCATTTAAAATTGTAATGAGCGTTTTTAATGCTTAAATGTCGGAGTAAATAACCCTGCGTTTCCTCCGTACAGTAAAGAAAAAAAGAAAATTGCAACTTTTAAATTATATTTTTCTCCACGTTCCGGCTTTTAATTCTTGAATTTTTGGAAAAATTCCATTATTTGCGTCTTAAAGTGTGGCTTTTGGTTGAGGCCTCATGCATTGCTAATAATTGTCAAAGTAATATTTCTCAGAAATAGACTTGACAGGGGGATCTTATCTCAATTTTTTAAAGGAACTTCTTAAGATAATTAATAAAAAATAATAATATTGCAATATTACTTTATTTAAAACGTATAATTTATTGTTTTTAAATGTCAGGAAATATTAATTTGAACTGTTTTTCATGTCTTAATTAAGTTATAGATCGTTTTTTTTTATATGGAAAATTGTAATATTCGTAATCTTCAGTCATTTAAATGAATGACTTAATTTTGAAAAACAAAATCGTTGTTTTCGAATATTAATAACATTTTTAATATCATTAACTTTTTGAGCATCGTTGTAAAGTTTTAACTATGTTTCGCAGCATATTTGGCCTTCACCGCTCTAAAAAAAAAATTCAAATGTCATTTTCAAAAATTAAATTAAAAATGTTGATTTTTTTGAGGGAAATGTTTACATTTTAAAATTCCATCATATTAAAACAAAATCGAATTTAAATCATAGTATCTTGGAAATTAAATGTTGGATCTATCATGAACAACCATCATTCCAATGTAGGAACCCGGACTGATTCATGATGGTCCATCATGAAAAAAACCCAAATTGTTTTGATGGTATATTTCTGCGAATCAACAAGAATTCCCATTAAACCATTCATTGAAATGTATAGTTGGAACTATCACGGATCATCATGTATTGTAGGTTCCTGATAATCACACTTCTCTTGATGTTTAACCATCATAGTATTAGAGCAGCATTTTCCATCATGGAATGATAGAAGTTTGTTGACATATTAAAAATCATGAAAGCATAATGGAAAATGTTGCATGATGAAGACCATCGAATGATGTAGGACCATCATGAATTCCATTGAAACCAACATAAACCATCAAAATATTTTGATATCAAGATATTTGACTTGAGTATGCATTGTGGATTGCAAATTAAAATTTTTGTAATGTGAAAACAAGAATGATATCAAAAACTGACGAATCACTATTGAGGATAATGCTTAAATAGAAACTAAGAGCTTTATTATGCAGAGTTTTTTTGTAAAGGTCTCCTTTTTATATATAGTTTCACAGTCCTTGTCAAAAATAAAGCCAAAAACACAAACTTTGAGGTTTAAAAAATGATATTTTAGTATAGTTAAAACACAAAATGTATCACTAACTTATCAATAATAACTATTAAAGCATTAGAAAGAAGCAGCAAAACATGTTTAATTGCCAACCGAAAATTGCTGGCATTTCTATTAATCATCTTCAAACTGTCTCTTTTGTTTCTGGCAATCAAACAGTTTTTAATGTTTTGAAAATCCTATCTTCCTTATTATGTATTTTCCTGACATCGCTTAGCTATTTCATTTTTGTTTTGATAAAATATTTATTTGACACTCTATACATAATTATTAAGAAAGTAGATATAAAAACTTCATTTCTATATTTTTTCTAATAAAAAATATGTTTTAAAAAAGTGTTTGGATAGAAAAAAATAGTATATAAATATTTAAAACTAAAAATCAAGCAGAATTGATTAAAAAAAAAAGAACTTTAAAAGAAATTTATGTTTATTACAGGCTAAGCAAAAACTCAATTTTTTACACGTTTCTAACTTTAAGTTAATAATTGCTTTACGTAAAAAAGCTACATGCATTTCAGATGGAATATGTTTTGAAGTATTAATCAGTAAAATAATAAGTAATTTCGAAAATTTGTTTCAGATATGATATGCTTACTAAACACTAAAAATTATTTCCGGTCTATGACTTCATTCTTAAACAAGTCATTTTTCTTAATACTTAACGCATCAGTAGGCAGATGTTGTTTGAGATTTAAAACTTCTCTAGTTTACTATAAGAAAATATTTTAAGAGTTTTTTTTTTCCCAATTTCATTGTAATAAAAATCCCCTTAGAAATTGATTTGCTATTGTCTGTAAAAAATATTTTCTTTTAATTCACGTTTTGCATTATATATAAATATATATGTAAATATATGCGTTAGATAGTTTATATATTTTTGCGTTCTGAAGGAAAAACTCTTACAAATGAAATTCACTGATTTGCATAATTAAAAAGTGCAAATAAGTGCACAGTTTGTTTTTAACAATGTAACTAATTTGATTCATTATTCATCAAATTCGTCATTGAAATAATTAACATGTTTGTTCATTAACCATTAAAATATCACATTGTATATGAATCTATCTATGAATCTATTGTTTTTAAGCTACTGAAACCGGTTTACGCTTGTTTATGTTCGTGTATCAATTGTGTAACATTGTAATGTAATACGTTAAAGATAAATACAAATAGGAAGTATCTAAAAAATCTTCTGAATAAATACCTATTACTTTGCACTCTAGATCTGAATGAAGCAATCATTGAAATTTATTTACAAAATAAATTAAGTGTTTAAATAAGAAATAATAAAAAAATTCATATTTTTATATTTTAATTTTTCACAAATTCCGATTATCTAACAGATTTTCTTTGTGATTATTAGACATTTTCTAACCAAAAAATACCTAAATATATTTTAACTTTTAATTAAGAGAGTAAGAAAAAATATATAAGGTCACCGATGCCCCATCTGCGTAAAGAGTTAAAACTTTACGGGTTAAAACTTTACCGGTAAAGGGTTAAAACTTTAAGGGTTAAAGCCAACTGCTTTTTCAAATCTTTCAGAGTAAGAGGTATTTGTACCTAAAAGATTTAAATTTTAAAATTCCTTAGCTCACAACATCGCATTAAATTACTATCATTATGTATAATATCAGAGATTTAAATTACCTATAAATATAGGAATATTAAACTTTTTCGATAATTACAGCTACAATAGTGACAGTTCCGTAATCTATATCTACTGTTTTCGATTATGTTCTCTTATTGGATGGACTTTTGTATTGTGATGTATTTTAAAATTAATATTCATAGATATATTAATATTCCTTGGGTAGCACACTAAACTCAAATTCATAATTAGAGTAAGTATCAGCCGTAAATAGAATGCAGAATTTAATGGTAAAATGTCCACCAAAAAAAAGCACGATATGTCAAACAAATTTTTAGCATATGCTGTAAAGAATGCACACTTAATATAAGGTCAGTTTTAAACTTTCTGGAAGTTTGCATTAGAGTAGTTTAATGATTGAATTTCTTTACTATTCGAATGCATAAGGGGTCGTCCAAATATTGCAAAAGCAAAATGGCAAAATGGGATAGGTGATTATTTATGTAGACAAGGGTGAGGAGTATGAGCAACGTTTACTTATCAGATTAAAACCACATTTTCAAAATTTTTCTTTCAAAACCAAAGAAAAAATTGTTTTAAAAAAGGAAAAAAATGTCGAAATTTCACGGTGTTTCAGAGGTCAAGAATTTACTCACTGAAGGTAAACTCAAGAACTTCTCAACTTCTGAAAACTTCGTTTATTTTAAACTGATTTTTTATCAAAATATTTCAGCTCCAAGGGAATGAAAAAACAAGTTTTTTTTAAAAAAGACTTTGAGTAAATAGGGGAAGTACGATTATTTTAGATGAGTTAAAGGGGTGAGTATAAAATTTCCTAAAACACGCTTACGTAATATTTGGAAGCCTCCCAGAAAAAAAAATGAAATTTGCTATGAAGTTATATTGAACAATACACACGAAAATTTATTTCAATTCAAAATTTATTCAAGATATTTACAGGAGCTGTTTGACATTTAATAAAACAATGCAGTTGTACATGAGATAGTTTAACATTTATGCAATAAATTTGCACTGTTACGACACATGTTCCGAAAAACAATTTATTAGATTTCCATATGTCCAGGTGCAAATCTTTGGAGCTACCATCCTTAAAAGTAGTTAAATATTTTTTAGCATTATGAATATTCTTAAAAATTTTATAACTTTAATTATTCAATCAAAAATCTGTTTATATGCTTTCTAAAAGCCTTGCTTTTAGGCAGTTTTGCATCTGGGCTCTTTTACTATAGCCGACATATTTAATAAAACTATGTAGCGGAAGTATGCATAGCAATACATAGCAAAAGGCGGAAGTATACATATTCAATAAACAACAGTTCAATAAAACGATGCATATAAGTGTTGGAAATAAAATTTCAGTAAATGAATAAAATTCAGAATTTTCACAATAAACGAATCATCTCAACAAGCAATTTTACAGGTTACAGAAACAATTTTAAAAGTAAAAATATTTAAATTCAATTCTAAACAAATTTTAAATAAAGCTTAATTTTTATTTATCAAATACTACTGTGCCTTAAAAACAACTCTTTATGTAGAGTAAATTGTTAAATCCAAAAAATTTTATACGCTTTTGACACTAGATAAAATGTGTCGCTATTCAAGTATTTTGCTATTTAATTTTGTTTTTAAGTATCTTAAATTTTTGAAATAAAACCCCAAGATTATAAAGTGTAAGTAACATCTTCTTGCCTCGCATTCTCCCAGCAGTGACAAAACTTCCGGTTCATACTTGCAAGCTTCTATATCAGATAGATGCCCTCGTATCACGTAGACTGCAGTAAATTTCTGTGTATTGCAGAAACATTAAAAAATCTAAATAATTGATCCGGAATTTTACGTAGTTTAAAAAAATTATAAATTTCTTTATGTTTAAAGACCTAAATTTACAATTTTAACTGTTTATTTTAAGCAATCTATTATTATTATATAAGCTGTTTATTTTAAGCAGTTTATTGTTATTATATTAGCTGTTTATTTTAAAGCAATCAGCACATTTAAATTTAGTGTAATCGATAGCTTAATATTTTGTAAAGCTTGATAGCGTCTGAACTTGAATAGATTTCATAAATTTAGTTATGATCATTTTCTTGCAGTCTTATGCAAAATTACCTTTGCTAAGGAACAGTTTATTTTTCTAAATTGAACCTTTAATTGGAAGGTGCAAATTAAAGTTTTCCGCAATGTTTAATATTTTTTTTCTAATTTATAGTTTAAGATTTCATCGGAAGAGTTTGCTAAAAAGTATTTAAAAGAAATTATTGAAAGTTTAGCTTTAATTTTTTTCTCCATCACTCATTTCTAATTAAATTACTTTTTAAAAATTATAAATTTAATTAAAGTTTAAATATTTAGTTATTAAGCATATATACTATTAAAATACAGATTTAGGTACAATTGAAGTATAATTAAGTGAAAAATATAATTAACCTATTACAGGAATATTCCTCTATACCAGTGTCTTGCTCCCAACTGATTAGAATTTGACGCTAAACAGTCTATAAACACTTACAAATGTTATTTTAAATATATAAAAATGTAATGAAGTTTCTGAAAATTTAGGGAGATTAGTTTTCTTCAGAATTTAATTACCTCATATGCTCTTATACGTAATTCTCATCCTACAGTATTATACCTCTAGAAAAGTATTATACCTTAAATGTATTATACCTTAAATGTATACCTTAAATGTGTATACCTAGAATGTATTATACCTCTCCTATGTATTATACCTCTAGCAAACTGTTATGTACATATCAGTATCTAAATATTACGTATTTAAACTGAAATACAATACTAAATTAAGAACTTTATGGCTTTTTAAACTTTTTTATTTTTATTTGCATAAAGTTTAAAATTTCAAATAAGAAAAACAAAGATTTTCAAGATTTTCAGAACAAGATTTGGTTAAGGATTTAACCAAGGGACTTTGATATGACCTAACTATCAGATTTTATCTAGGTTGAATAATGGCTGAAAATATGTAACTAATCCGATAGTATAGTTCAATGTATAGATAGTATGGATAGGATCAATAAAATAAGAGTAGTTGGTAATGACCGCTTTGGCTATTTTAAGAGTTGGTGCTACAACGGTGCGAAATTTGTTGGTAGTATATGGTTTAATAGGTACCTACTAGAAAAGCCAACAATTTTAGGGTGCTTTAAGCGCGGTTGTGCTTTAATCTTTTAAAGCGTAATTGGATTAAAATTTTATATACTTCGCACAAGTTTTAATAATAAAATAAAAAAAAAACGCATTTAATACATCGGGCTCTTCACGGATTGGAATTTATTCCAAACGGAGTATTTTTAAATACATTAAAACAGTTTTTGGTAAACTAGTTTGCAAAAATTCAGTCATCGCCTGATATGATTTATTTTAAGATAAAATCCTTTTCTTTGAAGCGAAATTTTAACTGAATCTAAATGAATATTTTTTTTAACTCAATTTCTGAAAAAAAATCGTAAAATTACTTTAAATGTGCTCTTAAATATTTTGATACGTTTCGAATTCAATAGCAAGTAGCTCTACTTTCAGAATTTATGAAAATATTATCCTCCCCGAGCTATACCTTCACCCATAATTAACTTATCCTCGTAATACAAAATGTAAGATCTTTTCCTTTCGTAGTAATTCATACTTTGAAACTACCCATCATTTGCGTTATGAAAAATGAATGAAGTCCTAGTAATTTGATATGGCTTGAAACCAAATAGATAAACTATAATTAAATTTATGAAGCTTAGCTTCGTGTAACAGGCCAACTTTGCCAAATATCGATAAACAAATGACAGCTCTAAATTTGTACTAATGCGAAGATATTGCAAGCAATGAGAATAACCGTAAGCATTCAGGACACTGTTCCACAGCAGAAGCTTGCACGAATGAACTGAAGAGTCCCGAAACGGCTAAAGAAGTGAGGAAACACCAAGAGAAAGCAGAACGGCCTTCGTGTCCCTCATTACCCCAGGAGTTTCGAAATTTCCGATCCATGTGTGCACGCCCCCCCCCCCCTGCTGTTTGAGCAACGCTCCCCATATTTCGTAAGATGCTTTCCGTGAATCTCTTCTCGCAATAAGGTTCGAGCCTAAGTGGTTTAAAAATATTATGTTGTCGGCATACATAGGTGTCAAGAGGCTTATCGTTCCATTGCGGATGAACTAGTTCGATACGTTTTCATTGATTTAATTTTTCGAATAATGCAAATTCTAGTACTGATTCAAAAAATTCTAGTATTTTATTACAAAGTTAAGTAATCAGGCAGTAACCATGGATAGTTAAAACCCATGACATCTGAAGAATCTTTTTTAAAAAAACTTTAGGCTCAAAACTGAATGTTTTATTCAAAAAACAGATTAACTTAACCGTTAAATCTTAATTGTAGATTGACAGATAATGATTTAGAATTACCTTGCCGTTAGGCTTACCGTAGAAGGCTCTTTTCTCAATGTAACGAAAATACTTGTTAGTTCCATCAAAAAGCCCTCCATTAAATCTAATTGTCCTAATGCTTGATACAGGACTGTCCTTGTCTTCGGTGTTGAGGTCGAAATTACAAGACTATGGGGTTTAACATGGATAGTCATCAACTCAGAATTAGGTCGGCTGCTTGTAAGCAATAAAATAAAGTTAACATACCGCAAAGATTATTAAATTAAAAATTAAGAGGATATTCTACACAAAGTATAATTACCCGACAAAGTATGATTACTCGCCAAATCAGAAGAAGATAAAATAACGTTCGTAAAGTAAAAAAATTGTCTGTATCTGTCGTTAACGATTAATCTCGTGCAGTGATTAAGACGAAGTGCCTTTAGAAAAGCTATTTTTTAATTATTACTCATACCTAAAACTTTTAATTTGTTTTTCTGATCTGTTAGAAATAGTTTAAAAGGCACTTTTAGATATTAAAGTAAAAACTGACTGATTATAAGTACATGAAAGAAAGGGTTTCCTACTTTTCCTTGAATGATAAGCTGTAACTAGAAAAAAGTCAGTCCAGGCACCAGAATTTTTTTTTTGTCTTTTATAGACTTCTGTTGTATCCAGTTTGATATTGAAAGAAACAAAAATCTTATTGAATGCAAATTTTTCATTACACCTAAACATGCCAAAAGCCTCGTTACAATGCATTGTTTAAAAACTTTTACGGTATATAAAGCCTGTAAAAAGTTAATGTGCAATAATGACTTGACTATCATTAAATCTGAAGAAATATACGCTTATAAAGAAAAGAATCCGATGAATGCTTTCACTATCGAAAATTGATATAACTGGATTATTTATTTAGCATTTGTTTAGTATAAAAATCCGTTATACATATAAAAAGGTACCAAAAATTTATTTTTTTGTTTGATGGAAATTTCCAGTTTTAGACCTTATTTTAAACGTGTCTTTTATAAATTTTAATCTAACTGTTTTAATCTCACAAATTTAGGGAACGAAAAATTAAAAATTTCGAAATTCGAAAAAGTCACGCGTCAAAGCAATTTTTTTACACATTTGAAAATTTTAACAGATAATATTTTGTCAGGTAGATGGTTTAATTCAAATTTTTAGTTTTAATGTGCTGCAGAAATTTATAAATGTTTAAAAAGTCATTTATATTTTAAAGTAATTAGCAGTCTAATTTTTCTATCTATCAGAAGAAATTTACAAAGCAATTTAACCTTAAAACACATGACTATGAAACGCTACTCACAATTTTATAACCACCAAGATAATTGAAATCAGATTTTTCGAAATGGCTAAGTAACTTAACTTAAAACTCATAAGTTGTCTTTTCAGACAAATTTTTATAATTGTTTTTATCTGTAAGAAAAATGTAATTTTATAATAACTATATAAAATAAGGAGTTTTATTCTCTTTCTATCGCACTATAAGTTGCTCGCAAAAACTTCAGAGTCAAGTTTCATTAGAGTTTCAGTCAAGATTAGAAATTAGTAAGAAAACTTTTATAGTAGAGAAATTCCTTAATGAAGCATCGACTTATTTAAAACTTTTTCCATGGATCTTTTAACAATTATAAATCTATTAATTCTACCATGTCATATTTCTTACATACAATCATATATCTTAACTAAAATGTATCTACAAATATTTCTAATTATGGCTATAGCTAATAAAATTATATTATGATTAGTCATAAAGCTATATATTTAAAACTTAAAATCATATTTTGCAAATTACACTATTTTACTCCATTGTAGTTCTCGTTTCTTTAACAAGTGTAGGCAATGGTGGTTAATGTTTTTAGGAATTTCGATACAAAAGAAACTATTGATCTCAGAGTATAAGATTAAACTAGTATTTCCTAGCAAAAAAAAATTATCCGGATTAAATATGAGTTTGATTTCAAATATTCACGATAATTATTTGTAAAAATTTACTTATCGAAGAAATTATTCTAAAGTGTAATGTTAAAATCTTAAGACTTGGATTTAACGGAAAATATTTAATTTTACCTCTGCAGACTAAAAATTAAAAAAAAATAAAATAATCAAATTCAGTAAAATACTAAAATGATTTAACTACTCTAGTAAAAAGAGACCGAGATAATCATAATTTTCAGACTCCTTAAAGAAATAATTTCGTACAAGTTCAATATACTTTCAAAATTTTACTCTAACGCAGTTTGAATGAAAATATGTACATTCTCCTTTCTTTGCTTTTAAGTAATGGTAAAGTTAAGACTCACTCTAAAATAATTTAGTAATACAAGTAGGAATACAAATTTTTAAGAATGTGCTAAAAGTTTCAACAAATTCAGTATGGTTATATCCTTAATTATTGTATAATCATAAAGGGACGGGCAAAAAAACTCGTAATACAATTTATATATAATAATATATAATATATATAAATACAATTTTAATCTTGCGGCAATGTAGCAATATTTATGAAACATTACAGAAAAACGTAAATGATTTTAGTTGCAAAAAACGCCCACACTTAACATTTAAGTAACAAGTAAAACATTCAGGAACATTAGAAAGATTTTCGTGAATTACAAATGTTATTATAAAGATATCTTAAGTATATATCTGATATAAATTACGCCAAGTCAAGTGTACAAGCAAAAAGTTGTGCAAGTGAAAGAAAATATCTTTTCTATAATAATTTCCGATCTCGTACATTATTTTACACTTTTCTTACAAAACTCTTTCGCCGAGGATTATAAAAAAACACAGTTTCAGTGCTTCAGACTCAACAAAAAGCATTTATTTTTCGCGATGTTACTATCTCGCGATAAATAAATTTATTGCACTTAGACAAATTTTTACTGTAACTCAAAAACAAAGTTTTAAATTTTTTTGAGCTATCACTATTTCATGAAATTGCACTTTACCTATATAAATATCATTCAATCAATAAATATTTCTCATGTTAAAATTATATTTATGAATCCAACCAATCAAATTATAGAAGTTATTTATGTATACACATATGAATACACTCAAATATTTAGATCGCACATACTTTTGTTTTAAGGATAAACTTGAATTTTTTATCTTCAAATTGAGAATAATTTTTGATATCAACATAGAGGTAAATAAACAAATTTTTACTGCCTCTTTTTATTGAAAGAAGAAAAATAAAACTGTAAAATGTATTTTTTTAATTTTGTGCAATGTTTGGTGTTAGAATAAAATAAATAAATATGAATAAATTTAAACTAGTTTACATTGAAAAAAAATCTGCAAGTGCTTATTTTGAAACTTTGTTCCCTTTTCAGTATTGACAAAGAAAAAAAATTGCAAAAAAAAAAAAATTGCAAATTTTTATCTTTATTTTTTCTTGCAATTTTCAACATAAGAAGAAATATTTTAAAATGGTAAAAAATGTGCAGATATTATAGCTTCAAAAGATTGGTTTCAGTAAAAATAATTTACTCCTCAATGTTGTATGCGATAATTTTTAACCTTTTGTTAAAATATTCATCATCATAAAAATAAACAGCGTAATTCTATTTTCTTAACTCGAAATGCATTTTTAATCCATTTAAGTGTATAGTGCTTTTACGAGAAAATATTCCCTCAACGCCTAATTTAATAGTTACGCATCATATGTTTTTTTATTCTATTCTTAAGCTAAGGTTGTTCCATTCTGTTAATGTGTTTAGAAATTTCAATTGTTTTTTTTATTGGATTTCATTTTAAAAACTGTATAAATAAGATTAAAGTGCACTTTTATTTTAAATTTTAAAAAATGCGCATTATTAGTTCAGCGATAAAAGTGTTTTGTAAAATTAATTTCTTGATCAAGTAGCAACGCATGGAAGTTCAGGTTTACTTTTTAGGGAGATTAACTCATAGCTCACATTAACTAAATAGAATCCTTTCCTTAATGAAAAAACAATTTCGAAAGTAATTTCTGCTACATTTGGCGAGAAAATTCTGTTACATTTGGCGAGCAATTTCTACTACATTTGGCAAAAATGGGAGAGAGTTACCCAGATATTGTAATTAAAAAGGCTGCTTTTTTATCAAACAATATTGAATTATTCAGTATTTTGTTGTTAACACTAATCATACCAACTAATCATACCAACACTTAATATATACCTACTTCTACCATAAACGGTCAAATGACAGGACTAAAATTGCATATTGCCAATTTTTATGCATTATAAGCACAAAGAATAAGAATTTTTAAATCATCGCTCAAGAAAAGGCACAGTACTTGACATTTTCTGCACGAAAACAATTACGTAATGCTAATACGGAATCACTAATACTTTAAGGTTATATTGTAAAAAACTTACAATAAGACGTTTACAATAAGACGTTTAACCCCAGTCAATTTCTACATAACGGTTTGGTAGTGCCGTCTTTTTACGAACGTTGGGAACTTATTTGTACACCCAATATTTCAAGATGAACACCAACCAACCAGAACCCATAAGACTTCAAGACACTATCAAAATACATTTGACTTCAATATGAATGTGACACCGAACAAATATTTTTTGTACTTTTTGAATTAGTAAAGTTAAATGTTGAGTTTGCGAAACTAATGGTATAATTATCAGTATTTTAAATACACACCAACAAGCACAATCACGAAATATGAACCGATTCGGTTGATGTATTGCAGACTCTGAAAATTTCATAATCGAATAGATTACACCTCCTGGATAGCTTACCTCATCCACAGATCGGAGAGCGTTGAAATGTACATAGTTAAGAAAGTCAATGCTTCGAACATAAACGGTAATTGTTCTAAAATAGATGGAAACTATTGCTCCATAAGGATTTTAAACTTTACAGCGATTGCTCGTAACTTAGCAAATTTAGTGATTGATATTGCTTTAAACATCCAGTTACATAATATTAGTTTATAAATAGTATTAATTTAAGACAAAAAGAATAAAAAAGATTAAAAAAAAGACAAAAAAAAAAAGAAATAATTTGGCATGACTTTTTCATTTTAATGTGTCTTTTAAACCCTTTTCACAAAAAACACGGCTGTTTTTTATTGCCTGATTGATCTGAATTAACCTCTAATAAAAATGAGACTGCTGTTTACTAAAATACAATTTGCAAAAAACAATATGTCAGTTAGTGTTATTCAATATTTTTTAAAACCATTATGATAATCTAATGTGCCATTAACTTTATTTAAATCAATTAAATTTCAATTTAAAAAAAAACAATTTTTCATTTAATTTATTTACAGTCCCTGGTCAAATTATTAGACGTACTATAAGAATCTATGCAGAATCTTATTTTCAAGTGATACTATATAGCTTTGTTGATTTTACGCGGCTGAAACTGGTTTGCACTTGTTTACCTTCGAGTATCAATTGGTTAACATTGTAAAGCAATACGTTAAAAATAAATACAAATAGGAAGTGTCTCTAAAATCTCATAAATAAAAACCCGTTACATGTATGTTTTAATATAAAAGTATTGCCTTTAAACTCGTAAAACAGATGTCATTATTAAAAAAACTACAATGTGTCCAATTATTTGATCTAATTATTACAATGTAGTAATATAATACCTGATATATAAATATTTTACATTTATGTAATATATCGTCTAATTTATCCAATCTTCACATTTATATTATATAACGTCTCATTTAACCAATTGGTCCCGGACGTAAACAAGTGCAAACTGGTTTCATTCACGTAAAAACAGTAAATCTGTAGAGTATCACCTGATAATTAAGATTTTATATAGATTCTAATAATTTGGCCAGGGACTGTAAATCCAGTAAAATCAAATGAGCAAAAATCCAATTCACTTTTCAGTTTATGTAAGTATAAAAAATAATTGTTAATTTTAATTTAATATTTCATTCATATCATGAAATTCTATTTAAAACATTTTATAAACTGAATATTCATTTGTTTTTATTCTGACCATCCATTATAAATGCTGCTACTAAATAATTCCGTTCAATGTTCCTATGCATCAGAATATCAACTCAGATTGATGCGGACACCATCGCTGGTGTTGACCAAATAAGGATGTCGTCCTTCTTCATTAGTCAGCCGAGGGAAACAGTCAAAGCTTCTTTGAGTGGAAATTCACTATTTATAGAAATCTTTCTGAATATCATTAAAAATTATTTCAAGACAACGACGTCGAACGTTCTAGGTTTGACGTCAAACATACGATTTTATATAGAATGTAATGTATTGGTTTTCCCAAAAGTTGTCTCAAGTTAGTATATATGTATATTTATGCGTATATTTTAAGAAAATATCCATGTTATGTAACGAAAAGCTTTAAAATATATTGTCACTACTTTTAATATTCATATTATGCAATGCAATCACATGCGCATTAAGTCAGTTTTTTATTTCAGAAACTTTTTTTTTAATAGCGGGCACTTGGGACGAAGACCCATTGGCCTCGGAAGATGCCAGAACTGCTTACTCTCTTTTCGTTACCCAGTGGGCACCTGTGGCGAAGCGACGGCGGTGGAGCAGTGTCGCCCACGTCACACAACCACAAACCCGTTTATAGGGTGAGTCACATTCACACAATCACACACAAAGGAGAACGGACATAGAGCACAAAGAGAGAGAAAGAAACATCCATGCCCTGCGCGGGATTCGAACCCGCAACCTGCGGCTCCGCTGTCAGGCGTGCCAAACACTCGGCCACCTGTTCGGCTATTTCAGAAACTTAGATCTTATGTTTTACTTGAAATAGAGCTCATTAATTTTAATATAACATTAAATTTACATACTTGTCCCCTCTTTTTTTTGTTTTTCATTGTATTTCAGCGTGGTATACAGTTCGTGGCCAAATTATTAGATGCATTATAAAATTCTATGTAAAATCTTAATTATCAGGTGATACTATACAGCTTTATTATTTTTACACGACTGTTTGCACATGCTTATGTTCGTGTATCAATTGGTTAACATTTTAATGCAATACGTTAAAAATAAATATAAGTAGGAAGTATGTGAAAAAATCTTCTGCATATAAACCCATAACATGTGTGTTAATAATAAGTTGTTTGCACTTATTTATGTCCGTGTATCCATTGGTTAAAATTAGACGATATATAACATTAAATTCGACGATTGGATAAATTAGACGATATATAATGTAAATATACAATACCTATTATATCAGATATTTTATTATTATATTGAAATCTTTTTCGTTTCGTTAAATGAAAATTCCCACCTTGTGATTTTCTGGCCAAAAAGAATACGCTAACAACAACTGAGAAATATTTAAGGTTATTATCTTTTCTTGTAATATAGAGAAATAAATATATAAATTTTAAGAAAAAAAAAACAATAAGAAACCCTCAAAATAATTTGTTAATTTCATCGAAACGTGCATACAATAACACAAAAAACCTCGAATGCTAAGGAATTCCAATAACCCACATAACATTTAATTATAAGTCATCAAGTTTCGTTAAAATTTTCCAATTTCATTTTCGGACCCTTTCATATACCCAACATTCTATAGTATCGAGAATGTGAGAATTTTGTTCTCGGTATTTCATGGGTCGTGATTTCGGCCTCCGTGATTGATCAGAATGAAAGGTATGTTGTAAAGGGAATGTTCTGTTTTGCGACTCTCATTTTAAATTTCAGTTCTGGAATTCATTTTGTTTCGTTCTGGATTAGCGAACCGTGATTTTTAATCAATTAACAATTAACGCCTAGGAATGTAAGCTTTTGAAAAGTTTTGCTCATAGTGTTGGATTCATTTGTTGTTTCATTTCACTTTTAGTTTACTTATTTGTTGTATTTCCAACTGCCTGGTGTCTTTAAAAATGTTAAAATATAGATTTTACAGGAACCGATCAAGAGCAAAAAGGTCAAATCTCTGCACATCTGGTACGTTTTAAGAAAGCACATAGTCCTCTGCAGTGTTTAAAGAAGGAGCGCAATTACTTGCTGTGCCGATAGAAAAGAACACACACACACACACACACACACGCACACACCCACACACACACATATATATATATATATATATATATATATATATATATATATATATATATATATATATATATATATATATATATATATATATATATATATATATATATATATATATATATATATATATATATATATATATATATATATATATATATATATATATATATATATATATTCAGAGTAGGCTTAATGGAAAACTTTGAATATACCTTGGGCTTCGTTTAACATACATTACATAAAATACATATAATTAAAAATTAAATTTAATTGTTAAAATGGCAAATTTTAATACATTTTTATCATCATATTTAATAAAACTTGCAGCACACAATATCCAAAATTTTCCAAAACATTAAATTAAAATAAAAATTTAAATACATGAGATTTGATTCGATCAGAGAACATATTGTCTCACTTAGAATAAAAGAATAATTATTAATAACTTAGAATAATAGAAAAATTATGATTTTTAACCTTTTTTCTTCCCAAATGTCAAACTTTAAATTTAGTATGCTTTTTATTTTCGTAAGAATTTCGTATGCTCAAACTTAAAAAAAAAAAATAAATAAATAACTTTATGGAGCAGCAGCAGATAGAAAAATTCTTAAAACATTTCATTTTAATTAAAATACATTTATAAAAAATAAAGTTTAAATATGATACTTATATTTTTTTAAAAAGAAAATATTTGTTTCAAATATTTCCCTTTCTTTTCGAAAAATGAAAAAACTTCTTAAGAAAAATGCAACAGAATAAGTTTAATATTTCTTATCTATTTTTCATATTTTACTGTTACCGCTGCACGTATGTTATTAAAAGATTATAAATAGCTCCTTAAATATGAAAAAAAAACACGTTTTTAGTATAATCTTAATTTATTTATTTATCTTTTATTACTCTTTTTACGATAGATGATATGATGCGCATTACGGAGTAATCAATTTCCGGAAGCATGTAACTCGAATTTTCATTTACCTTAAAGTATTCAAAAATAATTATTTTTTTGTTGTTTACGTGTCATGTAACAGGGAAATGCTTGAAGTTAAAGAAAATAATTACTCACTTCATTAGTATTCAAAGTTATGCTCCAATTCGTTAATTACAAACGTTTTAAAAACTTTCAAGGTTTTGATGCTTTAAAAAGTATATTAATTTAATTTTTAATCTCTGAGAATTTTTCTTTAAATAGCAAAAAAATAAGATACTCTATAAAATTTATTAAATTGCTTGATATTGTCCCTATAATACGAAGAGTTATTATGCGAACTTTAAAAATACATTTCAAATATTTAATTGTAAACATACAATTAAAATGGAACATTTCATTTCAAAGTAAAAAGCCATATTTCAACAAATAAACTAGAATTTTAATAATACGCACGTGTTCTTTCTTTAAATATTAAACTTATAGTCATATTAAACTTATAGTTATTATAGTCAATATTATAGTCAATATTACATATGATAAAAGAATTGGCTGACTGTTTTGCTCTTGTTTTGTGACTTTCTGTTTTGCTCTGTAAAATATTTCTTTTACTTAATGAATAGTTTATTTCATAGTAAAACATCTGCATCCCATTTCGAAAAGTTTTCTTTATTTCAGTTTTTTTTCTATTTTCAATAGCTACAGTTGCCTACATGATGTGAAAAGTGTACATTTCCAAATATTTATTCTCTGAGTATCTTAAGTATCGTCTTAAGCAAGAGAGAGAGAGAGAGCTTGTTAGTCATTGTTTGCTAAACATGACAATAGTACAAGTCATAATGAACCCATATAAGAGAAAACTCTTCTGATTTAAGAAGAAACTGCTTCTGATTTATGGGAAGAAAAACTACCTGCATTGCTTCTTTTTTTTTTTTTTTTTTTTTTTGATGAAGTCTGCTTCGTATTCAATCGAAGAAAAATCGTTAGGGATTCTTCCTCTATTAAGGAAAAAAAAGTATTTGTCCGAGTTTATCTCGAATATATATGATTTTTATTCTTTACCTGTTCAGTCACTGGCCAAATGATTAGACGTACTATAAGATTCTATGTAAAATCTTAATTATCTGGTGATACTATACAGCATTGTCGTTTTTACACGGCTGAAACCGGTTTACCCTTGTTTATGTTCGTGTATCAATTGATTAATAATCTAATGCCACACTTTAAAAATAAATACCAATAAAAATTATATAAAAGATTTCTTCAATTGGAAACCCATTACATGTATGTTTAATTATGCGCATAAACTCGTGCAAAAAATGTAATTATTAAAAAACCACAGTGGATCTAATAATTTGGTCCATTTATTATAATATACTAATATAATAACTGGTATAGTAAATATTCTATATTTATATAGTATATCGTCTTATTTATCCAATCGTCGAATTTATATTAAGCATCGTCTAATTGAACCGGTTGATACATGAACATAAACGGGTGCAAACCGGTTTAGTCTCGTAAAAACAATAAAGCTGTATAGTATCACCTGATAATTAAGATTTTAAATAGAATCTTATAGTACGTTTAATAATTTGACCTGCTACTGTATATACCTGTATAATCACTAAATAATTAAATTAATTAAATAATCCCTCATATGTTCTTTTGCTCATATCATAAAGGTTTAGAAGAAAAAGGAAGCAAAATGTTTTGTACGTAATTAAGAAGATGAGCCCTTATTTTTTAAGAATACGTTCTGTGATTTGGAGATATTTAACGACTTTTACGTTATGAAAACAAAAACTTGGAACTGTACTTTTGTTCCTTAATAAAGAGTTTGCAGCAGTTTCATTTTTAGTTTGAATTGATAAACAGGATTTCGTGCAAAACTTTAACGAACAACAACATAAAACCTTTTTAAAACAGACACTGCATTGATAATGAAAGGTGTATAATAACAATGAAGACTACATATATGAAGTATTTCTTTTAAAGTCAACACAATATTCTTCTTTTGTTAATAATTAAGTAATGATCTAAAAGTTTTCCTTCCAAAAGTGAATTATAAAAATACGAGCAGCTAAAGAAGTTGTATAATCTCAAATCTAAAAACAGTTGCAACATTTGAAAAAATACATTTTCGCGAAAACTTCCTATGATTTTTTTTCTAAAACAATAATTAATTACTCCTTTAATGCAAGTTTTAATCTATGATAAGAGAAAATATGCATAAAATAAACTTTACAACGAATATCAGTTAACGAAAGACTTAGTCATTTTTATACAAACGCAATTATTATGAAATTTTTTAGGACATCAATAGCTAATTTCTAATTATGTTGCAAAAAAATTAAAATAAAAATTAATATTAAAAACATACCTATAGTAAACATTATTCTAACTATTCTGACAAAGTCTAAACTACTTCTATTCTCTTATTTAACTATCAGGTATAAATTTGAAGGTTCTAAAAATTATTTTGCGAATACAAGCATTTTCTATAAATTAAATTGGTTTTCATGTAATGAATATACTACCCTTCTGTATTCTATTGTTTCTGTGTTATTATATTTTTGGTGTTATTATATCTTCTGTGTTATTATATCTTCTTAGTTATTATATAAAATACCTAAATGCATTATTTTTTGGGGAGTGAATCACAAAAAAAAACTGTAAACCACTCAAACCAACCTTCAAACTAACCAACCTTAGAAATTAACCAAAATATTGTAAAAGAAAGCAAAAACAAAAATTGAAATGTCCTAAAAGTGGAGATTGTTCGAAAGTTATATTTTCATTTTTGAACACCAAAACATAAGTCCTGTTCATAGACTTTGGCAGCAATTTATAACCTCAGGTCTGGCCTTTTATATTCTCAAGATTGTAGCTTTTTACCATATAGACATTTTCTAATATATATATATATATATATATATATATATATATATATATATATATATATATATATATATATATATATATATATATATATATATATATATATATATATATATATATATATATATATATATATATATATATATATATATATATATATATATATATATATATATATATATATATATATATATATATATATATATATATATATATATATATATATATATATATATATATATATATATATATATATATATATATATATATATATATATATATATATATATATATATATATATATATATATATATATATATATATATATATATATATATATATATATAAGCTAACCTTTTATGAAAACTAAATTTTTTTTTCTAATGGCAGGTACTGAACATTCGTTCTTCACCTGGGAAGAGACCGGAAGAGGTTGGCCATTTAACGTTACCCAGTGGGCACGATTCACGGATTCGAGCAACATTACATGTCTCTCTGCCACAGATCTGTCATAGGATGGGCCACATTCACGCAGCAGAGGACAATAAAGAGAGAGTAAACTAGTAATTTATCTAATCATTATCTTTGACTTAAATCAAGTATATTGGTTCTGTATCAATCGGAATTTTTTAGAATTATGTAATCAATGGATTTGGTAGAATTTGGCTAATTGGAAAGTATTCATAAATTAAATAATTTCTAATCAGCAACAAGTAATTGTGTCTCACACATAAATAGAGATATGCAAGTTAAATACGAAATATATGTATTGCGGAAATATATAGATCTTTGACAGGAAACTTTTTGGTCGATAATGTGCACAACTTCTAATGAAATTTGTATGAAAATCCATTAATGTTTGTCACTAACTTTTCCTCTTAGTAATGATGTTTGAGTGTAATCGATAAGTACTTTCATCTTGTCATCTATTTGATGGATCACTTTCCATTCGGAATTCATTTACAAAGATATGTACGAAAAGTATTTAATTGCAATGACATAAATAAAAGTGCAATTTCTCGAACGAACGACAAATTTCTATTTACAACGTTTCATCAAACTTTGGAATCAATTAAAAATAATTATTAGCTACATATTTATATAGAATATACAGTCCGTGTCCAAATTATTAAATGCACTATAAAATTTCTATGTAAAATCTTAATTTTCAGATGATACTATACAGTTTTATTGTTTTCACGCGACTGAAACCTTGTATGCACTTGTTTACGTTTGTGTACTAATTGGTTAAATTAGAAGTTATATAATATAAATACGACGATTGGATAAACTAGACGATACAAATATGGAATATTTACTGTATAAGGTATTATATTAGTATATTATAATAATTATTAGAATTATTAGATGCACTGTAGCGTTTTAATTATTGCATCCTTTGCACGAGTTTATATGCATTACCTTTATATTTAAACATACATTTAATGGGTATTTAATCAGAAGATTTTTTATATACATCCCATTTGTATTTATTTTTAACGTATTGCATTGCAATGTTAGCCCATTGATACATGAACATAAGCAAGTGGAAACCGGTTTCAGTCACGTAAAAGCTGTATAGTATTACCTGATAATTAAGATGTTACATAGAATCTTATATTGCGTCTAATAATTTGAAAAAAAGCAATACACCCTGAATAATATTTTTAATAAACAGACTGAATTTTTAGTAGCTATTAATACAGGATTAGAAAGGTTCACTTAATATGAGCTAATAAATTTTTTGGATCACAGTTTAAAAAAAAGCAAAGCAAAAAAAAAAAAAAAAAAACGATACAATATTGAATAGAAGGATTTTCTTAAATCGAGTTTAATTATTTGACTCTTAAAATATAAAATAAGTAAGAAAACAATGAAATTTAAGATTATCAGGAAAAATATTTCTTGCAATAAAATAGATCAATTTTTATTAAAATATAAATTGATAGTAGTAGGATATGATTTAAAAATTGTATATGGAATCGTATAAGTAAAAATGTTATAATTGCATAATAATTGTATAACTAATAAAATATTTTAACTATAAAGTAAAATTTTGATAAAGGGGATATGCAAAAAAAAATAAATAAATAAATAAAAACAACGCAAAGGATCCATCATTTCAACCATCATTTCATTGTGAGATTTTTTTCCACCCCTCTTATTTTGAAGTATGTTTACAGAAACAGTTAATTTTGTATTTAAATGTACATATTTATGAGAAATTCTTCGAATTTTTAAGGTTAGAAATTAAACAATATGGTCATTCGGGTTATGATTATTCAGGGAGTATTTTGTTTTGCTTTATTCACTATAGTTGCGTAAAAATAACATAATAGTCTAATTCTAATGAATCCATATGTTTCCAACTGTGGGGTGGTATAGGGAGCCAAAGGATGCGGTGAATATGATAAAGTTTTTTTTTATAACCGTCTTTGAACAGCCAACAAAATTTTTTGGGTTTACTGGTACTAATTGTTCAAATCCGTAGCCTTGTCATTTTGAACCCAATCCGGAAGACAAGGAAACTCCCGGATCGAGAATTGGGAGAAATTTGCCTTCGTGGAGGATTTTTTTGATAGAATTAACCCGCATTTGCGTTTCATGGAGAGGAAGACCACGAAAACCACCCACGACGGCAAGAGGACTCTAACACATAATCCGTCTACCACTGAGGATATTTTATGTCAGCATTGTGGTCGGTGCAAGCCGGATGCGTAATTTGTATCGATCAGCCACTGCTGTGATTCGAACCCGGTTCACCTCATTGGAAGACAAACACTCCATCATCTGAGCCATCGTGGTTCACAATAAAGTATTTTATTTTATAATTTTATAACCGTTGTTGAACAGCAGACCCTATTTTATGGGTTTACGGCTACTAATGTTCAACTCTGTAGCCTTGTGATTTTGAACCCAATCCAGAAGACAAGGGAAGTCCTAAATCGAGTATTGGGAGAAATTTGAATTCGTGGAGGACTTTTTTGATGGAGCTAACCCAGATTTGCGTTACATGGAGAGGAAGACCACGAGAACCCCCACGGTTAGCCTGACGGCAAGGGGACTCTAACCGATGACCCGTCTTCCTACAAGGATATTTCAGGTCAGCACTGTGGTCGGTGCAAGCCGGATGTGGAATTCGTATCGACTGGGATTCGAACATGGTTCGCCTCATTAGAATTGGCACACTCGCCAAAAATTTTACTTGACAAGCTAAGCTGTTGTCAAAAAAGAGATAAACAAACCTTTGCATACCAACAGGATATTAATAAAACAGCAGTGAATCACTTGAAACGATTCAAAATTAAACAGATAAGATTATCTGCATTCATTTTATTGAATTGCTATGAAAATCGGCAAGTTAGAAATGGAATCGGTGGAAAGGATTCTAAGAAATCGAGCTTTAAAAAAAGTCGCATATTTAAAATTTGGTTTCTCAGAAACTCTTCGACCAACTTTGTATTTTGTCATATAAAATTCCATTCTTTTAATTTATTTATTAAAAATTGTATTCTTTTGAAAGTCTAACTTTTTTCCGATTACCAACTTTCTTTATTTTGTCATATTTTGCAAAATAATAAAAAAGCAATTTCTTATAAATTTATCATTAGATGGAAGCAAAAAAAATAATGAGAAAATTTTCTTAATTTACATAATATACATATTTATTATGTAAATTAAGCATCGCTATTATTCAAATTCGCTAATTGTAGTCGCTAATTTTTGCTCTGCAAATGTTTCAGGATTCGCGTATTTCGGCCTAATCAAGACTGTTTTTACTTTTTTTTTTTTTTACCTTACTTATTGTATGCTGGATCAGAAAATCAAAGGGATTGAATTAATTCCAAATTCTTTTTTTTATTAAATTTTTAGCACGTAATATTTTAAACTTATCCAATTATTGTAATTTCATGATCATGATGGCCATTATTTCATTTTGTAACGAATAAGTTTTATGTTTGATAATATAATATAGACTTAAATTTTTCGTTGCATTGCTATTTGAAAAAAAAAACAAACTCAAAACCAAATTTTTTTAGTTGAAAACGATATATAGCAATACATTTTACGTAAATTTATCATTTAATGTAAATTAATAAAACTTTTGAATCGTTTTCAGAAAAAAAAAGCTAAAAGAAGAAAAATAAAACAAAAATTGTGATTTATTGAATTAGGAAGTGCATTATAAATTTATTCATTGTTTTTGAGTTTGAATAAATAAAAAAATATCATAAGATTACATAAAAGATAAAATAGAAAGATTTAAAATTAACCAAAATGCGTCTCTTTCTGAATAAAACTACTAAAGCATGGATGAAAGTACCGCTTCTCGAATTAGGATTATAGAATGATTTTTCTTCGATTTCACTTTTTTCCATCACTTTTTCGAATGGAAAGTTACCACATGAGCAGTACATGAAATTCTCTTTCATCTTAACTATAAACATCACTCAAGTTTTGAATAAAAAAAAAAGAAATCAAAAAGCAACATGCATAGGTAGCTTTTATCTTTAAAATATATTTTCCTTTGTTTAAATTGCGAAATGTTTAGATAGCTGCATTTGGAACCATTTGGGATTTTGCAGATATTTGCGATGTAATTTAATTCGAATACAAAAGTGAATTCGTATTTTTAAAGTGCTTACTAACAGAGAAGATGCTTTTTTTTAATTCTAAAAATATAAAAGAGTTGTTCAATTTCTTATTTAAATTTCTGTTACCGTGAAATGCCGTGTAAACATTTATTTGAAACTGATAAGCAAAAACGTTTTTTAAAAAAAACATTATTTTGCATATTCTAGGAAATTTCTAGATATGGTATTTTAAATTAAGCCTTTTAAATCTTTTAAGCTAAACAAAAAATATTACTTGAATTGCTTAATATAATCAAATAGACATCCAAATATACTGATTTAAATTCCTTACACTAATGCCTTTCCCTATTCTATAAGGATTTATATATTAAACTGAAGTGGGATGTAAGCATAATCGGAATTTTTTCTTCATGAATATTAGATTCAATTATTGTTCTTTATCCATCACCAGTATTTTTAAAACTATACAGGTGCACTTTAAAGATTATAATGCGGCGAAAATAAGCAATGTTTTCATTTATAGGCATTTTTATTTAGATGTGGGTAAAGAGTTAAAAAAAAAAAAAATAACTGAGTCTTAAGTTGTGCAATAAAAAAATCTTATAATGGACAGTTATAGAATAGTTCCCATTAGCATCTGCAAAGCTTACAGAAACCTCTAAGTAAATTTATGAGGACGATATTTCTAAGCTGACTTATTGATGTTTTAAAGTATTACTTATTCCAGAATTGTGGTGCAGTTGGTAAAAAGCACATCTTACATATATTTGGTTGATATCAATGATCAGGTGTGAAATCAATCTAGTATCCAACCAAAGTAGATTTAGGCAGCAAAGTTAACAACGTGGATACGAGTCCTTCCATGCACTATATATGGAAGATAGTTTCAAACCAGTGCATCAAACACGTAATCTAATCAGTGTCAAAATAGCTAAAATGTGTTTTTGAATAATTTTAAGTAAAAAAGGCTACAGTTTCGAAACCTAAATAGCTAGGCTCAAGATTATAATTCACCATTGTTTTCTTTTCCCGTTTTAGCTATGATACTTTTTACCTATTACAACGAGTTTGTCTCTTGCATTCTTCTGTCATTTTGTGCTCCACGAAACACTCGAGTTTAAAGAAACTTCGGTCCATTTTTGTGTCATTATTCAAGATATTTTGCTTTATTCATCCCTAACACAAAGTATATCATTTGGCTCAAAGAATATTCTAGACTTCAAAGGGAAGAGAAGCTTAAATGTTAGGAAATTATTAATATCCTTTCGTTAATACTGCAAGACTTCCCATCTGAATAAAAATCAGTTTAAAATTTATGTATTCTTTTATAATTATTACTATAATATAATATAACAATTAATATAATATAATACCTTATAATTATTGATATAATATAATACATTATAATTATTAATATAATATTTTCATAATTTATCTTTTCAAACGTTAAAAGTTAGAAGTAAAAAGCTTTCATTTTCTCACTATTTTGCCTCTTCTTTATGTTGACATTTGACGCTATTTTCGTAATTAATATTTGTGGCGATGCAGTTGTAGTTCATTTACGTTGCACGAGAGCTGCACAATGGGCTATTGGCGACGGTTTGACAAAAATCCCTGAGGATGATCCGAAGACATGCCATCACAATTTTGATCCTATGCAGAAAAGATATCCTCTGCGTAGGGACAAGTATAGTTACTGCGTAGGGATTGAGGATGTGCGGAATACTGCAGACCCTCAGTCCCTAGCCAAACTGATCTAAGTGGTCACCCACTTGCACACTGCACTGACCGCTGCCAGTGATGCTTGACTTCGGTGATCTGCTGGGAACCGTATCTTAACAATCATTCCACTGCGGGACTTGTGGTCATAAATGGCGTTGACTGTGAATGGTGATATAACAAATCCGATCAGGAAAAAGTAGTCAAATACAGTACAGAAAAGTAGTACAGTTGAGTCAAATACACGACAGTTATAAAAATATCATATTATTCACTGAAAGAATGTTATTTCAAGACAGAATAATACTTTTTAAAAACAACCCTATATTTCATACTATGTGATGTAAAAAAACTGTAGCGTAGTACCTCTTCATATTTGGAGTTGAAAAATCCGAAAGATTTTGCTAAGGAGCACTATTTCAAGCAAATACCAAATATAATGTTCATATACACTTTAAGATAGTTAAATCTGAACACCAAAAGTGGAGAAATCGTAAAACAAGCATTCACACCACCTATGTGTATATTTTCGCTGCTGAAAACGCGAATTTTGACATAATTTGTATAGCAGCATTAGATTGCTTAATATCGAGATGACAACTAAAATAGTAGGTGCATTATGTTTTTAGTTGTGCAATTCTATTTTATTTTTTAAATATTTGTCAATTGTAATAAATAATTTTATTATCAACTATTTCTATCGTGTTAAACCTAATTCAAATTTATCATAGTCTTCTCTCCGCGTTGTGTGTATGTTTGATTACTAACTAATTTTATTTTTTAAAGACAAGTGTATATACGCATCTCAAACTGGTGATTCTAAATGCTAAATAGAATTAACTTTACTGACTTTTACGTGCATCATATTTTACTGTTACAGCAAATCTTAGGTTACTTGGCACAAAAATGCTAGCATATACTTTCCGCTGAATGACCCGCAGTGGACTGATCGATAAGACATGGTTACCAGCTGATCATCGAAGTCAAGCATCACTGGCTGCGGTCAGTGTGCCGGTGGGTGACCACTTATGTACGTCTCCGAGGGTGTGCGGTATGGGTCTTCGTTAAACTGTTCTACCGTAAACTGTTCGAGCAGGTCATCGGACTACCAAAGCGAGTCTGCAGAGGATCAAAATTTCGATGTCAGGTCTTCAGATCATCTTTAGACAGTCGAAAACTGTATATTGTGCAACTCAATTATTGTGTGACGTAATTCAATTATTGTGGGACGTAAATAAAGTACCTTCTTAACTATATACTTAAAAAGCGAGATTTTTTCATTTTTTTGATATAGCTGTTAATTCTGTGCTTTAGTATTAACAATTTTTAATTAACACCTTTAAAGTTATTCTAATTCTGAATTTTTTTAGTAATATTTGTTGTTTGAATTGTTTTTAGTATTTAATAATTTACATCGATTAATATAAGCCCATTGAGCAATTTCAGTGTGACGTAAATGAACTACAATAACTACTACAACAACCTCCAGCTGGATGCATTCCTGGTGTAGTAAAATACCAAGAACCAAAACTTATTTGGGTTTCATTACAACTTTGAGGAAAAATAGTTGCTACCATTTTTGGTGTAAGATGCACTACATTTTTTTACTGTTTAGTCGTTAAACTAGTCACTTCCGCAACGCTTATTCGGAAAGTAGATTCGCAAATTAGGATTAAATTAAGCTGAATATTGTTTAGTGGATGAAGCTTAAGAGTGGTTTCTAATGTCACGTAAATTTCTTTTTGTGGATTTCAATACTTATTTTGCTGGTCCTAATCTAAATTTTAATTAGTCAACTAATTTTTTAAATATTTGTTTTGATGTTGTATTTTGCCACCTTTTTATATTCATTTAAATATTAATTTGTAGGAATTTGTTATATTAATTTGTGTCCCTTTTAAAAACAAAATTTTATGTTCATTGCAAGACACCTTCATAATGTAAAGATGATTATATTTGTGATAAAAAATCAAAAATAAATAAATAAATTTTATTTCATAAAAATATTGTATTTTAGAATCAAAAATAAAATCGTATCTTATAACATTTCGATTAGTTTTTAAAGAATTTTTATTTAGTTATTATTTTTAAATTTTGAGTGGATTTTTTTATATTTTCATAAGAAACTTCCGTGACATTTTCAAATGATTATAACATTTAAACTGAAATTTTTTTTTTATTATTTCATTTTATATACAGCTGTTTAAGAAAATACATTGTTCTTCCTTACATTAAAAGAAAAAAATAGTTATGTGAAAAACTTTTTTTAACATTTCGTTTTATTTCATAATTATGCATGACACTTAACTAAACATGCTGCATTAAAAATATATATATAAAACCAGATTACATACGCTGTCTTATTTAGTATAGAAAACCTGTCTAAAAATCATTTTCGCAAAAGATATAAATATTATTATTTTTTCTTAGAAAAGAAGAAAGTTTTTTTAAAATTTACGTTTTTTATCTGAAAAAAATAAAATTTGAAAAATAGCTCTTTTTATTGTGTCTTTTTTCAACAAACCAGGTAAATTTCCTTAGTGTACTTTTTTTGGCATTATTTACTGTTTTATTTTTTAGTTAATCAGCCAAACTTGATAATGAATTAGTTCTAGACAAAATATAAATTAAATGAGATTTAAAGCAACTGCTTCTAAGGCAAATTAATGTTAAAAAATATATATTCATTTGGTTGTCTTCAAAATCTTCTTATCTATACATCAAGAGTTCATTACATAAAATAAATGGACTTTTCTCTCAGTCGTCATTAATAGAAAACCTCAGTCCAATAAACAATAGTCTGCTTTGTTGGAAAAGTAGCGATGAAGGACTGAGAATCATCTATTTCCTGTGAATGTTCCAGCTATTTCATTCCATTCCAATAATTCACCTCCTCTCTATTAGATTACATCGGGCAAATAGTTCTCCAGCATCTGACCAACCAAAATGAATTGTTATAACACGTGACTATAGCATTAAAACGGTTCATCATGGTAGGAAATCATTGATAGAACGAATTGAATGGGATGAAATGAATCATCAGCGTGATTCGAATCAAATCATTGAGTTAACGTTGGTTCAATAATATTTTAGGATCTCGTTTTTAGAACTGTCATCTTAAAATATTTCTTGTACTAGGTAAAATTTATGAATAAAAAATCGTTTAGACTGTTATCTAAAATTAATTTCATTATTAGGAACATTTTTGGCTGTGGACATTTAACTATTTTTCAAATTTTTAATTGCTCTTAAAGAAGATATAGCACCCGTATTTTATTATAAAACAAGTTTAAAATTAATCTCTTTTTGTAATTTTTATGAAACACGTAATATCTATACTAATTTTTGTTCGATAAATGCGTTGAAATTCGCGTGTTTTGGACAAATAAGTATTTTTTTTTTAAATTTTACTGACATTTCAATATTTTATGATATTTATATGAGTATGATATTAAATTAGTATTTTAATATTAAATTAGTCTCAAATGAATCCTTCCCTACAAAAAAGTAAAAAAAAAAAAAAAATCCAAACGTTACATGCTCTTTCTCTGATTGTAATTACGTTTTTTGGAGTAATTAAGGTTTTATCTCTTGATTTCTTTCTTAAATTTTCGAAAAGTATTTCTAGAAAGATATGGGTTGTTACGGAAAATAGCGTATTTTTATTATGGAACTAGTATAAAATGCTGCAAAAAAAATGTAGAAAAATACAGAACCTATTGTAAAGAAATAGAATGAAATTGAATTTTTGTACTCATAAATAACTCAATTTATAAATAAATATACATTTGATAAGAAATTATTAAATAAAAATATATTTTCTTTCAGATTTCAAAAATCAAATGAGCTTCATTCTTTTGCACGCATAACGTACAACAGAAAATAAACGCAAACTTGTACTGTTGTCCATATTTAACAAAACTCCTCCTTATTATTTTGAAATTATCAGCAGATAGCCACAGGTGAGAAAATAGCTTCTATCGTCTTTTAATAATTAATGAATTCGATAAAAAATAGTCGGAAAAGCTACATTTTATTTGTTGTTAACTGCAACTGCTTTTTTGTTTAAATGTAGCGACAACAAACTACTTTCGAAATGTAGCCACTAGTTTGCTACTCTTCGAAGACAAACTTAACAGGAGAACTTATTGACTTGGTTAAATATGAGGAGATATTTAGAAGTTTAAATTCAAGTTTACATGAAATAATTTTTAATTCGAAAGCTCTTTTTACGAATTTGTTCTTTTAACTTTCAAGCTGTATGCTTTTCTCGACATTGATTCAAAAATTGCTATGAAAAATCAAATATTTTTGGTTTAAGTGATCAGTGCTTTTTTTATATCCTCCAAGAAATAAAGTACAGTGCGAAAAACCAAAAACGGACCACTCTGAATAACTTTTGATCTAATGACTGGATCTTCACGTTCTGGGAATCAATCTTAATAGTTTGAAGGGGTGAACACAAATATGCTAATTAATGAATGTAGACGAGTTAAGTTAAAAAGTTAAAAAATCACACATCAAAAGTTAAGTTAAAAAATCACACAAAAAAACATAGTTCCTTTGAAAAAAAAAATTCATATATTTGGAACTCATTTTCTCAGGAACTACTACACCGATTTTTTTCGAGCATCAGACGTAGATCTTATTAACGCTCGGTCACAACGAAATTCTCATTGCGTGCTCAGATTGTCCTGCAAATCCTGCAAAGGATTTGTAGCAATCAAATTTGTAATTTTTAATATATATATATATATATGTATATATATATATATATATATATATATATATATATATATATATATATAGCGTTATTATCAAAAATATTTGGTGATAAAATCTGCATTTAAATTTTTTCTTTTTTAAACGGGGACTAGTGCTTTAGAAGTTTATCTACAAAATGATAGTTTTTTGACTAATATGTTGTGTATATCAATGGCAACAGCATTACATGATAGGGTATTAAATCGAAATCTGGTCTAAGGAAGTGAAATGGAGGAAGATATCTGCTCCAACAGAACTCATTTTAAATACATCAAGAGGGTTTGTGGTGGACATTAGTCTAATATGTCCTTTTAGAAGCATGTTCTCGTATATATATATATATATATATATATATAGGAGTTTTTAGTGTTTCCATTATTTTTTCCTCCCCCTGTACATGCATGTGTGTTATATTACAGATGTAACCTTTCAGACGATGTCTTTGTATTCAGAACTCTAAACAATAATAAAGAAAAGTTTTAATACTCTAAATTCTCCCACCAAAATTTTATCACCACCATTATAATTCTTAAAAGAATATTACGAACTATTTATGTAGATGGACGGATAGATGATCAACTATGTCAACCACCTTCATCTATCAAAAGGTACATCAAGATAGTATCAAGTTAACATGTCTTATATACTAGGGAATTGATATTCAATATTTATAGTGGTAGTTACGCCACATTACTCCCCTTCCAGAATTTTATCTGGGATAGAATTCGATGAACGGAGTCCACCAGTTGATTTATGTTGTTGATTTATTCATAACATTTTGGCCAATTATATTTTTTTCTTCATTTTTTGTTTATAGCATTTCGCTCTTTTTTTTCTATATTGTTTATTACCGGGAGACTTTATTTACTTCACCGGATCCTTTTTTTTTCTTTGAGCAGTTTATATTAAGCAAATCAACTGTTCAATGTGGACCATCCATCATGTTAACAAGTTCATATCACGTCCGCAGGTCACCAATGGGGGAATTTCAAATCAACTGTGTCAACCTTCATCTATCAAAAGGTACCTCGTGATAGAATCAAGTTAACGTGTCTTATATACTAGTGATTCGGTATTTAATATTTATAGTGGTAGTTACGCCACAAACTCTTTATTTTTTACCACAAAAATGTTTCAGTTACATGGTTACACTAATTCTCACCATCTCCTTAGTGATTAGCATTTTCCGAATTATTATTAAATTTAATATTGGTTCCGGGAAATTGCCTTTAATTTCGGCTATGTTATCTTTCGATAAATCGCTAACTAGAGATCTCTTTCAATGCTCATTACTGTCCGTTGGGAACCATTCACGAATTATTGGCGAATGAACTAAAGGGTTTCTGCTTTTTAGTACCAACCATTGAATTTTTATCTTCTGAAATTCTTGATGAAAGAACAAGAATGATTCGCTTGATACTTCTTAAGTAGTGATTTTACTTTTTTTTTATTTATTTATAATTTTGGAATGTGGCTATGTTCATTATTAGATTTACATAATAAATCGGTTTCTCCTATTTTATTCAATTTTCTGGAATAAATATCACTCATTCATAACAAAATTCAGACGTATCTCACACGGCCAAAAATTATACTGATATTCTACAAAGGAACTAAAGCCACTATTAAATATTTATGAAAAACATTTTATTTTACAACCGTCATTGAACAGCCGACCTAATTTTTTGGGTTGACGTTCAACTCCGTTGCCTTGTAATTTTGAATCCAATCCAGAAGACAAGGGGATTCTTGGATCAAGTATTGGGCGAAATTTGAATTCGTGAAAGGACTGTTCAATGGAACTAACCCGCATTTGCATTACATGGGGAGGAAAACTACGAAAACCTCCCTTCGTTAGCCCGACGGCAAGGGGGCTCTAGCCCATGATCAGTCTACCACTGTAAATATTTTACGTCAGCTAGTGGTCGGTGCAAGCCGGGTACGAAATTCGTATCGACCTGCCATCGCCAGGATTCAAACCCGGTTCGCATCGAATACTTTTCTTAAGCTAATTAGTTTACACAATTAAATATTGTGAATAGAAAAATTCAGAAAAGTAAAGTGAATGATAGCACCAAAAGATGTTTACACATTAATTTATTTCTTTTAACATAAAAATTGTAAAACGTCATTGATAAAATTTATAAGAGTTTTAAATTCATGTTAATAAAAACTCCTACATTTACATCAGCAGTGACTCTATAGGACATACTGAAATCTCTAACATACTTATGAGCCATTCGCACAGCCATTCATATAAATTATTTCTCTTTACTTTTAGATAATGAAGCGTTGGTATTAAAAAAGTTTATCTTCACAATTACAATACATTTCTGAATTTTATACTTCAAAGGATGTTACAATGAGAAAATAAGTATAGCCTTAACTATTTTCGGCGATATTTTACGTTTCACCTAAACAAATAAATAAAACATTCCCATTAATTTTGCCTTTAAATGCATACATAATTTTTGTCTATTCAATTACCGTTGATTTTAAATTAAAATTTTTTTTTTTGGAAAAATGTTTTTAAAGAATATAAATAAAAGAAAATGCGTGGTATCAGACAACTTTAAAAGTATAAATTTGGTAACGTAACCCTCGCGTGTTACCACATCATGGTGCTCATTGAATTTGTCTGACATAACGAATATAAAATAATTCCACATTTAAATTCGTGCAATAAACTATTTTTTATCCAATGGAGCTCTAAGCTAGATATTGTCACTGGTGTTATTCTTAAAATATGTGACAAAACTGAATTGTCTATAGTTAAATTTAAGACAATGACTAACGTTTAACCAACCAGAAAATTCCATTTCGGTTTTCGCTCATCCCCTTCGAACGGTTTGGCGTAGAATGTTCTAATGTCGACAGTTAACCTTCCTCGTGCTTCAAACTCTCTGTATGCTAAGTTTCGTCTGTTTCATTTAGATCATTTAAGAGTCTGTAAAGGATTCACAAACACACAGAGAGACAGTCATTTTTATAGATTAGATAGATTCACATAGATTAGGAAGTGGTAAATAAAATAAAGCAAAGAATTATTAGTCCCACTTTCTAATAAATTGGTAATAAAATAATTCGGACGCGTGTGTTCATTTTTCTTTCTGAAAATGGCACTTACCTGATTCTTCCACTAAGTATAGCTAAAATAATTTTTTATTTTACTTAATGTTATATCTTGTAATCTTACGTTATTGAAGTAAGAAGAGCTTTTTGTTTGTAATTCATACCAATGGAATAAGGATAAAATGTATTTAGCATCTCTTGGCATGATGCTATTACTCGCGACAGATTCATGATAGTTAAAATTTACCACTATTAAGTGATTTTCTCAGGTACATATTCCTTTCGAGGGGGCGTAAAACACTTAATTCTTAAGTATAGGTATTAAAACTGATTGGTGCAGTTTTAATAATCACCAAATATATCAATATATTTTGTACCTATATAAGTATATTTGGTACTTATTACATAACCCTACAACATTCGAGTTTATACGTATTTGTCAGTGGCCGTCAACTAAAGCCGCATTAATTACAAAAAAAAAAAAAAAAAAAAGAACTTTATAAGGATTTTGATGCATGACTATTTCTCTATCTGACCTTTAATTCATTAAAATATTAATACACTATCTTAGCTACAACTGTAAAAAAGTATATTCTGAAACTACGGAAAACTCGTTGTAGAATTCTTATCAAAACTAAATCGCCAATTACCATAATGAAGGAATCAAGTTAACATGTCTTATATACTAGTGATTTGGTATTTAATATTTATAGTGGTAGTTATGCCACCCACCTTAAAGAAACCCAAAATGATACTAACTTAAAATAAACTAGAGAATTAAGAATGTTAAAATTTTAAAATTAATAATTAAAAAAATTAAATTAGGAAACTGTTGTAATTCTTGACAAGAATCTCTGTTTTTTGGGTTTTAAGTTGTAACTGAAGAAATGAAAATGTCAATAAAAATAAATAGATATTTTCACATTCAGCCTCTAGCATTTTTAATAATACTTCTTACCAGCTACTACATTTCCAAAACTCCTTGTTTAGACTAGATTTTAAAAAAAAACAGTTGCAGTTGAGCACAATTTTTTAAAAAAAATGAATGATAGGACTGTGACGGAGTGTTTACAGATTGTGTAAGTAACTAGAATAAAAAATTCTGCACGATTTTAATTGAAAAAAAACATGCAGATAGGGAGTCACAGGTTAGAAGAATTCGCTTTTCCACTGAATAGAATGAGTGTACGGGGAGTGGAAAAAAAATGATCAGAAACACTTACTTTTTTTCACGGAATCATTTTCAAAGAAATTAGGAATTCAGTTTTCTTCCTTAATAGAAAACTGAATACATTTTAGATAGGTTTTTGCGAAATTTAGAAGACAGATTTAATTTTAGTTAGTTAAGATACTTTTTTTATAATTCTCTCAATTTCCTCTATGTTTTGATTATCACCTTAAAATGGACTTTATTAAATTGATAATTATTTAAGATGAAAAAGAAAGGGAAGAAAATTTCATCCAGTGTGCTTATTATACATTGTTCAACCTTTCTATTTTTCAAATATTTGCTGGGTTTCTAATTTTATTTTACTCCTCGGGGGGCTGTTGAGAATGTCAAAATTCGGGAAGAAAAAAGTAATAGCAGCCCCTTCGGGGAACTACTCTTGATTTTTTAATAATTAATGGCTGTAGGCGGTAAATATAATTCATTGAAAAAATCAAATTAATCTATAGAATTCCTTCCTTTGCATTATATAGAATATTTTACTTCTAACTGAAATCGATATTTTTTTTTTATTATGAATGACAAATGTAAAAAATAAAGATGTTCACGAAAAAAATAAGAAGAAAATTTTAGATTAAAAAAAATTACTTTATGATAAAGTTTTTGAGCAAATATTATTGCTTCAGTTATTTTGTTTATAATAAACACAACAGCCATTTTTGAACGTTGAAAAGTCATGTGTTGAATAACCTCGCCTCCTCGAATGGAGTTCCTTGGGAAACGCTGCAGTTGCAAGAAGAGACGTGTTGAAATCTCTTCGACTGTAGTGGCTAAGAGGTTGTATCAAGCAATAGAATAGCAACTAATTGAATATCAGGGCAAAATTAAATGCATAAACTGTGATGCGAATAAAATAAATAAATAAATAAAAGCTTATATTTCTAACTCCAAAAAAGCTTCACACTAATTTAAAGATGACAATCATGAAATTATCACACTAAAAGGAAGCAATGATACATAAGCTATGTATTTTTACGGAGTCAGCATACGTATCTTATAGTGGTCAAAATATGTTAATTTTATCGAAAATTCAAGTATTTATTTCTAGGATGAATTGTTTCATTTTTAAAGTGAGGGCAATATTATAAATTAGCATCGCAAAGGCAATTGCTATAACTACTGAAAATGACTTTTGACTTAGCAATTGAAAAAGGGTGGAAAGAACAAGGAACAAAATGAATTAACGAATCGCCAAAATATTGAATATTAAATTAGAGAATATTGATTTAATTTAGGAACTGAAAATTACGTTTTAATTTCGTTTTTCAAGTAAATTGATAAGTGGTTGAGAAACGTTTAACGAAGAAAGAGGATTGTTTTAATACAGAGAACACACTAGGCAGGCCAAACTATCGAAAGTATTGTAAATAATATGAATACTTACTTATCTTCTATGTGCCTTTGGGCACTTAAGGCCTCTAGCATATCCCTCCAACGCCTCCTGTCTCTAGCAATAGATCTTGCTTCCTCCCAGCCAGAAATTCTACATTCTTTTAATTCGCCCAAAAACATGCGCTGGATACCCAGTCTGGGTCTTCCTCTTATTCTTTTACCATCAGGGGCTCATGAAAGCGCAACAGATGTAATTTTTTCTTTGGGCATTCTAAGGATATGTCCGAGCCAGCTCAATCTTCGTTTTTTAATTTCATCCTCTATTGTTTTTATTTTAGCTTTCCTTAATAGATTTTGATTTGATACTTTGTAAGGCCAAAAAATTTTTAAAATAAATCTTGAACATTTGTTTTGAAAGGTTTCTAATTTTTGTATTTCGATCTTAGTCTGTTTCCAGGTTTCTGCACCATATAATAGTACTGCTCTAACAATAGCTTTGTAAACAACTATTTTTGTCTTTACATCAATATTTGACTCTCTCCAAAATTTATGTAATCCCTTAAAACATGTTCTTGTTTTGATTACTCTCTGTCTAATATCTTCACCACTTCCACCTTTTTTTTTATATACAATAGAACCCAAATAGCTAAATGCCTCTATGTCATCTATTTCGTGATTTTCCATTTTAATTTTGTCATTTTTCTTTTGATTTATTCTCATTACTTTAGTTTTCCTCTTGTTTATGAATAAACCTACACTATTAGAATATTTGTTGAACTTATCTGTTTTAAGCTGAAGGTCTGTACATTTGGATGAAATAAGTACGATGTCATCAGCAAAATCAAGGTCTTCTAAAGTAGTTTTGAAATTCCACCTTATTCCTCTTTTTTCTCTTTCAAGCTGTTTCGCATAATCCAGTCTATCACCAGTATAAATAAAAATCGTAATTAAACACATCCCTGTCTCACGCCAGTTTTTACCAAAAAGAATTCAGTTAATTCTGAATTTACTTCAATACATGCTTTACTGTTATCATACATATCCTTGATTATTTTAATTTATTTCTCTGGTATATTATAAAGTGATAAAATTTCCCATAATTTCTCTCTCTTAACTGAATCAAAGGCTTTATTGAAATCAAAAAAGTTTAAATATAAAGAGGTGTTAAATTCTAGGCTTTGCTCAATGATAATTCTAAGTGTGAAGATTTGCTGCATTGTTCCACTTCCACTGCGGAGACCTGCTTGTTCTTCTCTTAAAATTCCATAAATTTCATAAATAATATGAATAAATTAATTTTAATTGATTTTTCCTGTTTTTAAGCTCTGTTCTCACTTTCCCGAACTTAATTTTTTTTTTCATATATAGTTCCTTTTAAATATAGAAAAACACATTAAATAAATAATATAATGTAAAATTAAGGAAAGAAAAATAAAATAAACAAATTTTTAAATTGTCCACACCGGGATTCGAACCCACACCGTCTCGCTCAGCTGCTAGCAAGTGGTCACGCTATCCGCTCCACCACGCTTACACGGCGAGCGTGCTACTGCATGCCTTCAAAAGCACTCTCCCGGTCAGTTGAACGATGTGTTTTGGGGGCCCATTGCGACCCTCCTAATTAACCTATAAATATTTTCTTTGGCACAGGGGTAGGGGGCAAGGTACCCTATTTTGGTAACGAGTTTGAGATTTATAGCTTAATATTAAAGCTTATTTTAATGGACACTTTTAAAACTGACTTTTACAGATGCCTCCTTTTAGATAACTCTTTCTGCAGCAGCTTTTCTGCCACCGAACTTGTAAATTTTGTATTTGAGTTCTTAAATTTTGGTTCTGAGTTTTTAATCTTAAGTTTTTAGGACTTACTGTTTTATAACTTTCATACTTGTTTTACCTTTGTTTTTTTTTAACTTAATTTTTAATTGTTCTTTGTAATTCTAGCTGTAAAATTTACATACTACAGTTTTAGCCGATCCTTTTTAAATTTGCTTTTTATCCATTGTGATGCTTTTGTCACTTTTACTGTATTTTATTACTTTAACCTTTTAAATGCTGAATTCTTTAAACTCTATAAGGGTCCTTTAACCTATAGTTTTAAATCCGTTAAATTTTTTACATGGGTTATTACATGATGAGTTAGTAATTTTTATATAGAGATCATTTGACCCTGTTAGACAGGGTTCTGTAGAGTAATTTTTAGCTGGCAATACGCACAATTAGTTAATATGTCAAACTATTTTATGTTTTAATTGTTTTCTTATACAATCTTACTCGCCTGTCATGTACATGGGCTGTTGCCATGTATATTATGCATTTTAAGAATTTTATTTTGTTAAGTATTTTATGATTGTAATGATTTTTAGATTTAAATAAACATTCACCCCTATTCCCTAAATTAGGGCAGGTCGGGGTAAATTTTCAATAGTTTAATATTGAAGCGAGTTAAGTGGTCTTGAAAATTGACCCGTACATACCTATTTTATGTTATTTTTTATTCCATTATGCCTTCTTTAACAAAGAACGAGGAATGTTTTTATACAGAGAACACACTAGGCAGGCCAAACTGTCGAAGAAATTGTAAATAATATGAATAAATTAATTTTAATTGATTTTTCCTATTTTTAAGCTCTGTTCTCACTTTCCCGAACTTAAAAACATTATTTTTCATATATAGTTCCTTCTAAAATATAGAAAAACACATTAAATAAATAATATAATGTAAAATTGACAAAAGAAAAAAAAAACAAATTTTAAAAATTGTCCACACCGGGATTCGAACCCGCGCCGTCTCGCTCAGCTGCTAGCACGCGAAAGCACTCTCCCGGTCAGTTGCACGATGTACTTTGGGGGCCCATTGCGACCCTCCTAACTAAGCTATAAATATTTTCTTTGTCGCAAAGGTTGGGGGCATGGTACCCTATTTTGGTACCGAGATTGAGATTTATAGCTTAATGTTTAAGCGAGTTACGTGGTCTTGAAAATTGACTCCTACATAACTATTTTAGGTTATTTTTTATTCCATTATGTCTTCTTTAACGATGAAAGAGGATTTTTTTTATACAGAGAACAAAATAGGCAGGAGAAACTATCGAGAGTATTGTAAATAATATGAATAAATTAATTTTAATTGATTTTTCCTGTTTTTAAGCTCTGTTCTCACTTTCCCGAACTAAATTTTTTTTTTCATATATAGTTCCTTCTAAAATATAGAAAAACACATTAAATAAATAATATAATGTAAAATTAACAAAAGAAAAAAAAACAAATTTTAAAAATTGTCCACACCGGGATTCGAACCCGCGCCATCTCGATCAGCTGCTAGCATGTTGTCACGCTATCCGCTCCACCACACTTACATTGGGAGCTTGCTACTGTATGACTTCAAAAACACTCTCAAGTTCAGTTGCACGATGTACTTTGGGGGCCCAGTGCGACCCTTCTAATTAAGCTATAAATATTTTTTTTGGCACAGGGGTTGGGGGCATGATACCCTATTGTGGTACCGAGTTTGAGATTTATAGCTTTATATTAAAGCAAGTTACGTGGTCTTGAAAATTGACCCGTACATACCTATTTTATGTTAATTTTTATTCCATTATGCCTTCTTTAACGAAGAAAGATGATTGTTTTTATACAGAGAACACACTAGTCAGGCCAAACTTTTGAAAGTACTGTAAATAATATGAATAAATTAATTGTAATTGATTTTTTCTGTTTTTAAGCTCTGTTCTCACTTTTCCGAACTTAAAAAAATTATTTTTCATATATAGTTCCTACTAAAATATAGAAAAACACATTAAATAAATAATATAATGTAAAATTAACAAAAGAAAAAAAATAAACAAATTTTAAAAATTGTCCACACCGGGATTCGAAACCACGCCGTCTCGTTCAGCTGCTAGCACGTGAACACGCTATCGCCTTCACCACGCTGACACGGTGAGCTTGCTACTGCATTGCTTCATAAGCACGCGCCTGGTCAGTTGAACGATGTACTTTGGGGACCCATTGCGACCCTTCTAATTAAGCTATAAATATTTTCTTTGGCACAGGAGTTGGGGGCATGATACCCTATTTTGGTACCGAGTTTGAGATTTATAGCTTTATATTAAAGCAAGTTACGTGATCTTGAAAATTGACCCGTACATACCTATTTTACGTTATTTTTTATTCCATTATGCCTTCTTTAACGAAGAAAGATGATTGCCAAACTTTTGAAAGTACTGTAAATAATATGAATAAATTAATTTTAATTGATTTTGTCTGTTTTTAAGATCTGTTCTCACTTTTCCGAACTTAAAAAAATTATTTTTCGTATATAGTTCCTTCTAAAATATAGAAAAACACATTAAATAAATAATATAATGTAAAATTAACAAAAGAAAAAAAAATAAACAAATTTTAAAGATTGTCCACACCGGGATTCGAAACCACGCCGTCTCGTTCAGCTGCTAGCACGTGAACACGCTATCGCCTCCACCACGCTTACACGGTGAGCATGCTACTGCATTGCTTTATAAGCACGCTCCCGGTCAGTTGAACGATGTACTTTGGGGACCCATTGCGACCCTTCTAATTAAGCTATAAATATTTTCTTTGGCACAGGAGTTGGGGGCATGATACCCTATTATGGTACCGAGTTTGAGATTTATAGCTTTATATTAAAGCAAGTTACGTGATCTTGAAAATTGACCCGTACATACCTATTTTACGTTATTTTTTATTCCATTATGCCTTCTTTAACGAAGAAAGATGATTGCCAAACTTTTGAAAGTACTGTAAATAATATGAATAAATTAATTTTAATTGATTTTGTCTGTTTTTAAGATCTGTTCTCACTTTTCCGAACTTAAAAAAATTATTTTTCGTATATAGTTCCTTCTAAAATATAGAAAAACACATTAAATAAATAATATAATGTAAAATTAACAAAAGAAAAAAAAATAAACAAATTTTAAAGATTGTCCACACCGGGATTCGAAACCACGCCGTCTCGTTCAGCTGCTAGCACGTGAACACGCTATCGCCTCCACCACGCTTACACGGTGAGCATGCTACTGCATTGCTTTATAAGCACGCTCCCGGTCAGTTGAACGATGTACTTTGGGGGCCCATTGCGACCCTTCTAATTAAGCTATAAATATTTTCTTTGGCACAGGGGTTGGGGGCATGATACCCCATTTTGGTACCGAATTTGAGATTTATAGCTTTATATTAAAGCAAGTTACGTGGTCTTGAAAATTAACCCGTACATACCTATTTTATGTTATTTTTTATTCCATTATGCCTTCTTTAACGAAGAAAGATGATTGTTTTTATACAGAGAACACACTAGTCAGGCCAAACTTTCGAAAGTACTGTAAATAATATGAATAAATAAATTTTAATTGATTTTTTCTGTTTTTAAGCTCTGTTCTCACTTTTCCGAAATTAAAAAAATTATTTTTCATATATAGTTCCTTCTAAAATATAGAAAAACACATTAAATAAATAATATAATGTAAAATTAACAAAAGAAAAAAAAAATTTTAAAAATTGTCCACACCGGGATTCGAAACCACGCGGTCTCGTTCAGCTGCTAGCACGTGAACACGCTATCGCCTTCACCACGCTGACACGGTGAGCATGCTACTGCATCGCTTCATAAGCACGCTCCCGGTCAGTTGAACGATGTACTTTGGGGACCCATTGCGACCCTTCTAATTAAGCTATAAATATTTTCTTTGGCACAGGGGTTGGGGGCATGATACCCTATTTTGGTACCGAGTTTGAGATTTATAGCTTTATATTAAAGCAAGTTACGTGGTCTTGAAAATTGACCCGTACATACATATTTTATGTTATTTTTCATTCCATTATGCCTTCTTTAACGAAGAAAGATGATTGTTTTTATACAGAGAACACACTAGTCAGGCCAAACTTTTGAAAGTACTGTAAATAATATGAATAAATTAATTTTAGTTGATTTTTTCTGTTTTTAAGCTCTGTTCTCACTTTTCCGAACTTAAAAAAATTATTTTTCGTATATAGTTCCTTCTAAAATATAGAAAAACACATTAAATAAATAATATAATGTAAAATTAACAAAAGAAAAAAAAATAAACAAATTTTAAAAATTGTCCACACCGGGATTCGAAACCACGCCGTCTCATTCAGCTGCTAGCACGTGAACACGCTATCGCCTCCACCGCGCTTACACGGTGAGCATGCTACTGCATTGCTTCATAAGCACGCTCCCGGTCAGTTGAACGATGCACTTTGGGGACCCATTGCGACCCTTCTCATTAAGCTATAAATATTTTCTTTGGCACAGGGGTTGGGGGCATGATACCCTATTTTGGTACCGAGTTTGAGATTTATAGCTTTATATTAAAGCAAGTTACGTGGTCTTGAATTTGACCCGTACATACCTATTTTACGTTATTTTTTATTCCATTATGCCTTCTTTAACGAAGAAAGATGATTGTTTTTATACTTAGAAAACACTAGTCAGGCCAAACTTTTGAAAGTACTGTAAATAATATGAATAAATTAATTTTAATTGATTTTTTCTGTTTTTAAGCTCTGTTCTCACTTTTCCGAACTTAAAAAAATTATTTTTCGTATATAGTTCCTTCTAAAATATAGAAAAACACATTAAATAAATAATATAATGTAAAATTAACAATAGAAAAAAAAATAAACAAATTTTAAAAATTGTCCACACCGGGATTCGAAACCACGCCGTCTCGTTCAGCTGCTAGCACGTGAACACGCTATCGCCTTCACCACGCTGACACGGTGAGCTTGCTACTGCATTGCTTCATAAGCACGCGCCTGGTCAGTTGAACGATGTACTTTGGGGACCCATTGCGACCCTTCTAATTAAGCTATAAATATTTTCTTTGGCACAGGAGTTGGGGGCATGATACCCTATTTTGGTACCGAGTTTGAGATTTATAGCTTTATATTAAAGCAAGTTACGTGGTCTTGAAAATTAACCCGTACATACCTATTTTATGTTATTTTTTATTCCATTATGCCTTCTTTAACGAAGAAAGATGATTGTTTTTATACAGAGAACACACTAGTCAGGCCAAACTTTCGAAAGTACTGTAAATAATATGAATAAATAAATTTTAATTGATTTTTTCTGTTTTTAAGCTCTGTTCTCACTTTTCCGAAATTAAAAAAATTATTTTTCATATATAGTTCCTTCTAAAATATAGAAAAACACATTAAATAAATAATATAATGTAAAATTAACAAAAGAAAAAAAAAAATTTAAAAATTGTCCACACCGGGATTCGAAACCACGCGGTCTCGTTCAGCTGCTAGCACGTGAACACGCTATCGCCTTCACCACGCTGACACGGTGAGCATGCTACTGCATCGCTTCATAAGCACGCTCCCGGTCAGTTGAACGATGTACTTTGGGGACCCATTGCGACCCTTCTAATTAAGCTATAAATATTTTCTTTGGCACAGGGGTTGGGGGCATGATACCCTATTTTGGTACCGAGTTTGAGATTTATAGCTTTATATTAAAGCAAGTTACGTGGTCTTGAAAATTGACCCGTACATACATATTTTATGTTATTTTTCATTCCATTATGCCTTCTTTAACGAAGAAAGATGATTGTTTTTATACAGAGAACACACTAGTCAGGCCAAACTTTTGAAAGTACTGTAAATAATATGAATAAATTAATTTTAGTTGATTTTTTCTGTTTTTAAGCTCTGTTCTCACTTTTCCGAACTTAAAAAAATTATTTTTCGTATATAGTTCCTTCTAAAATATAGAAAAACACATTAAATAAATAATATAATGTAAAATTAACAAAAGAAAAAAAAATAAACAAATTTTAAAAATTGTCCACACCGGGATTCGAAACCACGCCGTCTCGTTCAGCTGCTAGCACGTGAACACGCTATCGCCTTCACCACGCTGACACGGTGAGCATGCTACTGCATCGCTTCATAAGCACGCTCCCGGTCAGTTGAACGATGTACTTTGGGGACCCATTGCGACCCTTCTAATTAAGCTATAAATATTTTCTTTGGCACAGGGGTTGGGGGCATGATACCCTATTTTGGTACCGAGTTTGAGATTTATAGCTTTATATTAAAGCAAGTTACGTGGTCTTGAAAATTGACCCGTACATACATATTTTATGTTATTTTTCATTCCATTATGCCTTCTTTAACGAAGAAAGATGATTGTTTTTATACAGAGAACACACTAGTCAGGCCAAACTTTTGAAAGTACTGTAAATAATATGAATAAATTAATTTTAGTTGATTTTTTCTGTTTTTAAGCTCTGTTCTCACTTTTCCGAACTTAAAAAAATTATTTTTCGTATATAGTTCCTTCTAAAATATAGAAAAACACATTAAATAAATAATATAATGTAAAATTAACAAAAGAAAAAAAAATAAACAAATTTTAAAAATTGTCCACACCGGGATTCGAAACCACGCCGTCTCATTCAGCTGCTAGCACGTGAACACGCTATCGCCTCCACCGCGCTTACACGGTGAGCATGCTACTGCATTGCTTCATAAGCACGCTCCCGGTCAGTTGAACGATGCACTTTGGGGACCCATTGCGACCCTTCTCATTAAGCTATAAATATTTTCTTTGGCACAGGGGTTGGGGGCATGATACCCTATTTTGGTACCGAGTTTGAGATTTATAGCTTTATATTAAAGCAAGTTACGTGGTCTTGAATTTGACCCGTACATACCTATTTTACGTTATTTTTTATTCCATTATGCCTTCTTTAACGAAGAAAGATGATTGTTTTTATACTTAGAAAACACTAGTCAGGCCAAACTTTTGAAAGTACTGTAAATAATATGAATAAATTAATTTTAATTGATTTTTTCTGTTTTTAAGCTCTGTTCTCACTTTTCCGAACTTAAAAAAATTATTTTTCGTATATAGTTCCTTCTAAAATATAGAAAAACACATTAAATAAATAATATAATGTAAAATTAACAATAGAAAAAAAAATAAACAAATTTTAAAAATTGTCCACACCGGGATTCGAAACCACGCCGTCTCGTTCAGCTGCTAGCACGTGAACACGCTATCGCCTTCACCACGCTGACACGGTGAGCTTGCTACTGCATTGCTTCATAAGCACGCGCCTGGTCAGTTGAACGATGTACTTTGGGGACCCATTGCGACCCTTCTAATTAAGCTATAAATATTTTCTTTGGCACAGGAGTTGGGGGCATGATACCCTATTTTGGTACCGAGTTTGAGATTTATAGCTTTATATTAAAGCAAGTTACGTGGTCTTGAAAATTAACCCGTACATACCTATTTTATGTTATTTTTTATTCCATTATGCCTTCTTTAACGAAGAAAGATGATTGTTTTTATACAGAGAACACACTAGTCAGGCCAAACTTTCGAAAGTACTGTAAATAATATGAATAAATAAATTTTAATTGATTTTTTCTGTTTTTAAGCTCTGTTCTCACTTTTCCGAAATTAAAAAAATTATTTTTCATATATAGTTCCTTCTAAAATATAGAAAAACACATTAAATAAATAATATAATGTAAAATTAACAAAAGAAAAAAAAAAATTTAAAAATTGTCCACACCGGGATTCGAAACCACGCGGTCTCGTTCAGCTGCTAGCACGTGAACACGCTATCGCCTTCACCACGCTGACACGGTGAGCATGCTACTGCATCGCTTCATAAGCACGCTCCCGGTCAGTTGAACGATGTACTTTGGGGACCCATTGCGACCCTTCTAATTAAGCTATAAATATTTTCTTTGGCACAGGGGTTGGGGGCATGATACCCTATTTTGGTACCGAGTTTGAGATTTATAGCTTTATATTAAAGCAAGTTACGTGGTCTTGAAAATTGACCCGTACATACATATTTTATGTTATTTTTCATTCCATTATGCCTTCTTTAACGAAGAAAGATGATTGTTTTTATACAGAGAACACACTAGTCAGGCCAAACTTTTGAAAGTACTGTAAATAATATGAATAAATTAATTTTAGTTGATTTTTTCTGTTTTTAAGCTCTGTTCTCACTTTTCCGAACTTAAAAAAATTATTTTTCGTATATAGTTCCTTCTAAAATATAGAAAAACACATTAAATAAATAATATAATGTAAAATTAACAAAAGAAAAAAAAATAAACAAATTTTAAAAATTGTCCACACCGGGATTCGAAACCACGCCGTCTCATTCAGCTGCTAGCACGTGAACACGCTATCGCCTCCACCGCGCTTACACGGTGAGCATGCTACTGCATTGCTTCATAAGCACGCTCCCGGTCAGTTGAACGATGCACTTTGGGGACCCATTGCGACCCTTCTCATTAAGCTATAAATATTTTCTTTGGCACAGGGGTTGGGGGCATGATACCCTATTTTGGTACCGAGTTTGAGATTTATAGCTTTATATTAAAGCAAGTTACGTGGTCTTGAATTTGACCCGTACATACCTATTTTACGTTATTTTTTATTCCATTATGCCTTCTTTAACGAAGAAAGATGATTGTTTTTATACTTAGAAAACACTAGTCAGGCCAAACTTTTGAAAGTACTGTAAATAATATGAATAAATTAATTTTAATTGATTTTTTCTGTTTTTAAGCTCTGTTCTCACTTTTCCGAACTTAAAAAAATTATTTTTCGTATATAGTTCCTTCTAAAATATAGAAAAACACATTAAATAAATAATATAATGTAAAATTAACAATAGAAAAAAAAATAAACAAATTTTAAAAATTGTCCACACCGGGATTCGAAACCACGCCGTCTCGTTCAGCTGCTAGCACGTGAACACGCTATCGCCTTCACCACGCTGACACGGTGAGCTTGCTACTGCATTGCTTCATAAGCACGCGCCTGGTCAGTTGAACGATGTACTTTGGGGACCCATTGCGACCCTTCTAATTAAGCTATAAATATTTTCTTTGGCACAGGAGTTGGGGGCATGATACCCTATTTTGGTACCGAGTTTGAGATTTATAGCTTTATATTAAAGCAAGTTACGTGATCTTGAAAATTGACCCGTACATACCTATTTTACGTTATTTTTTATTCCATTATGCCTTCTTTAACGAAGAAAGATGATTGCCAAACTTTTGAAAGTACTGTAAATAATATGAATAAATTAATTTTAATTGATTTTGTCTGTTTTTAAGATCTGTTCTCACTTTTCCGAACTTAGAAAAATTATTTTTCGTATATAGTTCCTTCTAAAATATAGAAAAACACATTAAATAAATAATATAATGTAAAATTAACAAAAGAAAAAAAAATAAACAAATTTTAAAGATTGTCCACACCGGGATTCGAAACCACGCCGTCTCGTTCAGCTGCTAGCACGTGAACACGCTATCGCCTCCACCACGCTTACACGGTGAGCATGCTACTGCATTGCTTTATAAGCACGCTCCCGGTCAGTTGAACGATGTACTTTGGGGGCCCATTGCGACCCTTCTAATTAAGCTATAAATATTTTCTTTGGCACAGGGGTTGGGGGCATGATACCCCATTTTGGTACCGAGTTTGAGATTTATAGCTTTATATTAAAGCAAGTTACGTGGTCTTGAAAATTAACCCGTACATACCTATTTTATGTTATTTTTTATTCCATTATGCCTTCTTTAACGAAGAAAGATGATTGTTTTTATACAGAGAACACACTAGTCAGGCCAAACTTTCGAAAGTACTGTAAATAATATGAATAAATAAATTTTAATTGATTTTTTCTGTTTTTAAGCTCTGTTCTCACTTTTCTGAAATTAAAAAAATTATTTTTCATATATAGTTCCTTCTAAAATATAGAAAAACACATTAAATAAATAATATAATGTAAAATTAACAAAAGAAAAAAAAAATTTTAAAAATTGTCCACACCGGGATTCGAAACCACGCGGTCTCGTTCAGCTGCTAGCACGTGAACACGCTATCGCCTTCACCACGCTGACACGGTGAGCATGCTACTGCATCGCTTCATAAGCACGCTCCCGGTCAGTTGAACGATGTACTTTGGGGACCCATTGCGACCCTTCTAATTAAGCTATAAATATTTTCTTTGGCACAGGGGTTGGGGGCATGATACCCTATTTTGGTACCGAGTTTGAGATTTATAGCTTTATATTAAAGCAAGTTACGTGGTCTTGAAAATTGACCCGTACATACATATTTTATGTTATTTTTCATTCCATTATGCCTTCTTTAACGAAGAAAGATGATTGTTTTTATACAGAGAACACACTAGTCAGGCCAAACTTTTGAAAGTACTGTAAATAATATGAATAAATTAATTTTAGTTGATTTTTTCTGTTTTTAAGCTCTGTTCTCACTTTTCCGAACTTAAAAAATTCTTTTTCGTATATAGTTCCTTCTAAAATATAGAAAAACACATTAAATAAATAATATAATGTAAAATTAACAAATGAAAAAAAAAAATAAAAAAATTTTAAAAATTGTCCACACCGGGATTCGAAACCACGCCGTCTCGTTCAGCTGCTAGCACGTGAACACGCTATCGCCTCCACCACGCTTACACGGTGAGCATGCTACTGCATTGCTTCATAAGCACGCTCCCGGTCAGTTGAACGATGTACTTTGGGGGCCAATTGCGACCCTTCTAATTAAGCTATAAATATTTTCTTTGGCACAGTGGTTGGGGGCATGATACCCCATTTTGGTACCGAGTTTGAGATTTATAGCATTATATTATAGCAATTTACGTGGTCTTGAAAATTGACCCGTATATACCTATTTTACGTTATGTTTTATTCCATTATGCCTTCTTTAACGAAGAAAGATGATTGTTTTTATACTTAGAACACACTAGTCAGGCCAAACTTTTGAACGTACTGTAAATAATATGAATAAATTAATTTTAATTGATTTTTTCTGTTTTTAAGCTCTGTTCTCACTTTTCCGAACTTAAAAAAATTATTTTTCATATATAGTTCCTTCTAAAATATAGAAAAACACATTAAATAAATAATATAATGTAAAATTAACAAAAGAAAAAAAAATAAACAAATTTTAAAAATTGTCCACACCGGGATTCGAAACCACGCGGTCTCGTTCAGCTGCTAGCACGTGAACACGCTATCGCCTTCACCACGCTGACACGGTGAGCATGCTACTGCATCGCTTCATAAGCACGCTCCCGGTCAGTTGAACGATGTACTTTGGGGACCCATTGCGACCCTTCTAATTAAGCTATAAATATTTTCTTTGGCACAGGGGTTGGGGGCATGATACCCTATTTTGGTACCGAGTTTGAGATTTATAGCTTTATATTAAAGCAAGTTACGTGGTCTTGAAAATTGACCCGTACATACCTATTTTATGTTATTTTTTATTCCATTATGCCTTCTTTAACGAAGAAAGATGATTGTTTTTATACAGAGAACACACTAGTCAGGCCAAACTTTCGAAAGTACTGTAAATAATATGAATAAATAAATTTTAATTGATTTTTTCTGTTTTTAAGCTCTGTTCTCACTTTTCCGAAATTAAAAAAATTATTTTTCATATATAGTTCCTTCTAAAATATAGAAAAACACATTAAATAAATAATATAATGTAAAATTAACAAAAGAAAAAAAAATAAACAAATTTCAAAAATTGTCCACACCGGGATTCGAAACCACGCCGTCTCGTTCAGCTGCTAGCACGTGAACACGCTATCGCCTTCACCACGCTGACACGGTGAGCACGCTTCTGCATTGCTTCATAAGCACGCTCCCGGTCAGTTGAACGATGTACTTTGGGGACCCATTGCGACCCTTCTAATTAAGCTATAAATATTTTCTTTGGCACAGGGGTTGGGGGCATGATACCCTATTTTGGTACCGAGTTTGAGATTTATAGCTTTATATTAAAGCAAGTTACGTGGTCTTGAAAATTGACCCGTACATACCTATTTTACGTTATTTTTTATTCCATTATGCCTTCTTTAACGAAGAAAGATGATTGTTTTTATACTTAGTACACACTAGTCAGGCCAAACTTTTGAAAGTACTTTAAATAATATGAATAAATTAATTTTAATTGATTTTTTCTGTTTTTAAGCTCTGTTCTCACTTTTCCGAACTTAAAAAAATTATTTTTCGTATATAGTTCCTTCTAAAATATAGAAAAACACATTAAATAAATAATATAATGTAAAATTAACAATAGAAAAAAAAATAAACAAATTTTAAAAATTGTCCACACCGGGATTCGAAACCACGCCGTCTCGTTCAGCTGCTAGCACGTGAACACGCTATCGCCTTCACCACGCTGACACGGTGAGCTTGCTACTGCATTGCTTCATAAGCACGCGCCTGGTCAGTTGAACGATGTACTTTGGGGACCCATTGCGACCCTTCTAATTAAGCTATAAATATTTTCTTTGGCACAGGAGTTGGGGGCATGATACCCTATTTTGGTACCGAGTTTGAGATTTATAGCTTTATATTAAAGCAAGTTACGTGGTCTTGAAAATTAACCCGTACTTACCTATTTTATGTTATTTTTTATTCCATTATGCCTTCTTTAACGAAGAAAGATGATTGTTTTTATACAGAGAACACACTAGTCAGGCCAAACTTTCGAAAGTACTGTAAATAATATGAATAAATAAATTTTAATTGATTTTTTCTGTTTTTAAGCTCTGTTCTCACTTTTCCGAAATTAAAAAAATTATTTTTCATATATAGTTCCTTCTAAAATATAGAAAAACACATTAAATAAATAATATAATGTAAAATTAACAAAAGAAAAAAAAAATTTTAAAAATTGTCCACACCGGGATTCGAAACCACGCGGTCTCGTTCAGCTGCTAGCACGTGAACACGCTATCGCCTTCACCACGCTGACACGGTGAGCATGCTACTGCATCGCTTCATAAGCACGCTCCCGGTCAGTTGAACGATGTACTTTGGGGACCCATTGCGACCCTTCTAATTAAGCTATAAATATTTTCTTTGGCACAGGGGTTGGGGGCATGATACCCTATTTTGGTACCGAGTTTGAGATTTATAGCTTTATATTAAAGCAAGTTACGTGGTCTTGAAAATTGACCCGTACATACATATTTTATGTTATTTTTCATTCCATTATGCCTTCTTTAACGAAGAAAGATGATTGTTTTTATACAGAGAACACACTAGTCAGGCCAAACTTTTGAAAGTACTGTAAATAATATGAATAAATTAATTTTAGTTGATTTTTTCTGTTTTTAAGCTCTGTTCTCACTTTTCCGAACTTAAAAAAATTATTTTTCGTATATAGTTCCTTCTAAAATATAGAAAAACACATTAAATAAATAATATAATGTAAAATTAACAAAAGAAAAAAAAATAAACAAATTTTAAAAATTGTCCACACCGGGATTCGAAACCACGCCGTCTCATTCAGCTGCTAGCACGTGAACACGCTATCGCCTCCACCGCGCTTACACGGTGAGCATGCTACTGCATTGCTTCATAAGCACGCTCCCGGTCAGTTGAACGATGCACTTTGGGGACCCATTGCGACCCTTCTCATTAAGCTATAAATATTTTCTTTGGCACAGGGGTTGGGGGCATGATACCCTATTTTGGTACCGAGTTTGAGATTTATAGCTTTATATTAAAGCAAGTTACGTGGTCTTGAATTTGACCCGTACATACCTATTTTACGTTATTTTTTATTCCATTATGCCTTCTTTAACGAAGAAAGATGATTGTTTTTATACTTAGAAAACACTAGTCAGGCCAAACTTTTGAAAGTACTGTAAATAATATGAATAAATTAATTTTAATTGATTTTTTCTGTTTTTAAGCTCTGTTCTCACTTTTCCGAACTTAAAAAAATTATTTTTCGTATATAGTTCCTTCTAAAATATAGAAAAACACATTAAATAAATAATATAATGTAAAATTAACAATAGAAAAAAAAATAAACAAATTTTAAAAATTGTCCACACCGGGATTCGAAACCACGCCGTCTCGTTCAGCTGCTAGCACGTGAACACGCTATCGCCTTCACCACGCTGACACGGTGAGCTTGCTACTGCATTGCTTCATAAGCACGCGCCTGGTCAGTTGAACGATGTACTTTGGGGACCCATTGCGACCCTTCTAATTAAGCTATAAATATTTTCTTTGGCACAGGAGTTGGGGGCATGATACCCTATTTTGGTACCGAGTTTGAGATTTATAGCTTTATATTAAAGCAAGTTACGTGGTCTTGAAAATTAACCCGTACATACCTATTTTATGTTATTTTTTATTCCATTATGCCTTCTTTAACGAAGAAAGATGATTGTTTTTATACAGAGAACACACTAGTCAGGCCAAACTTTCGAAAGTACTGTAAATAATATGAATAAATAAATTTTAATTGATTTTTTCTGTTTTTAAGCTCTGTTCTCACTTTTCCGAAATTAAAAAAATTATTTTTCATATATAGTTCCTTCTAAAATATAGAAAAACACATTAAATAAATAATATAATGTAAAATTAACAAAAGAAAAAAAAAAATTTAAAAATTGTCCACACCGGGATTCGAAACCACGCGGTCTCGTTCAGCTGCTAGCACGTGAACACGCTATCGCCTTCACCACGCTGACACGGTGAGCATGCTACTGCATCGCTTCATAAGCACGCTCCCGGTCAGTTGAACGATGTACTTTGGGGACCCATTGCGACCCTTCTAATTAAGCTATAAATATTTTCTTTGGCACAGGGGTTGGGGGCATGATACCCTATTTTGGTACCGAGTTTGAGATTTATAGCTTTATATTAAAGCAAGTTACGTGGTCTTGAAAATTGACCCGTACATACATATTTTATGTTATTTTTCATTCCATTATGCCTTCTTTAACGAAGAAAGATGATTGTTTTTATACAGAGAACACACTAGTCAGGCCAAACTTTTGAAAGTACTGTAAATAATATGAATAAATTAATTTTAGTTGATTTTTTCTGTTTTTAAGCTCTGTTCTCACTTTTCCGAACTTAAAAAAATTATTTTTCGTATATAGTTCCTTCTAAAATATAGAAAAACACATTAAATAAATAATATAATGTAAAATTAACAAAAGAAAAAAAAATAAACAAATTTTAAAAATTGTCCACACCGGGATTCGAAACCACGCCGTCTCATTCAGCTGCTAGCACGTGAACACGCTATCGCCTCCACCGCGCTTACACGGTGAGCATGCTACTGCATTGCTTCATAAGCACGCTCCCGGTCAGTTGAACGATGCACTTTGGGGACCCATTGCGACCCTTCTCATTAAGCTATAAATATTTTCTTTGGCACAGGGGTTGGGGGCATGATACCCTATTTTGGTACCGAGTTTGAGATTTATAGCTTTATATTAAAGCAAGTTACGTGGTCTTGAATTTGACCCGTACATACCTATTTTACGTTATTTTTTATTCCATTATGCCTTCTTTAACGAAGAAAGATGATTGTTTTTATACTTAGAAAACACTAGTCAGGCCAAACTTTTGAAAGTACTGTAAATAATATGAATAAATTAATTTTAATTGATTTTTTCTGTTTTTAAGCTCTGTTCTCACTTTTCCGAACTTAAAAAAATTATTTTTCGTATATAGTTCCTTCTAAAATATAGAAAAACACATTAAATAAATAATATAATGTAAAATTAACAATAGAAAAAAAAATAAACAAATTTTAAAAATTGTCCACACCGGGATTCGAAACCACGCCGTCTCGTTCAGCTGCTAGCACGTGAACACGCTATCGCCTTCACCACGCTGACACGGTGAGCTTGCTACTGCATTGCTTCATAAGCACGCGCCTGGTCAGTTGAACGATGTACTTTGGGGACCCATTGCGACCCTTCTAATTAAGCTATAAATATTTTCTTTGGCACAGGAGTTGGGGGCATGATACCCTATTTTGGTACCGAGTTTGAGATTTATAGCTTTATATTAAAGCAAGTTACGTGATCTTGAAAATTGACCCGTACATACCTATTTTACGTTATTTTTTATTCCATTATGCCTTCTTTAACGAAGAAAGATGATTGCCAAACTTTTGAAAGTACTGTAAATAATATGAATAAATTAATTTTAATTGATTTTGTCTGTTTTTAAGATCTGTTCTCACTTTTCCGAACTTAGAAAAATTATTTTTCGTATATAGTTCCTTCTAAAATATAGAAAAACACATTAAATAAATAATATAATGTAAAATTAACAAAAGAAAAAAAAATAAACAAATTTTAAAGATTGTCCACACCGGGATTCGAAACCACGCCGTCTCGTTCAGCTGCTAGCACGTGAACACGCTATCGCCTCCACCACGCTTACACGGTGAGCATGCTACTGCATTGCTTTATAAGCACGCTCCCGGTCAGTTGAACGATGTACTTTGGGGGCCCATTGCGACCCTTCTAATTAAGCTATAAATATTTTCTTTGGCACAGGGGTTGGGGGCATGATACCCCATTTTGGTACCGAGTTTGAGATTTATAGCTTTATATTAAAGCAAGTTACGTGGTCTTGAAAATTAACCCGTACATACCTATTTTATGTTATTTTTTATTCCATTATGCCTTCTTTAACGAAGAAAGATGATTGTTTTTATACAGAGAACACACTAGTCAGGCCAAACTTTCGAAAGTACTGTAAATAATATGAATAAATAAATTTTAATTGATTTTTTCTGTTTTTAAGCTCTGTTCTCACTTTTCTGAAATTAAAAAAATTATTTTTCATATATAGTTCCTTCTAAAATATAGAAAAACACATTAAATAAATAATATAATGTAAAATTAACAAAAGAAAAAAAAAATTTTAAAAATTGTCCACACCGGGATTCGAAACCACGCGGTCTCGTTCAGCTGCTAGCACGTGAACACGCTATCGCCTTCACCACGCTGACACGGTGAGCATGCTACTGCATCGCTTCATAAGCACGCTCCCGGTCAGTTGAACGATGTACTTTGGGGACCCATTGCGACCCTTCTAATTAAGCTATAAATATTTTCTTTGGCACAGGGGTTGGGGGCATGATACCCTATTTTGGTACCGAGTTTGAGATTTATAGCTTTATATTAAAGCAAGTTACGTGGTCTTGAAAATTGACCCGTACATACATATTTTATGTTATTTTTCATTCCATTATGCCTTCTTTAACGAAGAAAGATGATTGTTTTTATACAGAGAACACACTAGTCAGGCCAAACTTTTGAAAGTACTGTAAATAATATGAATAAATTAATTTTAGTTGATTTTTTCTGTTTTTAAGCTCTGTTCTCACTTTTCCGAACTTAAAAAATTCTTTTTCGTATATAGTTCCTTCTAAAATATAGAAAAACACATTAAATAAATAATATAATGTAAAATTAACAAATGAAAAAAAAAAATAAAAAAATTTTAAAAATTGTCCACACCGGGATTCGAAACCACGCCGTCTCGTTCAGCTGCTAGCACGTGAACACGCTATCGCCTCCACCACGCTTACACGGTGAGCATGCTACTGCATTGCTTCATAAGCACGCTCCCGGTCAGTTGAACGATGTACTTTGGGGGCCAATTGCGACCCTTCTAATTAAGCTATAAATATTTTCTTTGGCACAGTGGTTGGGGGCATGATACCCCATTTTGGTACCGAGTTTGAGATTTATAGCATTATATTATAGCAATTTACGTGGTCTTGAAAATTGACCCGTATATACCTATTTTACGTTATTTTTTATTCCATTATGCCTTCTTTAACGAAGAAAGATGATTGTTTTTATACTTAGAACACACTAGTCAGGCCAAACTTTTGAACGTACTGTAAATAATATGAATAAATTAATTTTAATTGATTTTTTCTGTTTTTAAGCTCTGTTCTCACTTTTCCGAACTTAAAAAAATTATTTTTCATATATAGTTCCTTCTAAAATATAGAAAAACACATTAAATAAATAATATAATGTAAAATTAACAAAAGAAAAAAAAATAAACAAATTTTAAAAATTGTCCACACCGGGATTCGAAACCACGCGGTCTCGTTCAGCTGCTAGCACGTGAACACGCTATCGCCTTCACCACGCTGACACGGTGAGCATGCTACTGCATCGCTTCATAAGCACGCTCCCGGTCAGTTGAACGATGTACTTTGGGGACCCATTGCGACCCTTCTAATTAAGCTATAAATATTTTCTTTGGCACAGGGGTTGGGGGCATGATACCCTATTTTGGTACCGAGTTTGAGATTTATAGCTTTATATTAAAGCAAGTTACGTGGTCTTGAAAATTGACCCGTACATACCTATTTTATGTTATTTTTTATTCCATTATGCCTTCTTTAACGAAGAAAGATGATTGTTTTTATACAGAGAACACACTAGTCAGGCCAAACTTTCGAAAGTACTGTAAATAATATGAATAAATAAATTTTAATTGATTTTTTCTGTTTTTAAGCTCTGTTCTCACTTTTCCGAAATTAAAAAAATTATTTTTCATATATAGTTCCTTCTAAAATATAGAAAAACACATTAAATAAATAATATAATGTAAAATTAACAAAAGAAAAAAAAATAAACAAATTTCAAAAATTGTCCACACCGGGATTCGAAACCACGCCGTCTCGTTCAGCTGCTAGCACGTGAACACGCTATCGCCTTCACCACGCTGACACGGTGAGCACGCTTCTGCATTGCTTCATAAGCACGCTCCCGGTCAGTTGAACGATGTACTTTGGGGACCCATTGCGACCCTTCTAATTAAGCTATAAATATTTTCTTTGGCACAGGGGTTGGGGGCATGATACCCTATTTTGGTACCGAGTTTGAGATTTATAGCTTTATATTAAAGCAAGTTACGTGGTCTTGAAAATTGACCCGTACATACCTATTTTACGTTATTTTTTATTCCATTATGCCTTCTTTAACGAAGAAAGATGATTGTTTTTATACTTAGTACACACTAGTCAGGCCAAACTTTTGAAAGTACTTTAAATAATATGAATAAATTAATTTTAATTGATTTTTTCTGTTTTTAAGCTCTGTTCTCACTTTTCCGAACTTAAAAAAATTATTTTTCGTATATAGTTCCTTCTAAAATATAGAAAAACACATTAAATAAATAATATAATGTAAAATTAACAATAGAAAAAAAAATAAACAAATTTTAAAAATTGTCCACACCGGGATTCGAAACCACGCCGTCTCGTTCAGCTGCTAGCACGTGAACACGCTATCGCCTTCACCACGCTGACACGGTGAGCTTGCTACTGCATTGCTTCATAAGCACGCGCCTGGTCAGTTGAACGATGTACTTTGGGGACCCATTGCGACCCTTCTAATTAAGCTATAAATATTTTCTTTGGCACAGGAGTTGGGGGCATGATACCCTATTTTGGTACCGAGTTTGAGATTTATAGCTTTATATTAAAGCAAGTTACGTGGTCTTGAAAATTAACCCGTACTTACCTATTTTATGTTATTTTTTATTCCATTATGCCTTCTTTAACGAAGAAAGATGATTGTTTTTATACAGAGAACACACTAGTCAGGCCAAACTTTCGAAAGTACTGTAAATAATATGAATAAATAAATTTTAATTGATTTTTTCTGTTTTTAAGCTCTGTTCTCACTTTTCCGAAATTAAAAAAATTATTTTTCATATATAGTTCCTTCTAAAATATAGAAAAACACATTAAATAAATAATATAATGTAAAATTAACAAAAGAAAAAAAAAATTTTAAAAATTGTCCACACCGGGATTCGAAACCACGCGGTCTCGTTCAGCTGCTAGCACGTGAACACGCTATCGCCTTCACCACGCTGACACGGTGAGCATGCTACTGCATCGCTTCATAAGCACGCTCCCGGTCAGTTGAACGATGTACTTTGGGGACCCATTGCGACCCTTCTAATTAAGCTATAAATATTTTCTTTGGCACAGGGGTTGGGGGCATGATACCCTATTTTGGTACCGAGTTTGAGATTTATAGCTTTATATTAAAGCAAGTTACGTGGTCTTGAAAATTGACCCGTACATACATATTTTATGTTATTTTTCATTCCATTATGCCTTCTTTAACGAAGAAAGATGATTGTTTTTATACAGAGAACACACTAGTCAGGCCAAACTTTTGAAAGTACTGTAAATAATATGAATAAATTAATTTTAGTTGATTTTTTCTGTTTTTAAGCTCTGTTCTCACTTTTCCGAACTTAAAAAAATTATTTTTCGTATATAGTTCCTTCTAAAATATAGAAAAACACATTAAATAAATAATATAATGTAAAATTAACAAAAGAAAAAAAAATAAACAAATTTTAAAAATTGTCCACACCGGGATTCGAAACCACGCCGTCTCATTCAGCTGCTAGCACGTGAACACGCTATCGCCTCCACCGCGCTTACACGGTGAGCATGCTACTGCATTGCTTCATAAGCACGCTCCCGGTCAGTTGAACGATGCACTTTGGGGACCCATTGCGACCCTTCTCATTAAGCTATAAATATTTTCTTCGGCACAGGGGTTGGGGGCATGATACCCTATTTTGGTACCGAGTTTGAGATTTATAGCTTTATATTAAAGCAAGTTACGTGGTCTTGAATTTGACCCGTACATACCTATTTTACGTTATTTTTTATTCCATTATGCCTTCTTTAACGAAGAAAGATGATTGTTTTTATACTTAGAAAACACTAGTCAGGCCAAACTTTTGAAAGTACTGTAAATAATATGAATAAATTAATTTTAATTGATTTTTTCTGTTTTTAAGCTCTGTTCTCACTTTTCCGAACTTAAAAAAATTATTTTTCGTATATAGTTCCTTCTAAAATATAGAAAAACACATTAAATAAATAATATAATGTAAAATTAACAATAGAAAAAAAAATAAACAAATTTTAAAAATTGTCCACACCGGGATTCGAAACCACGCCGTCTCGTTCAGCTGCTAGCACGTGAACACGCTATCGCCTTCACCACGCTGACACGGTGAGCTTGCTACTGCATTGCTTCATAAGCACGCGCCTGGTCAGTTGAACGATGTACTTTGGGGACCCATTGCGACCCTTCTAATTAAGCTATAAATATTTTCTTTGGCACAGGAGTTGGGGGCATGATACCCTATTTTGGTACCGAGTTTGAGATTTATAGCTTTATATTAAAGCAAGTTACGTGATCTTGAAAATTGACCCGTACATACCTATTTTACGTTATTTTTCATTCCATTATGCCTTCTTTAACGAAGAAAGATGATTGTTTTTATACAGAGAACACACTAGTCAGGCCAAACTTTCGAAAGTACTGTAAATAATATGAATAAATAAATTTTAATTGATTTTTTCTGTTTTTAAGCTCTGTTCTCACTTTTCTGAAATTAAAAAAATTATTTTTCATATATAGTTCCTTCTAAAATATAGAAAAACACATTAAATAAATAATATAATGTAAAATTAACAAAAGAAAAAAAAAATTTTAAAAATTGTCCACACCGGGATTCGAAACCACGCGGTCTCGTTCAGCTGCTAGCACGTGAACACGCTATCGCCTTCACCACGCTGACACGGTGAGCATGCTACTGCATCGCTTCATAAGCACGCTCCCGGTCAGTTGAACGATGTACTTTGGGGACCCATTGCGACCCTTCTAATTAAGCTATAAATATTTTCTTTGGCACAGGGGTTGGGGGCATGATACCCTATTTTGGTACCGAGTTTGAGATTTATAGCTTTATATTAAAGCAAGTTACGTGGTCTTGAAAATTGACCCGTACATACCTATTTTACGTTATTTTTTATTCCATTATGCCTTCTTTAACGAAGAAAGATGATTGTTTTTATACAGAGAACACACTAGTCAGGCCAAACTTTTGAAAGTACTTTAAATAATATGAATAAATTAATTTTAATTGATTTTTTCTGATTTTTAAGCTCTGTTCTCACTTTTCCGAACTTAAAAAATTTTTTTTCGTATATAGTTCCTTCTAAAATATAGAAAAACACATTAAATAAATAATATAATGTAAAATTAACAAATGAAAAAAAAAAATAAACAAATTTTAAAAATTGTCCACACCGGGATTCGAAACCACGCCGTCTCGTTCAGCTGCTAGCACGTGAACACGCTATCGCCTCCACCACGCTTACACGGTGAGCATGCTACTGCATTGCTTCATAAGCACGCTCCCGGTCAGTTGAACGATGTACTTTGGGGGCCAATTGCGACCCTTCTAATTAAGCTATAAATATTTTCTTTGGCACAGTGGTTGGGGGCATGATACCCCATTTTGGTACCGAGTTTGAGATTTATAGCATTATATTATAGCAATTTACGTGGTCTTGAAAATTGACCCGTATATACCTATTTTACGTTATTTTTTATTCCATTATGCCTTCTTTAACGAAGAAAGATGATTGTTTTTATACTTAGAACACACTAGTCAGGCCAAACTTTTGAACGTACTGTAAATAATATGAATAAATTAATTTTAATTGATTTTTTCTGTTTTTAAGCTCTGTTCTCACTTTTCCGAACTTAAAAAAATTATTTTTCATATATAGTTCCTTCTAAAATATAGAAAAACACATTAAATAAATAATATAATGTAAAATTAACAAAAGAAAAAAAAATAAACAAATTTTAAAAATTGTCCACACCGGGATTCGAAACCACGCGGTCTCGTTCAGCTGCTAGCACGTGAACACGCTATCGCCTTCACCACGCTGACACGGTGAGCATGCTACTGCATCGCTTCATAAGCACGCTCCCGGTCAGTTGAACGATGTACTTTGGGGACCCATTGCGACCCTTCTAATTAAGCTATAAATATTTTCTTTGGCACAGGGGTTGGGGGCATGATACCCTATTTTGGTACCGAGTTTGAGATTTATAGCTTTATATTAAAGCAAGTTACGTGGTCTTGAAAATTGTCCCGTACATACATATTTTATGTTATTTTTCATTCCATTATGCCTTCTTTAACGAAGAAAGATGATTGTTTTTATACAGAGAACACACTAGTCAGGCCAAACTTTTGAAAGTACTGTAAATAATATGAATAAATTAATTTTAGTTGATTTTTTCTGTTTTTAAGCTCTGTTCTCACTTTTCCGAACTTAAAAAATTCTTTTTCGTATATAGTTCCTTCTAAAATATAGAAAAACACATTAAATAAATAATATAATGTAAAATTAACAAATGAAAAAAAAAAATAAACAAATTTTAAAAATTGTCCACACCGGGATTCGAAACCACGCCGTCTCGTTCAGCTGCTAGCACGTGAACACGCTATCGCCTCCACCACGCTTACACGGTGAGCATGCTACTGCATTGCTTCATAAGCACGCTCCCGGTCAGTTGAACGATGTACTTTGGGGGCCAATTGCGACCCTTCTAATTAAGCTATAAATATTTTCTTTGGCACAGTGGTTGGGGGCATGATACCCCATTTTGGTACCGAGTTTGAGATTTATAGCATTATATTATAGCAATTTACGTGGTCTTGAAAATTGACCCGTATATACCTATTTTACGTTATTTTTTATTCCATTATGCCTTCTTTAACGAAGAAAGATGATTGTTTTTATACTTAGAACACACTAGTCAGGCCAAACTTTTGAACGTACTGTAAATAATATGAATAAATTAATTTTAATTGATTTTTTCTGTTTTTAAGCTCTGTTCTCACTTTTCCGAACTTAAAAAAATTATTTTTCATATATAGTTCCTTCTAAAATATAGAAAAACACATTAAATAAATAATATAATGTAAAATTAACAAAAGAAAAAAAAATAAACAAATTTTAAAAATTGTCCACACCGGGATTCGAAACCACGCGGTCTCGTTCAGCTGCTAGCACGTGAACACGCTATCGCCTTCACCACGCTGACACGGTGAGCATGCTACTGCATCGCTTCATAAGCACGCTCCCGGTCAGTTGAACGATGTACTTTGGGGACCCATTGCGACCCTTCTAATTAAGCTATAAATATTTTCTTTGGCACAGGGGTTGGGGGCATGATACCCTATTTTGGTACCGAGTTTGAGATTTATAGCTTTATATTAAAGCAAGTTACGTGGTCTTGAAAATTGACCCGTACATACCTATTTTATGTTATTTTTTATTCCATTATGCCTTCTTTAACGAAGAAAGATGATTGTTTTTATACAGAGAACACACTAGTCAGGCCAAACTTTCGAAAGTACTGTAAATAATATGAATAAATAAATTTTAATTGATTTTTTCTGTTTTTAAGCTCTGTTCTCACTTTTCCGAAATTAAAAAAATTATTTTTCATATATAGTTCCTTCTAAAATATAGAAAAACACATTAAATAAATAATATAATGTAAAATTAACAAAAGAAAAAAAAATAAACAAATTTCAAAAATTGTCCACACCGGGATTCGAAACTACGCCGTCTCGTTCAGCTGCTAGCACGTGAACACGCTATCGCCTTCACCACGCTGACACGGTGAGCACGCTTCTGCATTGCTTCATAAGCACGCTCCCGGTCAGTTGAACGATGTACTTTGGGGACCCATTGCGACCCTTCTAATTAAGCTATAAATATTTTCTTTGGCACAGGGGTTGGGGGCATGATACCCTATTTTGGTACCGAGTTTGAGATTTATAGCTTTATATTAAAGCAAGTTACGTGGTCTTGAAAATTGACCCGTACATACCTATTTTACGTTATTTTTTATTCCATTATGCCTTCTTTAACGAAGAAAGATGATTGTTTTTATACAGAGAACACACTAGTCAGGCCAAACTTTTGAAAGTACTTTAAATAATATGAATAAATTAATTTTAATTGATTTTTTCTGATTTTTAAGCTCTGTTCTCACTTTTCCGAACTTAAAAAATTTTTTTTCGTATATAGTTCCTTCTAAAATATAGAAAAACACATTAAATAAATAATATAATGTAAAATTAACAAAAGAAAAAAAAATAAACAAATTTTAAAAATTGTCCACACCGGGATTCGAAACCACGCCGTCTCGTTCAGCTGCTAGCACGTGAACACGCTATCGCCTCCACCACGCTTACACGGTGAGCATGCTACTGCATTGCTTCATAAGCACGCTCCCGGTCAGATGAACGATGTACTTTGGGGGCCCATTGCGACCCTTCTAATTAAGCTATAAATATTTTCTTTGGCACAGGGGTTGGGGGCATGATACCCTATTTTGGTACCGAGTTTGAGATTTATAGCTTTATATTAAAGCAAGTTACGTGGTCTTGAAAATTGACCCGTACATACCTATTTTATGTTATTTTTTATTCCATTATGCCTTCTTTAACGAAGAAAGATGATTGTTTTTATACAGAGAACACACTAGTCAGGCCAAACTTTCGAAAGTACTGTAAATAATATGAATAAATAAATTTTAATTGATTTTTTCTGTTTTTAAGCTCTGTTCTCACTTTTCCGAAATTAAAAAAATTATTTTTCATATATAGTTCCTTCTAAAATATAGAAAAACACATTAAATAAATAATATAATGTAAAATTAAAAAAAGAAAAAAAAAATTTTTAAAAATTGTCCACACCGGGATTCGAAACCACGCGGTCTCGTTCAGCTGCTAGCACGTGAACACGCTATCGCCTTCACCACGCTGACACGGTGAGCATGCTACTGCATCGCTTCATAAGCACGCTCCCGGTCAGTTGAACGATGTACTTTGGGGACCCATTGCGACCCTTCTAATTAAGCTATAAATATTTTCTTTGGCACAGGGGTTGGGGGCATGATACCCTATTTTGGTACCGAGTTTGAGATTTATAGCTTTATATTAAAGCAAGTTACGTGGTCTTGAAAATTGACCCGTACATACATATTTTATGTTATTTTTCATTCCATTATGCTTTCTTTAACGAAGAAATATGATTGTTTTTATACAGAGAAAACACTAGTCAGGCCAAACTTTTGAAAGTACTGTAAATAATATGAATAAATTAATTTTAGTTGATTTTTTCTGTTTTTAAGCTCTGTTCTCACTTTTCCGAACTTAAAAAATTATTTTTCGTATATAGTTCCTTCTAAAATATAGAAAAACACATTAAATAAATAATATAATGTAAAATTAACAAATGAAAAAAAAAATAAACAAATTTTAAAAATTGTCCACACCGGGATTCGAAACCACGCCGTCTCGTTCAGCTGCTAGCACGTGAACACGCTATCGCCTCCACCACGCTTACACGGTGAGCATGCTACTGCATTGCTTCATAAGCACGCTCCCGGTCAGTTGAACGATGTACTTTGGGGGCCAATTGCGACCCTTCTAATTAAGCTATAAATATTTTCTTTGGCACAGTGGTTGGGGGCATGATACCCCATTTTGGTACCGAGTTTGAGATTTATAGCATTATATTATAGCAAGTTACGTGGTCTTGAAAATTGACCCGTATATACCTATTTTACGTTATTTTTTATTCCATTATGCCTTCTTTAACGAAGAAAGATGATTGTTTTTATACTTAGAACACACTAGTCAGGCCAAACTTTTGAACGTACTGTAAATAATATGAATAAATTAATTTTAATTGATTTTTTCTGTTTTTAAGCTCTGTTCTCACTTTTCCGAACTTAAAAAAATTATTTTTCATATATAGTTCCTTCTAAAATATAGAAAAACACATTAAATAAATAATATAATGTAAAATTAACAAAAGAAAAAAAAATAAACAAATTTTAAAAATTGTCCACACCGGGATTCGAAACCACGCGGTCTCGTTCAGCTGCTAGCACGTGAACACGCTATCGCCTTCACCACGCTGACACGGTGAGCATGCTACTGCATCGCTTCATAAGCACGCTCCCGGTCAGTTGAACGATGTACTTTGGGGACCCATTGCGACCCTTCTAATTAAGCTATAAATATTTTCTTTGGCACAGGGGTTGGGGGCATGATACCCTATTTTGGTACCGAGTTTGAGATTTATAGCTTTATATTAAAGCAAGTTACGTGGTCTTGAAAATTGACCCGTACATACCTATTTTACGTTATTTTTTATTCCATTATGCCTTCTTTAACGAAGAAAGATGATTGTTTTTATACTTAGTACACACTAGTCAGGCCAAACTTTTGAAAGTACTTTAAATAATATGAATAAATTAATTTTAATTGATTTTTTCTGATTTTTAAGCTCTGTTCTCACTTTTCCGAACTTAAAAATTTTTTTTTCGTATATAGTTCCTTCTAAAATATAGAAAAACACATTAAATAAATAATATAATGTAAAATTAACAAAAGAAAAAAAAATAAACAAATTTTAAAAATTGTCCACACCGGGATTCGAAACCACGCCGTCTCGTTCAGCTGCTAGCACGTGAACACGCTATCGCCTTCACCACGCTGACACGGTGAGCATGCTACTGCATCGCTTCATAAGCACGCTCCCGGTCAGTTGAACGATGTACTTTGGGGACCTATTGCGACCCTTCTAATTAAGCTATAAGTATTTTCTTTGGCACAGGGGTTGGGGGCATGATACCCTATTTTGGTACCGAGTTTGAGATTTATAGCTTTATATTAAAGCAAGTTACGTGGTCTTGAAAATTGACCCGTACATACATATTTTATGTTATTTTTCATTCCATTATGCTTTCTTTAACGAAGAAATATGATTGTTTTTATACAGAGAAAACACTAGTCAGGCCAAACTTTTGAAAGTACTGTAAATAATATGAATAAATTAATTTTAGTTGATTTTTTCTGTTTTTAAGCTCTGTTCTCACTTTTCCGAACTTAAAAAATTATTTTTCTTATATAGTTCCTTCTAAAATATAGAAAAACACATTAAATAAATAATATAATGTAAAATTAACAAATGAAAAAAAAAATAAACAAATTTTAAAAATTGTCCACACCGGGATTCGAAACCACGCCGTCTCGTTCAGCTGCTAGCACGTGAACACGCTATCGCCTCCACCACGCTTACACGGTGAGCATGCTACTGCATTGCTTCATAAGCACGCTCCCGGTCAGTTGAACGATGTACTTTGGGGGCCAATTGCGACCCTTCTAATTAAGCTATAAATATTTTCTTTGGCACAGTGGTTGGGGGCATGATACCCCATTTTGGTACCGAGTTTGAGATTTATAGCATTATATTATAGCAAGTTACGTGGTCTTGAAAATTGACCCGTATATACCTATTTTACGTTATTTTTTATTCCATTATGCCTTCTTTAACGAAGAAAGATGATTGTTTTTATACTTAGAACACACTAGTCAGGCCAAACTTTTGAACGTACTGTAAATAATATGAATAAATTAAATTTAATTGATTTTTTCTGTTTTTAAGCTCTGTTCTCACTTTTCTGAACTTAAAAAAATTATTTTTCATATATAGTTCCTTCTAAAATATAGAAAAACACATTAAATAAATAATATAATGTAAAATTAACAAAAGAAAAAAAAATAAACAAATTTTTAAAAATTGTCCACACCGGGATTCGAAACCACGCGGTCTCGTTCAGCCGCTAGCACGTGAACACGCTATCGCCTTCACCACGCTGACACGGTGAGCATGCTACTGCATCGCTTCATAAGCACGCTCCCGGTCAGTTGAACGATGTACTTTGGGGACCCATTGCGACCCTTCTAATTAAGCTATAAATATTTTCTTTGGCACAGGGGTTGGGGGCATGATACCCTATTTTGGAACCGAGTTTGAAATTTATAGCTTTATATTAAAGCAAGTTACGTGGTCTTGAAAATTGACCCGTACATACATATTTTATGTTATTTTTCATTCCATTATGCCTTCCTTAACGAAGAAAGATGATTGTTTTTATACAGAGAACACACTAGTCAGGCCAAACTTTTAAAAGTACTGTAAATAATATGAATAAATTAATTTTAATTGATTTTTTCTGTTTTTAAGCTCTGTTCTCACTTTTCCGAACTTAAAAAAATTGTTTTTCATATATAGTTCCTACTAAAATATAGAAAAACACATTAAATAAATAATATAATGTAAAATTAACAAAAGAAAAAAAAAAAAACAAATTTCAAAAATTGTCCACACCGGGATTTGAAACCACGCCGTCTCGTTCAGCTGCTAGCACGTGAACACGCTATCGCCTTCACCACGCTGACACGGTGAGCATGCTACTGCATTGCTTCATAAGCACGCTCCCGGTCAGTTGAACGATGTACTTTGGGGACCCATTGCGACCCTTCTAATTAAGCTATAAATATTTTCTTTGGCAGAGGGGTTGGGGGCATGATACCCTATTTTGGTACCGAGTTTGAGATTTATAGCTTTATATTAAAGCAAGTTACGTGGTCTTGAAAATTGACCCGTACATACCTATTTTACGTTATTTTTTATTCCATTATGCCTTCTTTAACGAAGAAAAATGATTGTTTTTATACTTAGAACACACTAGTCAGGCCAAACTTTTGAAAGTACTTTAAATAATATGAATAAATTAATTTTAATTGATTTTTTCTGATTTTTAAGCTCTGTTCTCACTTTTCCGAACTTAAAAAATTATTTTTCGTATATAGTTCCTTCTAAAATATAGAAAAACACATTAAATAAATAATATAATGTAAAATTAACAAAAGAAAAAAAAATCAAATTTTAAAAATTGTCCACACCGGGATTCGAAACCACGCCGTCTCGTTCAGCTGCTAGCACGTGAACACGCTATCGCCTCCACCACGGTTACACGGTGAGCATGCTACTGCATTGCTTCATAAGCACGCTCCCGGTCAGTTGAGTGATGTACTTTGGGGGCCAATTGCGACCCTTCTAATTAAGCTATAAATATTTTCTTTGGCACAGTGGTTGGGGGCATGATACCCCATTTTGGTACCGAGTTTGAGATTTATAGCATTATATTATAGCAAGTTACGTAGTCTTGAAAATTGACCCGTATATACCTATTTTACGTTATTTTTTATTCCATTATGCCTTCTTTAACGAAGAAAGATTATTGTTTTTATACAGAGAACACACTAGTCAGGCCAAACTTTTGAAAGTACTGTAAATAATATGAATAAATTAATTTTAATTGATTTTTCGGTATTTAAGCTCTGTTCTCACTTTTCCGAACTTAAAAAAATTATTTTTCGTATATAGTTCCTTCTAAAATATAGAAAAACACATTAAATAAATAATATAATGTAAAATTAACAAAAGAAAAAAAAAAAAACAAATTTTAAAAATTGTCCACACCGGGATTCGAAACCACGCCGTCTCGTTCAGCTGCTAGCACGTGAACACGCTATCGCCTCCACCACGCTTACACGGTGAGCATGCTACTGCATTGCTTCATAAGCACGCTTCCGGTCAGTTGAACAATGTACTTTGGGGGCCCATTGCGACCCTTCTAATCATGCTATAAATATTTTCTTTGGCACAGGGGTTGGGGGCATGATACCCTATTTTGGAACCGAGTTTGAGATTTATAGCTTTATATTAAAGCAAGTTACGTGGTCTTGAAAATTGACCCGTACATACATATTTTATGTTATTTTTCATTCCATTATGCCTTCCTTAACGAAGAAAGATGATTGTTTTTATACAGAGAACACACTAGTCAGGCCAAACTTTTAAAAGTACTGTAAATAATATGAATAAATAAATTTTAATTGATTTTTTCTGTTTTTAAGCTCTGTTCTCACTTTTCCGAACTTAAAAAAATTGTTTTTCATATATAGTTCCTACTAAAATATAGAAAAACACATTAAATAAATAATATAATGTAAAATTAACAAAAGAAAAAGAAATAAACAAATTTCAAAAATTGTCCACACCGGGATTCGAAACCACGCCGTCTCGTTCATCTGCTAGCACGTGAACACGCTATCGCCTTCACCACGCTGACACGGTGAGCATGCTACTGCATTGCTTCATAAGCACGCTCCCGGTCAGTTGAACGATGTACTTTGGGGACCCATTGCGACCCTTCTAATTAAGCTATAAATATTTTCTTTGGCACAGGGGTTGGGGGCATGATACCCTATTTTGGTACCGAGTTTGAGATTTATAGCTTTATATTAAAGCAAGTTACGTGGTCTTGAAAATTGACCCGTACATACCTATTTTACGTTATTTTTTATTCCATTATGCTTTCTTTAACGAAGAAAAATGATTGTTTTTATACTTAGAACACACTAGTCAGGCCAAACTTTTGAAAGTACTTTAAATAATATGAATAAATTAATTTTAATTGATTTTTTCTGATTTTTAAGCTCTGTTCTCACTTTTCCGAACTTAAAAAATTATTTTTCGTATATAGTTCCTTCTAAAATATAGAAAAACACATTAAATAAATAATATAATGTAAAATTAACAAAAGAAAAAAAAAACAAATTTTAAAAATTGTCCACACCGGGATTCGAAACCACGCCGTCTCGTTCAGCTGCTAGCACGTGAACACGCTATCGCCTCCACCACACTTACACGGTGAGCATGCTACTGCATTGCTTCATAAGCACGCTCCCGGTCAGTTGAACGATGTACTTTGGGGGCCAATTGCGACCCTTCTAATTAAGCTATAAATATTTTCTTCGGCACAGGGGTTGGGGGCATGATACCCCATTTTGGTACCGAGTTTGAGATTTATAGCTTTATATTAAAGCAAGTTACGTGGTCTTGAAAATTGACCCGTACTTACCTATTTTACGTTATTTTTTATTCCATTATGCCTTCTTTAACGAAGAAAGATGATTGTTTTTATACTTAGAACACACTAGTCAGGCCAAACTTTTGAAAGTACTGTAAATAATATGAATAAATTAATTTTAGTTGATTTTTTCTGTTTTTAAGCTCTGTTCTCACTTTTCCGAACTTAAAAAATTATTTTTCGTATATAGTTCCTTCTAAAATATAGAAAAACACATTAAATAAATAATATAATGTAAAATTAACAAATGAAAAAAAAAATAAAAAAATTTTAAAAATTGTCCACACCGGGATTCGAAACCACGCCGTCTCGTTCAGCTGCTAGCACGTGAACACGCTATCGCCTCCACCACGGTTACACGGTGAGCATGCTACTGCATTGCTTCATAAGCACGCTCCCGGTCAGTTGAGTGATGTACTTTGGGGGCCAATTGCGACCCTTCTAATTAAGCTATAAATATTTTCTTTGGCACAGTGGTTGGGGGCATGATACCCCATTTTGGTACCGAGTTTGAGATTTATAGCATTATATTATAGCAAGTTACGTGGTCTTGAAAATTGACCCGTATATACCTATTTTACGTTATTTTTTATTCCATTATGCCTTCTTTAACGAAGAAAGATTATTGTTTTTATACAGAGAACACACTAGTCAGGCCAAACTTTTGAAAGTACTGTAAATAATATGAATAAATTAATTTTAATTGATTTTTTCGGTATTTAAGCTCTGTTCTCACTTTTCCGAACTTAAAAAAATTATTTTTCGTATATAGTTCCTTCTAAAATATAGAAAAACACATTAAATAAATAATATAATGTAAAATTAACAAAAGAAAAAAAAATAAACAAATTTTAAAAATTGTCCACACCGGGATTCGAAACCACGCCGTCTCGTTCAGCTGCTAGCACGTGAACACGCTTTCGCCTCCACCACGCTTACACGGTGAGCATGCTACTGCATTGCTTCATAAGCACGCTTCCGGTCAGTTGAACAATGTACTTTGGGGGCCCATTGCGACCCTTCTAATCATGCTATAAATATTTTCTTTGGCACAGGGGTTGGGGGCATGATACCCTATTTTGGTACCGAGTTTGAGATTTATAGCTTTATATTAAAGCAAGTTACGTGGTCTTGAAAATTGACCCGTACATACCTATTTTAGGTTATTTTTTATTCCATTATGCCTTCTTTAACGAAGAAAGATGATTGTTTTTATACAGAGAACACACTAATCAGGCCAAACTTTTGAAAGTACTGTAAATAATATGAATAAATTAATTTTAATTCATTTTTTCTGTTTTTAAGCTCTGTTCTCACTTTTCCGAACTTAAAAAAATTATTTTTCGTATATAGTTCCTTCTAAAATATAGAAAAACACATTAAATAAATAATATAATGTAAAATTAACAAAAGAAAAAAAAAAAAACAAATTTTAAAAATTGTCCACACCGGGATTCGAAACCACGCCGTCTCATTCAGCTGCTAGCACGTGAACACACTATCGCCTCCACCACGCTTACACGGTGAGCATGCTACTGCGTTGCTTCATAAGCACGCTCCCGGTCAGTTGAACGATGTACTTTGGGGGCCAATTGCGACCCTTCTAATTAAGTTATAAATATTTCCTTTAGCACAGGGGTTGGGGGCATGATACCCCATTTTGGTACCGAGTTTGAGATTTATAGCTTTATATTAAAGCAAGTTACTTGGTCTTGAAAATTGACCCGTACATACCTATTTTATGTAATTTTTTATTCCATTCTGCCTTCTTTAACGAAGAAAGATGATTGTTTTTATACAGAGAACACACTAGTCAGGCCAAACTTTCGAAAGTACTGTAAATAATATGAATAAATAAATTTTAATTGATTTTTTCTGTTTTTAAGCTCTGTTCTCACTTTTCCGAACTTAAAAAAATTATTTTTCATATATAGTTCCTACTAAAATATAGAAAAACACATTAAATAAATAATATAATGTAAAATTAACAAAAGAAAAAAAAATAAACAAATTTTAAAAATTGTCCACACCGGGATTCGAAACCACGCCGTCTCGTTCAGCTGCTAGCACGTGAACACGCTATCGCCTCCACCACGTTTACACGGTGAGCATGCTACTGCATTGCTTCATAAGCACGCTCCCGGTCAGTTGAACGATGTACTTTGGGGGCCCATTGCGACCCTTCTAATAAAGCTATAAATATTTTCTTTGGCACAGGGGTTGGGGGCATGATACCCTATTTTGGTGCCGAGTTTGAGATTTATAGCTTTATATTAAAGCAAGTTACCTGGTCTTGAAAATTGACCCGTACATACCTATTTTATGTTATTTTTTATTCCATTATGCCTTCTTAAACGAAGATAGATGATTGTTTTTATACAGAGAACACACTAGTCAGGCCAAACTTTTGAAAGTACTGTAAATAATATGAATAAATTAATTTTAATTGATTTTTTCTGTATTTAAGCTCTGTTCTCACTTTTCCGAACTTAAAAAAATTATTTTTCGTATATAGTTCCTTCTAAAATATAGAAAAACACATTAAATAAATAATATAATGTAAAATTAACAAAAGAAAAAAAAAAAAAACAAATTTTAAAAATTGTCCACACCGGGATTCGAAACCACGCCGTCTCGTTCAGCTGCTAGCACGTGAACACGCTATCGCCTCCACCACGCTTACACGGTGAGCATGCTACTGCATTGCTTCATAAGCACGCTCCCGGTCAGTTGAACGATGTACTTTGGGGGCCCATTGCGACCCTTCTAATCAAGCTATAAATGTTTTCTTTGGCACAGGGGTTGGGGGCATGATACCCTATTTTGGTACCGAGTTTGAGATTTATAGCTTTATATTAAAGCAAGTTACGTGGTCTTGAAAATTGACCCGTACATACCTATTTTAGATTATTTTTTATTCCATTATGCCTTCTTTAACGAAGAAAGATGATTGTTTTTATACAGAGAACACACTAGTCAGGCCAAACTTTTGAAAGTACTGTAAATAATATGAATAAATTAATTTTAATTGATTTTTTCGGTATTTAAGCTCTGTTCTCACTTTTCCGAACTTAAAAAAATTATTTTTCGTATATAGTTCCTTCTAAAATATAGAAAAACACATTAAATAAATAATATAATGTAAAATTAACAAAAGAAAAAAAAATAAACAAATTTTAAAAATTGTCCACACCGGGATTCGAAACCACGCCGTCTCGTTCAGCTGCTAGCACGTGAACACGCTATCGCCTCCACCACGCTTACACGGTGAGCATGCTACTGCATTGCTTCATAAGCACGCTTCCGGTCAGTTGAACAATGTACTTTGGGGGCCCATTGCGACCCTTCTAATCATGCTATAAATATTTTCTTTGGCACAGGGGTTGGGGGCATGATACCCTATTTTGGAACCGAGTTTGAGATTTATAGCTTTATATTAAAGCAAGTTACGTGGTCTTGAAAATTGACCCGTACATACATATTTTATGTTATTTTTCATTCCATTATGCCTTCCTTAACGAAGAAAGATGATTGTTTTTATACAGAGAACACACTAGTCAGGCCAAACTTTTAAAAGTACTGTAAATAATATGAATAAATTAATTTTAATTGATTTTTTCTGTTTTTAAGCTCTGTTCTCACTTTTCCGAACTTAAAAAAATTGTTTTTCATATATAGTTCCTACTAAAATATAGAAAAACACATTAAATAAATAATATAATGTAAAATTAACAAAAGAAAAAGAAATAAACAAATTTCAAAAATTGTCCACACCGGGATTCGAAACCACGCCGTCTCGTTCATCTGCTAGCACGTGAACACGCTATCGCCTTCACCACGCTGACACGGTGAGCATGCTACTGCATTGCTTCATAAGCACGCTCCCGGTCAGTTGAACGATGTATTTGGGGACCCATTGCGACCCTTCTAATTAAGCTATAAATATTTTCTTTGGCACAGGGGTTGGGGGCATGATACCCTATTTTTGTACCGAGTTTGAGATTTATAGCTTTATATTAAAGCAAGTTACGTGGTCTTGAAAATTGACCCGTACATACCTATTTTACGTTATTTTTTATTCCATTATGCTTTCTTTAACGAAGAAAAATGATTGTTTTTATACTTAGAACACACTAGTCAGGCCAAACTTTTGAAAGTACTTTAAATAATATGAATAAATTAATTTTAATTGATTTTTTCTGATTTTTAAGCTCTGTTCTCACTTTTCCGAACTTAAAAAATTATTTTTCGTATATAGTTCCTTCTAAAATATAGAAAAACACATTAAATAAATAATATAATGTAAAATTAACAAAAGAAAAAAAAAACAAATTTTAAAAATTGTCCACACCGGGATTCGAAACCACGCCGTCTCGTTCAGCTGCTAGCACGTGAACACGCTATCGCCTCCACCACACGTACACGGTGAGCATGCTACTGCATTGCTTCATAAGCACGCTCCCGGTCAGTTGAACGATGTACTTTGGGGGCCAATTGCGACCCTTCTAATTAAGCTATAAATATTTTCTTTGGCACAGTGGTTGGGGGCATGATACCCCATTTTGGAACCGAGTTTGAGATTTATAGCTTTATATTTAAGCAAGTTACGTGGTCTTGAAAATTGACCCGTACTTACCTATTTTACGTTATTTTTTATTCCATTATGCCTTCTTTAACGAAGAAAGATGATTGTTTTTATACTTAGAACACACTAGTCAGGCCAAACTTTTGAAAGTACTGTAAATAATATGAATAAATTAATTTTAGTTGATTTTTTCTGTTTTTAAGCTCTGTTCTCACTTTTCCGAACTTAAAAAATTATTTTTCGTATATAGTTCCTTCTAAAATATAGAAAAACACATTAAATAAATAATATAATGTAAAATTAACAAATGAAAAAAAAAATAAAAAAATTTTAAAAATTGTCCACACCGGGATTCGAAACCACGCCGTCTCGTTCAGCTGCTAGCACGTGAACACGCTATCGCCTCCACCACGGTTACACGGTGAGCATGCTACTGCATTGCTTCATAAGCACGCTCCCGGTCAGTTGAGTGATGTACTTTGGGGGCCAATTGCGACCCTTCTAATTAAGCTATAAATATTTTCTTTGGCACAGTGGTTGGGGGCATGATACCCCATTTTGGTACCGAGTTTGAGATTTATAGCATTATATTATAGCAAGTTACGTGGTCTTGAAAATTGACCCGTATATACCTATTTTACGTTATTTTTTATTCCATTATGCCTTCTTTAACGAAGAAAGATTATTGTTTTTATACAGAGAACACACTAGTCAGGCCAAACTTTTGAAAGTACTGTAAATAATATGAATAAATTAATTTTAATTGATTTTTTCTGTTTTTAAGCTCTGTTCTCACTTTTCCGAACTTAAAAAAATTGTTTTTCATATATAGTTCCTACTAAAATATAGAAAAACACATTAAATAAATAATATAATGTAAAATTAACAAAAGAAAAAGAAATAAACAAATTTCAAAAATTGTCCACACCGGGATTCGAAACCACGCCGTCTCGTTCATCTGCTAGCACGTGAACACGCTATCGCCTTCACCACGCTGACACGGTGAGCATGCTACTGCATTGCTTCTTAAGCACGCTCCCGGTCAGTTGAACGATGTATTTGGGGACCCATTGCGACCCTTCTAATTAAGCTATAAATATTTTCTTTGGCACAGGGGTTGGGGGCATGATACCCTATTTTTGTACCGAGTTTGAGATTTATAGCTTTATATTAAAGCAAGTTACGTGGTCTTGAAAATTGACCCGTACATACCTATTTTACGTTATTTTTTATTCCATTATGCTTTCTTTAACGAAGAAAAATGATTGTTTTTATACTTAGAACACACTAGTCAGGCCAAACTTATGAAAGTACTTTAAATAATATGAATAAATTAATTTTAATTGATTTTTTCTGATTTTTAAGCTCTGTTCTCACTTTTCCGAACTTAAAAAATTATTTTTCGTATATAGTTCCTTCTAAAATATAGAAAAACACATTAAATAAATAATATAATGTAAAATTAACAAAAGAAAAAAAAAACAAATTTTAAAAATTGTCCACACCGGGATTCGAAACCACGCCGTCTCGTTCAGCTGCTAGCACGTGAACACGCTATCGCCTCCACCACACTTACACGGTGAGCATGCTACTGCATTGCTTCATAAGCACGCTCCCGGTCAGTTGAACGATGTACTTTGGGGGCCAATTGCGACCCTTCTAATTAAGCTATAAATATTTTCTTTGGCACAGGGGTTGGGGGCATGATACCCCATTTTGGTACCGAGTTTGAGATTTATAGCTTTATATTAAAGCAAGTTACGTGGTCTTGAAAATTGACCCGTACTTACCTATTTTACGTTATTTTTTATTCCCTTATGCCTTCTTGAACGAAGAAAGATGATTGTTTTTATACTTAGAACACACTAGTCAGGCCAAACTTTTGAAAGTACTGTAAATAATATGAATAAATTAATTTTAGTTGATTTTTTCTGTTTTTAAGCTCTGTTCTCACTTTTCCGAACTTAAAAAATTATTTTTCGTATATAGTTCCTTCTAAAATATAGAAAAACACATTAAATAAATAATATAATGTAAAATTAACAAATGAAAAAAAAAATAAAAAAATTTTAAAAATTGTCCACACCGGGATTCGAAACCACGCCGTCTCGTTCAGCTGCTAGCACGTGAACACGCTATCGCCTCCACCACGGTTACACGGTGAGCATGCTACTGCATTGCTTCATAAGCACGCTCCCGGTCAGTTGAGTGATGTACTTTAGGGGCCAATTGCGACCCTTCTAATTAAGCTATAAATATTTTCTTTGGCACAGTGGTTGGGGGCATGATACCCCATTTTGGTACCGAGTTTGAGATTTATAGCATTATATTATAGCAAGTTACGTGGTCTTGAAAATTGACCCGTATATACCTATTTTACGTTATTTTTTATTCCATTATGCCTTCTTTAACGAAGAAAGATTATTGTTTTTATACAGAGAACACACTAGTCAGGCCAAACTTTTGAAAGTACTGTAAATAATATGAATAAATTAATTTTAATTGATTTTTTCGGTATTTAAGCTCTGTTCTCACTTTTCCGAACTTAAAAAAATTATTTTTCGTATATAGTTCCTTCTAAAATATAGAAAAACACATTAAATAAATAATATAATGTAAAATTAACAAAAGAAAAAAAAATAAACAAATTTTAAAAATTGTCCACACTGGGATTCGAACCCGCACCGTCTCGCTCAGCTGCTATCACGCTATCCGTTCCACCACGATTACACGGTCAGCGAGCTACTTGATGGCTTCAAAAGCAATCTCGCGGTCAGTTTAACGATGTACTTTGGGGGCCCATTGCGACCCTTCTATTCAAGCTATAAATATTTTCTTTGGCACAGGGGTTGGGGGCATGATACCCTATTTTGGTACCGAGTTTGAGATTTATAGCTTTATATTAAAGCAAGTTACGTGGTCTTGAAAATTGACCCGTACATACCTATTTTAGATTATTTTTTATTCCATTATGCCTTCTTTAACGAAGAAAGATGATTGTTTTTATACAGAGAACACACTAGTCAGGCCAAACTTTTGAAAGTACTGTAAATAATATGAATAAAATAATTTTGATTGATTTTTTCTGTTTTTAAGCTCTGTTCTCACTTTTCCGAACTTAAAAAAATTATTTTTCGTATATAGTTCCTTCTAAAATATAGAAAAACACATTAAATAAATAATATAATGTAAAATTAACAAAAGAAAAAAAAAATTTTAAAAATTGTCCACACCGGGATTCGAAACCACGCGGTCTCGTTCAGCTGCTAGCACGTGAACACGCTATCGCCTTCACCACGCTGACACGGTGAGCATGCTACTGCATTGCTTCATAAGCACGCTCCCGGTCAGTTGAACGATGTATTTGGGGACCCATTGCGACCCTTCTAATTAAGCTATAAATATTTTCTTTGGCACAGGGGTTGGGGGCATGATACCCTATTTTTGTACCGAGTTTGAGATTTATAGCTTTATATTAAAGCAAGTTACGTGGTCTTGAAAATTGACCCGTACATACCTATTTTACGTTATTTTTTATTCCATTATGCTTTCTTTAACGAAGAAAAATGATTGTTTTTATACTTAGAACACACTAGTCAGGCCAAACTTTTGAAAGTACTTTAAATAATATGAATAAATTAATTTTAATTGATTTTTTCTGATTTTTAAGCTCTGTTCTCACTTTTCCGAACTTAAAAAATTATTTTTCGTATATAGTTCCTTCTAAAATATAGAAAAACACATTAAATAAATAATATAATGTAAAATTAACAAAAGAAAAAAAAAACAAATTTTAAAAATTGTCCACACCGGGATTCGAAACCACGCCGTCTCGTTCAGCTGCTAGCACGTGAACACGCTATCGCCTCCACCACACGTACACGGTGAGCATGCTACTGCATTGCTTCATAAGCACGCTCCCGGTCAGTTGAACGATGTACTTTGGGGGCCAATTGCGACCCTTCTAATTAAGCTATAAATATTTTCTTTGGCACAGGGGTTGGGGGCATGATACCCCATTTTGGTACCGAGTTTGAGATTTATAGCTTTATATTTAAGCAAGTTACGTGGTCTTGAAAATTGACCCGTACTTACCTATTTTACGTTATTTTTTATTCCATTATGCCTTCTTTAACGAAGAAAGATGATTGTTTTTATACTTAGAACACACTAGTCAGGCCAAACTTTTGAAAGTACTGTAAATAATATGAATAAATTAATTTTAGTTGATTTTTTCTGTTTTTAAGCTCTGTTCTCACTTTTCCGAACTTAAAAAATTATTTTTCGTATATAGTTCCTTCTAAAATATAGAAAAACACATTAAATAAATAATATAATGTAAAATTAACAAATGAAAAAAAAAATAAAAAAATTTTAAAAATTGTCCACACCGGGATTCGAAACCACGCCGTCTCGTTCAGCTGCTAGCACGTGAACACGCTATCGCCTCCACCACGGTTACACGGTGAGCATGCTACTGCATTGCTTCATAAGCACGCTCCCGGTCAGTTGAGTGATGTACTTTGGGGGCCAATTGCGACCCTTCTAATTAAGCTATAAATATTTTCTTTGGCACAGTGGTTGGGGGCATGATACCCCATTTTGGTACCGAGTTTGAGATTTATAGCATTATATTATAGCAAGTTACGTGGTCTTGAAAATTGACCCGTATATACCTATTTTACGTTATTTTTTATTCCATTATGCCTTCTTTAACGAAGAAAGATTATTGTTTTTATACAGAGAACACACTAGTCAGGCCAAACTTTTGAAAGTACTGTAAATAATATGAATAAATTAATTTTAATTGATTTTTTCTGTTTTTAAGCTCTGTTCTCACTTTTCCGAACTTAAAAAAATTGTTTTTCATATATAGTTCCTACTAAAATATAGAAAAACACATTAAATAAATAATATAATGTAAAATTAACAAAAGAAAAAGAAATAAACAAATTTCAAAAATTGTCCACACCGGGATTCGAAACCACGCCGTCTCGTTCATCTGCTAGCACGTGAACACGCTATCGCCTTCACCACGCTGACACGGTGAGCATGCTACTGCATTGCTTCTTAAGCACGCTCCCGGTCAGTTGAACGATGTATTTGGGGACCCATTGCGACCCTTCTAATTAAGCTATAAATATTTTCTTTGGCACAGGGGTTGGGGGCATGATACCCTATTTTTGTACCGAGTTTGAGATTTATAGCTTTATATTAAAGCAAGTTACGTGGTCTTGAAAATTGACCCGTACATACCTATTTTACGTTATTTTTTATTCCATTATGCTTTCTTTAACGAAGAAAAATGATTGTTTTTATACTTAGAACACACTAGTCAGGCCAAACTTATGAAAGTACTTTAAATAATATGAATAAATTAATTTTAATTGATTTTTTCTGATTTTTAAGCTCTGTTCTCACTTTTCCGAACTTAAAAAATTATTTTTCGTATATAGTTCCTTCTAAAATATAGAAAAACACATTAAATAAATAATATAATGTAAAATTAACAAAAGAAAAAAAAAACAAATTTTAAAAATTGTCCACACCGGGATTCGAAACCACGCCGTCTCGTTCAGCTGCTAGCACGTGAACACGCTATCGCCTCCACCACACTTACACGGTGAGCATGCTACTGCATTGCTTCATAAGCACGCTCCCGGTCAGTTGAACGATGTACTTTGGGGGCCAATTGCGACCCTTCTAATTAAGCTATAAATATTTTCTTTGGCACAGGGGTTGGGGGCATGATACCCCATTTTGGTACCGAGTTTGAGATTTATAGCTTTATATTAAAGCAAGTTACGTGGTCTTGAAAATTGACCCGTACTTACCTATTTTACGTTATTTTTTATTCCCTTATGCCTTCTTGAACGAAGAAAGATGATTGTTTTTATACTTAGAACACACTAGTCAGGCCAAACTTTTGAAAGTACTGTAAATAATATGAATAAATTAATTTTAGTTGATTTTTTCTGTTTTTAAGCTCTGTTCTCACTTTTCCGAACTTAAAAAATTATTTTTCGTATATAGTTCCTTCTAAAATATAGAAAAACACATTAAATAAATAATATAATGTAAAATTAACAAATGAAAAAAAAAATAAAAAAATTTTAAAAATTGTCCACACCGGGATTCGAAACCACGCCGTCTCGTTCAGCTGCTAGCACGTGAACACGCTATCGCCTCCACCACGGTTACACGGTGAGCATGCTACTGCATTGCTTCATAAGCACGCTCCCGGTCAGTTGAGTGATGTACTTTAGGGGCCAATTGCGACCCTTCTAATTAAGCTATAAATATTTTCTTTGGCACAGTGGTTGGGGGCATGATACCCCATTTTGGTACCGAGTTTGAGATTTATAGCATTATATTATAGCAAGTTACGTGGTCTTGAAAATTGACCCGTATATACCTATTTTACGTTATTTTTTATTCCATTATGCCTTCTTTAACGAAGAAAGATTATTGTTTTTATACAGAGAACACACTAGTCAGGCCAAACTTTTGAAAGTACTGTAAATAATATGAATAAATTAATTTTAATTGATTTTTTCGGTATTTAAGCTCTGTTCTCACTTTTCCGAACTTAAAAAAATTATTTTTCGTATATAGTTCCTTCTAAAATATAGAAAAACACATTAAATAAATAATATAATGTAAAATTAACAAAAGAAAAAAAAATAAACAAATTTTAAAAATTGTCCACACTGGGATTCGAACCCGCACCGTCTCGCTCAGCTGCTATCACGCTATCCGTTCCACCACGATTACACGGTCAGCGAGCTACTTGATGGCTTCAAAAGCAATCTCGCGGTCAGTTTAACGATGTACTTTGGGGGCCCATTGCGACCCTTCTATTCAAGCTATAAATATTTTCTTTGGCACAGGGGTTGGGGGCATGATACCCTATTTTGGTACCGAGTTTGAGATTTATAGCTTTATATTAAAGCAAGTTACGTGGTCTTGAAAATTGACCCGTACATACCTATTTTAGATTATTTTTTATTCCATTATGCCTTCTTTAACGAAGAAAGATGATTGTTTTTATACAGAGAACACACTAGTCAGGCCAAACTTTTGAAAGTACTGTAAATAATATGAATAAAATAATTTTGATTGATTTTTTCTGTTTTTAAGCTCTGTTCTCACTTTTCCGAACTTAAAAAAATTATTTTTCGTATATAGTTCCTTCTAAAATATAGAAAAACACATTAAATAAATAATATAATGTAAAATTAACAAAAGAAAAAAAAATAAACAAATTTTAAAAATTGTCCACACCGGGATTCGAAACCACGCCGTCTCGTTCAGCTGCTAGCACGTGAACACACTATCGCCTCCACCACGCTTACACGGTGAGCATGCTACTGCGTTGCTTCATAAGCACGCTCCCGGTCAGTTGAACGATGTACTTTGAGGGCCAATTGCGACCCTTCTAATTAAGTTATAAATATTTCCTTTAGCACAGGGGTTGGGGGCATGATACCCCATTTTGGTACCGAGTTTGAGATTTATAGCTTTATATTAAAGCAAGTTACTTGGTCTTGAAAATTGACCCGTACATACCTATTTTATGTAATTTTTTATTCCATTCTGCCTTCTTTAACGAAGAAAGATGATTGTTTTTATACAGAGAACACACTAGTCAGGCCAAACTTTCGAAAGTACTGTAAATAATATGAATAAATAAATTTTAATTGATTTTTTCTGTTTTTAAGCTCTGTTCTCACTTTTCCGAACTTAAAAAAATTATTTTTCATATATAGTTCCTACTAAAATATAGAAAAACACATTAAATAAATAATATAATGTAAAACTAACAAAAGAAAAAAAAATAAACATATTTTAAAAATTGTCCACACCGGGATTCGAAACCACGCCGTTTCATTCAGCTGCTAGCACGTGAACACGCTATCGCCTCCACCACGTTTACACGGTGAGCATGCTACTGCATTGCTTCATAAGCACGCTCCCGGTCAATTGAACGATGTACTTTGGGGGCCCATTGCGACCCTTCTAATAAAGCTATAAATATTTTCTTTGGCACAGGGGTTGGGGGCATGATACCCTATTTTGGTACCGAGTTTGAGATTTATAGCTTTATATTAAAGCAAGTTACGTGGTCTTGAAAATTGACCCGTACATACCTATTTTAGGTTATTTTTTATTCCATTATGCCTTCTTTAACGAAGAAAGATGATTGTTTTTATACAGAGAACACACTAGTCAGGCCAAACTTTTGAACGTACTGTAAATAATATGAATAAATTAATTTTAATTGATTTTTTCTGTTTTTAAGCTCTGTTCTCACTTTTCTGAACTTAAAAAAATTATTTTTCATATATAGTTCCTTCTAAAATATAGAAAAACACATTAAATAAATAATATAATGTAAAATTAACAAAAGAAAAAAAAATAAACAAATTTTTAAAAATTGTCCACACCGGGATTCGAAACCACGCGGTCTCGTTCAGCCGCTAGCACGTGAACACGCTATCGCCTTCACCACGCTGACACGGTGAGCATGCTACTGCATCGCTTCATAAGCACGCTCCCGGTCAGTTGAACGATGTACTTTGGGGACCCATTGCGACCCTTCTAATTTAGCTATAAATATTTTCTTTGGCACAGGGGTTGGGGGCATGATACCCTATTTTGGAACCGAGTTTGAGATTTATAGCTTTATATTAAAGCAAGTTACGTGGTCTTGAAAATTGACCCGTACATACATATTTTATGTTATTTTTCATTCCATTATGCCTTCCTTAACGAAGAAAGATGATTGTTTTTATACAGAGAACACACTAGTCAGGCCAAACTTTTAAAAGTACTGTAAATAATATGAATAAATTAATTTTAATTGATTTTTTCTGTTTTTAAGCTCTGTTCTCACTTTTCCGAACTTAAAAAATTATTTTTCGTATATAGTTCCTTCTAAAATATAGAAAAACACATTAAATAAATAATATAATGTAAAATTAACAAAAGAAAAAAAAAACAAATTTTAAAAATTGTCCACACCGGGATTCGAAACCACGCCGTCTCGTTCAGCTGCTAGCACGTGAACACGCTATCGCCTCCACCACACTTACACGGTGAGCATGCTACTGCATTGCTTCATAAGCACGCTCCCGGTCAGTTGAACGATGTACTTTGGGGGCCAATTGCGACCCTTCTAATTAAGCTATAAATATTTTCTTTGGCACAGGGGTTGGGGGCATGATACCCCATTTTGGTACCGAGTTTGAGATTTATAGCTTTATATTAAAGCAAGTTACGTGGTCTTGAAAATTGACCCGTACTTACCTATTTTACGTTATTTTTTATTCCATTATGCCTTCTTTAACGAAGAAAGATGATTGTTTTTATACTTAGAACACACTAGTCAGGCCAAACTTTTGAAAGTACTGTAAATAATATGAATAAATTAATTTTAGTTGATTTTTTCTGTTTTTAAGCTCTGTTCTCACTTTTCCGAACTTAAAAAATTATTTTTCGTATATAGTTCCTTCTAAAATATAGAAAAACACATTAAATAAATAATATAATGTAAAATTAACAAATGAAAAAAAAAATAAAAAAATTTTAAAAATTGTCCACACCGGGATTCGAAACCACGCCGTCTCGTTCAGCTGCTAGCACGTGAACACGCTATCGCCTCCACCACGGTTACACGGTGAGCATGCTACTGCATTGCTTCATAAGCACGCTCCCGGTCAGTTGAGTGATGTACTTTGGGGGCCAATTGCGACCCTTCTAATTAAGCTATAAATATTTTCTTTGGCACAGTGGTTGGGGGCATGATACCCCATTTTGGTACCGAGTTTGAGATTTATAGCATTATATTATAGCAAGTTACGTGGTCTTGAAAATTGACCCGTATATACCTATTTTACGTTATTTTTTATTCCATTATGCCTTCTTTAACGAAGAAAGATTATTGTTTTTATACAGAGAACACACTAGTCAGGCCAAACTTTTGAAAGTACTGTAAATAATATGAATAAATTAATTTTAATTGATTTTTTCGGTATTTAAGCTCTGTTCTCACTTTTCCGAACTTAAAAAAATTATTTTTCGTATATAGTTCCTTCTAAAATATAGAAAAACACATTAAATAAATAATATAATGTAAAATTAACAAAAGAAAAAAAAATAAACAAATTTTAAAAATTGTCCACACCGGGATTCGAAACCACGCCGTCTCGTTCAGCTGCTAGCACATGAACACGCTATCGCCTCCACCACGCTTACACGGTGAGCATGCTACTGCATTGCTTCATAAGCACGCTTCCGGTCAGTTGAACAATGTACTTTGGGGGCCCATTGCGACCCTTCTAATCATGCTATAAATATTTTCTTTGGCACAGGGGTTGGGGGCATGATACCCTATTTTGGTACCGAGTTTGAGATTTATAGCTTTATATTAAAGCAAGTTACGTGGTCTTGAAAATTGATCCGTACATACCTATTTTAGGTTATTTTTTATTCCATTATGCCTTCTTTAACGAAGAAAGATGATTGTTTTTATACAGAGAACACACTAATCAGGCCAAACTTTTGAAAGTACTGTAAATAATATGAATAAATTAATTTTAATTCATTTTTTCTGTTTTTAAGCTCTGTTCTCACTTTTCCGAACTTAAAAAAATTATTTTTCGTATATAGTTCCTTCTAAAATATAGAAAAACACATTAAATAAATAATATAATGTAAAATTAACAAAAGAAAAAAAAATAAACAAATTTTAAAAATTGTCCACACCGGGATTCGAAACCACGCCGTCTCATTCAGCTGCTAGCACGTGAACACACTATCGCCTCCACCACGCTTACACGGTGAGCATGCTACTGCATTGCTTCATAAGCACGCTCCCGGTCAGTTGAACGATGTACTTTGGGGGCCCATTGCGACCCTTCTAATAAAGCTATAAATATTTTCTTTGGCACAGGGGTTGGGGGCATGATACCCTATTTTGGTGCCGAGTTTGAGATTTATAGCTTTATATTAAAGCAAGTTACCTGGTCTTGAAAATTGACCCGTACATACCTATTTTATGTTATTTTTTATTCCATTATGCCTTCTTAAACGAAGATAGATGATTGTTTTTATACAGAGAACACACTCCCTGCAAAAAATGACCAATAGAAATCAATAAAAAAAAATGTATTGATCTGTACGGGGAAATGGAACACTGATATCAGTAGAGTAGATCAGTACAGTGGACTGGTCATGAAGTATTGATATCAGTAGAGTAGGCCAATATATTGTATTGATCTATATCAGTAGAATGGACTGATATCAGTAGAATGGACTGGTCTGTATGGGGAAATGGAACACTGATATCAGTTGAATGGACTGGTCTGTACGGGGAAATGGAACATTGATATCAGTAGAATGGACTGGTCTGTACGGGGAAATGGAACATTGATATCAGTAGATTGGACTGGTCTGTACGGGGAAATGGAACATTGATATCAGTAGAATGGACTGGTCTGTACGGGGAAATGGAACATTGATATCAGTAGAATGGACTGGTCTGTACGGGGAAATGGAACACTGATATCAGTAGAATAGACTGGTCTGTACGGGGAAATGGAACAATGATATCAGTAGAATAGACTGGTCTGTACGGGGAAATGGAACACTGATATCAGTAGAATGGACTGTTCTGTACTGGGAAATGAAACATTTATAACAGTAGAATGGACTGGTCCGTACAAAGAAATGAGATACTGACATCAGAAAAATGAACTGGTCTAAATTAGGGAAAACAACATTGATGTAAAAATATTAGATAGGTTTAAACAGGAAAATGCAACATTGTTTTGCATCTTTTATATGCAAGATTAAGTTTAATTTGGCAGTACATGATCCAATACAAAGCAGATAATGACCATGATATAGTAAATTTTCTACTGGCTGCAGCCAGTAGAAAAGTGGAAGGAATAACAAATTATATTTTAAAAAACATTCTTCTTTAGACATACACTATGCTAGTTTTAAAGTTAACTTTAATTTCCTTTTTATATTCCCATGTAATTTTAAATATAAATTATTAAATAATATTCTATTGCTTCGTATAACTATAAAAAGAAACTTAAAATGTGAATTCAAGAGGGTATCCCATTGGAAACAAATCCTGGTATAAAAAAAAATAATTCCGGGGTATGAAACACCAGTTCCAGTATAATACTGGATCGGGAATTACACAAGACTCAGCGTTTCATCAGCCGGTATCATATTTGCTCTGAAATGATACAAAATCATATATCATACAGAAACATTATTTTATTGACCTGGCCTGACTAAAATAACCAAAAGCATGGCTAAAATAAACAAGTCAACTTATTGTCGTTTCAAGACCCCATTGTGTTGGGTATAGCATTCTGGTAGTAAAAAGTTTCAATATTTAAGAAAGAAAAAAAATGTCAGAAAACTCTTAAAGTATATCATAGGCTTTTAATCATTATACACACGAATGATATACCTATTTATTTGATTTTTTATCTATACATAGCTTGAGCTAAGCATTTGTCATCAAACCAAATACGATGAAACTGTAAATTTGGCAAAAAAATTGATATTTTGAAGAAAGTATTGGCGGATGCCATTTTCGAACAAAAGGAAAAATTTATTTTCTCCTCGATCCCGGGGGGAAATGGTCAAAAGGAATTTTTTTTATTCAGTTACAGTAAATAAGTGGTAGCAAGATGCAGACTATTTTGGCAGAAAATATATTTTCTCATGGCAATAACATATGCACTAACGTGATAACACATAACATAGTGTTGATTCAGGCTTATCTTTATATTACTGCACTAATCTAATAAGTTGGCAAAAATTAACCTCAACCTACTCCTATTCCCCCCCCCAAAACACGATAAAACATCTGCAATTTTCAATCTCCCCCCCATTCATTGCTCATTTTCCTCCCCAACAGCAAAATGACAATTTTTCAATGACAAATACATCAAATTTGTATTTTTATAAAATAATTCAATTTATAATAAATTTATATTTTGCTTAAAAGTTTCCTACTGAAAATAATGAATCATAAAAAATTGTTAAGATCTGCCATTGGCTTAGAATTTTAAAATCTGGCTAATAATTTTAAATCTTTAGCATGGGCAATGAATATATAGATAGTAATATCACAATTAAAGGTCAGTAAAGAAAAAGAGCAGGTAAACAAAGAAAACACAACACCAGCAGCAAAATTATAATGGTAATCATTCCTAATACAATGGTAAATTAACCAGTAAGAATAACCTAAACCAAATTTAGAAAAATTATAGTTTAAAATGAAATAAAATTAGCAGTATAATGAGAAAGTAATAAAACATCATAGTAAAAGGAGATAACATAGATAAATTTGCTACACACAGTGAAACGACTTTAAGTCCATTTTATCTGAAGAGATGGCAAGACTTGTTTAATGTAGGTATTTATAAAAAAGTCCATATGTTTCGTAAAGAACTTCTAAATTAAAACATTTTTTTAATTTTGAAAAAACCAAATTCAACATTTTTTTAAAAATTTTTACTAGGTAACACTAGTTAACTAAAAAACTTGCCGGGGGAGGTACATGGGCAAGCATAACAAAGGAGGCCTGACCAAATCTTTCCCACAGCATACACACCAGGCACATTCTTTATATTTTAGTCTATTTCTCTCACAATGGTGGAGAAGATTTGGTTGTAGGGGAGAGTAAAAGCAAATGGATCAGCTTTATCATTTCCAGGAATGTCGCAATGGCTCAGAGAATAGAGAGTTTGGCTTTCAACGGCATGAATCTGGTTCGAATCTTAACAATTGCTGGTAAATATGCATTCTCCATTCGGTTTGCTCTGACCAGAGTGCTAATGTAAAATACTCTCAGTGGTAGACGGATCATGGGTTTGAGTCCCTTTGATGCCAGACTAACCGTGTCAGGTTTGAGTGGTTTTCTTCTCAATGTAACCCAAATACTGGTTAGTTCCATCAAAACTTCTTCTAATACTTGGTCCAGGAGTTCCCTTGTCTACTGGATTAGGTTCAAAATTAGAAGGCTACGGAGTTGAGCATTAGAAACTGTCAACTCCAAAATAAATGTTGCATTCCATCAAACTCAAAAGTTGGCCAGCGTAGTTTTGTCAAGTATTCAGCTCGGCTGGAAAATTTAAAACAGAACGTATCAATGTAAGAGTATTTTAATTGAAAAAGTTGCTAAAAGTTTTCATCACAATGTACACAAATACATTCATGAAGATTTTATTACATTAAGAATAGGTTTAGCCAGAGTAATTTCTAAATGTAATATTATTGATAATCTTATTTAAAGAAACAAAAACAAAAAAACAAAAAAAAATTTAAATCAAGCTAAGCTTAAATACATAAAAAAGTGTAAGGATCTTCTTTAACACATAATAAAACTGGAGTAAACAAAGAAAATTTAAATGTATATAGAAAAGTAATTATTTATAAAAATAATTAGTTATTTATAAAAATAACTACTTAGAAAAATAATTATTATTTATAAAAATATTTAATACTTTCATTTACTTGAACACAGCAAACCAGAGCGTACCAAAAAAACTATAAACCATTTAGTTATACTAATAATACAAATTTAATATAATTAATAAATTATACTAATAATATAAATTTAAGATTACACGAACATTAAATTGTCTTTCAGAGAGTAGAAAAAAATAACACTGAATTAAGTTTTTACACATATCTTTACCTTAAAATCAATATTATTTTTTTCTAAATATTCTTAACAAAATTGCTTTACTTCATATTTTTTGGCTAGAGTTCAGGAAAAGCATTAGTTATAGATTAATAAAAGTTATTTGATAATGTAATGCTATGTAACACAGGTAAGGTAGCAATTACAATAAAATAAATAAGGGTTTCTTAAAAATTATTATCATTGACGCTGAATTAGAAAGTTTTACTAGGTAGCTTTTTGCAGCACGTAAACATGGAATATAAAGTGTTGAGCACTGAATATGTACATTGATAATATTGTGCTTGTATTGATAATATTGTGTACACTGATACATTGATAATATTGTATTGATAATTGTTAAGCATTGAATATAAGTACCAAATATTTCTTTTATAAAGTATTCAGTATATATCGAGAAAGCATTAAGAATTTATCTTGAAAATGCCATTGGCGCAACAGCGATTCTGTATATCCAATCCATTCGTGATCAGATAAATGATATGCAAAGAACTTTTTTATTTCTTATTTATAGTTATTGATAACAAAATTATGTGAATTATACTGCACTGGTTAGCAATACTATTTTCATTTAATATTTTTAAAAAGCTCAAGCTGTGAAGTATTTTTCATTATTATATTCTAAACATAGAGCAAGGTACTCATCAACGCCATCACTCAAACATGACCAAACATCCAATTTCAAGGGCTTTATTTTTTAACGGCCACCGTTGGAATGCCATGTAATTTTGATACTGGTCAGATAAAGTGGACTCCACTTGAGCTAGCTCTTTTCAATCTTCAGCACGATAACCAATGAAAGAACTTTCAGCCGTGGCAGATTTTATATGCACCTTGCTGCGTATACACATCAGTTGTATTGCTGTACATTGCCAGGATCAAACTCATTACCCTTGTTCTCTAATAAGCACTGTGAAAGACATTTTAACCAGCTGTGCCACAAGAGCACCCTGGAGCAAGCTACTAACCCTTCTTAAAAATCAAATAAATTTTACTTTGAAATGTTAAAATTTTTAAAAGGAAATTTTTCAGCTGTAAATAATTATATATCCCATGTTATCTATTTTCAATCATAAATTCAGAACTAAAATTAGAAATTTTAAACTTAAAACTGTGATGTTAGAATAAAACATTTTTAAACATTACTTCTACAAAATTAATAATTACTAATTCAAAATCTATAAATCATTAGAACATTGTTTTTTTCTTTCATGCGCACACCATATTTAACATATAAATAAAGCATAATCTTTTTTTTTTTTCTTCAGGTTTATATCAACTGTAAGTTTAGAATGTCAATTGTTTTTTAAAATAGCTAGTGAATAGTATACTTTTCATAATTATAATAAAATTTCGAAAACATTCTTTGTTGTTTTTTAAATTATTCAATTATTCTCTGAGAGAATTTCTGTGATAGCTCTTGATTATAAACTAAGATAAACAAAAAAGCAAATTGGTTTATTCAAATAAAAATGATTTCTTATTCATACCAATCGCCACATTGAAAACCTCATACAAAAGTATGACAAACACTGCAGAACAAATAAAGAGCATTTTAAAAACATTCTTCTTAATATTATAATGCTAAAACATAAATGATACAACTACAACAGAAATGTAAACATCATGATTAGGGTTAGCTCCCTCGCTTAAACATTTTTATAAGATTTGTAGCAGTAATAATTCATCAATAATAATGGAAATATATTAATAAGAAAGATGCCATCGTTAAGTGGGAATAAATATAAAAATAAGATATAAACATAAGTTTTAAAACTTACCGAATTTAAACATTTATAACATAACCCACGCTACATTAGGCCGGGATGTAAACAAAATTGCTTCAATCGGTGGAGTGGGTGGGTGGTAGGCGAGAGGACAGGAAACGGAAGCAGGGCTGCTGAGTCATAGCCTAAAAAATTCTGTTCAGAGGCTTTTTCTTTGATTAAAAGGCTTGTTAATTTTCAGTAAGTGAATTAACTGTACGCTTAAAGCATTTGTGAACGAAAACAGTTCATACAGCTTTATAATGAGTAAAGATATAACATATGTACTTTAAAACGAAATTAATGAACACAAATTTTAAAAATTCGTATAATTAAACTTGCTTTGTTAATGTGAATGCTACACGCAACTTTCACACCAATTAATGAAAAAATAAAACTAATAACTACTGTAAATATGTGATCGTTTTCTTAATCAGGTATATCAAATTAATATAAACTAAAAATTTGAATCTAGGAGAGTGAATTGGTTATACATTCAACTTGGAAAAATTTCTAATCATTCAAATTTTAATAATGGGAGAGTTTTTGATTGTTGATAAAAATTGATCTGATTGGTATATTGAATTCTTTAGATACCAGTTGATGTTTGACAAAATATGTTAAATGAAACATTTAAAATAGAAGTTAAACAAAACATTTTCTTTTCAATCTCATTATTTTGTATGTTTCGTGAAAGAACGAAAAAAAAAAAGAAAGGCAGAAAACCTTTAAAATATATACTTTTAATTGGAGAATTATTGAAATTCTCTTAGAAATAATAAGAAACTAAGATCTGATCATTAACGAAAATATCACAAGACGAATTTTGAGTGAACTGAAAAAAATCTTAAGAAATCTTTGTTTAAACTTAATTCACCTTAAAGATATTCAAAATGTTTTCAAAAATTCTTTTGGAGATAGAGTTAAATCTTGAAAATCTTAAGATTATTTTTAGTAGGGAGGTGTCAAAAAAAAAATCTGTTGATATCAGTTCATATATTGATAAAACAAGTAGAATACATAACTGATCAACATCTATTCATACAAGTACCCTACTGATGTCAGTAGACATCAGTTGAAGTGGGAAATACAGACAAGTATATACCAATAGAGTACCTACTGATTAATATCTATTGATACCAATACACTGCTGATATCAGTTGAAATATCAATAGAAGCAAATACAGGCCAATAAAATTCTATTGATCAATATATATTGATGCCAGTACACTACTGATATCAGTTGAAATGTCAATAGGAACAAGTACAGACCAATAGAATACCCTACTGTTCAGCATCTATTGATACCAATACACTACTGATATCAGTTGACATCAGTTGAAATGTCAATCGAAACAAGTACAGACCAATAGGAATTTATTGATATCAATAAATGTTTTTATTGATTTCTATTGGTCATTTTTTGTAGGGTAGTCAGGCCAAACTTTTGAAAGTACTGTAAATAATATGAATAAATTAATTTTAATTGATTTTTTCTGTATTTAAGCTCTGTTCTCACTTTTCCGAACTTAAAAAAATTATTTTTCGTATATAGTTCCTTCTAAAATATAGAAAAACACATTAAATAAATAATATAATGTAAAATTAACAAAAGAAAAAAAAATTAACAAATTTCAAAAATTGTCCACACCGGGATTCGAAACCACGCCGTCTCGTTCAGCTGCTAGCACGTGAACACGCTATCGCCTCCACCACGCTTACACGGTGAGCATGCTACTGCATTGCTTCATAAGCACGCTCCCGGTCAGTTGAACGATGTACTTTGGGGGCCCATTGCGACCCTTCTAATCAAGCTATAAATATTTTCTTTGGCACAGGGGTTGGGGGCATGATACCCTATTTTGGTACCGAGTTTGAGATTTATAGCTTTATATTAAAGCAAGTTACGTGGTCTTGAAAATTGACCCGTACATACCTATTTTAGATTATTTTTTATTCCATTATGCCTTCTTTAACGAAGAAAGATGATTGTTTTTATACAGAGAACACACTAGTCAGGCCAAACTTTTGAAAGTACTGTAAATAATATGAATAAAATAATTTTGATTGATTTTTTCTGTTTTTAAGGTCTGTTCTCACTTTTCCGAACTTAAAAAAATTATTTTTCGTATATAGTTCCTTCTAAAATATAGAAAAACACATTAAATAAATAATATAATGTAAAATTAACAAAAGAAAAAAAAATAAACATATTTTAAAAATTGTCCACACCGGGATTCGAAACCACGCCGTTTCATTCAGCTGCTAGCACGTGAACACGCTATCGCCTCCACCACGTTTACACGGTGAGCATGCTACTGCATTGCTTCATAAGCACGCTCCCGGTCAGTTGAACGATGTACTTTGGGGGCCCATTGCGACCCTTCTAATAAAGCTATAAATATTTTCTTTGGCACAGGGGTTGGGGGCATGATACCCTATTTTGGTACCGAGTTTGAGATTTATAGCTTTATATTAAAGCAAGTTACGTGGTCTTGAAAATTGACCCGTACATACCTATTTTAGATTATTTTTTATTCCATTATGCCTTCTTTAACGAAGAAAGATGATTGTTTTTATACAGAGAACACACTAGTCAGGCCAAACTTTTGAAAGTACTGTAAATAATATGAATAAAATAATTTTGATTGATTTTTTCTGTTTTTAAGCTCTGTTCTCACTTTTCCGAACTTAAAAAAATTATTTTTCGTATATAGTTCCTTCTAAAATATAGAAAAACACATTAAATAAATAATATAATGTAAAATTAACAAAAGAAAAAAAAATAAACATATTTTAAAAATTGTCCACACCGGGATTCGAAACCACGCCGTTTCATTCAGCTGCTAGCACGTGAACACGCTATCGCCTCCACCACGTTTGCACGGTGAGCATGCTACTGCATTGCTTCATAAGCACGCTCCCGGTCAGTTGAACGATGTACTTTGGGGGCCCATTGCGACCCTTCTAATAAAGCTATAAATATTTTCTTTGGCACAGGGGTTGGGGGCATGATACCCTATTTTGGTACCGAGTTTGAGATTTATAGCTTTATATTAAAGCAAGTTACGTGGTCTTGAAAATTGACCCGTACATACCTATTTTAGGTTATTTTTTATTCCATTATGCCTTCTTTAACGAAGAAAGATGATTGTTTTTATACAGAGAACACACTAATCAGGCCAAACTTTTGAAAGTACTGTAAATAATATGAATAAATTAATTTTAATTCATTTTTTCTGTTTTTAAGCTCTGTTCTCACTTTTCCGAACTTAAAAAAATTATTTTTCGTATATAGTTCCTTCTAAAATATAGAAAAACACATTAAATAAATAATATAATGTAAAATTAACAAAAGAAAAAAAAAATAAACAAATTTTAAAAATTGTCCACACCGGGATTCGAAACCACGCCGTCTCATTCAGCTGATAGCACGTGAACACACTATCGCCTCCACCACGCTTACACGGTGAGCATGCTACTGCGTTGCTTCATAAGCACGCTCCCGGTCAGTTGAACGATGTACTTTGGGGGCCAATTGCGACCCTTCTAATTAAGCTATAAATATTTTCTTTGGCACAGTGGTTGGGGGCATGATACCCCATTTTGGTACCGAGTTTGAGATTTATAGCATTATATTATAGCAAGTTACGTGGTCTTGAAAATTGACCCGTATATACCTATTTTACGTTATTTTTTATTCCATTATGCCTTCTTTAAAAAAGAAAGATGATTGTTTTTATACTTAGAACACACTAGTCAGGCCAAACTTTTGAACGTACTGTAAATAATATGAATAAATTAATTTTAATTGATTTTTTCTGTTTTTAAGCTCTGTTCTCACTTTTCTGAACTTAAAAAAATTATTTTTCATATATAGTTCCTTCTAAAATATAGAAAAACACATTAAATAAATAATATAATGTAAAATTAACAAAAGAAAAAAAAATAAACAAATTTTTAAAAATTGTCCACACCGGGATTCGAAACCACGCGGTCTCGTTCAGCCGCTAGCACGTGAACACGCTATCGCCTTCACCACGCTGACACGGTGAGCATGCTACTGCATCGCTTCATAAGCACGCTCCCGGTCAGTTGAACGATGTACTTTGGGGACCCATTGCGACCCTTCTAATTAAGCTATAAATATTTTCTTTGGCACAGGGGTTGGGGGCATGATACCCTATTTTGGAACCGAGTTTGAGATTTATAGCTTTATATTAAAGCAAGTTACGTGGTCTTGAAAATTGACCCGTACATACATATTTTATGTTATTTTTCATTCCATTATGCCTTCCTTAACGAAGAAAGATGATTGTTTTTATACAGAGAACACGCTAGTCAGGCCAAACTTTTAAAAGTACTGTAAATAATATGAATAAATTAATTTTAATTGATTTTTTCTGTTTTTAAGCTCTGTTCTCACTTTTCCGAACTTAAAAAAATTGTTTTTCATATATAGTTCCTACTAAAATATAGAAAAACACATTAAATAAATAATATAATGTAAAATTAACAAAAGAAAAAGAAATAAACAAATTTCAAAAATTGTCCACACCGGGATTCGAAACCACGCCGTCTCGTTCATCTGCTAGCACGTGAACACGCTATCGCCTTCACCACGCTGACACGGTGAGCATGCTACTGCATTGCTTCATAAGCACGCTCCCGGTCAGTTGAACGATGTACTTTGGGGACCCATTGCGACCCTTCTAATTAAGCTATAAATATTTTCTTTGGCACAGGGGTTGGGGGCATGATACCCTATTTTGGTACCGAGTTTGAGATTTATAGCTTTATATTAAAGCAAGTTACGTGGTCTTGAAAATTGACCCGTACATACCTATTTTACGTTATTTTTTATTCCATTATGCTTTCTTTAACGAAGAAAAATGATTGTTTTTATACTTAGAACACACTAGTCAGGCCAAACTTTTGAAAGTACTTTAAATAATATGAATAAATTAATTTTAATTGATTTTTTCTGATTTTTAAGCTCTGTTCTCACTTTTCCGAACTTAAAAAATTATTTTTCGTATATAGTTCCTTCTAAAATATAGAAAAACACATTAAATAAATAATATAATGTAAAATTAACAAAAGAAAAAAAAAAAAAAATTTTAAAAATTGTCCACACCGGGATTCGAAACCACGCCGTCTCGTTCAGCTGCTAGCACGTGAACACGCTATCGCCTCCACCACACTTACACGGTGAGCATGCTACTGCATTGCTTCATAAGCACGCTCCCGGTCAGTTGAACGATGTACTTTGGGGGCCAATTGCGACCCTTCTAATTAAGCTATAAATATTTTCTTTGGCACAGGGGTTCGGGGCATGATACCCCATTTTGGTACCGAGTTTGAGATTTATAGCTTTATATTAAAGCAAGTTACGTGGTCTTGAAAATTGACCCGTACATACCTATTTTAGGTTATTTTTTATTCCATTATGCCTTCTTTAACGAAGAAAGATGATTGTTTTTATACAGAGAACACACTAATCAGGCCAAACTTTTGAAAGTACTGTAAATAATATGAATAAATTAATTTTAATTCATTTTTTCTGTTTTTAAGCTCTGTTCTCACTTTTCCGAACTTAAAAAAATTATTTTTCGTATATAGTTCCTTCTAAAATATAGAAAAACACATTAAATAAATAATATAATGTAAAATTAACAAAAGAAAAAAAAATAAACAAATTTTAAAAATTGTCCACATCGGGATTCGAAACCACGCCGTCTCATTCAGCTGCTAGCACGTGAACACACTATCGCCTCCACCACGCTTACACGGTGAGCATGCTACTGCGTTGCTTCATAAGCACGCTCCCGGTCAGTTGAACGATGTACTTTGGGGGCCAATTGCGACCCTTCTAATTAAGTTATAAATATTTCCTTTAGCACAGGGGTTGGGGGCATGATACCCCATTTTGGTACCGAGTTTGAGATTTATAGCTTTATATTAAAGCAAGTTACTTGGTCTTGAAAATTGACCCGTACATACCTATTTTATGTAATTTTTTATTCCATTCTGCCTTATTTAACGAAGAAAGATGATTGTTTTTATACAGAGAACACACTAGTCAGGCCAAACTTTCGAAAGTACTGTAAATAATATGAATAAATAATTTTTAATTGATTTTTTCTGTTTTTAAGCTCTGTTCTCACTTTTCCGAACTTAAAAAAATTATTTTTCATATATAGTTCCTACTAAAATATAGAAAAACACATTAAATAAATAATATAATGTAAAATTAACAAAAGAAAAAAAAATAAACAAATTTTAAAAATTGTCCACACCGGGATTCGAAACCACGCCGTCTCGTTCAGCTGCTAGCACGTGAACACGCTATCGCCTCCACCACGTTTACACGGTGAGCATGCTACTGCATTGCTTCATAAGCACGCTCCCGGTCAGTTGAACGATGTACTTTGGGGGCCTATTGCGACCCTTCTAATAAAGCTATAAATATTTTCTTTGGCACAGGGGTTGGGGGCATGATACCCTATTTTGGTGCCGAGTTTGAGATTTATAGCTTTATATTAAAGCAAGTTACCTGGTCTTGAAAATTGACCCGTACATACCTATTTTATGTTATTTTTTATTCCATTATGCCTTCTTAAACGAAGATAGATGATTGTTTTTATACAGAGAACACACTAGTCAGGCCAAACTTTTGAAAGTACTGTAAATAATATGAATAAATTAATTTTAATTGATTTTTTCTGTATTTAAGCTCTGTTCTCACTTTTCCGAACTTAAAAAAATTATTTTTCGTATATAGTTCCTTCTAAAATATAGAAAAACACATTAAATAAATAATATAATGTAAAATTAACAAAAGAAAAAAAAATAAACAAATTTTAAAAATTGTCCACACCGGGATTCGAAACCACGCCGTCTCGTTCAGCTGCTAGCACGTTGAACACGCTATCGCCTCCACCACGCTTACACGGTGAGCATGCTACTGCATTGCTTCATAAGCACGCTCCCGGTCAGTTGAACGATGTACTTTGGGGGCCCATTGCGACCCTTCTAATCAAGCTATAAATATTTTCTTTGGCACAGGGGTTGGGGGGATGATACCCTATTTTGGTACCGAGTTTGAGATTTATAGCTTTATATTAAAGCAAGTTACGTGGTCTTGAAAATTGACCCGTACATACATATTTTATGTTATTTTTCATTCCATTATGCCTTCCTTAACGAAGAAAGATGATTGTTTTTATACAGAGAACACACTAGTCAGGCCAAACTTTTAAAAGTACTGTAAATAATATGAATAAATTAATTTTAAGGGGACACTTCAGGTTAAAAATGATTTTTTTTAAATATCAACCAATTTTAATGAAATTTTCATAGATTGTGAATAAAGCATTTAGAAAGATATTCCCAAAATTTGAAGCAAAAATATTAATTTGTTGAAAAGTTATAATGTTATTAATAATTAATCCGCAAGTTAAATTACAAAATGTTACAATATTTCAAAATGTTCCTTGCGCATGAGTTTTTATCATAGTAGTTTGAAATTCATTTATATTACAGTTTGAATAAGTATAAATAAAATTGGATATGTTTGAACAACTTAGCACTTAATTTTAAACAAATAAAAAATCAAAATATCATAACCTTTATATAATTTTTAAAAATTTAAATTTAAATAACAATTTAACGTAATTTAAAAAATATTCAGTGTATATTCAGCTTTTATTTATATCACATTGGTTACAGAACATTATACTAATCATTTATATAAAGAAAAAAATAAGATTTATTCAAAACTCATGCGCAAGGAACATTTGGAAGTTTGAATATTATCGTAAAAAACAACATTGAGAAAAACAGTTTAACAATAAAAACACACATAGAAAAATTTATTTCATAATATATGTGAAATAAAAAATAAGCATAAGAAAATATGAACTGTTTTAAACAATATAAATAAAAATTAGATTGAATTTAATGCTTTTTAGATAAAAAAAATGTTTATCACAAGATGTAATGTTGACAAAAGTTCATACACCTTTTTTTAATCTTTTTGTATATAAGATTTAAAATGCTCCAGCTGCATATGTACTGTTTACATTTTTTATTTGTTTTTGTTTATATTTTTTGTTGTTACATAACTTTTTATAACTATCTGAAGATTTTCTCTTCATATGATAGCTGCGCCTACCATCGCGGATCTTTGCATTGGTCAAAGACGCAGAATTTACATCGCCTTTACGTAGAGCTAAAGTCCTTTCACACCCAAAGTTGTATTCACTAACTGCTAATGATACGGCATAATCAAGTCTTTTTTTAGAAATGAAGACATCTTTGGGGCACTTATTCCATATCACGGAATGGAGGCTCTCATTGGCGTTTTGTGTTTTTCCCGATATACAGCGCTGCATAAGCTCATTTGAAGCAAGTCGCTGATATACCGGGAGGATTTTTTCTACAACAACTTCAGATAATTTCGTTTTCATCAGCTCATGGCTTTGAGGCTTTTCACCTCGAGCTAGAGCCCTTTGGTAGAAACACCATGAACTTTCGCCCTTGGGGCATCTAGTATGCTGCGGCTTTTTATCACTGGACATACAGTGATAAAGCGAAGCAAATACAGCAGACTTCATCGAATCAACATTCGGAATGTTATCCTTTATCGCTTTGCGATAATAGTTTTGTAGCTTCATGATAGTTTGCTCAGTTAAGCTACCTTTCTTTCGTCCACCGAGAGTCACCCCTTTGACCCTCCACTCCTTCACTTTGTTCCTCAAACCAGTTCCTAATCTTTTGGAAACATGGTTGAGGCACTCTTCTTTTTGAATTACATAGTCATCGCCATATATTTTCAGTTGATTTAGGGTAGTAAATGTTTTAGAATCACCGTCACTTAAAATTGTCGAGTAACGCATTCCACAGAATTCAGTTGATCGCTTCCACATGGCCACTGCAGCGGCAACCTCCATGTTTCCAGACGGTCCGTCGAAATTTTTTTGGCACATCGATTTATGGCCCTCATGCCAAATAAAAAATTCTGGACTCGTTTCGTTCAAGTCTCGTGCTGCATTGATGCATTCTGGGCAATATTTCGACAAAATCTCATAGTCTAATACTAAATTCGTCAAAGAGTCAATTACAATACCAATTCCATAATGAGAGGTGTGTCCACGCTTCTGCCACGTGCCATCAAAAGAGACTGTAATATCTGGAACTGTTCTACTTGAATCATTTTCTAAACTCATATGTGCCTTTCGCACTGTTTCATGGGACAGTTTCCAAACATTCTTTTTAAAATTTTCATTTTCTTCACTCAATTGGTTGAAACATGTTGAGAAAGTGGAAGAATTCATTGTCGATGTACCCATGTGCATGGAAAATGTTTCCATGGCTGAATGGCCCTTGCCAAAAGAAAGGAAAGAGTTCACAATCTGCCTGTTGACATCAAATTTTTTGGTGCATGGTTGGCGCTGACTCGAAAAAGTTGAACCAAAACTTTTCAAACACAGCGTACAAAACACTTCCAACTTTACAGCATATCCAAAGGTATCTAGAGCACGAACATCCAGAAATCCTGCTCCACACTTATCACAAGACAAATTACGGAGCAATGGTGCAAAGGTTGATTTACTCATGATAATGTAATCATTTGTAACACTAGGGGTGATGCTGTTACTATCCATATTAGTAACACTCTTATCAGGTACAACAGAATTTTCAGAAACAGACACATCAGGGTTTACATCCACATTAGAATCATCAGCATAAGAAACATCAGCGTTGGAAATATTAGAAACAGCAGCATTGGAAACATCACAATTAGACACTGGGGCAGATGCAGAAGTAGCTTTCATTGCTGCACTTCTTGCTTTGTCCTTTTTAGTTTGCCTTCTCTTAGGCTTTCTCCAACGGGAGCATGCGCTATGCATTCTTAAAAATTATCAATAAAAAAAAACGGAAACAAAAAGACTAATAATAAAACAAATAACAATAACGTAATAAAATAATAGTTCTGAAAAGAACTGTTGTGTTATGTTTTAGAAGCGAACAAAAAGACGATGAAACGAAAATAACTATCACTCGTTGAAATATCAAACAATGTGTAAACAAACATAAAGTAGAAGTTAAAGTAATTCCATATGTTGCCAATTAAATTTATCATAAATTTAGCTTTTTTAATAATTATGAGGCCTATCAACCAGAAATCGAAAAACAGAACCGAGACTTGAGAAATGGAGTGGAAAGATGCTGTTTACATGTTTGACGGCCATTCGAGTGGGCGTGGCACCTTGTTTACAAATCTTGAAATGCTTATAACTTTGCAAAAAATGACTGAAATTGAAAATTTTTTTTTTTAAATTGTAGCTAGATATAACTATTATTTTTTAAAACAAAAATTGAAAAAAGTATAATTTGGTCGATTTTTGGGTTTTTCATCGTGAAGTGTCCCCTTAATTGATTTTTTCTGTTTTTAAGCTCTGTTCTCACTTTTCCGAACTTAAAAAAATTGTTTTTCATATATAGTTCCTACTAAAATATAGAAAAACACATTAAATAAATAATATAATGTAAAATTAACAAAAGAAAAAGAAATAAACAAATTTCAAAAATTGTCCACACCGGGATTCGAAACCACGCCGTCTCGTTCATCTGCTAACACGTGAACACGCTATCGCCTTCACCACGCTGACACGGTGAGCATGCTACTGCATTGCTTCATAAGCACGCTCCCGGTCAGTTGAACGATGTACTTTGGGGACCCATTGCGACCCTTCTAATTAAGCTATAAATATTTTCTTTGGCACAGGGGTTGGGGGCATGATACCCTATTTTGGTACCGAGTTTGAGATTTATAGCTTTATATTAAAGCAAGTTACGTGGTCTTGAAAATTGACCCGTACATACCTATTTTACGTTATTTTTTATTCCATTATGCTTTCTTTAACGAAGAAAAATGATTGTTTTTATACTTAGAACACACTAGTCAGGCCAAACTTTTGAAAGTACTTTAAATAATATGAATAAATTAATTTTAATTGATTTTTTCTGATTTTTAAGCTCTGTTCTCACTTTTCCGAACTTAAAAAATTATTTTTCGTATATAGTTCCTTCTAAAATATAGAAAAACACATTAAATAAATAATATAATGTAAAATTAACAAAAGAAAAAAAAAACAAATTTTAAAAATTGTCCACACCGGGATTCGAAACCACGCCGTCTCGTTCAGCTGCTAGCACGTGAACACGCTATCGCCTCCACCACACTTACACGGTGAGCATGCTACTGCATTGCTTCATAAGCACGCTCCCGGTCAGTTGAACGATGTACTTTGGGGACCAATTGCGACCCTTCTAATTAAGCTATAAATATTTTCTTTGGCACAGGGGTTGGGGGCATGATACCCCATTTTGGTACCGAGTTTGAGATTTATAGCTTTATATTAAAGCAAGTTACGTGGTCATGAAAATTGACCCGTACTTACCTATTTTACGTTATTTTTTATTCCATTATGCCTTCTTTAACGAAGAAAGATGATTGTTTTTATACTTAGAACACACTAGTCAGGCCAAACTTTTGAAAGTACTGTAAATAATATGAATAAATTAATTTTAATTGATTTTTTCGGTATTTAAGCTCTGTTCTCACTTTTCCGAACTTAAAAAAATTATTTTTCGTATATAGTTCCTTCTAAAATATAGAAAAACACATTAAATAAATAATATAATGTAAAATTAACAAAAGAAAAAAAAATAAACAAATTTCAAAAATTGTCCACACCGGGATTCGAAACCACGCCGTCTCGTTCAGCTGCTAGCACGTGAACACGCTATCGCCTCCACCACGCTTACACGGTGAGCATGCTACTGCATTGCTTCATAAGCACGCTTCCGGTCAGTTGAACGATGTACTTTGGTGGCCCATTGCGACCCTTCTAATCATGCTATAAATATTTTCTTTGGCACAGGGGTTGGGGGCATGATACCCTATTTTGGTACCGAGTTTGAGATTTATAGCTTTATATTAAAGCAAGTTACGTGGTCTTGAAAATTGACCCGTACATACCTATTTTAGGTTATTTTTTATTCCATTATGCCTTCTTTAACGAAGAAAGATGATTGTTTTTATACAGAGAACACACTAATCAGGCCAAACTTTTGAAAGTACTGTAAATAATATGAATAAATTAATTTTAATTCATTTTTTCTGTTTTTAAGCTCTGTTCTCACTTTTCCGAACTTAAAAAAATTATTTTTCGTATATAGTTCCTTCTAAAATATAGAAAAACACATTAAATAAATAATATAATGTAAAATTAACAAAAGAAAAAAAAATAAACAAATTTTAAAAATTGTCCACACCGGGATTCGAAACCACGCCGTCTCGTTCAGCTGCTAGCACGTGAACACGCTATCGCCTCCACCACGCTTACACGGTGAGCATGCTACTGCATTGCTTCATAAGCACGCTCCCGGTCAGTTGAACGATGTACTTTGGGGGCCCATTGCGACCCTTCTAATCAAGCTATAAATATTTTCTTTGGCACAGGGGTTGGGGGCATGATACCCTATTTTGGTACCGAGTTTGAGATTTATAGCTTTATATTAAAGCAAGTTACGTGGTCTTGAAAATTGACCCGTACATACCTATTTTAGATTATTTTTTATTCCATTATGCCTTCTTTAACGAAGAAAGATGATTGTTTTTATACAGAGAACACACTAGTCAGGCCAAACTTTTGAAAGTACTGTAAATAATATGAATAAAATAATTTTGATTGATTTTTTCTGTTTTTAAGCTCTGTTCTCACTTTTCCGAACTTAAAAAAATTATTTTTCGTATATAGTTCCTTCTAAAATATAGAAAAACACATTAAATAAATAATATAATGTAAAATTAACAAAAGAAAAAAAAAAAACATATTTTAAAAATTGTCCACACCGGGATTCGAAACCACGCCGTTTCATTCAGCTGCTAGCACGTGAACACGCTATCGCCTCCACCACGCTTACACGGTGAGCATGCTACTGCGTTGCTTCATAAGCACGCTCCCGGTCAGTTGAACGATGTACTTTGGGGGCCAATTGCGACCCTTCTTATTAAGCTATAAATATTTCCTTTGGCACAGGGGTTGGGGGCATGATACCCCATTTTGGTACCGAGTTTGAGATTTATAGCTTTATATTAAAACAAGTTACTTGGTCTTGAAAATTGACCCGTACATACCTATTTTATGTAATTTTTTATTCCATTATGCCTTCTTTAACGAAGAAAGATGATTGTTTTTATACAAAGAACACACTAGTCAGTCCAAACTTTCGAAAGTACTGTAAATAATATGAATAAATAAATTTTAATTGATTTTTTCTGTTTTTAAGCTCTGTTCTCACTTTTCCGAACTTAAAAAAATTATTTTTCGTATATAGTTCCTACTAAAATATAGAAAAACACATTAAATAAATAATATAATGTAAAATTAACAAAAGAAAAAAAAATAAACAAATTTTAAAAATTGTCCACACCGGGATTCGAAACCACGCCGTCTCGTTCAGCTGCTAGCACGTGAACACGCTATCGCCTCCACCACGTTTACACGGTGAGCATGCTACTGCATTGCTTCATAAGCACGCTCCCGGTCAGTTGAACGATGTACTTTGGGGGCCCATTGCGACCCTTCTAATAAAGCTATAAATATTTTATTTGGCACAGGGGTTGGGGGCATGATACCCTATTTTGGTGCCGAGTTTGAGATTTATAGCTTTATATTAAAGCAAGTTACGTGGTCTTGAAAATTGACCCGTACATACCTATTTTATGTAATTTTTTATTCCATTATGCCTTCTTTAACGAAGAAAGATGATTGTTTTTATACAGAGAACACACTACTCAGGCCTAACTTTTGAAAGTACTGTAAATAATATGAATAAATTAATTTTAAGTGATTTTTTCTGTTTTTAAGCTCTGTTCTCACTTTTCCGAACTTAAAAAATTATTTTTCGTATATAGTTCCTTCTAAAATATAGAAAAACACATTAAATAAATAATATAATGTAAAATTAACAAAAGAAAAAAAAATAAACAAATTTTAAAAATAGTCCACACCGGGATTCGAAGCCACGCCGTCTCGTTCAGCTGCTAGCACGTGAACACGCTATCGCCTCCACCACGCTTACACGGTGACCATGCTACTGCAATGCTTCATAAGCACGCTCCCGGTCAGTTGAACGATGTAATTTGGGGGCCAATTGCGACCCTTCTAATTAAGCTATAAATATTTTCTTTGGCACAGGGGTTGGGGGCATGATACCCCATTTTGGTACCGAGTTTGAGATTTATAGCTTTATATTAAAGCAAGTTACGTGGTCTTGAAAATTGACCCGTACATACCTATTTTATGTAATTTTTTATTCCATTATGCCTTCTTTAACGAAGAAAGATGATTGTTTTTATACAAAGAACACACTAGTCAGGAGAAACTTTCGAAAGTACTGTAAATAATATGAATAAATTAATTTTAATTGATTTTTTCTGTTTTTAAGCTCTGTTCTCACTTTTCCGAACTTAAAAAAATTATTTTTCATATATAGTTCCTACTAAAATATAGAAAAACACATTAAATAAATAATATAATGTGAAATTAACAAAAGAAAAAAAAAATAAACAAATTTTAAAAATTGTCCACACCGGGATTCGAAACCACGCCGTCTCGTTCAGCTGCTAGCACGTGAACACGCTATCGCCTCCACCACGCTTATACGGTGAGCATGCTACTGCATTGCTTCATAAGCACGCTCCCAGTCAGATGAACGATGTACTTTGGGGGCCCATTGCGACCCTTCTAATTAAGTTATAAATATTTTCTTTGGCACAGGGGTTGGGGGCATGATACCCTATTTTGGTACCGAGTTTGAGATTTATAGCTTTATATTAAATCAAGTTACGTGGTCTTGAAAATTGACCCATACATACATATTTTATGTTATTTTTTATTCCATTATGCCTTCTTTAACGAAGAAAGATGATTGTTTTTATACAGAGAACACACTAGTCAGACCAAACGTTTGAAAGTACTGTAAATAATATGAATAAATTAATTTTAATTGATTTTTTCTGTTTTTAAGCCCTGTTCTCAATTTTCCGAACTTAAAAAAATTATTTTTCGTATATAGTTCCTTCTAAAATATAGAAAAACACATTAAATAAATAATATAATGTAAAATTAACAAAAGAAAAAAAAAATTAACAAATTTTAAAAATTGTCCACACCGGGATTCGAAAACACGCCGTCTCGTTCAGCTGCTAGCACGTGAACACGCTATCGCCTCCACCACGCTTACACGGTGAGCATGCTACTGCATTGCTTCATAAGCACGCTCCGGTCAGTTGAACGATGTACTTTGGGGGCCCATTGCGACCCTTCTAATTAAGCTATAAATATTTTCTTTGGCGCAGGGGTTGGGGGCATGATACCCTATTTTGGTACCGAGTTTGAGATTTATAGCTTTATATTAAATCAAGTTACGTGGTCTTGAAAATTGACCCGTACATACATATTTTATGTCATTTTTTATTCCATTATGCCTTCTTTAACGAAGAAAGATGATTGTTTTTATACAGAGAACACACTAGTCAGACCAAACGTTTGAAAGTACTGTAAATAATATGAATAAATTAATTTTAAATGATTTTTTCTGTTTTTAAGCCCTGTTCTCAATTTTCCGAACTTAAAAAAATTATTTTTCGTATATAGTTCCTTCTAAAATATAGAAAAACACATTAAATAAATAATATAATGTAAAATTAACAAAAGAAAAAAAAAATAAACAAATTTTAAAAATTGTCCACACCGGGATTCGAAACCACGCCGTCTCGTTCAGCTGCTAGCACGTGAACACGCTATCGCCTCCACCACGCTTACACGGTGAGCATGCTACTGCATTGCTTCATAAGCACGCTCCCAGTCAGATTAACGATGTACTTTGGGGGCCCATTGCGACCCTTCTAATTAAGCTATAAATATTTTCTTCGGCACAGGGGTTGGGGGCATGATACCCTATTTTGGTACCGAGTTTGAGATTTATAGCTTTATATTAAAGCAAGTTACGTGGTCTTGAAAATTGACCCGTACATACCTATTTTATGTTATTTTTTATTCCATTATGCCTTCTTTAACGAAGAAAGATGATTGTTTTTATACAGAGAACACACTAGTCAGGCCAAACTTTCGAAAGTACTGAAAATAATATGAATAAATAAATTTTAATTGATTTTTTCTGTTTTTAAGCTCTGTTCTCACTTTTCCGAAATTAAAAAAATTATTTTTCATATATAGTTCCTTCTAAAATATAGAAAAACACATTAAATAAATACTAAAATGTAAAAGTAACAAAAGAAAAAAAAATAAACAAATTTGAAAAATTGTCCCCACCGGGATTCGAAACCACGTCGTCTCGTTCAGCTGCTAGCACGTGAACACGCTATCGCCTTCACCACGCTGACACGGTGAGCATGCTACTGCATTGCTTCATAAGCACGCTCCCGGTCAGTCGATCGATGTACTTTGGGGACCCATTGCGACCCTTCTAATTAAGCTATAAATATTTTCTTTGGCACAGGGGTAGGGAGCATGATACCCTATTTTGGTACCGAGTTTGAGATTTATAGCTTTATATTAAAGCAAGTTACGTGGTCTTGAAAATTGACCCGTACATACCTATTTTACGTTATTTTTTATTCCATTATGCCTTCTTTAACGAAGAAAGATAATTGTTTTTATACTTAGAACACACTAGTCAGGCCAAACTTTTGAAAGTACTGTAAATAATATGAATAAATTAATTTTAATTGATTTTTTCTGTTTTTAAGCTCTGTTCTCACTTTTTCGAACTTAAAAAATTATTTTTCGTATATAGTTCCTTCTAAAATATAGAAAAACACATTAAATAAATAATATCATGTAAAATTAACAAAAGAAAAAAAAAATAAACAAATTTTAAAAATTGTCCACACCGGGATTCGAAACCACGCCGTCTCGTTCAGCTGCTAGCACGTGAACACGCTATCGCCTCCACCACGCTTACACGGTGAGCATGCTACTGCATTGCTTCATATGCACGCTCCCGGTCAGTTGAACGATGTACTTTGGGGGCCCATTGCGACCCTTCTAATTAAGCTATAAATATTTTCTTTGGCACAGGGGTTGGGGGCATGATACCCTATTTTGGTGCCGAGTTTGAGATTTATAGCTTTATATTAAAGCAAGTTACGTGGTCTTGAAAATTGACCCGTACATACCTATTTTATGTTATTTTTTATTCCATTATGCCTTCTTTAACGAAGAAAGATGATTGTTTTTATACAGAGAACACACTAGTCAGGCCAAACTTTTGAAAGTACTGTAAATAATATGAATAAATTAATTTTAATTGATTTTTTCTGTATTTAAGCTCTGTTCTCACTTTTCCGAACTTAAAAAAATTATTTTTCGTATATAGTTCCTTCTAAAATATAGAAAAACACATTAAATAAATAATATAATGTAAAATTAACAAAAGAAAAAAAAATAAACAAATTTTAGAAATTGTCCACACCGGGATTCGAAACCACGCCGTCTCTTTCAGCTGCTAGCACGTGAACACGCTATCGCCTCCACCACGCTTACACGGTGAGCATGCTACTGCATTGCTTCATAAGCAAGCTCCCGGTCAGTTGAACGATGTACTTTGGGGGCCAATTGCGACCCTTCTAATTAAGCTATAAATATTTTCATTGGCACAGGGGTTAGGGGCATGATACCCTATTTTGGTACCGAGTTTGAGATTTATAGCTTTATATTAAATCAAGTTACGTGGTCTTGAAAATTGACCCGTACATACCTATTTTATGTTATTTTTTATTCCATGATGCCTTCTTTAACGAAGAAAGATGATTGTTTTTATACAGAGAACACACTAGTCAGGCCAAACTTTTGAAAGTACTATAAATAATATGAATAAATTAATTTTAATTGATTTTTTCTGTTTTTAAGCTCTGTTCTCACTTTTCCGAACTTAAAAAAATTATTTTTCGTATATAGTTACTTCTAAAATATAGAAAAACACATTAAATAAATAATATAATGTAAAATTAACAAAAGAAAAAAAAATAAACAAATTTTAAAAATTGTCCACACCGGGATTCGAAACCACGCCGTCTCGTTCAGCTGCTAGCACGTGAACACGCTATCGCCTCCACCACGCTTACACGGTGTGCATGCTACTGCATTTCTTCATAAGCACGCTCCCAGTCAGTTGAACGATGTACTTTGGGGGCCCATTGCGTCCCTTCTAATTAAGCTATAAATATTTTCTTTGGCACAGGGGTTGGAGGCATGATACCCTATTTTGGTACCGAGTTTGAGATTTATAGCTTTATATTAAAGCAAGTTACGTGGTCTTGAAAATTGACCCGTACATACCTATTTTATGTTATTTTTTATTCCATTATGCCTTCTTTACAAAGAAAGATGATTGTTTTTATACAGAGAACACACTACTCAGGCCAAACTTTTGAAAGTACTGTAAATAATATGAATAAATTAATTTTTATTGATTTTTTCTGTTTTTAAGCTCTGTTCTCACTTTTCCGAACTTAAAAAAATTATTTTTCATATATAGTTCCTACTAAAATATAGAAAAACACATTAAATAAATAATATAATGTAAAATTAACAAAAGAAAAAAAAATAAACAAATTTTAAAAATTGTCCACACAGGGATTCGAAACCACGCCGTCTCGTTCAGCTGCTAGCACGTGAACACGCAATCGCCTCCACCACGCTTACACGGTGAGCATGCTACTGCATTGCTTCATAAGCACGCTCCGGTCAGTTGAACGATGTACTTTGGGGGCCCATTGCGACCCTTCTAATTAAGCTATAAATATTTTCTTTGGCACAGGGGTTGGGGGCATGATACCCTATTTTGGTACCGAGTTTGAGATTTATAGCTTTATATTAAATCTAGTTACGTGGTCTTGAAAATTGACCCGTACATACATATTTTATGTTATTTTTTATTCCATTATGCCATCTTTAACGAAGAAAGATGATTGTTTTTATACAGAGAACACGCTAGTCAGACCAAACGTTTGAAAGTACTGTAAATAATATGAATAAATTAATTTTAATTGATTTTTTCTGTTTTTAAGCCCTGTTCTCAATTTTCCGAACTTAAAAAAATTATTTTTCGTATATAGTTCCTTCTAAAATATAGAAAAACACATTAAATAAATAATATAATGTAAAATTAACAAAAGAAAAAAAAAATAAACAAATTTTAAAAATTGTCCACACCGGGATTCGAAACCACGCCGTCTCGTTCAGCTGCTAGCACGTGAACACGCTATCGCCTCCACCACGCTTACACGGTGAGCATGCTACTGCATTGCTTCATAAGCACGCTCCCAGTCAGATGAACGATGTACTTTGGGGGCCCATTGCGACCCTTCTAATTAAGCTATAAATATTTTCTTCGGCACAGGGGTTGGGGGCATGATACCCTATTTTGGTACCGAGTTTGAGATTTATAGCTTTATATTAAAGCAAGTTACGTGGTCTTGAAAATTGACCCGTACATACCTATTTTACGTTATTTTTTATTCCATTATGCCTTCTTTAACGAAGAAAGATAATTGTTTTTATACTTAGAACACACTAGTCAGGCCAAACTTTTGAAAGTACTGTAAATAATATGAATAAATTAATTTTAATTGATTTTTTCTGTTTTTAAGCTCTGTTCTCACTTTTCCGATTTTAAAAAATTATTTTTCGTATATAGTTCCTTCTAAAATATAGAAAAACACATTAAATAAATAATATAATGTAAAATTAACAAAAGAAAAAAAAAATAAACAAATTTTAAAAATTGTCCACTCCGGGATTCGAAACCACGCCGTCTCGTTCAGCTGCTAGCACGTGAACACGCTATCGCCTCCACCACGCTTACACGGTGAGCATGCTACTGCATTGCTTCATATGCACGCTCCCGGTCAGTTGAACGATGTACTTTGGGGGCCCATTGCGACCCTTCTAATTAAGCTATAAATATTTTCTTTGGCACAGGGGTTGGGGGCATGATACCCTATTTTGGTGCCGAGTTTGATATTTATAGCTTTATATTAAAGCAAGTTACGTGGTCTTGAAAATTGACCCGTACATACCTATTTTATGTTATTTTTTATTCCATTATGCCTTCTTTAACGAAGAAAGATGATTGTTTTTATGCAGAGAACACACTAGTCAGGCCAAACTTTTGAAAGTACTATAAATAATATGAATAAATTAATTTTAATTGATTTTTTCTGTTTTTAAGCTCTGTTCTCACTTTTCCGAACTTAAAAAAATTATTTTTCGTATATAGTTCCTACTAAAATATAGAAAAACACATTAAATAAATAATATAATGTAAAATTAACAAAAGAAAAAAAAATAAACAAATTTTAAAAATTGTCCACACCGGGATTCGAAACCACGTCGTCTCGTTCAGCTGCTAGCACGTGAACACGCTATCGCCTTCACCACGCTGACACGGTGAGCATGCTACTGCATTGCTTCATAGGCACGCTCCCGGTCACTTGAACGATGTACTTTGGGGACCCATTGCGACCCTTATAATTAAGCTATAAATATTTTCTTTGGCACAGGGGTTGGGGGCATGATACCCTATTTTGATACCGAGTTTGAGATTTATAGCTTTATATTAAATCAAGTTACGTGGTCTTGAAAATTGACCCGTACATACCTATTTTACGTTATTTTTTTTCTCCATTATGCCTTCTTTAACGAAGAAAGATAATTGTTTTTATACTTAGAACACACTAGTCAGGCCAAACTTTTGAAAGTACTGTAAATAATATGAATAAATTAATTTTAATTGATTTTTTCTGTTTTTAAGCTCTGTTCTCACTTTTCCGAACTTAAAAAATTATTTTTCGTATATAGTTCCTTCTAAAATATAGAAAAACACATTAAATAAATAATATAATGTAAAATTAACAAAAGAAAAAAAAAATAAACAAATTTTAAAAATTGTCCTCACCGGGATTCGAAACCACGCCGTCTCGTTCAGCTGCTAGCACGTGAACACGCTATCGCCTCCACCACGCTTACACGGTGAGCATGCTACTGCATTGCTTCATATGCACGCTCCCGGTCAGTTGAACGATGTACTTTGGGGGCCCATTGCGACCCTTCTAATTAAGCTATAAATATTTTCTTTGGCACAGGGGTTGGGGGCATGATACCCTATTTTGGTGCCGAGTTTGATATTTATAGCTTTATATTAAAGCAAGTTACGTGGTCTTAAAAATTGACCCGTACATACCTATTTTATGTTATTTTTTATTCCATTATGCCTTCTTTAACGAAGAAAGATGATTGTTTTTATACAGAGAACACACTAGTCAGGCCAAACTTTTGAAAGTACCATAAATAATATGAATAAATTAATTTTAATTGATTTTTTCTGTTTTTAAGCTCTGTTCTCACTTTTCCGAACTTAAAAAAATTATTTTTCGTATATAGTTACTTCTAAACTATAGAAAAACACATTAAATAAATAATATAATGTAAAATTAACAAAAGAAAAAAAAATAAACAAATTTTAAAAATTGTCCACACCGGGATTCGAAACCACGCCGTCTCATTCAGCTGCTAGCACGTGAACACGCTATCGCCTCCACCACGCTTACACGGTGAGCATGCTACTGCATTGCTTCATAAGCACGCTCCCGGTCAGTTGAACGATGTACTTTGGGGGCCAATTGCGACCCTTCTAATTAAGCTATAAATATTTTCTTTGGCACAGGGGTTAGGGGCATGATACCCTATTTTGGTACCGAGTTTGAGATTTATAGCTTTATATTAAATCAAGTTACGTGGTCTTGAAAATTGACCCGTACATACCTATTTTATGTTATTTTTTATTCCATTATGCCTTCTTTACAAAGAAAGATGATTGTTTTTATACAGAGAACACACTACTCAGGCCAAACTTTCGAAAGTACTGTAAATAATATGAATAAATTAATTTTAATTGATTTTTTTCTGTTTTTAAGCTCTGTTCTCACTTTTCCGAACTTAAAAAATTATTTTTCGTATATAGTTCCTTCTAAAATATAGAAAAACACATTAAATAAATAATATAATGTAAAATTAACAAAAGAAAAAAAAAAACAAATTTTAGAAATTGTCCACACCGGGATTCGAAACCACGCCGTCTCATTCAGCTGCTAGCACGTGAACACGCTATCGCCCCCACCACGCTTACACGGTGAGCATGCTACTGCATTGCTTCATAAGCACGCTCCCGGTCAGTTGAACGATGTACTTTGGGGGCCAATTGCGACCCTTCTAATTAAGCTATAAATATTTTCTTTGGCACAGGGGTTAGGGGCATTATACCCCATTTTGGTACCGAGTTTGAGATTTATAGCTTTATATTAAATCAAGTTACGTGGTCTTGAAAATTGACCCGTACATACCTATTTTATGTTATTTTTTATTCCATTATGCCTTCTTTACAAAGAAAGATGATTGTTTTTATACAGAGAACACACTACTCAGGCCAAACTTTCGAAAGTACTGTAAATAATATGAATAAATTAATTTTAATTTATTTTTTCTGTTTTTAAGCTCTGTTCTCACTTTTCCGAACTTAAAAAATTATTTTTCGTATATAGTTCCTTCTAAAATATAGAAAAACACATTAAATAAATAATATAATGTAAAATTAACAAAAGAAAAAAAAAAACAAATTTTAGAAATTGTCCACACCGGGATTCGAAACCACGCCGTCTCATTCAGCTGCTAGCACGTGAACACGCTATCGCCTCCACCACGCTTACACGGTGAGCATGCTACTGCATTGCTTCATAAGCACGCTCCCGGTCAGTTGAACGATGTACTTTGGTGGCCAATTGCGACCCTTCTAATTAAGCTATAAATATTTTCTTTGGCACAGGGGTTAGGGGCATGATACCCTATTTTGGTACCGAGTTTGAGATTTATAGCTTTATATTAAATCAAGTTACGTGGTCTTGAAAATTGACCCGTACATACCTATTTTATGTTATTTTTTATTCCATTATGCCTTCTTTAACGAAGAAAGATGATTGTTTTTATACAGAGAACACACTAGTCAGGCCAAACTTTTGAAAGTACTATAAATAATATGAATAAATTAATTTTAATTGATTTTTTCTGTTTTTAAGCTCTGTTCTCACTTTTCCGAACTTAAAAAAATTATTTTTCGTATATAGTTACTTCTAAAATATAGAAAAAACACATTAAATAAATAATATAATGTAAAATTAACAAAAGAAAAAAAAATAAACAAATTTTAAAAATTGTCCACACCGGGATTCGAAACCACGCCGTCTCGTTCAGCTGCTAGCACGTGAACACGCTATCGCCTCCACCACGCTTACACGGTGAGCATGCTACTGCATTTCTTCATAAGCACGCTCCCAGTCAGTTGAACGATGTACTTTGGGGGCCCATTGCGTCCCTTCTAATTAAGCTATAAATATTTTCTTTGGCACAGGGGTTGGGGGCATGATACCCTATTTTGGTACCGAGTTTGAGATTTATAGCTTTATATTAAAGCAAGTTACGTGGTCTTGAAAATTGACCCGTACATACCTATTTTACGTTATTTTTTATTCCATTATGCCTTCTTTAACGAAGAAAGATAATTGTTTTTATACTTAGAACACCCTAGTCAGGCCAAACTTTTGAAAGTACTGTAAATAATATGAATAAATTAATTTTAATTGATTTTTTCTGTTTTTAAGCTCTGTTCTCACTTTTCCGAACTTAAAAAATTATTTTTCGTATATAGTTCCTTCTAAAATATAGAAAAACACATTAAATAAATAATATAATGTAAAATTAACAAAAGAAAAAAAAATAAACAAATTTTAAAAATTGTCCACACCGGGATTCGAAACCACGCCGTCTCGTTCAGCTGCTAGCACGTGAACACGCTATCGCCTCCACCACGCTTACACGGTGAGCATGCTACTGCATTGCTTCATATGCACGCTCCCGGTCAGTTGAACGATGTACTTTGGGGGCCCATTGCGACCCTTCTAATTAAGCTATAAATATTTTCTTTGGCACAGGGGTTGGGGGCATGATACCCTATTTTGGTGCCGAGTTTGAGATTTATAGCTTTATATTAAAGCAAGTTACGTGGTCTTGAAAATTGACCCGTACATACCTATTTTATGTTATTTTTTATTCCATTATGCCTTCTTTAACGAAGAAAGATGATTGTTTTTATACAGAGAACACACTAGTCAGGCCAAACTTTTGAAAGTACCATAAATAATATGAATAAATTAATTTTAATTGATTTTTTCTGTTTTTAAGCTCTGTTCTCACTTTTCCGAACTTAAAAAAATTATTTTTCGTATATAGTTACTTCTAAACTATAGAAAAACACATTAAATAAATAATATAATGTAAAATTAACAAAAGAAAAAAAAATAAACAAATTTTAAAAATTGTCCACACCGGGATTCGAAACCACGCCGTCTCATTCAGCTGCTAGCACGTGAACACGCTATCGCCTCCACCACGCTTACACGGTGAGCATGCTACTGCATTGCTTCATAAGCACGCTCCCGGTCAGTTGAACGATGTACTTTGGGGGCCAATTGCGACCCTTCTAATTAAGCTATAAATATTTTCTTTGGCACAGGGGTTAGGGGCATGATACCCTATTTTGGTACCGAGTTTGAGATTTATAGCTTTATATTAAATCAAGTTACGTGGTCTTGAAAATTGACCCGTACATACCTATTTTATGTTATTTTTTATTCCATTATGCCTTCTTTACAAAGAAAGATGATTGTTTTTATACAGAGAACACACTACTCAGGCCAAACTTTCGAAAGTACTGTAAATAATATGAATAAATTAATTTTAATTGATTTTTTTCTGTTTTTAAGCTCTGTTCTCACTTTTCCGAACTTAAAAAATTATTTTTCGTATATAGTTCCTTCTAAAATATAGAAAAACACATTAAATAAATAATATAATGTAAAATTAACAAAAGAAAAAAAAAAAACAAATTTTAGAAATTGTCCACACCGGGATTCGAAACCACGCCGTCTCATTCAGCTGCTAGCACGTGAACACGCTATCGCCCCCACCACGCTTACACGGTGAGCATGCTACTGCATTGCTTCATAAGCACGCTCCCGGTCAGTTGAACGATGTACTTTGGGGGCCAATTGCGACCCTTCTAATTAAGCTATAAATATTTTCTTTGGCACAGGGGTTAGGGGCATTATACCCCATTTTGGTACCGAGTTTGAGATTTATAGCTTTATATTAAATCAAGTTACGTGGTCTTGAAAATTGACCCGTACATACCTATTTTATGTTATTTTTTATTCCATTATGCCTTCTTTACAAAGAAAGATGATTGTTTTTATACAGAGAACACACTACTCAGGCCAAACTTTCGAAAGTACTGTAAATAATATGAATAAATTAATTTTAATTTATTTTTTCTGTTTTTAAGCTCTGTTCTCACTTTTCCGAACTTAAAAAATTATTTTTCGTATATAGTTCCTTCTAAAATATAGAAAAACACATTAAATAAATAATATAATGTAAAATTAACAAAAGAAAAAAAAAAACAAATTTTAGAAATTGTCCACACCGGGATTCGAAACCACGCCGTCTCATTCAGCTGCTAGCACGTGAACACGCTATCGCCTCCACCACGCTTACACGGTGAGCATGCTACTGCATTGCTTCATAAGCACGCTCCCGGTCAGTTGAACGATGTACTTTGGTGGCCAATTGCGACCCTTCTAATTAAGCTATAAATATTTTCTTTGGCACAGGGGTTAGGGGCATGATACCCTATTTTGGTACCGAGTTTGAGATTTATAGCTTTATATTAAATCAAGTTACGTGGTCTTGAAAATTGACCCGTACATACCTATTTTATGTTATTTTTTATTCCATTATGCCTTCTTTAACGAAGAAAGATGATTGTTTTTATACAGAGAACACACTAGTCAGGCCAAACTTTTGAAAGTACTATAAATAATATGAATAAATTAATTTTAATTGATTTTTTCTGTTTTTAAGCTCTGTTCTCACTTTTCCGAACTTAAAAAAATTATTTTTCGTATATAGTTACTTCTAAAATATAGAAAAAACACATTAAATAAATAATATAATGTAAAATTAACAAAAGAAAAAAAAATAAACAAATTTTAAAAATTGTCCACACCGGGATTCGAAACCACGCCGTCTCGTTCAGCTGCTAGCACGTGAACACGCTATCGCCTCCACCACGCTTACACGGTGAGCATGCTACTGCATTTCTTCATAAGCACGCTCCCAGTCAGTTGAACGATGTACTTTGGGGGCCCATTGCGTCCCTTCTAATTAAGCTATAAATATTTTCTTTGGCACAGGGGTTGGGGGCATGATACCCTATTTTGGTACCGAGTTTGAGATTTATAGCTTTATATTAAAGCAAGTTACGTGGTCTTGAAAATTGACCCGTACATACCTATTTTATGTTATTTTTTATTCCATTATGCCTTCTTTACAAAGAAAGATGATTGTTTTTATACAGAGAACACACTACTCAGGCCAAACTTTTGAAAGTACTGTAAATAATATGAATAAATTAATTTTTATTGATTTTTTCTGTTTTTAAGCTCTGTTCTCACTTTTCCGAACTTAAAAAAATTATTTTTCATATATAGTTCCTACTAAAATATAGAAAAACACATTAAATAAATAATATAATGTAAAATTCACAAAAGAAAAAAAATAAACAAATTTGAAAAATTGTCCACACCGGGATTCGAAACCACGCCGTCTCGTTCAGCTGCTAGCACGTGAACACGCTATCGCCTTCACCACGCTGACACGGTGAGCATGCTACTGCATTGCTTCATAAGCACGCTCCCGGTCAGTCGAACGATGTACTTTGGGGACCCATTGCGACCCTTCTAATTAAGCTATAAATATTTTCTTTGGCACAGGGGTAGGGAGCATGATACCCTATTTTGGTACCGAGTTTGAGATTTATAGCTTTATATTAAAGCAAGTTACGTGGTCTTGAAAATTGACCCGTACATACCTATTTTACGTTATTTTTTATTCCATTATGCCTTCTTTAACGAAGAAAGATAATTGTTTTTATACTTAGAACACCCTAGTCAGGCCAAACTTTTGAAAGTACTGTAAATAATATGAATAAATTAATTTTAATTGATTTTTTCTGTTTTTAAGCTCTGTTCTCACTTTTCCGAACTTAAAAAATTATTTTTCGTATATAGTTCCTTCTAAAATATAGAAAAACACATTAAATAAATAATATAATGTAAAATTAACAAAAGAAAAAAAAATAAACAAATTTTAAAAATTGTCCACACCGGGATTCGAAACCACGCCGTCTCGTTCAGCTGCTAGCACGTGAACACGCTATCGCCTCCACCACGCTTACACGGTGAGCATGCTACTGCATTGCTTCATATGCACGCTCCCGGTCAGTTGAACGATGTACTTTGGGGGCCCATTGCGACCCTTCTAATTAAGCTATAAATATTTTCTTTGGCACAGGGGTTGGGGGCATGATACCCTATTTTGGTGCCGAGTTTGAGATTTATAGCTTTATATTAAAGCAAGTTACGTGGTCTTGAAAATTGACCCGTACATACCTATTTTATGTTATTTTTTATTCCATTATGCCTTCTTTAACGAAGAAAGATGATTGTTTTTATACAGAGAACACACTAGTCAGGCCAAACTTTTGAAAGTACTGTAAATAATATGAATAAATTAATTTTAATTGATTTTTTCTGTATTTAAGCTCTGTTCTCACTTTTCCGAACTTAAAAAAATTATTTTTCGTATATAGTTCCGTCTAAAATATAGAAAAACACATTAAATAAATAATATAATGTAAAATTAACAAAAGAAAAAAAAATAAACTAATTTTAGAAATTGTCCACACCGGGATTCGAAACCACGCCGTCTCATTCAGCTGCTAGCACGTGAACACGCTATCGCCTCCACCACGCTTACACGGTGAGCATGCTACTGCATTGCTTCATAAGCACGCTCCCGGTCAGTTGAACGATGTACTTTGGGGGCCAATTGCGACCCTTCTAATTAAGCTATAAATATTTTCTTTGGCACAGGGGTTAGGGGCATGATACCCTATTTTGGTACCGAGTTTGAGATTTATAGCTTTATATTAAATCAAGTTACGTGGTCTTGAAAATTGACCCGTACATACCTATTTTATGTTATTTTTTATTCCATTATGCCTTCTTTAACGAAGAAAGATGATTGTTTTTATACAGAGAACACACTAGTCAGGCCAAACTTTTGAAAGTACTGTAAATAATATGAATAAATTAATTTTAATTGATTTTTTCTGTATTTAAGCTCTGTTCTCACTTTTCCGAACTTAAAAAAATTATTTTTCGTATATAGTTCCGTCTAAAATATAGAAAAACACATTAAATAAATAATATAATGTAAAATTAACAAAAGAAAAAAAAATAAACAAATTTTAAAAATTGTCCACACCGGGATTCGAAACCACGCCGTCTCGTTCAGCTGCTAGCACGTGAACACGCTATCGCCTCCACCACGCTTACACGGTGAGCATGCTACTGCATTTCTTCATAAGCACGCTCCCAGTCAGTTGAACGATGTACTTTGGGGGCCCATTGCGTCCCTTCTAATTAAGCTATAAATATTTTCTTTGGCACAGGGGTTGGGGGCATGATACCCTATTTTGGTACCGAGTTTGAGATTTATAGCTTTATATTAAAGCAAGTTACGTGGTCTTGAAAATTGACCCGTACATACCTATTTTATGTTATTTTTTATTCCATTATGCCTTCTTTAACGAAGAAAGATGATTGTTTTTATACAGAGAACACACTAGTCAGGCCAAACTTTTGAAAATACTGTAAATAATATGAATAAATTAATTTTAATTGATTTTTTCTGTTTTTAAGCACTGTTCTCACTTTTCCGAACTTAAAAAAATTATTTTTCGTATATAGTTCCTTCTAAAATATAGAAAAACTCATTAAATAAATAATATAATGTAAAATTAACAAAAGAAAAAAAAATAAACAAATTTTAAAAATTGTCCACACCGGGATTCGAAACCACGCCGTCTCGCTCAGCTGCTAGCACGTAAACACGCTATCGCCTCCACCACGCTTACACGGTGAGCGTGCTACTTCATTGCTTCAAAAGAACTCTCCCGGTCAGTTGAACGATGTATTTTGGGGGCCCATTGCGACCCTCCTAATTAAGCTATAAATATTTTCTTTGGCACAGCGGTTAAAGGCTTTGAACCCTATTTTTGTACCAAGTTAGATATTTATTGCTTTATATTAAAGTGAGTTACTTAGTCTTGAAATTTGACCCGTGCATACCTATTTTACGTTATTTTTTATTCCATTAGCATTCTTTAACAAAGAAAGAGGCTTGTTTTTATACTGAGAACACACTAGTCAGGCCAAACTTTTGAAAGTACTGTAAATAATATGAATAAATTAATTTTAATTGATTTTTTCTGTTTTTAAGCTCTGTTCTCACTTTTCCGAACTTAAAAAAATTATTTTTCGTATATAGTTCCTTCTAAAATATAGAAAAACACATTAAATAAATAATATAATGTAAAATTAACAAAAGAAAAAAAAATAAACAAATTTTAAAAATTGTCCACACCGGGATTCGAAACCACGCCGTCTCATTCAGCTGCTAGCACGTGAACACGCTATCGCCTCCGCCACGCTTACACGGTGAGCATGCTACTGCATTGCTTCATAAGCACGCTCCCGGTCAGTTGAACGATGTACTTTGGGGGCCAATTGCGACTCTTCTAATTAAGCTATAAATATTTTCTTTGGCAAAAGGGTTGGGGGCATGATACCCTATTTTGGTAACGAGTTTGAGATTTATAGCTTTATATTAAAGCAAGTTACGTGGTCTTGAAAGTTGACCCGTGCATACCTATTTTATGTTATTTTTTATTCCATTAGCATTCTTTAACAAAGAAAGAGGATTGTTTTTATACTGAGAACACACTATAGGCAGGCCAAACTATCGAAAGTATTGTAAATAATATGAATAAATTAATTTTAATTGATTTTTCCTGTGTTTATGCTCTGTTCTCACTTTCCCGTACTTAAAAAAATTATTTTTCATATATAGTTCCTTCTAAAATATACAAAAACACATTAAATAAATAATATTATGCAAAATTAACAAAAGAAAAAAAAATTTTTAAAAATTGTCCACACCGGGATTCGGACCCGCGCCGTCTCACTCCGCTGCTAGCAAGTGGTCACGCTATCCGCTCCACCACGCTTACACGGTGAGCGTAGGACTAATAAATAAAAAATATTGAATAAATTCTTCATTAATTGTGTGCCTTTTAGTTTTGTGTATGATTTTCTAGTGTTTTTCAGTGCTGATTTATTGATTACTTTCTTTTTTTACTGACTTTTTCACTCCTTACAAAAACAAAAAATAGGTATTCAGATAGTTTTGAACGAAACCTTATTTTGTGCTTTAAAATTAAACACTTGGAAATATCTTAAAAAAATTTATCTTACGGACAAAAAAAAAAAAAAAAAAAAAACAGCAACTGTTTTTATTTACATATGGATAAAGGTGTTATTCATATTCTCATGAATACATAAAACTTTAAAACTAAGTTTAATAATCTCCCATACATTTATTATTTAATCATCGAGCGTAAAAGAGAAAATATTTTAAGTGATATATTCATTTTACTACGCTTGAAATGAATGTTAATTTTGAGAATTTAGTAAACATCATTCTCAAAGGAATTAAATATAGAAATCATTTCAAATTAGTTTTTTATGTATAGACGTGAACAAAAACTATTTTTATCTGAAGGTTATTAACATAAAACTTAAAATACTCTTTTCTTCATATTAAAAAAAAGATTTGAAAGAATCAATTATTTTTTCCGCATTCTTTTAGTAATATTTCAAAATTTATTATTTTTAGAAAAAAATAAATTATTCAAATTATTGATCAATTAATGCAGTTTCTGTTTATCTTAACAAATGTAGCTTTTTTGAACATATTTTTAAATAATAACAAAAAATAAAATAAATAATTAAATAAAATAATAATAAATTAAATACTTGAGAAACTTTATAAGTTATGTTAATTAGCATTAACTAATGCAAAACTCCTGGATCAATTAATAAAATGTTTTTACGTAAAGTTGAAATGAATATTCAGCCTAAATTAGACAGCTGCATATTATTTAAATCTGAAATAAAAAAATAAAAAATAAAAAGCTATTAAAAAATTTACTATAAATGACAGATTTTCAATGCTTTAAATATTCATAAAAGGCATGATGGTACACTAACGAATTAAAATTAAATACTGTTCACAAAAATTACTGGCACTCTGAATTCAGAATCTTTGAAATCCATTTCACCATTATTTGTATTTTTACCCTAAAATTTTACAACGTAATTTTTATTGAAATAATTTGATTGCAGTTATACAGTGATCTTGCAATAAATATCACTATATAATAATGCATTCCCGCAACAACCCGTTGTAGGCCAGGGGGGTGATGGAGGATAAAATTTTACAATTTCATGACCAATGGTATGATTGTGGCAATGTTGTCATCACCATGCACAGGCCGCCTTTACTATTCACAGACAAGTTGGTATCCATCTATCTCAACCTGGGTAGGCTACGCACCGCCACTGGAGATTGAACCCCTGTCTTTCATAATGACAGCCTTGAGCGTAAACCAGAAGTTACTATATCGAAACTACAATATATTAGATTTGTTTTTCCGTAATATTGTACCGTTAATTGTTCGGAAAACTTTAAAATTTTACGAACTGTATATTCTTTTTCCATTTTTATCACTTTATAAAAATAGGATGTATTTTTTTAAACTGTTCATTCTTTTCCGAAACAAACAAATTTAAAGCAGATGAAAAATGCTTAAAATTGTATTTTCCATTTGAGGATAAATTTACGCAAGTCTATCTATAATCCATCATTTAAGTAACGTTCTGAATTTTTAAATGGTTGAGACATTTTTTGTATCTTCACTGTTCTGTTGAATTGGTTGAGTAATACTCTATCTTATTTGAAATTCTATTAAAAAACAAGAAACTCACAAATCTCTGAATTCTAAATGAGTTTTCTTCGACTACATTTTCTGAATTGAACGTAAACAAGAAACCATTTCATTGATTGCGTCGACTCTAAACTTTAAGTTTTATTTATATTGCTAAGAGGCTACGACTCAGCCAACATTTCCTAGCAGAAAGAAGTCCTCAGCACGGATCAATTTAGTAGTCCGACGGAACGAACACAAACTGCGCAATGGATGAAAAATAACATTACGTTCGAGCTACTAAACTGCTCAGTGTTTGTAAATACAAAAGACGTTATTACGTTTAGACTACTAGAGAATGAAATTTCTTGTTTATGGTAACCCGTGATGAAGCCTCCTCCTTTCTAGGAAGTATTGCCCCAGCTCGGTTCGCTCGTCTACCTCAGTCGTTGTCAGGCATACATCTTTGTTTTGTTTTTTCTTAAAAGTATTTTTTTTTAAAGTTCATTTTGTTCATAAAATATGTAAATATTAAAATTTTTTGAAAGAAACTTTTGTTCAGATGTTAATCGTAATAAAAAATAAAACGATAACTTGTATTTAAAAAAATAATTAGCTTTACTTGAGAAAAAATAATTAAGCTTACATAATGTGTGACTCAAATAAAAGTATTAAATGATGACAAGTAGTTTTACTTTGTAACAGTATATGACAATAACCTTATGTCGTAAAACTGTTTAAATAGGAAAGGAACTTTATCCTTCTTAAGTCTTTTATACTTTTAAATATTTTTATGCAAATATTACAATTTATATCACCCAACATCTTATCTCTTTCTTGTATTTTTTCATTATTTTATTCATCATTTATGCTTTTGACATCAATTAGTCTGAATCAATAATATTCAGTGTAAGCTGTTAATAAATGAATAATCTATAATAATCAATATAAGCTGAATTTAGAGCGAGCATATAAAATGAAGGCCTCGTGAGATAAATCTATTTTTTCAAAAACATTTCATAAATAATCATTATTTAAATCAAATTTAATTGAAACAAATCGAGAAAAAATCATTTAAAATTACACTGATGTCCGAGTAATTTTGAATTAAAAAAAATCTGTTTGCTTTGATTAATTCAACTTGAATATTTTAGAGACACATTGTAAATAAAAAAATAACTAAGTTACTTTTTTTTACATCTTAAAATTTCCATAAAATCATGAAGTATTTTATTATATGAATAAAATATAAAATATTGAAATAGCTTAGATATAAGTTAAAAAAGAAGAAAAGATATTTTTATCAATAAAATATGAATAGCTATAATTTTGTATAAGCACATTCTCATAATTATTAAAAAAATAATTCTTTTTTATTCTAATTTGAATTATATTCTTTGTTTATACCTAAAGTAATCTAATGTCGACTTAAAATATTCTAGAATATATATATATATTATGAAAAAAAAACTCTTTTTCTTTAATTAATATTTTATAATATTTGTTCAGCTGTTTGATTTAAAAACACTTTTCTCATACATCACAAGCTCAATGAAGGAAATGGTAAACATTAAACGGATTTAGCTGATAATAATAGTATTTCATAGAAGTAAAAAGATTTGGTATTTTTAATAACATTTTAAAAGAAATACGTGTATAAAACTAAACTTCTTTCAGTGTTTATAATAGAAGATGAGCTATTTACAATATTCTTCATAAAACAAAAAAAAAAGCTATTTTTATATACTTTAGAGAGTTATACAATCCTTCATGTTTAATCTTTGACTCTTTGTCATTTCACCGCAGCAAAAAAACGTTAGGAAACATGTTTAAAAATATACAAAATTATAAAAGTCGCTTATGAATTTTAAATAGAGATGACAGATATGCAACAGATTCGCATAAACATAAAAGAATATTTTTTTAGTTAATCTGTTTCTTAGCATGATGATAAATTTAAAAAAAAATTGTTTTTTCAATTACTTTTGAAAATTAAAAGGTTTTACGAATACATGAGAGTAAATAAGTTAAATCTTTTCACTTTGCGAGCGTCCGTTTCTCCCTTTTGACGAGATAAAAGGATAAAATACATCCTCTTAAATCGTTTTTTTTTTATCAGTTAGGTGTTTCTAAATTTATGTTTGATTTATTGATGGAACAAAATAAAATAAACATTTTTCAAACACTTTTATTTATGATAATTTCTTTTAGATTAAAGAATTTTACAGGTTTCTAAGATTTGTAAGAAAAACGTAACTTTTATGCATTTTATTTGGTTCGAATAAATAAGATAATGACTGCTGTATTCAAAATATTTCTTATGCATTATAATAATCCAAGTTGTGAATTAATGATCAACTGTGGAAAAAAAATTTTACTATTTTCTAAGTAGACCTTAATAATGAATAAAGAAATGAATCTATCAGTCAAAACAATTAAAACTAATTAAATGAATCAAATGACTTTTTTACACAATTGGGCACTTGAAAGCAACGTCACTCGTGGGTGTCAAACCTAATTAGCTGTTGAATCGTGATGTTGCTTAAGCCACAATTCAACAGCAAGTAAGTTTGAACACACACCCGTGACGTCTCCTTCAGATATTTAATTCAATCTGATTTGAAAATGTTTTCAGCATGATAATAAACTAAGCTTAATAGCTGTAACATTAACATGACGACTTGTTTTCTTACGGTAATATGATTTTAGTGGTCTTCTTTTTCTGGCATTGCAGGTAGCAAATTATAAGCTTTTTAAAAATATAAAATAAAGATATGCCTCCTCGTTTTTTTTGTTAATACTAATACCTTGATATGGATAAAAAACTGTTTTCTGCGGAATATAAATTTAAAATTTTTTTTAAACTGGTAAATTTTAAGTAAAAAAAATCATTATTTGATCGTTATCAGCTAAAATATTTCTGAACATCAAAATTACTGATATTTGTATTTTTAATCTAAATTATTCGTTCAATTTTGATAAAAAATAGGATTTTAACATTATTGATTTCATACTTTAAAATAGTGCAAAAAAATTGTGAATGTATATTGTGTAATAAGTTAACACGCTGAATATGCCAATGGATGAATTTTCAGTAAGTAGAAGTCAATATCAATCGTTCGAAGGCCTATGCCTAAACATGCCACTTATTTAGTGCACTCGATAATTTAAGTAATGAAATCAGGCTCAAAAAAGTACTGTCTTTGAACAAATGTACCCTGTAATAAAATAAAAATAAGATAGGTATGATAGAATATCTATCTATAAATAGATAGATATATAAGATTGAAAAAGAGAAGATAAAAATATAAAATTGAATCTGAATAAACAATTTCGAAAGATATAAAATACATACGGTTTTTATAATAAGAGCAGCATACAAGAGGGGGAAAATATTGAATTAAATAAAAAAATTGAATCAATTTATTAACTGAATATCAAACTGAATAAAGCAGGTACAGTTTTTATATATAAGAACAGCGTATTACCGTGAATAAACATATGAAATTGAATAAAAGAATAAAATACACCGAATGCAATTTATAAGAAATTTCCCATTTCTTATACACTCAAAAAACAGCTCTCCAAGTTAACGCTAGCTTGTTTCGTTTTAAATTATGAATTACATGAAATTAGACGTACAAGACAGTGTTACTTTTAAATTTTATCAAACCCTGCAGCATCGAGAGTAAGCTCACCATATTATGCACGTATATACTGTTCACTAATTAAAATCTTTCTATCCACGAAATCTTAGTAGGAAGATAAATTGGAAGATATCTTCTGTCAAAAGCTTTTCTAAGGGACAAAATAATGATGATATTTAACTAATAAATGTTTGTCCGTAGTACCGATAAACTGAGTCTGTCCAATGCCTCCAAGTATTTAATACTTTAATGGAAGTTTAATACTTCCCCTTCTGTCAATACATAAGAGAAGTAACTCTGAGATGAAAACTACGACAAACAACTTTAAAGAGCACAAAAATATATAATAATCAAACCTGAATAACAAGTTGAATAAACTCATCAATGTTAATGATAAAAAACCTGACATTAGTTTGCCTGTTGTTAATCAAAATTCTGTAGTTAATCTCTCAAATACCACTCTTACTGATGCTCAAATTAATGCTTTAAAACTTAACAATAATTTTGCTATTTCAACTTGACCTTCATTACCTAAACTTATTTCTCCTATCGAAAGATCTTTTAAATTCAGTAAAATTAATGATGCTCAAAAAGATTTTATCAGACACCTTATTGCCAATACCGTAGACTTCCACTCAAAAATATCTAACTCCAACCTTAGTCTTTCCTCTAAAGTAATTCTTAAAGATATAAAGTCCAATCCCAACTTAATCGCTACTAAAGCTGACAAAGGTGGTCAAATTGTTCTTCTAAACAAAATAGACTATTTGGAAAAATCCAAACAACTTATTCTTGATGGTCCTTATAAAGAAATTCCCAATGATCCGAGCACTAAATAATTAAATGTTATAAAATCAACTATTAAATCCTCTATGTTAATTCCCAATAAACTTAAGGCTGTTTTGACTCCCTCTATTTCTCATTGCGCTAGATTTTATACTTTGCCTAAGGTACATAAAGTTGGCACTCCTTTTAGATCAATTATTGTCTCCAAACATTGGTACCTCGTCTTACAAACTCGCAAAATTTTTAGTTTCTGTCTTCTCCCCTCTTCTTGGCAATAATTCTTTCACTACCAAAAATTCCATTAAGTTTGTTAAAGAAGTTAAAAATCTAAAACCAAATGGTTATTTGATGGCCTTATTTGATGTTAAATCACTGTTCATTAATGTTCCTGTTGAGGGGGCTTTGGAATGCCTAAAACTTAAGCTTTCGAAATATCATTTTTCCCAATATGAGGTCGATGAATATGTTAACCTCACCCGTGTTTGTTTACAACAAAATACTTTCGCGTTTGACAACAAATTTTACCGTATGACCTATGGTCATGCCATGGGAAATCCTTTGAGCACTATACTTAGAGACATCTATATGCATTATTTTGAAAGTAAACTATTCAAAATCTTAACTTTCCCCTTTTATAAAAGATATGTTGATGACAGTTTTGCTTTGTTAGATGAAAATAATTGTGATTTAGACAAAATTCTTAATGTTATGAACAGCATTGATTCTTGCATTCAGTTCACCTTTGAATTAGAGACTGATCAAAAACTTCCGTTCATAGATGTCCTTGTGACTCGGAATGACAATTCATTCCATACTACTGTCTTTCGTAAACCATTTGCTGTTTCTCTTCCACCTCATTACAAATCCTCCCACCCTCCCAACCAAAAACTTGCTTCTTTTCGGTCTTTTGTCTACCGTGCTGTTAATATTTGTTCTAACATTGATTTTCTTGATGCAGAATTAAACTACATCAAGGCCATTGCTCATGACAGAGGTTATTCTCCTAACATTATTGATAATATTTATAAAAACTTAACTAAACAGTCGCCTACCGATAAACCTTCCAAAGAATTTTCTAACAACTTAGTCATTTTACCCTATTTTCCTAAAATAAGTCGACAAGTTGCTAATATCCTAAAGAAGTTTGATTTTAATATTATCTTCAGTCCCATTAATAAGAAAAAATTTTCTAGTCTCAAACAGCCCATTGACAGTCAAAATAGCTGGGGTATATACCAAATTAATTGCCAATGCGCCCTTTCATATATTTTATAACCGTCGTTGAACAGCCAACCCAATTTCATGGGTTTACGACTACTAATGTTCAACTCTGTAGCCTTGTAATTTTGAACCAATCCAGAAGACAAGGAAACTCCTGGATCAGTACCCCCAGAGGTATTGATTTGTTTTGGGAACATGGAGGACTTTGAGACTCGACAGATTTAACGTGCATCAGTCACCATTTACTACACGGGGAGTCTTCGGCAGGCGAGGATCGAACCCACGACCTCTTGGACATGGGCCCAGCGCCCTACCGACCAGGCTATCCCGGCCTTGGCCTTTCATATATTTTATTTTATAACCGTCGTTGAACAGCCGACCCAACTTAATGGGTTTACGGCTACTAATGTTCAACTCCGTAGCCTTGTAATTTTGAACCCAATCCAGAAGACAAGGGAACTCCTGGATCGAGTATTGGGAGAAATTTTGCCTTCGTGGAGGACTTTTTGATGGAGCTAACCCGCATTTGCGTTACATGGAGAGGAAGACCACGAGAACCTCCCACGGTTAGCCTGACGGCAAGGGGACTCTAACCCATGATCCGTCTACCACTGAGGATATTTCACGTCAGCACTGTGGTCAGTGCAAGCCGGATGCGGAATTCGTATCGACTGGGATTCGAACCCGGTTCGCCTCATTGGAAGGCGAACGCTCTATCCCCTGAGCCATCGCGGCACCCTTTCATATATTTTATTTTATAACCGTCGTTGAACAGCCGACCCAACTTAATGGATTTACGGCTACTAATGTTCAACTCCGTAGCCTTGTAATTTTGAACCCAATCCAGAAGACAAGGGAACTCCAGGATCGAGTATTGGGAGAAATTTTGCCTTCGTGGAGGACTTTTTGATGGAGCTAACCCGCATTTGCGTTACATGGAGAGGAAGACCACGAGAACCTCCCATGGTTAGCCTGACGGCAAGGGGACTCTAACCCATGATCCGTCTACCACTGAGGATATTTCACGTCAGCACTGTGGTCAGTGCAAGCCGGATGCGGAATTCGTATCGACTGGGATTCGAACCCGGTTCGCCTCATTGGAAGGCGAACGCTCTATCCCCTGAGCCATCGCGGCTCCCTTTCATATATTGGCCAAACTAAGCGTGCCTTAAAGTGCCGTGTCAAGGAACATGAAGCTTATGTCAAAAAACAAGATTTTAAACGCTCATCTATTGCCCAACATTGTTGGGACTCTAATCATAATTTTAATTTTTTTTCTTCTAAAGTCATTCAAAATTGTTCTTCAATTTTGATTTAAATTTTTACGAGTCTTTTCATATTTTCAAAAATTCCAAACTGTTGGTCAATGACCTATCCAGCGTTCCTTACCTTTCTCCTGTTTTGAAATCGCTGATTAAATCTAACTAACCACCTTTTTTGCTCCTTGCTTCTTATTCGTCGTTATCCATTCAACCTTCCCTCCTATTGGCCGTTGCTCTAAACCCTCTTGTGGCGTCACCTTTCTCTTATATTTACCCTGTTTTCTCCCATTTCCTTCTGACCAGACCATTTCAAAATCCGACCAGACCAGACCATTTGATGTATGACCATTTGACCATTTTACTCGTGTCTTTCGAGTGAGTCGTACCTATTTCATTCTCTTGCAATTATGTATTTTTTCTAATTCTGAATTAAGAGCTGGAGTAGATAGTTAAGTTTTGATTTCTGCCTGTTATCGTAGCTGTCAACTTACGTTTCTCATCATTGCCGAAGCTATCATTTCATTTACGATAAAAAATGGCTACGTATCATCATCATGGAAGAGGCGGAAAACGGCAAACCGAAAGGCCGGGACGTGATTTAATGACGCTGGAGCCACCCACGGATCCAACTTATCAACAGATATATGAAGAAGCAATGGAATGTATTAGGAGTTCAAACAAAACACTGGAATCATACTGGAAAGAAAGGACAGAAGCAGAGAAAACCGAGCAGCTAATCAATTATGGAATACAGTCAACATCAGAAGAAATCACAGAGATGGAAACTCATGAAAGCGGCCAAACCATGTTTCAGACAAACATTACGTCATCCATAGATTCCGAAAACTCATCCAAAAATATAACAGTACCACCTCCCAAAAAACGAAAAAAGAAAAAGCGAAAGCCATCTGATAACAAAAAACCTGAAGACTTTTCAATCACTACAAACAACTGCTCTGCTTCAGCGATAGATGCCGCCACTTCCTTGCCACTATCAAAAGCCACAATAGAATCAACCAAAGCTCCACCCACGGAAGTCTCAAACGAAGCCATAGCTCCACCCACAACTCAAGCGCTAGCACATCCAGTTATGTATATCAAAGTGTTAATCCGTGGACTGACTACAGAATCTAAATCAGAAGATATCTCCCATCAACTGGCAAAACTAAATTTCACAACCCATAAAGTAATACAGTTTCGGAGAAAAGTGGGCGAGGCCTATAGACTCCTCCCACTTTTTCTCATAATATTAATCAAAACTGACCAAAACCAACAGATTTTCTCCATATCCAATATTTGTGATCTCCCGGTAAAAGGTGAAAGGTTCCGTGGTGGTAAAAGCCCAATTCAATGTTTCAATTGCCAGAATTTCGGCCACACGCAGCGAACCTGTCACTCCAACCCAAGATGTGTGAAATGTGCTGGTGATCATCGTTCATTTCAATGCCCTAAAGTTCAAACATCACCACCTAAATGCTGCAACTGTGGAGAGTCACACACTGCAAACTTCACAGGTTGTAGCAGCCGTCCCTCCTGGAGGAGACATCGTGCCATTTCAGCTACAGTTCCCATCACAAATACAAAAGCCCATAGACTGGTATCTATCATTAAAGAACTCCAAGAACTAATCAAAGACAAAGAGGTATCTCAACTACTGCAAACAATTATGACCACCTCTCAATAATGTTCACTCTCTGATCTTCCGTCTTCTCACAACATGAACTCTATATTTCAGAACTTTAATTTAATTCCGTAGATATTCAATTTCTTCTTCAATGTAAAAGTTAAACCAGCTTTATTAAATTTCTTACTGTAACCGATAGATGGCATCACCAACACCGAGCAAAACTTCTGTAAATTTTCGTTTTTCATATATTCCAATTACTGCTTATTTTACAAATCATGATTAATTTTTTCTACGACTAAAGTTTTTCATCAAATGTTTATTCATTTCAGTGCCTAAATGTAAAATATGCTTGTTGTACATAACATAATTCAATTCATCTATTTCAATCAATCGTGCTACTTATATTCAAATTACTGCATATTTAAAAAAAAATCATGATTAATTTTTTCTACGACTCAAGATTTTTTATCAAATGCTTTCATTTCAGTGCCTAAATGTAAAATATGCTTGTTGTACATATCATAATTCAATTCATCTTTTCCAATATCAATTGTGCTACTTTATTTCAATTTCTGCTTACTTCAAAAATCATGATTAATTTTCAAATTATGTTTAATTTACCAAGCAAATTTGCTTGGTCTCTTGTTCTGCTACCTCATTGTTGCATATTTCAAAATGTTTACCTCAAATTGTAATACTTCATGATGAATGGGATAGGGGCCGCTGCACGGCCCAGGCACCCAGTTTATTCTTAATAAAAGCAAAAAGCAATCCATTTCCTTCTGTTGCACTGATGAAGGTTGCACTTTGAGCATCCGAAACAGCTGTCTGCATTATTATATATTTTTGTGCTCTTTAACGTTGTTTGTCGTAGTTTTTGTATTTTAGCACAAAGGTCGCCCACTTGAGTATTTAACTCTGAGATGAGTATTAATTTCTGATTCTGACGATGAAATCTTTGTCAGTAAAATTTTAAGTTTTGTACCATAAATTTTAGAGCGATGTCTTTTTCTCTTTTAGTGATGTCAAATGAACCAAAAAAGTAAATTATTGACAAATCAAATCAATTATGTTTTTCTAAGTGTTCTATTCTCAGTTTTTAAAGTATGAATTGTGCTACTTTAATGCAACGTAATCTTCATGTTCGGATGCAATTTTTAAAACCGTTCAAGACTTATACGTTCATAATTATAATTCTCATAGTTTTAAGAAATTTAAAAAAAAAAAAATATATAATTAAATTAGGAATTTTTAGGATTACATTAGGTATTTAGGATTACATTAGGTATTTAGGATTACATTAGGTATTTAGGATTACATTAGGTATAAAAAATGTAAGATAACTGACTGGACTCACGTTCGTGAGAACAGGATGTCGAATCCAACCGGCCAAAGATTTCTCATGTAGTAAATTGTGACTGGAGCACCGTCGGTTCATTAAATTCTCCGTGTTTCCATAACAAATTATACTGTTGGGGAATTGGAGAATGATCGTTCTCTTGTTAAGGTCAAAAATACGATCTGTGGATAATTGAATGCATGTATAAATTTGTCCGCCCTATAAACGCGTGTGAAGTTTGGGTTTATCAGAAGTCAAATTCTTGAAAGTACAACTTAGTGCAAATTAGTTCAAGTACAAATTAGTTCAGAAAAGTCAATGACAATCAATATATATATATATATATATATATATATATATATATATATATATATAAAGGTAAATTATGCGAAACAATATGAAAATTGCACAAATCAGGTATTTGGATGAAAGATAAATCTTTAATACTAAAATTTATTCCATTTTGCTAAAATGACAAGCTGATTAATGTGATAAAATTAAAAAATTAGTGAATATTTTCAAAATTCTTTTTCGTGTGTTTGCAGATGTTACACTATTTTCAAATCTGCTTGGAAACTCTTAGTTTAGTTCGTTTCAAAATTGCAGTTTATTTGCCTTAACAGTGGTTTACATTTTCTGACTAAGGAGAAATTATATTATTCTAATACTTCTTAAGTACTCATTTGGGAGCCATATTCGGGTTTAAAATAAAATTCATTACTAAATCTCATTTAAACTGTCACTTTGCTGCATTGCTCTCTATTGAGTTAGTTAAATAACTCCAAAATGACTTAAATGCGTTTATAAATTGGAATGTAAAATATTACATTATTTTTCATGCTTATTCTCATTAAGTGTATATTTTTATGATGAAAATTTAGGTGGAAAACCAATTTTTCAACTGAATAACATGAAGTTTTACTTTATATATATATATATATATATATATATATATATATATATATATATATATATATATATATAATACAGGCCAAATTATTAGACGCACTATAAAATGGTAGATAAAAAGGAACGATTCTTTTTTATACTTACATAAACTGAAAAGTGAATTGGATTTTTGCTCTTTCGATTTTACTGGATTTACAGTCCCTGGCCAAATTATTAGATTCTATGTAAAATCTTAATTATCAGGGGATAATATACAGCTTTATTGATTTTACGCGACTTAAACCGGTTCGCATTATTTCACGTTCGTGTAATAATTGGTTAAATAAAACGATATATAATATAAATTAAATGATTAGATAAATTAAACGATATGTTATCGAAATATTGAATATTTACTATATCAGGTATTATATTGGAATATTATTATAATTCGACCAAATTATTAGATGCACTGTAGTTTTTTAATAATTACATGCTTCTCACGAGTTTATATACAATACTTTTATATTTAAACATACATCTAAGGGGTTGTTATTTACGAGATTTTTTACATATTTCCTATTTATATTTCTTTTTAACGAATTGCATTACAATGTTAACCAATTAATATACGAACGCATGTTTGCAAACTGGTTTCAGTCGTATAAAAACAATAAAGCTGTGTAGTATCTCCTGATGATTAAAATATTACATAGAATCTTTAGTACGTCTTATAATTTGACAAAGGACTGTATTATATAATCAATATTAACAATTACATAAAATAAAAAATTACATAAACGTAATTATATTAAAATATAAAAAAACTGCAGTAGGATATCATATATTTTCGATAGTAATTAATTTTCAGAAGAGAGCAATAACTTGGAATTTTTATTAAAATATGGTATGCATTGAATAAACTCGAAACTAAATCCGATTGTGATTATTCAGAAAACATTGAGATAAGTTCTACCATAAAATTTTCTCTCACGACTGGTTATAACTGTTTATAATAAATGCAAATGGGAAGAGCAGCCAAATTAGTGTATTCATCAATTTAAATCGTCAGAATTATTCCATTGATAAAGATGAATTCTCTCTCAAAAGGGGATATTGCAGATCACGTTTGCATTAAATCAACCTATATTTCGACCATAAAGTGAAATCCTTATTACTTATCGTGAATTTTAATCATATTTATAGTAAGGATCTGGCAAATTTTCATATGCGTTGTTCGTATTCCATTATTCGAATAAATGAGATACACTGCAGTTCTTTATTATATTACGCATCCCTTATCAATTCTTTTTCGATTATAGATTGCCAATTTTATTCCCATGATTCATAAGTCTCATTGATTGATGCCATTAAAGTTCGAGTGATTTTCCAGGTATTTTATTCGGTTAAGGAAGCTTTCTCGCCAAGAAAAAAAAAATTTAAAAAAGGCCACAATTCATTTTTTTGTTGATGAAAAGCATTAATTCTGCATGATATTTAGCTGAAATAAGTTATCTGCACTAAGATAAAAGTAGGGTCAAGACTATTGGAATATGGTGTTATTTACAGTACTCTTTGAAAGCACTAAAAAAACTCGGTAATTTTAGCTGAAGCGTTTTAGTATCGGTTATGTTGAAATAAAATAAATATGATTTTATAATATGTGAGAATATTTTCAATAAAAAACATTTATTAGGTTCAATTGACTTTTCAGTTTTGTAATTTTTAATTAATGCCCGGTAATATGAATTATAATTTTGAAAACCAAAATTTCCGATAAACTGGTACCATACGAACAGAAACAATTGCGAAATAAATCATTTAAGTATCGAATATTTTGGTTTTATTAACCAGAATACGAACGGAAAATTGCGATTACCGTACTAACGAAATTACCTTACGAACGGAAAAATTGCGAAATCAATTATTTAATTACCGTATATTTGGGTTTAATTTACCAGAATTATGTTTTATTTATATTTTTTTTAACTTTATTTATTTACTTATTTTTTCGAAAATGTAATTTCTTTCCAGTCTAAATAATGAATCTCTGAAGAAACTTGGAAAACATAAGGTTACAATATTTCTTTACACCAAACTGTGAATTTACTTCATATAGGCGTTTAACGTAATTTTTAGACAGAATTAGTTTTGAGCTCGTTCTTTAAAGATAGACAAAACCAACAGTTATTAATTACTGTTAGAATAAAGAACTGTCTGAATTAGCATTGATTAAAGATAGGCAAATTTCTCCTAGTGTCATGATGGCTGAGGGGATAGAGCATTTGACTTCCAATGAGGTGAACCCGGTTCGAATCCCAGCGATGACAGGTCGATACAAATTCCGCATCTGGCTTACACCGACCACAGTGCTGACGTGAAATATCCTCAGTGCTAACAGTCATGGGTTAGATTCCCCTTGCTGTCAGGCTAAGCATGGAGGTTTTCGTGGTTTTCCACTCCGTGTAACACAAATGTAAGTTAGTTGCATCAAAAAGTTCTCCACGAAGACAAATTTATCTCAATACTTAATCCAGGATTTCCCTTAACTTCTGGATTGAGTTCAAAATTACAAGGCTACGGCGTTGAACATTAGTCGTCGTAAATTTTAGTTGTTGAAATTTTAATCACATGTGTTCCTAGAGTATATATATATATATATATATATATATATATATATATATATATATATATATATATATATATATATATATATACATATATATATATATATATATGTATATATATATATATATATATATATATATATATATATATATATATATATATATATATATATATATATATATATATATATTATATATATATATATGTCTTTTTTGTTTAAAAAAATCCTGGAATTTGATACCTTTAGTACTGTTGTGCCAGCTGTAATTATATTCTAAGTTACAAACTTCCTATATTTAACCATGTGAAATTGTTTCCTTTTTTTTAACTTTGCACCTCTACTGAAGATGCGACATCAATATCTCTTCTGATTGTTTTCTTTGTAATACTTGTTTTGCATTTAGTTTATTTCTAAGTAGCACTGTTTTCTGGATTTCATACTTAATATTCTACCTATTTGTTAAAACTATAATCTGGAAATTTTGAATATGTTTGATCATGTAATTGAACTGTTGCGCGCACTTCGAACTTTTGGAGTGTCCCGGGACGGGATAAAGCTTGTTATTAGTCGTCGTAAACCCAAAATTGGGTTAGATGTTCAGTGACAGTTATAAAAGAAATATTCCCTCTAACATTAAGATTGACTGTAGTAATGAAGAACAACTTGGATAGCTTTGTTGAAAATATTATATTTTGGGTACTCTAATAATAAATGTCACAATTCAAAGAGCTGTTACTAAATAACTTAGAAAATTTTCATTTACTTTTATTTCATTTGTAATATAAAAATTTTATTTAAAAAAGAAAATTATCTCCTACGTCTGCTCACTTAAAATGAATATATATAATATGTCTCGTTTATAAATCTTCTGTTCTCAGTTTGAATTTCGCTAATTTTATTCTTCCAATCGGAAGTGTGTTGTATTCTTAATACTAAAGAGATTTGATACAAAATCTCTTTTCGAAAAGTATCTTACTTCCAATGTTTATGATAAATGTCAATAATTAATGGAATAGGTCTGAGATTTTAAGCTTTACATTAATTTGTGTTTCGAAATAGAAGCATTGTGAACACTTTGTTGAATAAATAATTTTGGTGTTCTAGTAAAGCAGAAGCATATAAGAAGTAGAAGTAAGAAGCCGAAATACGTTGGTTAAATAAAATTTATTATATTTTATACAAATTTTTACCTGAAAATTCAATTTGAAATAAAGAAACTGCATTTAAGTCAAATTAAATTATATAGCATTTTTATACAGAAATACAGTTAAATATTATTTATTTTAAATTCAGCTTTTAAGAAACGTATATTACTTTTTCTGATTTAAATTTCTACACAAGCGTTTTGTTGATTATTTTAAAATAAAAAGAGGAGTTGTAGAAATTTTCCTAATGCAGTTATATATAAGAATATATTAACTATGTATAAGTTAACTAAAAATAGCATTAAATAACTTATGTGAAAATACATAAAATATAAACTCTGTGTTAAATTGTTGTATTCCATAGAAGTATATTTTTCACAATATTTTTAAAAACTTAAACTGGGTTAAAATAAACCCTCTGGTAACCCCCAACCTTTATAATTAAAGTTTGTTATGTTCCGTAAAATTATTCTACTGACTATGTTTTTGTAAACAGCAGTGATCCTAAATCATTTTTTGAAATAACGTTTATAATTAAAAGTATATTATTGCAACAAATTTGTGAGTTCACAAACTGTTATTTAATATTATCGACATTAAATGGGATATATGGAAATGGAAATAAAAGTCTTCATGTTTTGAGCGCTCAAAAATAGACACATATTCTCAAGACTTGCAAGATGTGAATGAGGGAAACAAAACTTCTACATTTGAAACATAAACAAGTTGCCAATAAAAATGTTCGCGTTGTATGTTTCAAATGATATTAGTTTTCCCCATTCACGTCTGGCAAGTGTTTGGAAAATGCGCCTATTTCTGATGAAACGTGTCGCTTTTTATGACCATTTTCATATTTTCTGAAGTCAATGAATGAAGTTTTTATCCAAGTATATTCATTTATGTCAAATTAATATGCCGGGGCAAAGAAAACTCGCCTCAGTAGTAATTATGCAAAATTTATATTAAAAAAAATCCATCAATAAAGTTTATTTACGTGGCACTAGAGCTATTGCCGACGATCTGGGAAACATCCCTGAAGATGATCCGAAGACATGCTATTACAATTTTCATCCTCTGCAGGTGGGTCGGCACCCCCGCTTCGGTAGACCGATGACCTGCACGTGAAGTCGAGCGGAGGAACAGTTTACGGAAGAACAATTTAACGAGCATCAATGCCGCACACCCTCGCTCCCTACGCAGACTGATCTAATTGGTCACCCACCTGCACACTGACCGCAGCCTGCGATGCTTGACATCGGTGATTTGCTGGGAACCGTATCTTAACGATCAGTCAAATCAATAAAGAGTTAAAGGGAAAACACAAAGAAACTAATAAAACTGAGAAAACTAAGTGTTATTATAAATATAAAATGTTATTTTATGAATGTAAAAATATAAAACCAAATTAACTAATATACATCATTAAAGTTTTGAAGCAAATGTAATTTAGTAACATCAACGAAATAATACAGTTTTCCTCCTAAATTATATGAAATAGAAATAAATTATGAAGTGTAAGCATTAAAGTTTACTTTAATAACTAGTTATGTAATACTTGAACTGAAAGAACGGAGAAACATAAGAATAACTGAAGCATAAAGTGCTGTTCTTTGTTTAAAAGAATAATTGCTGTTCCATATGAAACAGTCAAAATAACGATGAAACACGAGTTTATAAATGTTAAGAGGCGTTTTCGAATGTTCTTAGCTATTTTTGTCATTTGAGATGCACGCCTAGCGTAATCTCTTTTTACGTTAATGACCAGTCTATGTTCATTAACTTCTGTTTGCAAAGTAGGGTTGGGTAAAAAAATAGTTTCCAAAGAATCTTAATAAACATCAATAATGACCGAATAATTAATGTTCTTTAAAGGCAATATGTGAAGGTTAAGCAATTTTATTTTACCCCAAATTTAACCAACAGTTTTCACAAAATGTTAATAAACATCAATAATGGCGAATTATTAATGATACTTAAAGTCCCTGACCAAATTATTGGACGCACTATAAGATTCTATATAAAATATTAACTATCAGGTGATACTATACAGCTTTATTAATTTTGCGCTTCTGAAACCAGTAACACTTGTTTACGTTCGTGTAATCATTGGTTCACACTTTAATGGAGTACGTTAAAAACAAATACAGATGGGAAGCATATAAAATATCTCTCGAATAAAAATCTATTACATGTATGCTTAAATATAAAAGTATTGCATATAAACACGTGCAAAACATATAATTATTGAAACACTACAGTGCGTCTAATAATTTGGTCTAATTACTATAATATACTTGTATAAAATCTTATGTAATAAATATTCAATATTTATAAAATATATTGTCTAATTTATCTAAATGTCGAATTTATATTATATATTGTATCCTTTAATCAAATGATACACGAACTTAAACAAGTGTAAAACCGTAAAAACAATAAAGCTGCATAGTATCACCTCATAATTAAGATTTTACATAGAATCTTAGAGTGTGTCTAATAATTTTGCCAGGGACTGTAAAGACAATATTTTAAGGTTAAGTAATTTTATTCCACCCCAAATTTTACTTAATATAGACACACACGCACATATTCTAAAAACTAAAATTCCTGAAACAGAATTCATAGACAGAGTGTAACGTAAAAACCACCCTTAATATGTATCTTTAGAGTCCTTATAAAAAATCAAAACCAAAAAGTAGGCACATTGAGAAGGGTCATAAATTAATAGTTAAGAGATCAAAAACAAAACCGTTATCAAAATCTGAAAAAAGAAATGGATATCAAACATAATAAACAAAAAGATAGTTAAAAAATATATCCTGCTATTCTTTAATATGGGTTTCTTTATTTACTGTTTTTACTCTTTTTCTGTTTTGTTTTCACAACTTTCCTAAAACTGTTTTTAGAACTATAAAGCGATACTAATTTTATTTATTTTTAAACGTCATATTTTTATATTTTTACTAGAAAGACCTGTTTGAATCTTATCTACTTTTGTTTTTTAGAAACTCCAAAAACAATTCGTTTAAATCTTTGGAATTTTTATGATATAATTTTAGTTAGATTGCTTACATATTTATTTATGATTTTATCGCAGAGGAGTGTAAATATTAAAACTTATGCATAGAATGACGGCAGCGTATCGAACTATTTTGCAACGAAATTCAAAGTTTCAAGGAGACTTCAATAGCAAGTGTTCAGACCATTTAATTAACATTTTAGATGCATCTGTTATAAATATTTCAATTTTACATAAAAAAAAGAAAACTGACAAGAAAAAAGTCACATTAACTGTTAGAAAAGCTCATTATTCCTAACAGGCCATTAAATAATTCTTTCCAAACGATGTGTAAGCAATCATGACGAAAAGAGAATTGCATGCAAGAAATTATGCCCATGACCGTATTGCGGCAATTCTTTTTCAAAAGAAGTTTTATTTATTGTCAAGAAAATTATTAAAAAACAACTAAATTAAATTATTAAAGTATGTTATAAATTTTCAGTAATTACAAATTAAAAACAGAAGGAATTTTTTATTGTTATATATATTTAAACCACTACTGGAGTAGGGGAGAAGAAAATATGACTCTTTTTATTTGTCATTGGTCTGTTTTTACTCTATTGATAAACGGGGTACAACTAATGAAGATACTTTGCTTTGAAAATACATTTATATCTTCCATGTTGATTAAATGCACATTTTGACATAGAAAGAAAGATTAGAATGTTGGTGGCAGCGTACCTAATCATACATGTGGAGTTGCCCACAAAACGGTACGTGCTTCCTAACAGTCACTTTGCTTTGTATGCGCATGCGCTGGATCTTCGTACATACGATGAGCTGTTAAACCAAAGTATGTTGCTCACCCTAAAAGTTGTTTTTCTGGTATAGGATACCGCAGCGAGCAGTTCCCCGCGTTAGTGACGCATTCTAAGAGCTGGACTTCGGTTGGACATCCGACGAATTTTGAGTTTACGATTACCAATGTTCAACTCCGTGGCCTTGTATTTTTGAATCCAATCCAGAAGACAAGGGAACTCCTGCATCAGGTATTGAGAGAAATGCATGCTCTTTATACGAAGCTTATAGTTTCCCTAAATATTAACCTAAAATTTTCAAACTAGGCCACATTTATTATTGCAATAGATAATATACATCATTTTAACTTCCTCTAAACCAAGCATTTTTGTTTGCCACCTTTCAAAGTTTAAATTATATATTTGCATTTTATTTACTTTTTTTGTATTCCTCTTCATGTCTGCGTGTATGTCTTTTATTTCATTTTATTTATCATTTTATGTATTTTGTAGTCACTGCTATAGGCCTAGATATCCAGAAATGATCCCATTCCATGTGTGTTTGTTTGTTTCCTGCCTTTATTTATTGTATTTTATTGAATTGTTTTTTAATAAATCAAAATTTTATTGAAACGGCTTTTAAACTTTTCCTTTTGACGAATATTATTTTATTCACAAACTTAAAAAACATGTTTATTTGCAGTCCCTAGCCATATTATTAGACACACTATAAAATTCTATGTAAAATCTTAATTATCAGGGGATACTATGCAGCTTTATTGTTTTTACGAGATTGAAACCGGTTTGCACTTGTTAACGCTTGTGTATCAATTGGTCAAATTAGACGATATGTAATATAAATTCGACGATTGGATAAATTAGACGATATATTACATAAGGAGAGAATATTTATTATATCAAGCATTATATTAGTATATTATAATAATTTGACCAAATGAATAGACGCACTGTACTGTTTTAATAATGCCATGTTTTGCACACGAGTTCATGCAATTCTTTTATATTTAAACAAACATGTCATGGGTTTTTATTCAAGAGATTTTTTCATTATACTTCCCATTTGTATTTATTTTTATCATATTGCATTACAATGTCAGCCAATTGTTACACAAACATAAACAAGTGTAAATCTGTTTCAGTCACGTAAAAACAAAGCTGTATAGTATCACCAGATAATTAAGATTTTACATCGATTCTTCTAGTGCGTCTAATAAATTGGTCAGGGACTGCAATTCTATGTTATGTATTTCTCTCTCGTTAATAAAATGAGATATCCCGAAATGGTGAACATAATCATCTCTTGTGATTTATTCTTAGATTGAATCGAATTTAGTAGAAGAGAGAGAGTCTTCGGGGAAAGGAGTAATTTTTTTATCAAGAGATGATAAAAACACAGTTGTCACATCTGAGTAATTCTCCGCAGCGGTTAAGATTGCCGATTCTTCTATTTTTATGTATCCCTTTTTCTTCAGATTTCATGACCTCGCTTTTTGAGGGAAAGGCGTTTGAAGACACTGGGTTTCTAACAATTGTTTTTTTTCCTTACATCATAAAATGATAATTGGCGTCCTTAAATTCTTCAATAAGACAGAGATTTAGTCAACAAGCAAGAAATTAATATAAGTTACAACGATCCATAGAAGCTTCATTTAACCATTATCTTTTCTTAACATTACTCGCTGTTTGATGTACGTTTTTGATTTTGATTATAAATCTAAACAAATAGCCAAAAATGATTTTTTTTAATATATAATTAAGCAATAATTAATATCATGAAACGATCTACTGACTGTAAATAATTTTTCTAATATTTTGCTGATAGTTAAATACCTATTTATGGTGCGACCTTGCCCAGAATTTGGGAGATTTAAAAATTCTTAATATTGGTGAAACCTTCCTTTCCCTAACACCTATTTTGGTGACACTTTCTTCTGATATTTGAAGCTAGTGAAAACACCAAATTATGGTAAAACTGAGCTCCGTTTAATGTAGCTAGCAAATGAATATAAATTTTAATTTTTAATTTAATGGTAAAAAATCGAAATCTGTAAAAATTGCAATGTTTATTCAGTGAGTGCTCAGACGATAGAGCGTTCACCTTCCTATAAGAGGAACTGGGTTCAAATTCCAGCTATGGCTGGTCGACACAAATTACGCATTCGGCTTGCACAGTCCGCAGTGCTGACGTAAAGTGTCCTCAGTAGTAGACGGATAATAAGTTCGAGTCCCCTTCCGTGAAGCTAACCGTGAGAGGATGTCGCGGATTTCTTCCCCATGTATCTAAAATGCGGGATATTTTTATCAAAGAGGCTCCCCAAAGGTGAATTTCTCCTAATACTTGATGCAAGAGTTCCCCTGTATTCTGGATTGGGTTCGAAGTTATAAGGCTATGGAGTTGAACATAAATAGTCGTAAGCTCAAAGATTGGGTTAGCTCTTTAACGATGGTTATTAAATAAAATAAAATGTTTATTCAGAGAAATTGCATTTTTATAAGATTTCATAATTTAACCTATCATATCTTCTAGTTCAAATAGCTTATCAAAGATTAGGCCATTGACCTGATTGAATTTTAGTACATAAAAATCCGATCAAAAATCATTCATGTTTTTTTTTTTTTTACATTCTTTGTGTGCTCTGTACCTCCTAATCATTTGATTTTATCATTATGCAGTACTAAGCAAAATGCTTTCGATGAAATGCATATCTTCATGCCATTGACGATAGTAATTATCTCGATTTCGCAAAATGTTTCCTCGGTGCATTTCCATAAAATAATGTCGTCAAAAATGCAACAACAACAACAAAATTCGTAAATTCTGCTTATTCTTCTTCTACAGAGTTAAATCTCTGTAATAAACTGTTGTTCCACGATGTAGAATATAAGATTTCACCTAATCCGAAAATATTATATTGTGTAGTTTGCGGTGGTTAGTAATTGAATATAAAATAACTACCCAAGTGTCCAAAATATTTGTTATATCATTTTGATATTAATGTATTCATTGATATTATTATATTCATTCGATATTTTTATATCTGCAGAAGACAGACAGGGAGAAACATTAGTGTTCGAAGTACCGGTTAAATGCACACCGGGTTGTGGCACTGAACCTTAAAATATCATCAGCGTGGGGTAACCCGGGAAAATTTATACCGGTTCCGACATTTACCATATGTTCGATAACATTGTCCATTTTCTGACTATGTGATTATCAATATTCACCGGTGGAAGTCAACGACCACCGATTTTGGTCATTTGTTGTTTATTTTACGTAAGATTCATTGTTGCAAATTATTGTAAGTGTAAATTGTGACAAAATAATTTGTAAATAATTCAGTTAGAGAAAATTATACTTACGTTACTTGTAAAAAAAAATATTTCAAACAATTTTCTGTTTGCGGTCTAGTTCAGAATTTATTGCTTTTGAATATATTGCTACAAATGTTTTGCTCCAATTTTATAATTTAATATTTTAAGTTTAATTTTGTAATACGCAAATAATACCCATTATTAAGGAGAAACATTTCAAATCAAAGTTGTTTTTAATATTTAACAATACTTATCATTTTCTGAATGGAATAAACTTTCTGACGTATTCATTGTAAAATTTTTAGTTTTTGATAATTTAGTTTTTCAAATTTTGATTTATAAAAAGCAAATTTTAAAGTAAAATTAAGAAAAAAGTATAGTAACCTATAATTGCCAAAAATATTATTTATTTGCTATATTTTCTAAACCATTTATTGTAGAGTTAATCTAAGTAATAATTTCAAAGAAAAAAAAATGGTAAATATTTTTAAATTATTCATAATCTATTGAATACTTCGGAATACATAAAATGAATTTTAAACATGATTGGAAATAACCTTTTGCTCACCTTCCTTGCTAGTTTTTTTTCAAATTGCTTTTGTTTAATTAATATAAAGTCTATATTTTAAACAACTTTATTTGTTCCTTTAACATTTCAATCAACGCTTGCATAGAGAAAAAAATCAAGAAACTAGAAATTCAAAGATTTAAAAACCCATATAATTGAAAATTGAATCCATTTTATTGTAGTCGTTGAAACACGAACAAAAAAGAAAGAGATAAAACTAAACGTAATGGAAGAAAAAACTAAAAAAAACTAAAAGTTCTTTCTCTGCATTCCCAAATTATTTTACGTTAAGAGTTTTATTAAGGAATAGAATATATTTAATGCCATAAACTAACTAGTCTTAATTAAATTAAAACTCAAAGTGGTTTTAAATAAAAGTTGTTGGTTGAAACAAAAGAACAACTAATGACTCAAATAAAGGCATAATGAACGGGGCAGCTACATTTTTATTCAGTACACCGTTCTGATTTGAAATACAAATTCATTTATTGAATTTGTAGCAACTGTTTTGTTGCTTGTTAAAACATTTATATTATGAAGATATAAATTTCTTACTGAAGATTGTTCGAAACAGATTTTTATAAAAATTGAATGAAGCTAATCAATCATAACTTAGCTTTCTCGTTAATTAATAAGAGCGACGATTTAAATTAATAAGAATAATGCTAAATAAGAATTCAATTGATTCTAGAATTACTTAATTTTGCTATCATTTGTATAACCATCTCTTTTCCAATGTAGGTATTATTTATTTTTGCAGAATACAATTTGTTTCACTGTGTTTTTTATTCTCAAAATTATAAACTAAACGGTTAAATAATAAACAGATATTTGTATTTAACAATTTTTTTAAAAAAACCTGAAATACCAAAATTTAAATTTCTCTTTTAAATTTTCTTGAAACTTACCGTGTGTAAAATATTTCTCGAAAAATAAACGTTTATAAAATTTTGCAATAGGATACAAATGAATTCACTTTCAAGTATTACACACTTACATTCAGAGAAACTGTCCCTTAAAAAATTCAGATTGCTTCTTAGCAATTGAACATCTAGTTATGACATCAAAAGTTATTCAGAATATTTTACTTTTTTTTTTGCTCTCCGTACGTGCCATAAATAAAAAGAAAGATGCATAATGTAGTTGTTAAGAATTATGATGTTTGAATCAATAAAAAGAGCTTTTTTTGCATCAACTATTTTGAAACACATAAATAATCTATCGCTCATTGTTTTTCCCAAGCTGTATACGATCAATATTCACTTAAAACTTGTCATTTTTGATGGATTATTTCTGTTTTTCACATCGGGCTAAGGCTTTGGAAACAATAATGTCAGAATATAAAATTTGCCAGACGCCGGCGGAAATGATGATAATGGAATGTTGGAAAACTATGAAAATGTACATTGTTTTGTCATATTATGAATAAAGTTTAGTTTGAAATGACTTCACATTAAACTGCAACTCAAGAAAGTCTTTCAAATTTTAAGTTCTTTTTCTTAATTTAAATAAATAATATTAATCAACCTTAAAACCACGCAAATGTTACTTTGTTGTCAACTTCAAAAGTTACTTGTTTTCTTTTTCTGCATTGAACTTTGCGTAATGATAAAAAACATGATGCTTTAATTAACTCATGCTTAATTATTCATGCTTAATTATTCATGCTTAATTATTCATGCTTAATGAATAATACTTAATTAATAATGCATAAATAATAATTCTTAATTATAAATTTAAAACGTAAACTTTTGTATGATAAATGAATTTGAATAGATGTTTATTATGGAACATTTTGCTCTGATTTTAAATAAATTACGAAATGTTTTACAATAAACAAGGTTTTTCTCAATATCTTTTTAAACGTAACACACTATTGTATTAATGACACTATTGTATTGTTGCACCATCATTAATCAGTCCGGATTCCTACATCCGGATAATGGTTGTTCATGATCGTTCCAACACTTGATTTCTAGGATACTATGATGGAAATTTGTGATGGTCCATAAAGATACAATAATACATTTCCATGATGGCTTTATAATAATATTTGATCGTTCAACAAATATAGCATCAATTTTTTTTAATGTTGACTCATCATAAATCGGTCCGAATTATTCCTACATTGGGGTGATGTTTACTTATGTTGGTAACCATCAAAAATATAATCTTTCATGATGGAATTATTGATGGTTATCATTAAGATTATGTTAGTCTATCAACAGAAAACCATAAAAAAAATTTTGACTTGGGGTGCTTTTATTCATTCCAATGTGGTGGGGTGCTTTTATTCATTTCCAAGGAATTATTTTTTATTTTGTGTCTTTGCAATTTGAGAATTAAAAACATACATATGCTTTCTTTTTTTAAATTTTCCTTCAGGTTTGGTAATTTAAACATATTTATTACCGGATAAAAAATGACTAAATTTAACTTTTAAAGTTTATCGATTTTTGTTTCAATTTTCGAATGGAGTTTTCATTTTCTTCTGTTCTTATTACTTGTAGCTTTTTTTTCAGGATGTATTTTATAATTCAAACTTCATTAATACGTAAAAAAAACTAAAAACAATACATGAAGAAAAATAAACAAAATATGCGAATATGCAAAATGCTTTGATAAACATTCGAATGCAATCTTAATATTATTTCAATTTTTTTGATATTTTTATGATTCGATTATGATTGTTTAGATTTTTTTGACTATTTAATTTTATACTAGATTAAATGAATGAGTAAAAATATCTGAAAAAAACTAAAAAAATATTAATAAATAAATAAATGATAAATTTATAGAAATATTTAAAAATTCCGAATGTGATCAAGTGATAGCTAGCAAGAAGCTTGGCCTTTAATATAAATAGGAGAACATCAGTTTCTGACTTATTTAATGTGAAAATTTAAATATCTATGGCACCACGTAATTTAGTTTTGCTGAAATAAGAGCATGTTTATATGATGCAAAAAATATGTTTTCATATCTGAAAATAAAGTGTTTGTATTATATGATAACAACAATCTGAACATTACAAAATTCTCCACGTTGAAAGCTAGGATTCTTTCTAAATTAAGTAAGATAGAACTATTGAAAGCGAGGAGAACGTTATGGCCAGAATAATTATCTATTATTAAGATAAAGGAGATCTCTTGTAGTCTTAACATGGTCTCATTCACTCTAGCATCCTAGTGGTATTTATTCTTTCTGTTTCGTTAGTTAACTGTATCTTTTACCGAGCACATTTCTTTGTTTTAAATATTTGAAAGCTAAGGGAAGAAACTTCTTTGGTCTCGTAAGTTTCTTCATAATTTACGGAGAAAATCGAAGCTCTAGTTGTCATGATCACACGTAGTTTTAATATTTTGAACAAATTGTGAATAAGCATAGTTATAAGGTCATATACTATAATATTGATGTCAAAATAATATTTTGATTATGTTATACAAATATCATGGCATAGTAATTATAAAACTGTATTAACTTATAATTAAATTATAGTAATTATAAAATTATATTAACTTATGGGGCTCTTTAATAAAGTTGTTTTTTTTCACACTTGTATATATATCTATACCAAAAAAGCAAAAAGGTTTCTGCTGTTTCAGGAAATTTTCACTCAACGGGTTTAGTACAGACATGACAAAAAAAACATATCTGGTGAAGCATATCTCATATAATAAAAACTATATAAATACGCTCAATTGTTTTGTTTTATTTTATGTTAAGGGCGAAGATTATATTATCTTAAAATTTAGATCTTTCTTTTATAGAATACCAAAATGTTAACAAAATACACATTCTTCTCCCTTTTGGCAAAACTTTTTTCTTGTATTTAAGAAGCTTGGAGTTTTTTAATCAGGGATTCAATGATGTTGCTGTCGTCAGCCATTAAGGCAGAAGAAGTGCGATTGCTGTTGTTTTCCAATGGCGCCATCCATGGCCAAGAAGTCGACTTTTGCCACACCCATACCTCACACCTGTTTATTGAGCGGAAACATTCATACATCTATCATTCATCCACAGATCTTAATTTTGACGTCAACCAGAGAACGATCAATTTCATATTTAGTATTATTTCATAGTCACCATTTACTAAACGGCCGGCAGGATACGAGTTCCTATTCTAACGAACGTGAATACAGTGTGCTGCCAACCTGGCTATCAGGGCAATTTCATTAAACCAAATTATTATATATATATATATATATATATATATATATATATATATATATATATATATATATATATATATATATATATATATATATATATATATATATATATATATATATATATATATATATATATATATATATATTATATATATTATATATATATATATATATATATATATATATATATATATATATATATATATATATATATTAGAAAGCACTCTTTTTCGGATATAATCGTGTGGGCTGATGAAAAGATTATATCTTTTATTTTCCGGTTTTTTAAAAAAACTTTTCCTTTTTTTTTCTTTTTTTTTTTTTCTTTCCCCAGTTGTTTATTATTATTATTATTCGCCCCCCTTTTTTCATTTGTCTGTAATTTACCTTTGTTTTATCTTCATTTTGAACTTATTTTATGAGTTCTATTTACTTGCAGCTTATGCGCAATAAATGATACTTATTATTTTTCTTTTCTTTTCTGGTTTTTTTGTATTTATTTATTTTGCTGTATATATATATATATATATATATATATTAATTTGGTTTAATGAAATTGCCCTAATAGCCACAACAGCTTTTATCAATATATATTTACGTTGAAAGTATTCACAGACCAGGAATAATTTTAAAAATTAATTTAAATTTATATGGTGCATATAATTTTTTTATGTGCAAAAATTGTTTATAAATGAAAATGTGTATTATAAGATTAAATTTTCCTGAAAAATGATTCTGAGCCAATCCTGATAGCGAATTTCAAACTAATTTTAATCAAAATAATAAGCAGTTTTCAGTTCCGTATTAATAATAAAAAAATAGCGTGTTTTAACAAATATGGAGCATTGACTAAATATGAAAGATTAAAGCATCCGCAAAGTCTTAAATTCCATAATCGCTTTAAAATCTTCAAAAATTCAGGAGCCATAAGCTTATGCTATCAATAGGATTAAATGTCAAGCTTTCACATAAAAATTGTCTAAGGAGAGATTTTATTATACTAAGCTTCGTTCCCTCGTTGGAAAATTCCTCCAGCGCACATTTAAATATTAATTAATTAATTAGTTTTAAAACTAATTCATTAGTAGATAATTGAGCCTATTAAATTTATTTAGAGCAATGAATTTTAAACTTCTATTCTGTCTTATGTATTAAAAAATAAAGAGTTTTTTGTTTGAATGTTAAAGTTAAAAACATCACATTTTCAAAACAAAATTTTCCACGGTTAAAATTTTGAACTACAAATATTTATACTAGATAAAACTGGTTTAATTTCTTTTTTCACTTAATAAGAATAAATATTTACCTGGAAAGCGAAACCTAAAGTTTGAATTTTTAATTTTTTGAAAATAAAGATACAATTACCGTATTCTGTAAAAACCTTAAATTGAGTGCAGAATGAAATCTATTTTTAGAAATTCAATCTACATATGCCGAACTCATTATCATAGAATTCGAAACCGTCATATTTATATATATATATATATATATATATATATATATATATATATATATATATATATATATATATATATATATGTGTGTGTGTGTGTGTGGGTGTGGGTGTGTATTTATATAGTCCCTGGCCATAATTATTATAGACGCACTATAAGATTCTATGTAAAATTATAATTATCAGGTAATACTATGCAGCAGTATTGTTCGGATGAAACCGGTTTGCATTTTTTTCACTCTTGTAACAATTGGTTAACATTGTAATGCAATACGTAAAAATAAATACAAATATGAAGTATATAATTATAAAAAAATTTCTGAATAGAAAACATTTTCTCTTTTCTTCACTTGATCATGTGTTTTTAAATATCAAAGTATTGCATATAAACTTGTGCCAAACATGCAATTATTAAAAAACTACAGTGGGTCTAGTTAATTGATTTAATTATTATAATATACTAATATAATACCTGATATAATAAATATTCCATATTTATATAATATATCTTCTAATTTATCCTTTCGTCAAATTTATATTATATATCGTCTAATTGAACTCATTGATACACGAACGTAAACAAGTGCAAATGGGTTTCAGTAGCGTAATAACAATAAAGGTGTATAGTATCACATGATAATTAAAATTTTACATAGAATTTTATAGTGCATCTATAATAGTGCGTCTAATAATTTAGCCAGGGACTGTATAAAACTAGACCCCAAAATGTATTTTAGAATAAACACACTTTACTTTTTGCAAATCAGGAATTATAGTGGGTAGCCTTGTTTTGGAGTCATGTAAATTTCATTTATCTGAAAATAATTTTGCACCAAACGTATAATTTTTTTTTTGTAAATTAAATATGACCGAATTGTTTTTAAAAGTACTTAGTCGCCTCAAGTGACAAGTTTGTTTTTCGTTCAATATATTTAGGGTTGGAAGAGAAACGCTAGCAGGATAAAGGTTAGCCAGGAAAAAACTTCCTGAGATGTCCGAGAGCCACCCTGGGATGACGAGATGAAGATGATAATTGCGATTGGAGACTGTTGAAGGATCAAAATTATGGTAAGGGATATCCCTTTTCCCTTAAATAAATAAATTGATAAATGATACAAAAAATTCAAAAAAACTTTATGGATTTTTCCTTACTCAGATATTTTACACAGGGTGGAAATTTCTCACTTCTATCAATAATAAATATCAAAAAAATAATTTATATAGGGAAACTTTCTATTGGTATAATTATCTCTTAATTACTGTGATAATTAAAAAATATTGACAAAAAATTTTCTTACAACTTTTTTTTAATATTTAATATGAAACACATGTTGAATATGAAACATGTTGTTTAATATGAAACATTTTAAGAAGTTTCCTTTAAATCGAGAAATTTTACTAAAAATGAAAATAAATGTTTGATAGATTATTCTTTTAATATTTAAGATGTTTTTTTAAAATTAAAATCCTAGCTGCTCCTACTCAGCAACTCAGGAAGCTTTGTCCCGATCTCACTCAAATTGTGGATTGATTGGAATGGACCATTTGTAATGCTTATTGAGATTTTTCATTAGATTGAAATTACTTAATATCTATGATAAATTTTAATCTCGATCTGGTAAATGATTAAGTTTTTCATTTTTAACGAGATCAGTTAATATAGCGTATGCGTAACTTTTTAAATATTAAGAAATATTAGAGCACAAACGCCAGTCCTATTAGCAAAACTTGAACTTTTCTTCATATTTTTGCCATTTTGTTTTAATCAGCATAGAGGGCGCTGCTTGAGGAATGAACCAAACAGACAAAAATAATGGTTAAAAACTCAGAAAAGGTATAAAAATAGCCCATTTCAGTATTATTCGATAAAAGCCTTATATTACGACACTAGAGAAGACGTTCATAAAAGAAAACACGTTTGTAATGCTTGAACGTGAATTCATAGGATCCTATTGCAAAAATTCTATAAACAGTTAAATTTTAGAGAAATATTTTACACACGGTTAGTTTTCAGAAAATGTAAAAGAGAAATTTAGATGCTTTGTAAGTTTCAGGTTGTTTAAAAGATAGCGTTAAATAGAGATATCTGTTTATTATTTATCCGTTTATTTTATAATTTTAAGAAGAAAAAACACAATTGAACAAATAGTATTTAGGAGAAATAAATAATGCCTATTATAGAAAAGACAAGGTTACACAAATGATGGCAAAAATAAGTAACTTTAGAATGAATTGAATTCTTATTTAGCGTTATTCTTATTAATTTAAATCGTCGCTCTTATTAATTAACGAGAAAGCTAAGTTATGATTGATTAGCTTCATTCAAGTTTTGTAAAAATCTGTTTCGAACAATCTTCATTAAGAAATTTATATCTTCATTATACAAATGTTTTAACAAGCAACAAAACAATTGCTACAAATTCAATAATTGAATTTGTATTTCAAATCAGAAAGGCGTACTGAATAAAAATGTAGCTTTCCTGTTCATTATGCCTTTATTTGAGTCATTAGTTATTCTTTTGTTTCAATCAACAACTTCCCTTTATTTAAAAGCACTTTGAGTCCCAATTTAATTAAGACTAGTTAGTTTTTAGCATTAAATATTTTCAATTCTTTAATAAAACTCTTAACGTGAAATAATTTGGGAATGCAGAGAAAGAACTTTTAGTTTTTTTTAGTTTTTTCTTCCATTAAGTTTAGTTTTATTTTTTTTTTTATTTTGTTCGTGTTTCAACGACTACAATAAAATGGATTCAATTTTCAATTATATGGGTTTTTAAATCTTTGAAGTTCTAGTTTCTTGATTTTTTTTCTCTATGCAAGCGTTGATTGAAATGTTAAAGGAACAAATAAAGTTGTTTAAAATATAGACTTTAAATTAATTAAGCAATTAGGAAAAAAAAATGAAACTAACAAGGAAGGTGAGCGAAGGGTAATTTCCAATCATGTATAAAATTTATTTTGTTTATTCCAAAGTATTCCATAGATTATGAATTATTTAAAATTATTTACCATTTTTTTGTCTTTGAACTTATTACTTAGATTAATTGAAAATATAGCAAATAACTGGTATTTTGACTAGTATAGGTCAGTATACTTTTTTCTTAATCTTACTTTAATATTTGCTTTTCAGGACTCAGAGTTTGAAACATTGAATCATCAAAAACTAAAATTTTTACCTTGAGAACGTCGCCAAGTTCAATTTATACAAAAAACGAAGAGCATTGATGGATATAAAAAAATAATTTTGATTTGAAATTTTTCTCGTTATACTGGGTATTATTTGCTTATCAGAAAATTAAACTTAAAATGTTAAATTGTAAAATTGGAACGAAATATTTGTAGTAATAAATTCAAAAGCAAAGTTCTGAAATAGACCACAAGCAGAAAATTGTTTGAAATATTTTTTTATAAGTAACTTAAGTATTATTTTCTCTAACTGAATTATTTACAGCAAAGTTGGGGAAGTTTGAGCAATTATTTACAAATTATTTTGAAACAACTTACATTTACAATAATTTACTGTCAATGACCGGAATTGGTGGTTGTTGTCATCCACCGGTGAATATTGACAATCACATAACCTAAAAATGTGATTCGGATATTTGGTAATTGTCCGAAATATATAATAGGTCTAGTTAAGTGCCATTGCCGGTATACATTTGCTCGGGGACTGATGATTTTTTTATAATTCAGTGCCAATGCCGAATATTCAGTGCCGAACACTAATATTTCTCCTAGTTTATCCTCAGTTGAAATTAAAATATCGAATAAATATAATAATATCAACGAATAAATTAATATCAAATCGGATAAAACAAATATTTCGAACATTCACCTAAGCGACTATGTAATTGTTGACAATCACCGGTGAAAGTCGTCATTCTCTTGATTTCCGAAATTCATAGTAACAGATATATTATTCGATAATCAAAAGAAATATCAGCTTGCGAGTGAACTTTGCGAACAGTACTTTTGTACCTAGTTAGTGGATTTAGAAAATAACAACTTGGGTAATTCTTTTATTACTAATCACCCAAAACCACACAATATACTCGGATCAGTTGAAATCTTTTATTCTAGATCTTGGAACAACAATTTATTACAGAGCTTAATCTCTGCAGAAAATGAGTAAGCAGAATTTACAAATTTTTGTTGTTATAACATTTTTGACGAGATTATTATCTAGGAAATGCTTCGAGAAAACATTTTACAAAATCGAGATAATTACTATAGTTAATAGTATGTGCATTTTATCAAAAACATTACGCTTTGTAATGCATGATAATAAAATCACATTATTAGGAGGTAACAGAGCACGCAAAAATGTAAAAACCATGAATAATTTTTGGTCGGATTTTTATGTACTAAAACTCAATCAGTTCAATGGCCAAATCTTTAATATGCTAATTGAACTAGAAGATATGATAGGTCAAATTATGAAATCATATAAAAATGCAATTTTTCTGAATAAACATTTTTCTTTTTTAATAACCGTCGTTGAACAGAGCACCCAATATTTGAGTTTACGACTATTGACGTTCAACTCCATAGCCTTATAATTTCGAACCCAATCCAGAAGACAAGGGAACTCTTGTATAAAGTATAATGAGAAATTTGACTTTAGGGAGCCTCTTTGATAGAAATAACCCGAATTTGAGATACATGGGGAGGAAAACCACGAAAACATTCCACGGTTAGGCTCGTGGAAAGGGGACTCGAACTCATAATCCGTCTACTACTGAGGATACTTTACGTCAGCACTGTAGTCGGTGCAATTCAAATGGGTAATTTGTGTCGACCTGCCATAGCTGGAATTTGAACCCGGTTCACTTTATAGGAAGGCGAACGCTCTATCCCTTAGCACTCACTGAATAAACATTGCACTTTTTTACGGATTTTGATTTTTTGCCATTAAAATATGGGGGAATAGCCACAACTACTAAAAAAAAGCTCTCAATTATTTATGCAGGAAAGCAGTCGATGGGTTTAATTCCTGTCAATTAAACCCATTACTGCGACTTTTGCTATTACTAGAACTAAGCGACACGAAAATTGTTTGCACAAAATATTCATTTACCTAAAGATAATTGCTGTTGTATTGACATATGTTTACATCTACAGCGTCCCGCTACTAAATGTAAGTATTCTTTTTAATTGTGCAGCAGAGATACTATATTTTAACTTCTAAATGTTGTCTTAAATATTTTTATATTATTCAATTTTTTCTCCAATCCCATTCCTGATTTGTCTTAAAATTATCTTTCTGCTTCGCGTGTTCGGTTTACAAACTAATTGAATTCGAATAATTAATGTATGTATTAATTATTCAAAGAGAGAGGAGAGAGAAGAGAGAGGAAGAGAGTTGTATTCATTGGAGTTTCTGATTTTACTATTCTTATTTTAAATTGTAACTTTAAAATGTCTTTATGGATACTATCTTGCGTATCACGTGTTCTTGTTCTCATAAATGTTAGTGTTACGGAATGTAAAAATGGTGTTAGCAACTTTACACTAATTCGCGCGGACGAACATTCTCGATGTTCAACTACAGTGTTAGAATTTTCAGTCTAAAATTACGGTAAAATAACCGGCAACACACTGTCCATCAGGTTAACCGTAAAGTTTATGGTAAAGAATATGTTTCAACTTCACGGTTTTGAAACCGTTTACTTCTAGTATAGTTATAAGACCATTAATACAAAACTATACGGTTTTTTAACCATTTACAGCTACAAAGGTTTCAGAACCACAGAAAAAAGAAAAAAGAGAAATTTAGCTGCACATAGGAGCTAGGCTTCTCGTTAGGTAATAGGCATTGGAGAAGTCAGGACACTGTTCATGTGTCATAGGGAATGAAGATGTTAACGCTGGACTCTCACCTATTTTCAGTCAGTCATGAGATTGTCAGATTAGCTCTCTCGGCTATAACATTTGCGCAGTTGCAAAGAACTAAGTTGCTTCATTTAATGGATTTAGTTGACGCAATAAAATCCAGGTTAATAAACTGTTTTAGGTAAAAATAGATAATAAACAATTTTTCTCACTGTCAATAGTTTTATTACCATCTTATTTATGGTTATTTAACTGGTTTGTTTAACAGTAAAACTGGTCTGGTTTGTTATACAGTAAAATAACAATTAAATAGGTTGCTATTTAGCCATCTTTGCAGAAAAATTTCTAACAGTGTAAACAGAGAATTATCTGTAATATTTCACTACTCTTTCGATGTAAAATATAGTTCATTCACCAGGAGTTGGCACTTGGTTCCACCTCCTCGGATGCCGAGTTCATTTAAGCGCAGGAGAAAGAGGAGAAACATCTCCTCGCTTGAAATTGAGACAACCCTTAATACGCGCCAAGACACAGTGAATTCTTTTTCAATCACTTACTTCGCTTTATCATCTGCTATAAAACCTTTCGTTTCTCTTGCTAATTAAATATATTTTAAATTTAAAAACTGCTGTTTTCCCAGCAAAATGTCTCAAAAAGAACAAATTATTCCCTCAAAAAGGAGATTGTGCGAAATATCATCAAATTTATGAAATATTTAATGTTAAGAAAATGCAGATAAAGTTTGCGAAATAAATATTTTTCCCATACGATCGTCAAATAGCAACCTTGCTCAGGTTTGCTCGCAACCTTTTCCCAAAAATAGCAAAATAATGTCGTCGCATACCACGTGATGAAGGCGGAGTCATGTGGTGAACGAGCTATAGTTTTTATGTGAACATAAACTAAAATGTTTTTAATGAAGGTGGTGTTATTCCTTTGTGTAGATTTCTAACGTTACGTGTAATTATATATTGATAAATCTTATTTTACAGTTACCATTTGAAATTTGCTTAATTCATTTTTAAATGTTCTGTAGCAAAAAAAAATTTTCTATGTATTTACTATCCTTATTATTAATCGCCTGTAAAAAATACTGAGCTAAATCTTTAACAAACATCAACTTTTTCATCAAAATAAACTGAGTGTACAATTAAATTTTACGAAAGTTCTAAAAGTTCTGTTTTTTTTATTCGGGAAAAATTTCGTTTTATAAAATTGTTCCAATGACAGAAAGAGTGTAACTGTCATAATGTTTGATTGACCATAAAAAGATCAAAAATAAAATATATACATTCAAGTGTATTCTTATTCTTATGTCAGCCATAAAACTGTCGACATTTGAGTAAAAAATATGTAAAAAAAAATGCTTAAGTGCAGTTAAAAGAAATTATCTTTTATGTATATATTTTTTGAATTCTTCTAGTAGATTTTTTCTTGTTATTTCAGCAGAAATCTTTTCTATAAAATGCTTATCTTTGTTTAGAGTTGGGTTTCTCTTCAGAGGAAAAAAAAAGAGCTGTTTTAAGCAATTGTTTATTTAGCCTTAAGGTAAAATGAACTGTTTATCTGGCGCATGAGTGCTTTTTTTTATTCTCCCAGCTATGTACTTTCCACATAAATAATTTATGAGGATTTTTTTTCTCTGAAAACAAATGTACAATTTGTGAATAAAAACACTTATACTGCTTTTTAAGGAAGGAATCAAACAAAAATTGCGGTGAAAAAATTTGATGAAAGTAATTTTTTTCTCGTAAATAAATTTAAATGGAAAAGGAAACATGAAAAGCCTACACTGTGACATTTATTTTTCTTTATAGTTTGGCTAAAAAAAATTTCCTTTCGATTATTTTTTGATGGCAATGTTTTTTCAGAAATTTATGTAAAGTTATATTACTATTAACTATCTTAATAAATTACATAAGGTGGCGGTGGCTCAGGAAATAAAGCGTTCGTCTTCCAATAACGCATTTCATATTTCCTAGCTTTTAATTTTTTGTTTTTAATTTCTCAAGATAATTTTTTTAAATAATTCTTTATCGAATTTGATTTAAAGTAAACTAATTATTTTATTTTTATTACATTTTATAAAAAGCGAATATAAAGTATTTTATCATTTTCTTAACAATCAATGTAATATTTTATTTTAATGCAAAATTTAAAACTCATTAATTTATTGTCGCGTATAAATCGAAAACAAAAATCTTTTTGCGTACATTACTAGTTTAATTAATATTTAATATTTATATTTTACATCCGTCGGTGAACAGACGATCCAGTTTTTGGTTTACGACTACTAATGTTCAACTCCGTAGCCTTGTTATTTTTGAACCAATCAGTCACCATTTACTACACGGGGATTCTTCGGCCGGCGGGGATCGAACCCACGAACTGTTGGACATGGGTCCAGGGCCCTACCAACCAAGCCATCCCGGCCCTTAATACTTTCATTGACAATTTAGCCCCAGGTATTTTCCCAATAGAGTTTACATTTATTTATTTAAATAAAATTAAATATACAGGGTTATTCATAATTCCCTCCAGGGTTTCGAAGCGTTATAGTAAAAAAACGAAGACGAATATGGCAAAAAAGAACATACGAAATTATTCCGAAAGTATTCAAGTTTTAATTTAAGCAATTGCCGGTAGATGGCAGTAACATGTACCACTAAAGCGAGTTGTAGAAAAGAAAAATGGCTTCTACAGATGGAGGGAATTATGAATGACCCTGTACTTTTCTGAAAATTTAGCCCCCCCCTCCCTGTTTAACTCTATAAGATATAATTTATATTATCAATTTAGTATAATTTGCCTTCTATTTTTTAACTGCTTTGCTTAAGAATCACCTTTCTCGCATTTAATTACAAGATATAATTTATATTATTAATTTCGCTTAATTTATGAGAGTAATTTAAAAATGGGTCTTTTTCACACATCAAGATATAATTTATAAATTTAACTCAACCTAATTGAATAATTTGAAAAAATGCCGTTCTCATAATTTAAGTTAGAATTTATGCTTTTAAATTCAACATAATTTAAGCACATAATTTTTAAGATGCGCCATTTTTCCATTTTAAGATATAATTAACATTATTGATTTAACCTAATTTACTCACAAAATTTAAAGGAATATCTCTCTTAGATTTTAAGATACAATTCATTTTAAATTTAATCAAACTTACATGCACAACATGACGAAGTGTTTTGCTCATATTTTAAGAATTAATTTATGTTATTATTTCAGCTTAATTTACATTTTTATATTTCTTTATGGATATTTATCCATTTATTAAAGGAATACACTTAGTATATATTCGTAGAAATTATTTGCGATTCAGTATTCAAGGTGAAAATTAAGCAATCAAATAAAAATGCCTGATAATAAATTTTCGCAAGTAATTCAAATGTTATGTTGCAGGTGTCAAAATACGTATTTCTTCTTAAATTGCAGTGCATGAGTCCGAAATTAATATTTTGGCTTAAACGTTACTAAAATCTACTGGAATTCATGCACCAGGGGCCACGTGTAAAATTACTAAGACTTGAAAATGTAAAAATTTCTGAAACCCCCCCCCCCGTAAAGTTGGGGAATTTATCATTGTAGAGAAATAATTTGAGTCAAACTCATTCAATTACTTTCTAGCCCTAAAATTTATGAATATATTAAACTAGAGTTGAATATAAGTTAACAAAATACAATCAAACAAAAAACTATGAAACAGGTAAAATGAACGAACCCAGTACGAATTTGGTACTGAGAATTCACACAGAATGAGCGGCTATTTATATGTGAAATATCTTATACTGTTTATGATGAATTTTGAATAGTGAGTTTTACAAATTTGTGAAAATTCTTTTGATGTGTAAAAAAAAAAAAAAAATTGAGAAATAGCGCGAAATGTGCTAAATATGTTAATATTAAATGATAGAAGCTTTCGTTTCGACCGCTCGATAGTTTTTACTCTTGTTTGGTGTCCAAAACTCCCCTCAATAGATTTATTTGTTTTTCAATTTTCTCACTTAACCTATTTTTAGCAGAGTAGAAAGTTAACAGTTTACTCCCAATTTTATTCCTATTAATTCCTATGAAAAATAAATTTCTTTCAAATTTCATTTTCAAGGAAATCTGAGGACTCAAAATAGGCAGAACATGAATGAAAACAAAATATTTCCAGCTGCTGACATTGTCTATCCTATAGGAAATCACGGAATGAATTGCGGTAAAAAGAACAGGCAATTAGAGTGCCAGTATTATTTAACTATAAAATAAACTGGCACTTCGATTGCTAAAACTTTAAAATTTACCATAGTATTATTTTACCATTTAACTGTAAAATTTTTTTGAACGAAAGATCTGATGCACCGTAATGACACCAATCCCAAAATACTTGGACTAATAGTTTAGAACTTATAAGGGTCATATATAAAGGAACATAATTTTGCACTAATGTAAAAAAAAAATCCCTATAAAATTGAGGTATAAAGTACGGTCACTCTGGGCACATCATACAAAATACAGTTTACCGTAAAATACATTTTACCGTAAAGTATATTTTTACCGTAATTTTTACAGTAATTAATGAGAGTGATTCGGTGATTTTACGGTAAATATTACTTTAAAAATTATGGTATATATGGTTTTTTGTTCCGTAAGATGTCCCAGTAAAAATGAATTTTACGATAAAATGTACAAGTACCCTGAGTGCTGTTACTTTTTACTGTTTTTGATCCCGAATTTTTGTACTGTACTTGCTTAAATTTACGTATCTGCTATTGCTATCTAAATGGGTGAGACATTGTTTCATATCTGATTTTTATGTTGAATCGAAAGCGACTATACACATGGCAGTAGTTTGACTTTACTTATGTAAACTTTATACTTTGCTATCTGAATACGCAAGTAATATTTTATAGTAAATTTTCCGCAAATAAATTCTCCCACGTAAGTCACCTCAAATTCCTTAAAAAAAATTGAGGTTTCATATTATTATCTGATTATTGAGTTGTCATTTATAATAATAAAGCATTGCTTTTCATGAAAAAAAAATTTGGGTATAAATTTTCCCGAAATGAAACGTTCAATTTTACTAGACAATCTAGTGGGTTTTATTGAAATAATGAAAGATTCAAAAATCAATTTCTATCTAAAAGTTTCACGCGTTCCCTCCAACACACTATCTGCTCATTAGAACATATTCTAAATCCCTGCAAGCAATTGTGAAGTCCCCGTTTCAAACGCATTTGTTAACAAGTTTGAGAAAGATCAAACTCGGATGAAATATTTTGTGATGCTCATTTAAATAGAATCTTGTTTGCATATTATATTCGGTTCTGAAATATGAGTTTGTTATATCTTTAAACATGTGAAAGAGAATTCTGCCGATCCCCCCGAACAATCATATTCTTTATGACAATAAACAGACCGTTTCATCTAGATATTCATTTGAAACAGCTTAAGAAGATTTTATTGTATTTGTACAAAATTGTGGTCTCACAAGTTCACTTCCCGATTCACATGGTTATGAAATGTAAATCTAATTATTTTTCTCGGTTACTATTGCAACTTCATCTAATATTTTTTTAAGGTGACAAAGGACAATTTTTTTAAAACAATTATCAAGGGATTTGTTTGAAATTCTCAGTATACATTTATATTGTTAAAAAAAACTTTTATACAAATTTCAAAAAGATATTTCAAAATTTAAGAAATTAAAAAAATTAAAATTTCGAATTTTTAATATTTTTTTGATATTATTCGATAATATATTTTTTTTGATTGTCAAAGTGACAATAATTCTTTTAAAATATTACATATTAGGTAATATAAAAAAAACTGTTAGGGGTACTTTTTTAGTTTCATTATTGAAACAAATAACAGTAAAAAAGTAATAAGAAGCCAGCATTTTTGGAAAAAAAAAACATCATACCGCTATAAAATTTCTCGTATAAAAAATACTATTTACTTAATTCAAAAAACTTTCCAACGAAATGTTAATAATAATCATAAATATATAGCATCAAATTCTCCGGTCAATAGAATAAAATTCATTTCGCTGGAACAGTTTTGTCAAAAATGATATTATGAGAAAAACGACTTTTACTAAAGAAATGGCCATAACTTCGTCAATTTTAATCTAATCCAAAGAAATAATTTTTTTAAAAATTGTTTAGTTAAATGCCTAGATTTAAAAATATAAAAAGTAAAAAAAAAATTTAAAAAAAAATTTTTTTTTTGTTGAAAATTTTTGTTTATATGAAAGTCCCTTGTGACCTAAATTTCTATTTAATTTCTGATACCTAAAAAACTTATCAAGTGTTTTTCGTCAAAGAAAAAATCTATTAATACACTGTTAGAATTTTTTTTTCATTCTAAAATTATGGTAAAATAACCGGAAGCAGTCTGCCCATCCAATTAGCCGTAACGTTTACGGCAAAACTAACTAGTATGGTAAAAAAAAAGGAATTCCAAACTATACAGTTCTTGAACCATTTACAACTAGCATAGTTTCAAAACCAGAAAATGGAAATTTAACTGCACTTAATATAACTGCACTAATATAATTTAACTGCACTTGAGATAGTTTAGCAGCTTTATAGGGCTGTCATCTACGTCAAAAAGAGAGTACCTTACTCTAATGTATTAGAGACAGAAATTGGGAAGTGCAGTACACTGGAAACTGTTAAAAGGAATGGAACAAGTATATTGGTATAAACACTGGGACTCGAACCCTTATTCTGTCGTTCATGAGACTGACAGATTAGCCATCTCGGCTATAATATGTACCCAACTCCGAGGCACTAAGTAGCTTCTTTAAGTGAGGTGATAAAATTCTGGTTTTTAATCGTATTAGGTGAAATCAGTTAATAAACTGTTTTTCTCACAGTTAACAGTGTGAATATCATCTTATTGATGTTTATTCGACTGTTTTGTTTCAATATGGTAAAATAACAATTAAATAAAACGGTATTTAACCATTTTAGCTGAGAAGTTTGACGTTTTTGCATTCATTATTTTATTTGCATATGTTGAATGGATGCAGTTTTACTCAAAGTTTATAATAAAAGCAAATATCTATTATTTACTTTTTGATGATAGTAAAATACGATTCGTAAGTTCAAGTACCGATTTAAATATTTCAATCATAAAAAATTGATAAATATTTTAGTATTGTGCGATTACTTTAGAAGGCTTAGCTTAATGCGTCACATGCCCTACAATAAAGAAATAGATAAAATTAAAAAAAATTTAAATAAATTTTAATTTTAAATTTGCTGTGAGGAAATATTTTGCAGATAAACAGTACCTATATAACTTTTACTGATTTTATGCTAATGATGACAACTCAAGAGGAGAAATACTGGAACATACCATGTGGTTTTATGGCTGCTAAAATTTTGTCAATGACAACTAAGAATGTTTTTTTGCCATCACAAGAAATATTGAAAAAGATAAAACTTGATCTTAGAATGAAAGTTTAAAACCAAATTATGGTATAACATAAAGGATAAAATATTGCATAAATAATAATTAATCTGTCACAAGACGCAGAAACACGGTTTTACGTATATCAATTTGCTTCATTCTATAAATAAATGCAATACTGTTTTATGTAAAATTAATTTAAAAAAACAAATATAAGCTATATACCATTTTCAGATTTTGTAACTGTAACATAATATTTTTACAATAAAATGCTGTGCATTAAGATAATATTACTTAATTATATATTTAAAAAACTATTTTTGGTTTAAAGCTATTACTTTTGATTTACGATCAAACTCAAAAATGTACAAACAACAGAGAGTAATGTTAAGAAAAGATAATAGTTAAATGTACACTGTAAGAAATCTCGGTAAATCTTTAACCAGTACCTAGTGCAAAGTTTGGTTAAATGAACCCCGAAGTTTGGTTAAATGAAAGCTTAGTTAATTTTAGTTACACCATAAATTGGAAGGTATGACGAGGAACAAGTTCAAGGTGCAACTGACTGCACTAAAATTTGGACACAAACTTTGACTTTAAACTTAATGATATTTGATTATTCCGACATGTTTTCTTCCCAACTCGGTCTCGGTGTATAGGGGCGACGTGTTTTATGTAAGCAAATGATCTATGTGCGTTATAATAAAGTTAATTTCTTTTATGCTGACTCTTTAAATTTGGATGGTGGTATAATATGGTTAGCGGGGTTAGCGGTATGTTATGAAATTACCTACTTACGGTAAATAGTTTACCTAGTATTTTGCTGATTGTCAAATATTAAATTTATGGCGCAACCCCGCCCTGCAATTGATCGCTTTAAAAGTACTTAATAATGGTTCAACCTTGTCTTACTTTACCACCTATTTTGGTGCAACTCTCTTCTGATATTTGAAGCTACACTGTTTCAATTTTCATTCTAAAGTTATGGTAAAATAGCAGGCAGCTGTCTGTCCATCTGATTAACAGTAAAGTTTACAGTAAAGAACATTTTTTCCCTTTATGGTTTTGAAATCATTTGCAAAAAGTATGTTTATAATACTATGAATACAAAACTATACGGTTTTTGAATAATTTGCAAATAGCACTTTTCAAAAACGTAAAATAAAAAAAAAATTTAAAAAAAAATTAACTAGACGTAGGAGCTCAGCTTTTCGTAAGGTAATGGGCATTGGAGAGTGCCGTTGAATGGAATGGAGGAAATAGTGTCAACAATAGAACTCGAACTCCAGTTCCGTCGGACATGAGATTGACAGATAAGCCCACTCGGCTATGATATGTACGCTGTTGAAAAGAACTAATTAGCTTCCTTAGGTAGTTCTAGTGGATGCGATAAAATTCTGGTTGTTTAACAATATTAGATGAAAACAGTTAATGAACAGTTTTCCTCAAACTTAACAGTTTGATTACCATTTCATTTATGGTTATTTGACTATATTGATAAAATATCGTAAAATAACCATTCGATAAATTGTTATTTAACCCTTTTTTCCGAGAAATTTCTAACAGTGTAGTGAAAATACTAAATTATGATAAAGCTGCGCTCTATTTTATGTAGTGAGCAAAAGAATACCAATTTTTATTATAATGTGGTTTGGGATTTTTAACAGTGTAGCTGCTATAACTTAAATTAACTGCCCTGTAACTTAAATTAATTTCTTTGCTTGTTGACTAAGTAAAATATATGTATCTTCTTCGAGAATGTAAGGACGCTAATTAACTTTTGATGACGTAAGAAAAAAACCAATTGTTAGAAACCCCGTGTCTTTAAACGAGCATCCCTTACTGAGACTTATTCTATTTCGTGGCTAAAAAGCGAGGTCATGAAATCTGATGAAAAAAGGATACATAAAAAGAGAGGAAGCAAGCCCTCGGCAATCTTAACCGCTGCGGAGAATTACTCAGATGTGACAACTGTGTTTTTATCATCTCTCGATAAAGAAATATTCATTTCCCCGAAGACTCTCTCTCATATTCTCTTCTACTAAATTCGATTCAATCTAAGAATAAATCACAAGAGATGATTATGTTCACCATTTCGGGATATCTCATTTTATTAACGAGAGAGAAATACATAACATAGAATTGCAGTCCCTGACCAATTTATTAGACGCACTAGAAGAATCGATGAAAAATCATAGTTATCAGGTGATACTATAGAGCTTTAATGTTTTTACACGGTTTGCACTTGTTTACGTTAGTGTATTAATTGGTTAAATTGGACGATATCGATATAATATAAATTCGAAGACTGTATAAATAAGACGATATATTAGTTAAATATAGAATATTCATTATATCAGGTATTATATTAGTATATTATAATAATTAGACCAAATGAATAGACGCACTGTAGTGTTTTAATAATGACATGTTTTGCACGAGTTTATAGCCAATACTTTTATATTTAAACACACATATAATGGGTTTTTCATTTAGGAGACTTTTATATACTTCTTATTTGAATTAATATATATTTTTTTTAACGTATTGCATTACAACTAAACTAGAACATTACATAAAACATTACAACTAAACTGTTAATTAAATGATAAACGAACATAAACAAGTACAAACTGGTTTCAGCCGCGTAAAAGGCAATAATGCAGTATAGTATCACCTTACAATTAAGATTTTACATAGAAATCTGATAGTGCGTTTAATAATATGGCCAGGGACTGTAAATAAACAATGTTTTTGTATTTTTGCGAATAAATTAATATTCATCAAGAGGAAAAGTTTAAAAGATATTTCATAGGCCGGGATTGCCCGGTCGGTAGGGTGCTGGGTCCATGTCCAAGAGTTCGTAGGTTCGATCACCGTTGGTCGAAGACTCCCCGTGTAGCAAATGGTGACTGATGCACGTTAAATCTGTCGAGTCGTAAACTCCTCCATGTTCCCATAACAAATCAATGCCTCTGGGAGTACTAATCTAGGAGTTTCCTTGTCTTCTGGATCGGGTTCAAAATTACAAGGCTACAAAGTTGAACATTAGCAGTGGTAAACCCAGAAATTGGGTCGGCTGTTCAACGACGAATATAAGATATAAAATAAAAAGAAGTTTCATGAGCCGCAATGGCTCAGGGGATAAACCTCAGGGGGAAAAAGAATGGCCGCAATACGGTGACGGGCAAGATTTCTTGCATGCAATTCTCTTTTCGTCATGATTGCTTTCACATAGATTCACTAGTTTTATCGTTTTGAAAGTACTATTTAATGGCCAGCTAGGATTAAGGAGCTTTTATCACAGTTAATGAGACTTCTATCTTGTCAGCTTTTTACATTAAATTGAAATATTTAAAACAGATGTATCTAAAATGTTATTTTAATGCACTAAACACTTGCTACTGAAGTTTCCTTGAAACTTGAAATTCCACGTAATGTTGCAAAATACTTCAAGGTTACTTTGGACGCTACTATCATTCTGTGCATAAGTTTAAATATTTACACTCCTCTGCGATCAAAAAATAAATAATTATGTAAAAACCCAACTAAAACTATATCATAAAAATTCCAAAGCTTTAAATGAATTGTTTTTAAAGTTACTGAAAATAAAAAGGAGAGAAAAGCCAAACAGCTCTTTCTAGTGAAAAAATAAAAATATGACGTTTAAAAAAAAAAATAATTGTCTCTTTTTATGGTTTTAAAATAAGCATTCGGAAAGTTGTGAAGACAAAACAGCAAAAGAATAAAAACAGTAAATAAAGAAAACCATATTAAAGAATAGCAGGATATATTTTTTTTAACTATCTTGTTGTTTATTATGCTTACTCTCCTTTCCTGCGATTTGTCAAATTTTGATAACGTTTTTGTTTTTCCTCTCTTAAATATTAATTTAAGTAATTTAAATATTAATTAAGTAGATTAATAAATATTTATCTCCCTTGATGTGCATACTGTTTGATTTTGATTTTTTATAAGGACTCTACAGATGCATATTAAGGGCGGTTTTTACGTTACACTCTGTCGAGGAATTCTCCTTTAGGAATTTTAATTTTTAGGTTGTGTTCTTAGGTGTGTCAGTATTGAGTAAAATTTTGGGTAAGATAAAATTACTTAACCTACAAATATTGTCTTTATAGTCCCAGGCTAAATCATTCAACGCACTCTAAGATTCTATATAAAATCTTAATAATCATTTGATACCATACAGCTTTATTGTTTTTACGAGACCGTTTGCATTTGTTTACGTTCGTGTATCAATTGGTTGAATTAGACGATATATAATATAAATTCGACGATTGGTAAAATTAGACGATATATTATATAAACATAGAATATTTATTATATCAGGTGTTATACAAGTATATTATAATAATTAGAAGAAATTATTAGACGCGCTCTAGTTTTTTAATAATTGCATGTTTTGCACGAGTTTATATGCAATACTTTTATTTTTAAACATACATGTAATGGGTTTTTATTCGGGAGATTTTTTGTTTACTTCTTATTTGTATTTGTTTTTAACGTATTGCATTACAATGTTAATCAATGATTACAAGAGCATAAATAAGCGAGAACCGGTTGCAGCCGCGTAAAAACAATAAAGCTGTATAGTATCACATGATAATAAAAATTTTACATAGAATCTAATAGGGCGTCTAATAATTTGGTCAGGGACTGTAAGTATGATTAATAATTCGCAATTATTGATCTTTATTAACGTTTTGCGAAAACTTTTGGGTAAATTTGAGGTAAAATAAAACTTATTAACCTTCACATATTGCCTTTAAGGACTATTAATTATTCGCCTTTATTGATGTTTATTAAGATTCTTTGAAAAGAATTTTTTTAAGCCTACCCCACTTTGCAAACAGAAGTTAATGAACACAGAATAATCATTAACGTAAAAAGAGATTAGGCTGAAGGTCCATCTCAAATGACAAAAATAGCTGAAGAACATACGAAAAGGCCTCTTAACTCGTGTTTCATCGTTATTTTGCCTGTTTCATTTGGAAGAACAATTAATTTTTTAAAGAAAGAACAGCATTTCTTGTTTCAGTTATTCTTATATTTCACCGTTCTTTCAGTTCAAGTATTACATAACTAATTAGTAAAGTAAACTTTAAAGCTTCATAATTTATTTTATATAATTTCTGCAAAATTGTATTATTATTTCTTTGATGTTACATTTGCGTTAAAATTTTAATGTACGTAGCTCAGTTAATTTAGTTTGATATTTTTCCATTCATAAAATAAAATTCCTTATTTAGTTTTCTCACTTTTATTAATTTCTTTGTGTTTGCACTTTAACACTTTATTGATGGCACTGATCATTAAGACACGGTAAGCATCATTGGCTGCCGTCAGTGTGCGGGTGGGTGACCATTTGGATCCATCTGCGCAGGGAACGAGGATGTGCGGTATTGGTCCCCGTAAACTGTTCTTCCGTAAAGTGCTGGACTTCGCATGCAGGTAGTTGGGCTACAGAAACGGGGGTGACTTCCCCTGTGCAGAGGATCAAAATTGGGATAGCATGTCATCGGATCATGTCATCGGATCATGTCATCGGCATGTCGACGGTCGGGATGTTTCCCAGACCGTCGCCAATAGCCCATTGTGCAGCTCTAGTGCAACGTAAGTAAACTTTATTGATAGATTTTTTTAAATATAAAATTTGCATAATTACAACTGAGACGAGTTTTCTTTGCTCCGGCAGATTAATTTGACATAAATGAATATACTTGGCTATAAACTTCATTCATTGACTTCAAAAAATATGAAGATGGTCATAAAAAGCGACAATTTTCATCAGAAATAGGCGCATTTTCCAAAGACTTGCCAGACGTGAATGGGGAAAACTAATATCATTTAAAACATACAACATGAACATTTTTATTGGCAACTTGTTTATGTTTCAAATGTTGAAGTTTTGTTTTCCTCATTCACATCTTGCAAGTCTTGAGAATAGGTGTCTATTTTTGAGCTCTCAAAACATGAAGACTTTTATTTCCATTTCCATGTATCCCATTCAATGTCGATAATATTAAATAACAGTTTGTGAACTCACAAATTTGTTGCAATAATATACTTTTAATTATAAACGTTATTTCAAAAAATGATTTAGGCTCATTAATAGGGATCACAAATATCATAAAGGAAATATTTACATTCAGGATGTGGTGGCACAAGCGTTCTTTTTAGTGCATATATGTTTAGTTGAATAATTTCAACTGTTTTGTGCCAAGAAACAACAATAATTGAGAAGCAATCATTGTGGATGGTGAGCGTCAGCGAATCGGGGGATTTGCTTCCTAGTATTTCTATAAAATGAAACTTAATTAAGCGAAAACAAAATTTATACGTCATGAATTACTACTTACTGCTATTATACTACAACTGCTGTTTACAAAAACATAGTGAGAAGATTAATTTTACGGAACATAACAAACTTAAATTATAGTTTCATTTTGAGGGTTACTGGAGGGTTTATTTTAACCCAGTTTAAGTTTTTAAAAATATTGTGAAAAATATGGAATACAACAATTTAACACAGAGTTTATATTTTATGTATTTTTACATAAGTTATTTAATACCATTTTTAGTTAACTTATACATAGTTAATATATTCTTATATATAACTGCATTTGAAAACTCCTCTTTTTATTTTAAAATAATCAACAAAACGCTTGTGTAGAATTTTAAATCAGAAAATTTAATATACGTTTCTTAAAAGCTTAATTTAAAATGAATAATATTGAACTGTATTTTTGTATAAAAATACTCTGTAATTTTATTTGACTTAAATGTAGTTTCTTTATTTCAAATTAAAATTTTTTAGGTGAAAATTTGTATAAAATATTATATAATTTATTTTCCCAACGTATTTCAGTTTCTTACTTTATTTCGAGTGAATATGCTTCTGCTATACTAGAACACCAACTTATTTATTCAACAAAGTGTTCACAATGCTTCTACTTGGAAGCGCAAATTAATGTAAAGCTTAAAATCTCATACCCATTCCATTAATTATTGACATTTACCTTAACTTTGGAAGCAAGATACTTTTGCAAAAGAGATTTCCTATTAAATCTCTTCAGTATTAAGAAGACAACACAATTCCTATCGGAAGAATGAAATTAGCTAAATTTAAACTGAGAACAGAAGATTTATAAATGAGACATATTATTTCGAAGTGTCAAAGAATCTTTTCATTTTAAGAGACCAGGCGTAGATGATAATTTCCTTTTTTATATAAAAGTTTTATATTACAAATGAAACTGAAGTAAATGAAGGACACACAATTAGATTTTTTTTTATTCAAATACAATACTTGAAAAAGTTTACCACACCTGAAAATGTAAGAATAATAAGATTTGTTGGAGTAGTTTATTACTCCTCTGATTACATTAAATTAGCAGAGTTATGTTTCGGTCGTGTGTTGGCGACATATATTTTATTTTCAGATAACGTAAGTGACGTCATCCGTGCATATCATTATGGAATCCGTATATAAGACACGCATTGTTGTAAGCATGTGTCTTGTCTCGTCTCTTCACTATGTCACTTCCCTGTGTTGTTGTTTACGGTGATGATGAACCATATTTTGTTAAACTGTAATTATAGTTAATACCTTCAGTTGGATGCTGTATCGAGATGATACTGTATGTAATAAAGAAATATTTAAATCTACAAGTTTCTATATATGAGTTAACACTTTCACTCACTACTGTGCTTGCTCTGCTAACGCAACAACAAGATTAACAGCCGCTAATTTTGAAATTCTTTTGTTTTTAAGGCAAGGAGCACGATTCTTATTGTTTTCCAGTGGAGCCACCTATGGTCTAAAATTCCACTTCTGCCCGTAATCAGACATGCACCAGAGAACGATCAATGTCCAATTCAGTGTCCCCCAGACATATAATTTACCATGGGAATATGGAGGACTTGACAGATATAACGTGCACCATTCACTACACTGGGAGTCTTCGGCCGGCTAGATCCAAACTCCCGTTCTCTCTAGTGCCCTACCAACCAGGCTATACTGACCCCAATATACTAAATAATATAAAAATTTATGCTATTTTTTCCTATTAAACGGATATTAAAACTATAATTTTTCTAATTCATCAAGTTTGGTATATATATATATATATATATATATATATATATATATATATATATATAAACAAGATTTGAATTTAATGCTTTGTGTTATTTTTTTCCTAGTATGTGTAAAGTTAAGGAAATAAGAGCAAGATTAAGCATTCAAAAAATATATATATGTGTTCCCAAAATAGTGAAAATAGATATCAACCTGTTAAAGTGAAAGATTTTCGAGGTCATACTCGATGTCACGTTAGAGAGACTTTCGATTTCATCAAACAAATAAAATATTTATATATATATATTTTTCCCTTACAGTGAAGTTCCCCTTAACTGTGAAAGATCTTCATTTTTTAAATTTTTTAAATATTTTCAGTCTATAAATATTTATGGGCACGAAATTTTAAAATTTTAAATAGAAAAGACTTTAACTTTGCTAAAGACCCGAAATCTATATAAAAAAAGAAGAAAAAAAACTTTTAAAATTTGTGGAAAAAAATGTGGAATAAGCTCGATGGAAATAAAAAGTAAAAAATAAATTTGTGGTTTTTTTAAAAATATGAAAAGTTTTAAACCATGTCTATCTTTGGAATGTGACATTTATTATTCAAGTACCCAAAATATAATATTTTCAACAAAGCTATGTTCTTCATTACATCATTCTTAATGTTAGAGGGAATATTTTTTTATAACCGTCGTTGAACAGCTGACTTAATTTTGGGTTTACGACTACTGATGTTCAACGCCGTAGCCATGTAATTTTGAACCCAATCCAGAAGACAAGGAAACTCTAGGATTAAGTATTGGGAAAAATATGCCTTCGTAGGGTACTTTTAGCTGTAACTAAACCGCATTTCCGCTAGACGGAGAGGAAAGTCGTGAAAACTTCCCACTGTTATCCTGATGGTAAGGGTACTCTAACCCATGATCCGTCTACCACTGAGAATATTTTGCGTCATCACTGTGGTCAATGCAAGACAGATGCGGAATTCGTGTCAACCATTCATTAAAATACACAAAACTGAAAAGCTAATTGAACCTAATAAATGGTTTTTTATGCCATGCTATATTGCATATATCATCACACATTATAAAACCATATTTATTTTATTGTTAATTTTAGGAAAACCGTTTTCAAAACGAGACAGTTAAAATTACCGAGCCTTTCCAGTGCTTTTATAGAGCCAGTAATACTGCAAATAACACCATATTCCAATAGTTTTGATCATATTTTCATCTTAATGCAGATAACTTTTTTGAACAAAATATCATGCAGAGTTTGAAATTAATGATTTTCTTTAAAAAGAATGATAAACTGTGGCTATTTTTAAAATTTTTTTTCTTTTCGAAGAAGCTTCCTTAACCGGAAAAATAACCTGGAAAATCAGTTGAACATTAATGGCATCAATCAATGAGACTTATGATTTCGATCATGGGAATAAAAACTGCAATCTATAATCGAAAAAGAATCGATAAGGGATGCGTAATGTAATACAGAACCGCAATGTATCTCATTTATTCGAATAATGGAATACGGACAACGCATATGAAAATTTGCCAGATCCTTACTATAAATATGATTAAAATTCACGATAAGTAATAAGGATTGCACTTTATGGTCGAAATGTAGGTTGATATAATGCAAATGTGATCTGCAATAGCCCCTTTTGTGAGAGAATTCATCTTTATCTACGGAATAATTCTGACGATTAAAATTGATGAATATACTAATTTGGCCGCTTTCCTCATTTACATTTATTATAAACAGATATAGCCAGTAGCGAAAGATAATTTCATGGCAGAACTTATATCAATGTTTTCATAATAATCACAATCGGATTTAGTTTCGAGTTTATTTAATGCATGCCATATTTTATTAAAAGTTCCAATTTATTGCTCTCTTTTGAAGATTAATCGCTATCAAAAATATATGTTATCCTACTGCAGTTTTTCTTTTAATGTTTTGATAAAATTAAGTTTATATAATTGTATAAAAGGTTTAAAGACAATAGATACTTAATTTAGCAACAAAAAAAAAACAGTTGCTTAGGGAGTGTTGTACATAAAAATTAATGATATTCTGTGTTAAAAAATACTCTGTGTGACGTATTATGTGTATTATATTCATCAAACAGTATAAGTACAGTATACGAGTATATATATATATATATATATGTATATATATATATATATATATACGTATATATATATATATATATATATATATATATATATATATATATATATATATATATATATATATATATATATATATATATATATATATATATATATATATATATATATATATATATATATATATATATATATATATATATATATATATATATATATATATATATATATATATATATATATATATATATATATATATATATATATATAAACTAAACTCAGTGGCACGACAACCCATAGAGGGCCAGGGCCTACTATACCCATCTCCATCTCAGCTTTCTTGGCCTAGGGCTCTGGGGTGCAGGAGCAGATGTTCCGGTCAAGTGGTCAGCCGAAAACGGAGGCCCCAGTGCTTAGTTCCCAAGCATGCTTGGTACGCATTTATCGACCCACTGAAGGGGTGAAAGCCGGTATATATATAAAATATATAATAATGCTTTTTTTTATAACTGCCTTGCTACAGTTACTCATGCCTATAGGTCAAGTATAGCCTATCTTTTACCAACACAGTCTATGTTTATTCTGAAAATAGGCGCAAAACGTCTATTTGGAAAATAGCCACAATTTAGAGAAAATAAAAAGCGTTTTTGTTTTATTTTATTTTAAGGAATACTCATATGCTGCATTACCTGGCTACAGTCAAAAATTGTACAAAAATGGGAATAAACCATTAATTTTCATAATTTTCATCTAAGTGGAGAAATAACACAAAATTGGCGATTTTTTTAAAAAAGTTTATTAATTTTTAAAATATTTTAGTTATTTTTTCCTTCATAAGATCTAGATTTCTAGATAAAGGAAATATAATGGCAAGAAGGCATATACTTATAGTTTAAATTTATCCCTTAGCTTCAAGTGCAAGACCTTTAAATTGGGCCTTTTTTTCTTTGGCGAAAAAACTTCAAAATACCATGTTAAATCTGTCGTGGTTGAAATTCCCCTCTTTTGTAGTGGTTTGTAAGTTTGGTCATTTTAAAAACTTGAATTATCCAGGCTAAACTAAGTCATTGGACTTCGGTTCAGAATGGCCGGGATTTGATCCTTGAAATCGCTCCACCGGGTGAAGTCATATCATCTTAATAATAGTTGGCTGTACAGCCCAATGTGTGCCAATGCCTTCCTCTGAAGAACTCTCCATGACGACTTCCGATTTATCTTTGATCTCCAATTCTTTTCACTCATTGCAAGAAAATCAGACTCCACTGATTCAGCAAATCTCAACCGTGACATTCCTTGCTTTCTTGTTCCAGTGGGTCTAAAAAGCAGTATCTTTCTTATTGTATTGTCATCACTCACTCGAATCAAGTTGGCCATCCAATTCATTCTATTTGTTTTTCTGTATTTAATAATATCAGGTTGTTTAAAAATCTTGTACAATTCAAAGTTAAATCTCCTTCTCCACTTATTGTTTTCATTTACACCACAAAGTTTACTCCGAAAAATCTTTCTCCAAATATTGCGATACAATTTTCCTCCAGTTTTGCCATTGTCCAAGCTTTAGAAGCGTATGTCAAGACTAAGTGAAATCATATACGTGTCGTAAAATCTATGAAAGTCCTGTTTTCGGTAGCAGAGCAGTACAAGGATCTGGGGAAAATTTCCTTCCCCGTAAGATCTATATCTAAATTGTTGACCTAGCGAATGGGTGCCACCGCAATCCTTCTAGGGTTCAGAGCTAATTTGTACTTTCATCTCCTTTTCTGAACTAATTTGTAATAATTTGTACTTTCAAGGATTCGACTTCTCATAAACCCAAACGTAACACCCGTTTACAGAGCGGACGAATTTATACATTCATTCATACATTCATTCATCCACAGAACGTAATTTTGACCTGAACCAGAGAACAATCAATCTCCATTTCAGTTTTCCCAGGGGTATAATTAGTTATGGATACATGGAGGATTTAATGACCCGACGGTGTTCCAGTCACCATTTACTACACGAGGAGTCATTGGCCGGCTGTATTCGACCTCCTGTTCTCACGAACGTGAGTCCAGCCCTCTGCCAGTCAGTTATTCTTACATTTTTTTATACCTAATATAATCTTAAAGTTTCCTAAAGTAATTGTAATTTTTTTTTATTTCTTAAAATTATGAACGTATAAGTCTTGAATGGTTTAAAAAATTTAACCCGAACATGAACATTACGTTGCATTAAAGTAGCACAATTCATACTTTAAAGAAGGAGAACGGAACGCTTATTTCATAGAAAAGCATATTTTATTTGATTTGATTGGTCAATAATTTAAGAGTTTTCATTACTTTTTTTGGTTCATTTGACTTCACCAAAAAAAAAATAAATAAATAAAGAAAGAAAGAAAGAAAGAAAGAAAAAAAAGACATCGATTTAAAATTTATTGTATAAAACTAAACATTTAACTGGCAAAGATTTAATCATCAGAACTTATTACTCATCTCAGAGTTACTTCTCTTATGTAGTGACAGAAGGGGAAGTATTAAACTTCCATTAAAGTATTAAATACTTGAAGGCATTGGATAGACTCAGTTTACCGGAACTCCGGGCAAACATTTATTAGTTAAATATCATCATTATTTTGTCCCTTAGAAAAGCTTTTGACAGAAGATATCTTCCAAGTTATCTTCCTACTAAGATTTCGTGGATTTTAATTAGTGAGCAGTATATACGTGCATAAAATGGCGAGCTTACATTCGATACTGCAGGGTTTTATAAATTTTAAAAGTAACTCTATCGTGTTACTTTTAATTTCATGTAATTCATAATTTAAAACGAAACAAGCTAGCGTTAACTTGGAGAGCTGTTTTTTGAGTGTATGAGAATAGGGAATTTCTTATAAATTGCATTCAGTGTTTTTTATTCCTTTATACAATTTTATATGTTTATCCACTGTAATATGCTGTTCTTATTTATAAAAACTGTACCTGCTTTATTCAATCTGATATTCAGTTAATAAATTGATTCAATTCTTTTATTTAATTCAATATTTTTCCCCTCTTGAATGCTGCTCTTATTATAAAAACCGTATGTATTTTATATCTTTCGAAATTGTTTATTCAAATTCAAAATGATACTTTTATCTTCCCTTTTTCAATCTTATATATCTATCTATTTATAGATAGATATTCTATCATACCTATCTTATTTTTATTTTATTACAGGGTACATTTGTTCAGAGACAGTACTTTTTTGTGCCTGATTTCATTACTTAAAATATGGGGTGCTCGGCATAGGTCTTCGAACGATTGAGATAGAGTTCTACTAACTGAAAATTCATTCATTTACGTATTCAGCGTTGTAACTTATTTTGCACAAATATACAATTTAATTCAAATACATTCAAAAATTTTTTACGCTATTTTAAAATATGAAATCATTTATGTTAAAATTTTATTTTTAAACAAAATTGGCCGAATAATTTATATTAAACATACGAACATCAGTAATTTTGCTGTTCAGAAATGTTTTGACTGATTACGTTCAAATATTGATTTTTTTAAATTTAAAATTTACTAGTTTAAAAAATGTAAAAATTTCTATTCCATAGAAAACAATTTTTTATATCAATATCAGGTATCAGTAGTATTTTATTTTATTTTATAACCGTCGTTGAACAGCCGACTGAATTTTGGGTGTACGACTACTAAAGTTAAACTACATTGCCTTGTAAATTTGAATCAATCCAGAAGACAAGGGAATCCTGGTTCAGTTTCTCTAGAGGTATAATTTGTTATGGGAACATGGAGGACTTCGAGACTTGGCATGCATCAGTCACCATTTACTACACGGGGAGTCTTCGGCCGGCGGGAATCGAACCCACGACCTCTTGGACATGGGCCCAGTGCCTTACCAACCAGGCTGTCCCGGACCAGGTTGTAGTAATAACAAAAACAAAGGGGCTTATATTTATTTTTTTTCCATTTTTTTTTTAAAAAAGCTTATAATTTGCTACCTGCAGTGCAAGTGAAAAAAGACTACTGAAATCCGGTTGCTGTATAAAAACTAGTCGTCATGTTAACGTTACAGCTGTTAAGCTTAGTTTATTGTCATGCTGAAAACATTTTCAAATCTTTAACTAAGCTTCTACAAGAGACGTCACGGGTGTGTGTTAAAACTTACTTGCTGTTGAATTGTGACCTAAGCAAACGTCACGATTCAACAGCCAATTAGGTTCGACACTCACGAGTGACGTTGCTTTCAAGTACCCAATGGTGTAAAAAAGTTATTTGATTCATTTAATTAGTATTAATGATTGTGACTGATAGATTCATATCTTTAGCATTATTAAGTTCTATTTAGAAAATAGTAAAATTTTATTTTTACAGTTTATAGATTTGATCATTAATTCACAACTTGGATTATTATAATGCATTAGAAATATTTTGAATACAGTAGTCATTATATTATTTATTCTTATTTCTCTGTCAAAGCTAAGAAACCTGTATAGTTCTTTAATCTAAAAGAAATGATCGTAAATAAAAGTGTTTGAAAAATGTTGATTTTATTTTGTTCCATCAATAAATCAAACATAAGTTTAAAAACATACAACTGATAAAAAGATGGATTTAATAGGATGTATTTTATCCTTTTATCTCGTCAAAAAGGAGAAACGCACGCGCGTAAAGTGAAAAGATTTAACTTGTTTACTCTCATGTATTCGTAAAGCCTTTTAAGTTTCAAAAGTAATTGAAAAAATTTTTTTGTTTCAATTTATCATCATGCTAAGAGGCAGATTAGATTAACTAAAAAATATTCTTTTATGTTTATTTACATCAAATCTGTTGAAGATCTGTCATCTTTATTGAATATCCATAAACATTTTTTTATAATTATGTATTTCAACGCTTCCTAAAGTTTTTTGCTGTGATGAAATGACAAACAGTCAAATATTAAACATGAAGGATAATAAAAATCTCCAAAATATATAAAAATAGTTTTTGTTTCATGAAGAATATTATAAATAGCTTATCTTTTATTATGAACTGAAAGAAGTCTAGTTTTATACGCGTATTTCTTTTAAAATGTTTTTAAAAATACCAAATATTTTTACTTGTATGAAATACTAGTATTATAAGCTAAATCTGTTTAATTTTTACCATTTCCTAAATTGAGCTTGTGATGTATGTGAAAAATATATTTAAGTCAAACAACTGAACAAATATTATGAAATATTATTTTTAAAAAAAATAGTTTTCTTTTTCATAATATATATTCTGGAATTTTTTCAATCGACATTAGAATACTTTAGGTTTAAACAAAGAATATCATTCAAATTGGAATAAAAAAAAATTATTTTTTTTAAAAATTATGAGAACGTACTTACACAAAATTATAACTATTGTATATTTTATTGATAAAAATATCTTTTCTTCATTATTTACCATCACGTCTAAGCTATTTCAATATTTCATATTTTATTGATATAATACAATACTTCATGATTTTATGCAAATTGTAAGATGTGAAAAAACGTAATTTAGTTATTTTTTATTTTAATTTGAATGATATGGAAAGGAAACAGAATTTGGATCTGTAGACAAAGTTAAACTGCGATTAATATGGAAGAACAATTTAATTCAAAATAATTGAAATGTAATTTTATTAAGCTTAAAAATTCTTAATTTTTTTTTAATTATTAAAAAAATAAATTTTGAAAAGATTTTAAATCTAATTATGGTCACATAGTTGAAGAAAGTGAAACCTATTATATTTTTTTAATCCAAGTTATCCTTCAGTCTATTTCGATTAACATCTAAACAATATTTTTCTTTCATAAAATTTTAATATTTGCAGATTTTATGAACAAACTGAACTTTTTTTAAAAAAAAAAAACTTCTTTTTAGGGAAAAAACAAAACAAAGATTTATGCTTGACAACGACAGGGGTAGACGAGCGAACCGGACTGGGGCAATACCTCCTAGAAAGGAGAAGGCTTCAGCACAGGTTACAATAAAAGAGAAATTTGACCCTTTAGTAGTTTAAACGTAATGACGTCGTATTTTCGTATTTACCAACACAGCGCAGTTTAGTAGCCCATAAGTAATGACATCTTAATTTTTCATCCACTGCGCAGTTTATGTTCGTTACGTCGGACTATTAAATTCATCGTTGGTGAGGCCTTCCTTCTACTAATAAATATTGGGCGAGGCTCGGCCTCCTACTAATATAAATAGAACTTAAAGAATAGACTTGACGCAATCAATGAAATAGTTTCTTGTTAACGTTCAATTCAGAAAATGTAGTCAAAGAAAACTGATTTAGAATTTAAAGATCTGGGAGTTTCTTATTTTGTGATACAATTTCAATTGAGATAGAGTATTTCTCAACCAATTCTACAGAAAACTGAAGATATTAAAAGTATCTCAATCATGTGCAAATTCAGAACGTTACTTAGATAGATGGATTATAGATAGACTTGCGTAAGTTTATCCAAAAAGCGAGAATAAAATTTAAAAAATTTTTCACCTGTTATAAAATTATTTGTATCAGAAACGAATGAGGAGTTTAAAAATATACATTCTATTTTTTTAAAGTTATGAAAATGGTAAAAAAATACATATAGTTCGTAAACTTTTAAAATTCCCCGAACAATTTATTTTAAAATTTTACGGAAAAACAAATCTATTATATTATTATAAATTAGTTTCAATATAGTAACATTTGGTTAATGCTCAAAGCTGCCATTTTCATAATGAGTTCGATGCCCAGTAACGGCGTGAAACCCACTCAGCTTTAAATCGATTGATACTAGCTTGTCTGGGATGTAAAGGCGGCCTGTGCATGGTGATGAAAACATTGCCACAATCATACCGTTGGTCGGTCATGAAATTGCGTAACCTTATCTTCAATGCCCCCTGGCCTACAACGGGCTGTTGTAGGAATGCATTATTATATAGCAATATTTACTGTAAAATCACTGAATTACTGCAATAAAATTATTTCAGTAAAAATTATTTCAGTAAAAATTACGTAGTAAAATTTTACGGTAAAAATAGATATAATGGGGAAATGGATTTTAAAGATTCTGCATTCAGAGTACTAATAATTTTTGTGAACAGTATTTAATTTTAATTCGTCAGTGTACCATAATACTTTTTATGTTATGAATATTTAGAGCATTAAAAATCTATCATTTATTGTTAATTTTTTATAGTTTTTTTTTCTTATTTCAGATTTAAATTATATGCAGTTGCTTAATTCAAGCTGAATATTCATTTCCACTTTACTTAAAAAAATTTTATTAGTTGATCCAGTTGTATTGCATTAGTTGATGCTAATTAACATAAGTTATAAAGTTTCTCAGGTATTTAAATTATTAATATTGCATTTAATTACTAATTTATTAATTTTATTTTTCGTTATTATTTAAAATTATTTTCAAAAAAGCAACATTTGCTAAATTAAACAGAAATTGCCTTGATTGATTAATAATTTGAATAATTTTTTTTCTAGAAGTAATAAATTTTGAAATCTTACTTTAAGAACCCTGAAGAAATAATTAATCCTTTGATATTTTTGATTTAATTTGAAGAAAACAGTAATTTAAGTTTTATATTAAAAACCTTCACATAAACATATTTTTTGTTCACTACGATACATAAAAAACTATTTTGAAATGATTTCTATATTTAATTCCCTTAGGAGTGATGTTTATTAAATTCTCAAAATTAACATTCATTTGAAGAGTAGTAAAAAGAATTAAAAGATTTTCCCATTTACACTCGATTAGTAATACACGTATGGGCGTCTGTTAAACTTAGTTTTAAAGTTTTATGTATTCATGGGAAGTATAAAAAGAATAAAAGAAGTATAAAAACTGTACTTTGATCTTAATATGGTGTATATATTTTTTAAAATTTTTATTCAACTTATGCATTTTAAGTTATTAAATAAATAAAATTATTTCACAAACTATTTTTTATATGTTGATATAAATACTACAAGAATACCTTTTCCACTCTTTCATTCTCAAAGTTTTCTTATCTACATTAAAGTTTGAATAAAGACTGTGAAATTTCCTTTTAACATAATGGTTGGCGAAGACGTTAACATGCAAAAGCATTTAGCATTTTAATGGCCAACACTCAGGGCGTAAAATTAGTTACATAGTTGAAATACGGAAATGGACTACGACGACATGACAACAGTTCTGGCGAACTCAAATTACTGACTGCAAAATGAAAATTTCTCTGAATTCCTCTGGTTGTCTACATTTAGATTCAGAATAAGTGAATCTCCAAATAGTTCATATAAAGTGATAAATACAATCTGAATAGTAGACAATGTAAGAGAAATGCTATATAAGGTGTAAATTAGGCAGTACCATCTTTACGTATGGGCACTTAGGGGGCCCTTGAGAATAATACTTTTTAAAAAATGTTTTTAAAAGAAACTAAGTAGGAATAAAATCGCCTTATATATATTTTTTTAAATAAATAGAGACCCTGGCAAAATTTAAGATGCACTATAAGATTCTAAGTAAAATCTTAATTATCACGTGATACTATTTTATTGTTTTTACGAGACTGAAACTGGTTTACACTTGTTTACGTTCATGGATCAATTTGTTACATTAGACAATATATAATATAAATTTGAGGATAGAATAAATTAGATAATATATAATATAAATACAGGGTGGTTCTGAAAAGATGGGCAAAATTTCAGGAAGTGATAGTACACACCCAAGCAAAATTTTTTTTATCAAAGAATGCATGGTCGAATACAAAATGCAAAAGTGCTGGCGCATTTGGAAAGTTGTTTGATGCAAACGTGAAAGCTCCATTCCTGTTGCGAGTTACTGCTCTGCGTTGCTTGTCGCCAAGCTTTCGGCCGCTGCAGGGAAAGTTCCTGATATGCCTGGTGCGTTTCAGAATGTTCGCCTATGTTTTCTTCGCCGTTGTACTGCGTGCATAGCCGCTGCCGGCCACTGTTTTGAACACTTACTGTAATCACATGCCATTAAATTTGCTTTTATAACTTAACTTCATCGTTCTTTGTGTGTTTTTGCCTCCTATAAGAACATAAACTTTGACGCCCTCTAGCGGTTTTGCGTTATGTTTTCGACCATGTATTCTTTGATAAAAATTGTTTGATTGGGTGTGTACTATCACTTCCTAAAATTTTGCCCATCTTTTTAGAATCACCCTGTATAGAATATTTATTATATCAAGTATTATATTACTATATTATAATAATTAAACCAAATTATTAGACGCACTATAGTGTTTTAATGATTGTATGCGTTGCACGAGTTTATATGCAATACTTTTATATTTAAATATATAGAATAAATTAAACGATATATCATATAGATATGGTTTTTATTTGGGAGATTTTTACATACTTTTTATTTGTGTTTGTTTTTAACGTATTGCATTGCAATGTTAAACAATTGATACACTAGCGTAAGCAAGTACAGTAACATGAAAACAATAATGCTGTATAGTATCACCTGATAATTAAGATTTTGCATAGAATCTTATAGTGCCTCTAATAATTTGGCCAGGAACTGTATATTCTATTGTATAAATTGTGTATTTTGTTTTTTTTTTCTACAAAAAAGGATTGGTTATCATGCAAACAACAATAATTTGAACAGTTTATCACCAGGAAAACTTAAAAAGGTAACCAAACTCTCTTTTTCTACGTTCCAATGAAGGTTGATTAAGTTTTGTGAGGTAGTCAAAATGTGTTTAAATTTGTTCAAATTATTGTATTTCTTAAAAACGCTTTATATTTTGTGTATGTGAAGTTCTTTAGATCGATTTTAAGCAGTATGACATGGTATTGTGGCGTAACTACCACTGAGAATATTAAATACCAAATCATTGGTATATAAGACATGTTAACTTTATTCCATCAAGAGGTAACTTTTGATTGATGAAGGTTGACATAATTTATAAATAAAACCTTTCAACATACAGGCCCAAAACATTTCTGTGATCGGAGGCCCTGCATGCTATTAGGCCGGATCTGAAATTAGGTTCAATTAATAACATAATTTGTATGGTAGCTACAACGCTTTATATTCTGCTCGCTTTGTTCAAAAACCCCGACAATTTCTGCAATATTGTATGCGCGCTGGAAGACAGAGAAGTGTTTACGTCTAAAATAAAAAAAGTATTTAATTAAAAGACCCAAAAAAGTTTAATTGTATTAATACTAACAATCTTCGGTTTAGTAGCTGATTTAGTAGCACAGATTTAGTAGCTGATACTAGAGTGCCTTCAGTGAACAAGAGTGGCGTCAATCGAGGTGAAAAGCAAAACTGCGCAAGCGCATAATAGGATCGGGTTACCAGAAGATAGGTATTAAAATATTCAGTTTTCACATCACTAATCATGCTTCCCGTGTTAAACGAATGGAAAAATTTTCCATTTAGCCTGCGGCGGTAAAAACTTAGTTTCCTCCAATCAGATTTTGTCGGGATGTTGGCGCCACTCTTGTTCACTGAAGGCACTCTAGCTGATACTACTGGAATAAAATTAAAAAATAAATATTTTTCTACATTACCCTTACAAATTCATCGACAATTTGGGATTTTTAAATTAATATTCAATTTTCGATTGTTTTAAGGATTCGTCAAATGTTTTTCGATAAAAGGCAAATAAATAATGCAGACAAATTTTACATTATTCTAATGTATAAAACTAATAAGAAAGTAAGATACAAATTTAAATATAGTGAGCGTAATATTAGAATACTATCAAAAGATTACTTTACAATAAGGAAACATTACTTTTAGTTTAAAGCCCTTAATTTGAAATATCAATCAAAATAAAAGCAAGAAAATAGTAAGAAATTATCATAAATACTAGAGGGCTAACCCCCCTGTTCACTGCCGCTCACCAACCCGGATGATTGCTTCGCAATAATTGTCTTTTCTTGGCAGAAAGCAGTTTTTCTACATAGGTAAAATTATTCACCTAACATATATGTACTAAAAGGAATTCTGTTTGCTTACTTGTGTGCCTCTACTTCCCACGTCCAAATATTACCTACTATTTATTAGTATTATAAACATTTGGATCTCTTGGTGAACGGAAGTGATTTTTCCAAATAATCATTTTTTAAAATAACATTTATATTTTTATAACATTATATTGTTCAAACAAATTTGATGAGTTCACAACCATAATTTAATATTCTCGCTAATGATAGTAGTACTGGAAAATAAGTTTAAATTAGGGATACAAAAATATTTAAAGAAAAACAATACCTTTACGACTATTGTTAATTTTATGCTGATGACAACCAAAACAATGTGGAAATGAATGAGAGAAAACTGGATCCTATCACGTGATTTTCCGGCCAATAAAAATGCGCCGACAGCAATGGAAAACGGTATCAGACCATTATGATTTTATATTATATACAGAAATGTTACAGGTAAGCACCTTCCATTTAGAAATATGGAAACATTTTCCAGTTAAACAAAATTTAATTTTGCACTGATGCCAACCAAAGAAATCAGAATCTTACTGTAAGGAAGTTGAATCATCATACCACGTGATTTATCGGTTCAACGAGAATTTTGCAGACTAGTCACCATTTTCATTTGCTTGATACAATTATGAAGCATGTGCTTCGCTATCGGAAAAAACACATATTTATTTGATCTAAAATTTTAAAATACAAGTTTCATCGGGCTACGGAAGAATTTTCATAATTTCAGCTTTTTTAATTATCTAAACTGTGCTGACAAAAAAATTATTTAGTTCATTCATGGATTGAAAGAATTTTTGCCTTTTAAAATAGAAAAAAAACACCGTAAAAATTATATGTTTAAAGTCAAACTAATTGTTTTCCTTTTTGACGCAAGCATTTTCCTGGAAATGTGCCGAGAGAGAAATTATTCCCTACAGTTAAGGGAATTAGTATCTTTACTTGTTTGAGGCTATGGATTTCGTCAATTTCAACGTACCAGTTTAAACAACTGTATATGCTAAGTTATCAATAAGACTTAAATCTGAGAACTTGTTTGGCAGATAAGCGCACTAAACTTTACATGATTTGATTTTACAGCTCGAACAGTTTTAAAAGCGGACAAAAAAATAATCGATAATCATGAACGCTTTGAGATGAAACAGAAAGACACAGATAGAAATGCAAGTCTCTCTAATATTTAAGTGTTTGCAATTTTTTAACGGAAGGATTTTCAACGAAGAAATAAAGACCTTTTCGTAGTTTTCCTCTCCATGCAACGCAAATTTGGGTTAGTTCCATTATCCGCGAAGGAAAAATTCCTCCTAATACTAAATACAAGTGTTCCCTTGTCTTCTGGATTGGGTTCAAAATTACAAGTCTGCGGAGTTGAACACTAGTAGTCATAAACCCAAAACAATGGGTCGGCAGTTCAACTACGGTTATAAAATAAAATATTTTTCATAGCAGTTTTAATCCAAATTTTTAATAGTGGATGTAGTTTCTTTATAGAATTTAAGTATAATTTTTGGAAAAAAGAGATACATATGAATTCTGCTATGAAGGAGGGATATTTATCCCAGAAAATTAAGCAAAATAGTTTAAAAAAATCGTTTGGGACTGAGAGACCAAAGCCTTACTGCCCGTTCGCCTATAATACATGATTAAAAGTAAACTTAATTTTTCCCAACGGCCAGTTAAGAGCATGGGAAGAGTTCTATAGTTGGTGATTTATCGAAAGATAACATAGCCAAAAATAAAGCCAACCCCTAGTAATCAATATTATATAGACAGTTGAAAAAGAAAATAAACTCTGAGCTTATATAGGCAGTTGATTCAAGTCTCTATATGTTAAATATGGGTTATAATTCTGATAGATATTGTGGTATCAGTTTTAGTCAAAACATTCTTAGTCCATAGTGGTTAAGAATCTTCACATCAAGAATATTTGGTTAATATACCTGAGTAAATTTTGGGATTGAGAAGCTGGATGGCCCCCCAGATCGACCACCAATAATTGGAAATTAAAAGTAAAGGAATTGTTCCCAATGGACAGTTAGGAATATGGGAGGAGATCCAATAAAAAATAATAGTCGTTTCATTGATTTTTAAGAAAAGAATAAAATAATTATATTAGATTTTTATAAAATATAATAAAAATTAAATAATTAGTTTAATTTAAATCAAATTCGAATAAGAATGAGTAAAAAATGAATTTAAGAAATTAAAGAAATTTTAAAAGCTAGGAAATATGTATGTATGCCCATTGGGGTGTCACAATATTCTTTTAATGTAGCATCTTAAATTCTATTATCATAGCCTTGTGTATATGAAAACAAAGACTTAGCACAATAATACAAAAATAATAACGTACAAAATAAATACAACACCTGAAAATTGGTACGTTAATCTCGTCTTAATTGCGAAAACAAAAACGGAAATTGAAAACAGGAAGTATTTTTGATTGCCTTTTTCAACAACGCAACTTCTCCTGTGCTTTTATATTTATATAGTTATCTATGCAATTTAACCAAACTACACGTGCACAGTTTATATTTATAATTTAATGAATACTGGGCTGCCATCAAATATTGTTGCTGATTATGAAGTTATTTTATTCTGAAGCTATTTTTTTTCTGAGGTAAGCATAGTATGAGTGCTTTAAACAAGAAATAATACTTTAAGTTCTATTCTTCGAGTATATTAATTTCCTTGTGGTTGAGAATTAAATTGGCTCACAACGGGCAATTAATTTTGAATATAAAAAATTATTAGTATGCTTTGAGTTCCAGAAAAAAATGGACGTAGCATTTGATTGCCTTTTTCATATTTCCTTAATGGATGTTGCACTTTTTTCTTGGAAATGAACCAATCAAATCTAATAAATTAGTGCTGGAATATAATCCATCTACATAAATAACCTTTTTAAGAAACGTTTTTTAAGAACACTTTTAAAGACAACAGTAGTGTTTAACTCTTTTATAATCGTTTAGAGTTCTGTATACAAAGACATCACCTGAAAGGTTACATATTTAATATAACACACACTTGCATATAATACAGGGGTAGGGAAAAATGCAAACAATTCTATAGGTATCAATGAAGTGTATATATATATACGACTTTGATGTTCAGTGATACAAGAACGTGTTTCTAAATGGACATAGTGGAGGGTGGAGGAGGTAATGTCCATCACAAACCCTCTTGATGTATTTAAAATGAGCTCTGTTGGAGCAGATATCTTCCCCCCCCCAATTCGCTTCCTTAGACCAGATTTCGATTTAATACCCTATCATGTAATGCTGCTGCCATTGATATACACAACATATTAGTCAGAAAACTATCATTTTGTAGATAAACTTCTAAAGCCCTAGTCCCCGTTTAAAAAAGAAAAAAATTTAAATGCAGATTTTATCACCAAATATTTTTAATAATAACGTGATTCAATTTAAAACTTTTACAGTAAACATTATGAGCATTATTAATTTTAATTCTCTAATTTCATATTAAAAAAATATAGTTTCAACATATATATACTTTTTTAAAATATATAAAAAATATATATTTATTTTTATGTATATAAAAAATCAAATTATATGTATATGTATCAAAATATATAATAACACACAACCGCTCCGACGGTTATATTTTTTAAGGAAATTAGTAAATTAAATACAATAAAGAAAAAATTAGGAAACTTGCATAAATTGATTTTTCCATGTGAACTACATTTAAGTATTTATCTGATTAAAAAAAATTATAAATAATTATGGGTATCAATTATTTGGTAAATAATATATTTTTATTTATTTTTAAGTTCGACTTGAAATTAGATTGCTAAAATCGTTGAATCTGTTCAAATGTTAACAATAATTAGTACCAATTCACACACACACACGCACACACACACACATATATATATATATATATATATATATATATATATATATATATATATATATATATATATATATATATATAACAGTGTAAGCAGTGGTCGGAAGTAGCGCGCTACATGTAGCAAAACTACTGTGGTCACTACTTTTTTCGGTAGTTTGTAGTGTAGCGCGCTACTTTTTAAAAGAAGTAATGTAGTGAGAAGTGCGATACAAAAGAAACGGTAGTTTTTGGCCATTCCTGGCAACTACTTTTTACGTTAGTTAAATGAAGAAACAAAGTTCAAACGCAAAAAAATGTTCGAATTAGATTGGCACAAACCGTTCGTGGACCCGTCAGAGCACGCAATGAGCATGTCTCTGCAGTCGAGCGTTAATAAGATCTACGTCTGATGCTCGGAAAATTCGGTCGAGGTGTTCCTCAGAAAATAAGTTTCAAATATATGACTTTTTAAAATTTGATTTCACAGGATCTACGGAGTACGTTTTTATGTCTGATTCCGTAACTTAAATTATCGTCTGCATTCATTCATTATCATATTTGACGTCACCCCTTCAAACCATTACGTTTGCATCCTAGAACGTGAAGATCCAATCATTAGATAAATAGTTATTCAGGGTGGTTCGTTTTTTGTTTTTCGCACTGTACTTTATTTCTTGTTGGATATAAAAAGCATTGACCACAGATATTTTATAATTTCCTAGCATTTTTGAACCACTGTCGAGAAAAGCACACAGTTTGAAAGTTTAAAGAACAAATTCGTAAAAAGTGCTGTCGAATAAAAAACTATTTCATGTAAACATGAATTAAAACTTCTAAATATCTCCTCATATTTAACCAAGTCAATAAGTTCTGCTGTTAAGTTTGTCTTCGAAGAGTAGCAAACTAGTGACTACATTTCGAAAGTAGTTTGTTGTCGCTACATTTAAAAAAAAATAAAAGTTGCAGTTAACAACAAATAAAAGGTAGCTTTTCCGACTATTTTTTATCGAATTCATTAATTATTAAAAGACGATAGAAGCTATTTTCTCTCCTGTGGCTATCTGCTGATAATTTCAAAATAATAAGGAGGAGTTTTGTTATGGACAACAACAATATGGACAACAGTACAAGTTTGCGTTTATTTTCTGTTGTACGTTATGCGTGCAAAAGAATGAAGCTCATTTGATTTTTGAAATCTGAAAGAAAATAATTCATTCGACAATTTCTTATCGAGTGTATATGTATTTATAAATTGAGTTATTTATGAGCACAAAAATTCCATTCAATGGCCATTTCTTTACAATAGGTCCTGTATTCTTCTACATTTTCTTCTTTTTTCTTTTTTTCTTTTTGCAACGAGGAATACATTTCATACTAGTTCCATAATAAAATACGCTTTTTTCCGTAACAACCCAGATATTTCTAGAAATACTTTTCGACAATTTTTAACAGGAAATCAAGAGATAAAACCTTAATTACTCCAAAACACGTAATTACAATGCAGAGAAAGAACATGAAACGTTTGGATTTTTTTTAACTTTTTTGTAAGAGAGGATTCCTCTGAAACTAATTTACTATATTATAATAATTTAATAAAATACCCTCATAAGTACCATACCATATTGAAATGTCACTAGAAATTAAAAAAAAAATGTCTTTATTAGTCCAAAATACGCGAGTTCCAACGCATTTAGAGAGCAAAAATTGATATGGATAATTTGTGTATGTTTTATAAAAATTACAAAAAGAGATTAACTTGTTTTATAATAAAATATGGCCACTATATCTTCCTTTACAGCAATTAAAAATTTGAAAAATAGTTAAATATTTCCACCGCCAAAAATGTTCCGAATAATTAAATTAAATTTAGATAATAATCTGAATGATTTTTTTATAAATATTACTTAATACCAAAAATATAGTACTAAAAAAAAGCCCTATAAGAGATTGAAGAAACGTTAACTCAATCACTTGATTCGAATCACGCTGATGATTTTTTTAATCCCAAGGAATTTTTTCTATGAAAGAGTTTTCCACCATGATGAACCTTTTTAATGCTATAGTCACGTGTTATAACAATTCATTTTGGTGGGTCAGATGCTGGAGAACTATTTGCCCGATGTAATCTAATAGAGAGGAGGTGGTCTATTGGAATGGAATGAAATAGCTGGAACATTCACAGGAAATAGATGATTCTCAGTCCTTCATCGCTACTTTTCCAACAAAGCAGACTATTGTTTATTGGACTGAGGTTTTCTATTAATGAGGACTGAGATAAAAGTTCCTTTATTTTAAGTAATGAACTATTGATGCAAAGATAAGAAGATTTTGAAGACAATCGAATGAAAATATTTTTTTATCATTAATTATGATGCTGATTGCCTTAGAAGCAGTTGCTTTAAATCTCTTTTAATTTATTTTTCAAGTTTGACCATTGAAAATAGTTCATTATCAAGTTTGACTGATTAACGAACAAACTGATAAAAAAAGGCTCAACAGTAAATAATGTCAAAAAATGTACACAAAGTTATTTTTTAATTTAACTAATCATTTAAACTACTAAAAAATATACCTGATTTATTGAAAAAAGACAAAGAAATTCTTTCTTAATTATAAATTTTAATTTTTTTATAAAAAAAACATAAGTTTTAACAAAACTTTTACCTTTTCTAAGAGAAAAAATAATAATATTGATAATAATAATACATGATATTTATACGTGTTTTTTTACTAGATAGGATAGTGTATGTAATCAGCATTTTTTTTTAATGTAGCGTGATTAGTTTAGTGTCATGCATAGTTAGGAAATAAAACAAAATGTTATAAAAATAGTTTTTCACATAACTATTTCTTTTTTTTTCTTTTTTAATGTAAAGAAGAGCATTATTAGTTTGAGAAAAACTGTTTATTAACTGTTTTCACCTAATACGGTTAGACAACCAGAATTTCATCGCACCCACTAGAACCACCTAATGAATCTCTTCTCAACGGCGTACATATCATATCTGTCAATCTCATGACCGGCAGAACAGGAGTTCGAATCCTAGTGTTGACACCACAATATTTCTTCCATTTCTTTCAACGCATGGAGAATTTCCAGTGTCCGGCGCTCTCCAATACCCATTACCGTACAAAAAGTCGACCTTCTATGTCTAGTTAAATAATTAATTTTTTTTCTTACTTTTTTGAAAAATGTTAATTGTAAATTTTTAAAAAACCGTATAGTTTTGTATTCATGGTTTTGCAACCATAATTTTTGTAAATGGTTTCAAAACCTTAAAGGAAAAAAACATTCTTTACCGTAAACTTTACGGTTAATCGGATGGACAGACAGCTGCCAGTTATTTTACCATAATTTTAGAATGAAATTTTTTTAACAGTGTAACAGATGCCCATCGGAGCTATTCTGTAACTGTCCATTACAATAACTTTTTTATTGCACAACTACTTAAGACTCAGTCATTTTTTTAAAACTTTTTACCCGGCATGCAGATAAAAATGCCTATAAATAAAAACATTATCATCGTATCATTAACATTATCATCGTAACATTATCATCGCTTATTATCATCGTATGATAACCTTTAAAGTGCAGCTGTATAATTTTAAAAAAACTGGTGATGGATAAAGAACAATAATTGAATCTAATGGGCACGAAGAAAAAATTCCCAATATATTTACATTCCACTTTATTTTAATATATAAATCCTTATGAAATAGGGAAAGGCATTAAGGTAAGGAATTTAAATCAATATATTTGGATGCCTATTTGATAATATTAAACAGTTCAAATGATTTTTTGTTTAGTTTAATAGATATTTAAAATACTTAATTTATAATACCATATCTAGAAATTTCCTAGAATATGCAAAAAAATGTTTTAAAAAAAAACGTTTTTGCATATCAGTTTCAAATAAATGTTTATACGGCATTTTATGATACGAGAAATTTAAATAAGAAAGTGAACAACTCTTTTATATTTTTAGAAGCAAACAAAAAGTATCTTCTCTGTTTGTAAGCACTTTAAAAATATGAATTCGCATCTGTATTCGAATTAAATTACATCGCAAATATCTGCAAAATCCCAAATGGTTCCAAATGCAGCTATCTAAAAATTTCGCAATTTAAACAAAGGAAAATATATTTTAAAGATAAAAGCTACGCATGCTGCTGTTTTTTTTTTTTTTTTTTTTTTTTTTTTTTTTTTTTTTTTTTAGTTTTTTTTTCATTCAAACCTTGAGTGATGTTTATCGTTAAGATGAAAGAGAATTTTATATACTTATACCGTTCATGTGGTAACTTTCCATTCGAATAAGTGATGGAAAAATTGAAATCAAAGAAAAATCATTCTATATTTCTAATTCAAGAAGCGGCACTTTGTTCTTTTATTCATGCATCAGTAGTTTTATTCAGAAAGACTCGCATTTTAGTTAATTTTAAATCTTTCTTTTTTTCCCTTTTATTTAATCTTATAGTAATATTTTATTTACTTAAACTTAAAAGCAATGTATAAATTCGCAATGCACTTCTTAATTCCATAAATCACAATTTTAGTTTTTTTTTTGGTAGTTTTTTTTTTGTTGAGTATTTCTTTATCAAATAAAATTTAAGCTATAATTTCGATAAAATGCTTTTTTCTGAAAATGGTTTAAAAGTTGATAAATTTACGTAATACATCGTTATACATCGTTTTCAATTAAAAAAAATTGGGGGAATTGAGTTTTTGAAATAACAATACCACTAAAAATTTATGTTTATCTTGCTTTATCAAACATCAAATTTATTCGTTACAAAATAAGTTAGAAATAATTACCATCATGATCGTGAAATTGCAATAAGATATTATGAGCTATAAATTAAAAAAAAAGAATTTTAAATCAGTTTGAACTTGGATGAAACTTTTTATTACTGCATTCAGTCCCTTTGATGTTCTGAATCAGCGTAAAATAAGTAAAGTAAAAACAAGTAAAAACTGTCTTGAAATACGTGAATCCTAAAGCATATACAGACAAAAAATTAGTGTCAACCATTAGCGAAATTTCCATGAATTTTTGCAACGAGGGTTTCATTTTAAGCTAATTTTGTATTAAAATATAAGCGTTATATTTTCCGAAAATACTTATATATATATATTTTAAAATACCTGTAAAAAATTTTGAAAAATATCTAAATTTGTCCAAAGTACTTAAATTTTATTGCATTTATAGAACAATCATTATTGTGGACAATTTTTAAATTTTCCATAATTTTGTGAGAGAGGGATAAATTTGATATCTATATTATGTTAAACTTTTGTCATCAAATTTTCCCACAATATCAATGTAAGTCTTAATAAAATTATAAACAAAAAAATTCTAAATTTGTCCGAAACTTACAAATCCCAAAGAAAACATTAGTGAGGAAAATTTTCGAATTTTTTAAATATTTGTGCAAAGAGGCATTCGTTTGAAATTTATTTAATATTTAAGTACGGGTGTTATCTGTTTCGTATAAACTCATATATGTCTTCATATACTAGTTCAAAGTTAACAAAAATAGTTCTAAATTAGTCCAAAGCACACGAATTGCAATGCATATAATAAACACTATTGGAGACGATCTTCTTATTTTTTATAATTGTTTGCAACAGGGATTCATTTGAAACTGATTTGATATTCGAATATGTGCCACATATTTTCCAAAAATTCACATGCATGTTTTGAAATACACGTAGATAATTTAAAAAAGAAAATGTCTAAATTAGTTCAAACCACGCAAATTCCAATTCATATTCTCAGTAGTAGAAGAATCGTGGGTTAGGATCTCTTTTTCGATGGGCTAACCGTAATAGGTTTTTGTGGTTTTCCTCTCCATGTAACACAAATGTAAGCTAGTTCCCTCAAAAAGTTCTCCACGAAGGCTAGTTTGATCCATGAGTTGCTTTGCGCTCAGGGTTTTGTTCTTAATTACAAGGCTACGGATTTGAACTCGGAAGTGTGTCGCCTGTTCAATGCAGGTTATAAAAATAAATTAGAAAATATTCATTTATTTTTATACCCTATTAAAAAATATTGAGAACAAATATGAGCATTGGTTATTTGACCAACTTTTTTTTTAATAATATTTCTGCAACTAGAGATTCAGTTTTTTTTCATAATAATAATACTGTAGTTAGTAGTGTGCCTGACTTCGAAACCAATGGTTGCGGGTTTGAATTCCGCTCTGGGCAACGATGTTTCCCTCTCCTTGTTGCATGAATGTGGCCCTCCCTATGAAAAGGCATCTGTGGCAGTGTAGCGTGGGTAATGTTGCTTGACTCCGTGAAATGCGCAACCACTTCCAGCATCTTCCCAGGTGAATCACGTATGTTCAGTAACTGCCATTAGAAATATATATGTGTCTATATGGAAGAAAGCTAGAATTCTGAGAAAGCTAGAATTCTGAGAATATGAAAAGCCAAAACTGAGGTTATAAATTGCTGCCAAAATCTATAAACTACATTAGGACCATATTGGGTATTTAGACCCTATGAACCATATTCGGTATTCAAAAATTAAAAGATAACTTACGACAAAAAGAAACTGATAGTCCATGATTTAGGAAACTATTACAAACAATTCATTAAATCCTCTCGTATATATTTTTTATGGCTTAGTGACTTAAGAGAACATAGTTTTTATATTCATAAATTAAAAGATAACTCTTGAACAATTTATAATTTAATCTCCATTTTTATGATATTTCAATATTTGCTTTGATTTCTTTTACAATAACTTGGTTAATTTCTAAATGTCGGTTTAAGTTTTATAGTTTTTTTTGTGATTCGCTTCACAAAAAAAAATTTAATGTATTTTTTAATGGTGCATTATATATTAACACAGAAGCAGAAAGGTACTATATTCATTACATGAAAACCAATTTAATTCATACAAAATACTTGTATTCGCAAAATAATTTTGAGAACATTTAAATTTATACCTGATAGTTAAATAAGAGAATATGATTAGTTTAGACATAGTTAGAATAGTTAAGATAATTAGAATAATTTTTACTATAGGTACATTTTTAATATTAATTTTATTTTTATAGATTCTTACCTTTATTCATATATATCACATAATTAGAAATTAGCTATTACTATCACAAAAAGTTTCATTATAATTGCGTTTTGTATAAAAATGACAAAATATTTCGTTAACTGATATTCTTTGTAAAATTCATTTTATTTATATTTTCTCTTATCATAGATTAAAACTTGCATTAAAGGAGTAATTAATTATGGTATTGTCAAAAAATTCATGGAAAGTTTTCAGAAAAATGTATATTTTTTTTCAAATGTTGCTTCTGTTTTTAGAATTGAGATTATGCAACTTCTTTAGCTGCTCATAATTTAACTCACTTTTGGAAGGAAAACTTTCAGATCATTACTTAATTATTAACAAAGAAGAGTAATGTGTTGACTTTAAAAAAGAAATACTTCATATCTGTAGTCTTCACTGTTATTATATGCCTTTCATTATCAAGCAGTGTCTGTTTTAAAAAGGTTTTAAGTTGTTCGTTTAAGTTTTGCACGAAATCCTGTTTATCTATTCAAATTAAAAATGAAACTGTTACAAACTCTTTATTAATGGACAAAAGCATAAGTTCCATGTTTTTGTTTTCATAACGTAAAAGTCGTTAAAAATATCTCCAAGTTACAGAACATATTCTCAAAAAATAATGACTTATCTTCGTAATTACGTACATCAGAACATTTTTATTTCTTTTTCTTCTTAACTTTCATGATATGCGCAAACGAATATATGAAGAATTATTAAATTAATTTAATTATTTAATGATTATACAGGTGCATACAGTCCTTGGCCAAATTATTAGACGCATTATAAGATTCTATGTAAACTCCTAATTATCAGACGATACTATACAGCTTTAGTGTTTTTACCCAACTGAAACCGGTTTGCACTTGTTTACGTTCGTGTATCGATTGGGTAAATTAGACGATATATTATAAAAATAGAATAATTATTATATCAGGTATTATGTGAGTATATTATAATAATTAGACCAAATTATTAAATGCATTTTAGTACGTGTAATAATTACTTTTTTTGAAAGAGTTTATATGCAATATTTCATATTTAACCATACATGCAATGGGCTTCCAATTCAAGAGATTTTTTATATACTTAGTATTTGTATTTATTTTTAAATGTTAAACAACTGATACACGGATGTAAACAATTTCAAACCACGTAAAAACAATACAACTCTATAGTATTACCTGATAATTACTATTTTATATAGTATCTTATAGTGCGTCGAATAATTTGGCCAGGACTGTAAAAGTCGTTAAAAATATCTTCAAGTTACAGAACATATTCTCAAAAAATAATGACTTATCATCATAATACATCAGAACATATATATATATATATATATATATATACACATAATACAGCAAGAATTTAGTGAATTTTTGTTAACTGTGAGATTGTTATTTTTAAATGATTAATAAAGAGTATTTTTTAACTTAGGATAATTATTCTTTATTTACGTTTTTTCAATAAAATTTTTTTTTTCATTTTATAATTCTTCTTTTTGTTTATATATACACACATTCATGCATACATTTCATTAAATGCTTTTGCAATTTTCTTAATTATTTTTTCAACTACGCTAATTTTCTTTAGAAATATGAACTTTCTCTAAATATTTTTTCAACTACACACATCTCTTTTTATAAATTTTTTTCACTGATATCTTAATATATCGTTATATCTTTTATATACCTATATCTTAAATATATGTATACACTTTAAATATTTATCTATCAATAAACCTCTCCTTTTTATAAATACTTTTTATAAATACTTTTTAAACCACACATATCTTTTTTTATGAAATATTTTATTATTTCTACTTGATTTCGAAATAACAGTTAAAACTTTGCGACTTAGTTTAACAGTAAGTAATTTTTAAAATTATAAATTGATAAACAAGAAATTTATAGTCAGTATGACATTTGATACAAAGAAATTGGCTGAATGTTTTGATCCAGTTTCGTGACTGACTGTTTTACTCTGCAAAATATTTTTCTTACTTAGCGAATAGTTTATTGCAAAGTATATATATATATATATATAATCTTTCATTAATTTAGTCGTTTAGTTTCATTAGTATGTATTTATTCTTTCATTAAAAACTAATTTTTTTAAAAAAAAAACTATAATTAGTTTATTATTTAAAGAAAGAATGTAAGTGTATTATTCAAACTCTACTTTATTTGTTGAAAATTTACTTTTTATTTCGAAATGACATGTTTCACTTTAATTGTATGTTTTGCAAACAAACATTTTAAATGTATTTTTAAAGTTTGTATAATAACTCTTCGTATTATAGGGACACTATCAAGAAATTTAATGAATTTTATAGAGAATCATATTTTTTTGCTATTTAAAGAAAAATTTAAAAATTTTCTCAGCGTTAAAAAATTTAGTTAACACACTCTTTGAAGCATCAAAACCTTGAAAGTTTTAAAAACGTTTGTAGTTAGCGAATTGGAGCATAACTTTGAATATTTATGAAGTGAGTAATTATTTTTTCTATCTTCAAGCAATTTACTATTACGTGGCACGTAAACAACAAAAAACAATAATTTTGGAATACTTTGAGATAGATGAAAAATCGTTTATATGCTTCCGGAAATTTATTAAGCAGTCATTTAAAATAACTTGAAAAAAACCAAAATAAAAAAATAACCAAGTAAAATAAAAAATAACCAAATAATTTGTATTACTGGAACTATTTAAACTTTTTTAATATCTTCCTTTGCATCAGCAACAGTAAAAATATGAGAAATAGATCAGAAAATATTAAACATATTTGGTTGGATTTTCCTTAAGAAATTCGTTTCATTTTTAGAAAAGAAAGAGAAATATTTGAATCAAATATTCTTCTTTTAAAAAATGAAAGTATCATGTTTAAACTTTATTTGTTTAATTAAAATGAAATGTTTAAAACATTTCTCCACTTGCTTGGTAATTTTCTTTCTTTTAAGTTGGAGCATATTAAATTTCTACGAGAATACAAAGCATATTTTATATAAAGTTTGACATTTGGCAAAAAGATTAAGAAGTATATTTTTTGTATTACTTTGTAAGTAAAACAATATGTGCTCTGATTGAATCAAGTCTAATGCATTTCAATTTTCATTTTAATTTAATATTTTGGAAAATTTTTCTGTGTTGCAAGTTTGATTAAATATGATTGTTACGTACATTAGTTTTTGTACATGCATCAGTATATTGAATTGTTTTTATTAAAAGCTTTTTCACAGAAAAATATAACTATCCACTGCCACTACAATATACAAAATAATCCAGATTTAAAGTACGCACTCAAGGTGCCACTACTTTTCACTTTAAAATTTATTTTTTATCGCGATATTTTATGTAACAAAACTCTGATTAATCGTAATTTTGACAGTAATATTCACTGTAAAATCACTGCAATTAAACAAATACTAGTGTAAAAATTACGGTAAAATATATTTTATGGATGCTGCACTCAGGGTGCCAGTGCTTTTCTCTCTAATTTAATCTGGAATTTTTTACAGTGTAGTTAAGTATTTTAAGAGACAATCGTTTACTTATAGCTTATACTTTTAGCTTTATTTTTTAACATCTAGACAATCTAAAAAAATGCATTAGAATATCTCTGTTAGCAAATCGTCGAGTTTATATTAAATATCGTTTAATTTAACCAATTAAAACACGAAAGTAAACAAATGCAAACCGGTTTTAGTGGCGTAAAAACAATAGAATCACGTAATTAAGATTTTACATGGAAGTTTATTTTTCGTCGAATAATTTGGCCAGGGACTGTACTCAAAAAGTCCTACTGTAATTTAAACTTGCAATCTGAGAGATCTGTTCAAATGACCTTTTGCTCTTTGGCTGTTGATTGGTTACTGTAAAATCGATTAAAGTTTAACATTTTTAAAAACACTTTCAATTGACCAAGCAATTGGAAATTAAGGCCTCTTAAAAATAAAAAGAGAAATGAAACAATAAAAGAATCCTACTCTATGAACAAAACTTTTCAAAAGCTTACATTCATAGCCGTTAAACAAATGACTAAAACCGTTTATTGTTAATTGATTAAAAATCACGGTTCACTAATCCAGAACGAAACTAAATGAATTCCAGAACTGGAATTTAAAATGAGAGGCGCAGAACAGAACAGAACAACATTCCCTTTACAACATACCTTTCATTCTGATCAATCACGGAGGCCGAAATCACTACCCATGAAATACCGAGAACAAAATTCTCGCATTCTCGATACTATAGAATGTTGGGCATATGAAAGGGTCCGAAAATGAAATTGGAAAATTTTAACGAAACATGATGACTTATAATTAAATGTTATGTGGGTTATTGGAATTGCTTAACATTTGAGTTTTTTTGTGTCATTGTTCATACGTTTCCATGAAATTAAAAATTTATTTTGAGGGTTTCTTAGTGTAATTTTTCTTGATATTAAAATATATATTTCTTTATATTGCAAGAAAAGATTATTATATAAAAACATTCTCAGTTGTTGTTGGCCTATTATTTTTTGGACAGAAAATCACAAGTTGTGAATTTGTATTTAACGAAGAGGAAAAGCTTTCCTTGGCTGTCATAAAGATAGTTACAGTCTCTGTACATATTATTAGATGTACTATAAGAATCTATGTGAAATCTTAATAAACAGTCGATACTATATAGCTTTATTGTTTTTATGTAACTGAAACCGGTTTACATTTGTCTACGTTAGAGTATCGATTGATTAACATTGTAATGCAATATATTAAAAAGAAATACAAATAGGAAGTATATAAAAAATCACCTGAATAAAAACCCATCACATGTACATTTAAATACAAAAGTATTGCATTCAAACTCGTGCAAAACATGGGATTATTTAAAAACTGCAGTGCGTCTAATAATTTGGTCCAATCATTATAATATATTAATATAATGCTTGATATAATAAATATTCTATATTTATATAATGCATCGTCTAATTTATAAAATAGTCCAGTTTATATTATCTATCGTTTAATTTAATCAGTTGATACACGAACATAAACTAGTACAAACCGGTTTCAGTCACATAAAAGCAATAAAGCTATAAAGTATCACCTGATCATTAATATTTTACATAAAATCTTATAGTGCATCTAATAATATGGCCAGGGAATGTAGGTGCAAATTGTTGTTGATGTTTCGAGTTTCTTAGAATTTGAATTTTGTATGTTTTGATTCAGTTTGGAAATTTCTTTTGAAATATTGTGCACATTTTATTACAATATATTCAGGTAAGATAGAGCGTTCGCATTCCAATGAGGTTAACCGGGTTCGAATCCCAGTCGATATGAATTCTGCATCCGGCTTTTACCGACCACAGTGCTGAAGTGAAATATCCTCATTGATAGACGGATCATTGGTTAGAGTCCCGTTACCGTCATCCTAACCGTGGGAGGTTCTCGTGGTCTTTCTCTCCATGCAACGCAAATGCGGGTAAGTTCTACCAAAAAGTTCTCCACGAAGGTAAATTTCTCCCAATACTTGATCCAGGTGTTCCCTTGTCTTCTGGATTGGGCTCAAAAATACAAGTCTGTGAAGTTGAATATTAGTAGTCGTGATTCTAATATTGGGTCGGCTGTTCAACGACGAATATAAAATAAAATAAAATATATTCAGGTACTATCACTGATAATAAGCTTTAAAGTTTCAGCATATTTGATTGCGGTAATGGTTTATACTAATTGTTAAATGAAATAAGGCTTTAATCACTCGGTTTCGTACGGACGTATACATATCAAAGCGTGCCGGCCTGGAGAAGCACTCCCTTTCCTTTTAACGGGTTCTGAATGAATATATAGAGCTTATTTCAAATCAAATATATTTACGATGAGAATAAGATGTTATAGAATATAATTAATGAGGAGAGAAGGATATAAAACTTCAGTTTAATTTTTAATCAATATGAAATATATAGTGTCCGTGGGGAGAGTAGTCACCGATATTGTTAACCTTCTTCAATGAAAATGTACCGCACCATAGAATCGAGTTATCATGCCTTATATACTAGTGAATTGAAATTGTATTTGAGTAGTAATAGGTACACTATATACCTATTAAAAGTAATGAAAGTAAATTTAAGTAAACCTATTGTTTACATGATATGCACAATTTTGCAAAATACAAGCATATATTTTAGATTACATTACTTTAAACTATACCAAGCTGAAACACATTGAAAAACAAAAAAGTGGATAATTATGTAAATTTAAGGGTATATTGAAATTAATGCTCGCTATTACGAGTAAAACATATAATTTAAGCTCCTTAAATATAAAATTAACTTAATATGCATGTGAATATTGCAGATTATCAAATTATGCGTAATATGAATATTAAAAGAAGTGACAATATATTTTAAATCTTTTCGTTCCTTAACATGCACATTTTCGTAAAATATACGCATAAATATACATTTATACTAACTTGAGACAACTTTTGGGAAGACGAATACATTTCATTCTATATAAAATCGTATGTTTTGACGTAACTTCTAGAACGTTCGACGTCGTTGTCCTGAAAACATGTTTAATGGTATTCATAAAGATTGTTATAAATAGTGAATTTTCCCTCAAAGAAGCTTTGACTGTTTCCATCGGCTGAATAATGAAGAAGGACGACATCCTTATTTGGTCAACACCAGAGATGGTGTCCGCATCAATCTGAGTTGATATTCTGATGCATAGGAACATTGAACAGAATTATTTAGTAGTAGCATTCATAAGTGATGGTCAGAATAAAAACAAATGAATATTCAGTTCATAAAATGTTTTAAATAGAATATCATGAAACGAGTGAAATGGTAATTTAAAATTAACGATTATTTTTTATACTTTAATAAACTAAAAAGTGTTTTTGCTCATTCGATTTTACTGGATTTAAATAAATTACATGAAAAATTGATTTTTTTTAAAATTTAATTTTATTGAATGAAATAAAGTTAATGGCACATTGGATTAATATAATGGTTTTTTTAAAAAAATATATTCAATAACATTAAGTGATATATTGGGTATGGCAAATTTTATTTTAATAAAGTAAACAGCAGTCTCATTTTTATTCTAGTTACAGTCCCTGTCGAAATTATTAACTTATTTATTAAATACAGGTAAAATTTTGCCAATGTATTTTACATTAAAATATTTTTTTTTAACTCAACTTTAAACAATGCATAGAAAATTCTTTTTATGAAAATACAATAGTTCACGGTTAGGTATTTAATGAAATAATTACAAATAAATAGTAAAACTTGAGTTAAAAAATGTCTTGATGATGAAATTTTATTTTTTGAGCTTTATTTTCTGTTTATAAACTCTAAGAACTTTTTCCTCTTTTTTTTGTCACATCATTAACACTAAACATACCATAACCGGTCAAATGACCATTTAAGAACTTTTGCATCGAAACTGCGCTTATCATCTTACCGTTTTTGCACATTTAACTTCATGACTTTTTCTAATCATTATATGCAGTTTATATTCTATTATTAATTTTTTTTGGACTGCCGATCGGCCTGTGTAGGGGGCAAGGAACTGTCCTTGCATCAGAAAGGCTCTCGGGCGAGGTACGGATGTTTTTTCTTTCTCTGTATTTCTATCTGTCCTTACTGTGGGAGCAACGTTGGCCCACCTAGTATAGTGCCCCTGAAAGAGTGGTCAACAAATGTGCCCTGTGGATACCTTAATTGACGGCTGGCACACACAGGCGGGCATTAGAAAAAAAAAAATTTTTTTTGGACTTTGTATGTTTCGAATAATACTTGCCGTATACCCATTTCTACCAATTATTTGCTTTATATGGAGAACAATTTATAGCTTTCTATGGTTATCGGATCAGAAATTACGATGCAATGCGTGTTCAATGTATTACAGTCGATCAGTTGCAGATTTCTGCAAAAACTGTTGCGTAGTTAGTTCAATCAGAATAATTGTGAATTCAAATTACAAGAAAGTACCTAAAATTTTAGATTAGCATTTTTGTTTATGAAAAAGTGGCAAAAACCAAATGTTTTGGTAAGTAGCTCATATTTTAAATTCATAGCTTTACTTCATTTCTAACTAACTGTTAGTTTTTACCCAGAAAAATGTTGAAACAATCAAGACAGCGCAAGTTCTTGGAAGAAATAATATTTATAAGAATAATTTTAAGAATTATAATTCTTATATATTTTTATATCTATAAGAATAATTATAAGAATTACAGAAATAATAATAACTAGAAGAAATATGTTTGCGGAAAATGTACAATGGAAACACAATGTACATGTAAAAAATGCGTTGAGCAATGAAATAAAAATTCTTATTCTTTGTGTTTGTAATGCATAGAAATTGGCACTATACAATTTTGTTTAATTATAATAAATTTTTTTAAAGTTTATTTCCTTCCTAACATCCATTTTTCATGCATTTAATCAAGAAACATAAAGTCCGGTCATTTGACTGTTTATGTTAGAAGTAGGTATATATTAAGTGTTGGTATGTTTAGTGTTAACGACAAAATACTGAATATTTCAATATTGATGGATGAAAAGGCAGTTTCTTTAATTACAATGTTTGAGTAATTCTCGCCATTCATCAAATGTAGCAGAAATTGCTCACCAAATGTAACAGAAATTGCTTTAGAAATAGTTTTTTGATTAGGGAAAGGGTTATATTTAGTTAACCTCCCTAAAAAGTAAACCCGAACTTTCATACCTTACTACTTGATCAAGAAATTAATTTTACAAAACACTTTTATCGGTGAACAAATAATGCAAATTTTTTTTTAAATTTAAAATAAAAGTGCACTTTAATCTTATTTATACAGTTTTTAAAATGAAATCCAATAAAAAAAACAATTGAAATTTCTAAACACATTAACAGAATGGAACAACCTTAGCTTAAGAATAGAATAAAAAAACATATGATGCGTAACTATTAAATTAGGCGTTGAGGGAATATTTTCTCGTAAAAGCACTATACACTTAAATGGATTAAAAATGCATTTCGAGTTAAGAAAATAGAATTACGCTGTTTATTTTTATGATGATGAATATTTTAACAAAAGGTTAAAAATTATCGCATACAACATTGAGGAGTAAATTATTTTTACTGAAACCAATCTTTTGAAGCTATAATATCTGCACATTTTTTACCATTTTAAAATATTTCTTCTTATGTTGAAAATTGCAAGAAAAAATAAAGATAAAAATTTGCAATTTTTTTGCCATTTTTTTTTCTTTGTCAGTACTGAAAAAGGAAACTATTTTAATCTAATACCAAAAACGACACAAAATTAAAAAAAGAAATTTTATAGTTTTGTTTTTCTTCTTTCAATGAAAAAAGGCAGTAAAAATTTGTCTATTTGCCTCTATGTTGATATCAAAATTCCTTCTCAATTTGATGATAAAAATTCAGAGCTTTTCCTTTAAAACAAAAGTATGCGTGATCTAAATATTTTTGAGTGATCTAAATATTATATATTTTCTAATTTTAGTGATTTTCTCCTAGGCTATATATATATATATATATATATATACGAAAAAAATAAGGAAAAAATATAATTTTAAAGAGAAAAAGAAAAACTATTAAAGTAAATGTTTTTAAAAATGTTTTTAAAAGAAGAAAATTACAAATAGCTGTAAAACAAAATAAGGAAAACATAATATCATCGTCATTTAGCACTACACTATATATTGTATGGATATATATTTTATTTTGGCAATATTAATGAAATATTAGAACAAGCTCTTTTGCGGATATATTCGTGTGAGCTGATGTCGAGATTATAATTTTTCCTTACTTTGTTTTCTGCCTTCTCTTAAAATATTTTGTTTGGAGTTTTAAAAGAAGGCTCAAATGTTCTTAAAAACATTTTATTTTAATATTTTTTCTTATTGTGATTAAAATTAATTTTTCCATGTATCATTCATATATATATATATATATATATATATATATATATATATATATATATATATATATATATATATATATATATATATATATATATATATATACTACTGATACATGGAATATCATTAATAATATATATATATGTATATATACAGTTATATATATTAATGATAATATATATATAACTGTATGTGTGTGTGACCGGGTGTGTGAGCGAGTGTGTGAACAATTGTATGAGCGTGTGTTTGAACGTGTGTGTGAACGGGTGTGTGAGTGGGTGTGTGAACAAGTGTGTGATTTTTGCGAATAAGGCTGTAAGTTAATGTCTTATTGTATATATCTTATTGTAGTATTAATTTAACTATTCTTTTTTCATATCGAATAGAAAATCAACGCTAGCTTAAACTTCAATTTACCGTAATATTCAACCGTAAATAAATTAGCTTAGTGCTGTTCAACGACGTTATATATATGTGTGTAATTTTGAACCCAATCCGAATCCAAGTCTCAACTCATGGCTTATGAGACATTTGCCATCGTGGAAAACTTTTTTTTAATGAAACTAACCCACATTTATGTTACATGCAGAAGGAAACCATGGTAACCAACAGTTAACCTGATGACAAGGGGACTCTAACCTCTGGTCCGTCTACCAATCGCTGGGATTTGAATACGGTTCAGCTCATTCGAAAACAAATGTCCTGAGTCAGCTCACTTTTAGAATTTATTTAAAATTATTTAACAGTTAAAGGTAAATGTTGTGGTAAATGCAATGTTTGAAAGAGCACTGAAATAATTTTTCATTTTCAGTGTTTAAGAAGGGAGAGAATACGGATGAGAATTACTTTGAAATAAGAGATTAGAACGAAGTTCTCAGGATACAAGTGGCAACCGAGATAGATATTGGCGAGTTTAAAAAAACTCGAAATGATAAGACGTTCCCTCAATGTGATAAAAGTAAAAGTCTACCAAGACTTACAATGATGCAACTTTTGATGAGTTTTGTATGGCAAATGATGTAAAATTTGAGTTAAGAGATTAGAATGAAGTTCTCAAAGAACAAATGATGGCTGAATTGATGATGACTCCTAAAGATGATTATTTTGATGATAAGCTTATTGCAAAAAATAAGGAGATAAAAAATGCTCATGAGTGTGGGACAATTGATGAGCTGGATGATATTGATACAATAGAACAATTGTTACACTGGCTGATATGCTGGTAAAGATTCGAAAAAGACTTTCAGAGACGATAGACATTCTAAGAACATTCGATGAGCGGTATGCAAAAGAAAAGCTAACATTATTTTGAAAAAAGACTTTTAAAGAACAGTTGATGAAATGTATGCTATAAAAACACTAGTAAAAATCGAAAAATGCATCTAAAATATAATTAATGAGTTGGATAGAATTAAACCGCAAGTAAAAATTTGAAAAAGACTTTCAAAGGACAGTTAATGAGTCCCTTAATAGCGCAAAATTATTTAATATTGATAAATGTGTAAAAAAAAAGCTTAAAAATAATAGGGTAACATTTAAACTGTTATCTCAATAATTGTAACAGAAATAACTCAGACATCTGTTTAAAAATTAATGATTTATTAAGCGTTATTTCTCATATCCTTTTTTACTAATTTAATTTTTAGATTTAAGATAACTGTGATAAAAAAACCTACAATTCATTGTTAATCGTTTTCCTTCATTTTGTGTGTGAGGGAGAAAGAGTGTGTGTGTGTGAGCGAGTGTGTGAGAGACTGTGTAAGCAAGTGTGTGAACGATTGTATGAGCGAGTGTGTGATTGAGTGTGTGAGCGAGTGCGTGATCGAGTGTGTGAGCGTGTGTGTGCTCGTGTGAGCGAGAGTGTGTGATTTTTGCGAAAAAGGCTGTAAGTATCAGATATTAGTAACATTATCTTATTGTTGCATTAATTTAACTATTTTGTTTCATGAATTCGAATCGAAAATCAACGCTAGCTTAAACTTTAATTTTAAATTTAACAGTAAATATTAATCCCATATAGCTTAGTGCTGTTCAACAACCGTTATATATATATATATATATATATATATATATATATATATATATATTGTAACCGTCATTGAACAGCCGACTACCAGTGCTCAACTTGTAGTTTGAATTTTGCCTTGTAATTCCTCATTCGAAGGCGACTGCTCTATCCCCTTTAGAATTTATTTAAAATTATTTAACAGTTAAAGGTAAATGTTGTGGTAAATACAGTGTTTGAAAGAGCAATAAATTAAAATTTCATTTAAAGTGTTTAAGAAGGGAGAGAATACGGATGTGAATTACTTTGAAATAAGAGTTCTCAGGGAACAAATGGCAACCGAGTTTGAAATTGGAGAGTTTAAAAAAACTCGAAATGATAAGTATGATAAAAAAAAACTACAATTCATTGTTAATCGTTTTCCTACATTCTGTGGATGAGTATGTGTGAGCGAGTGTGTGAGTGTGTGTGTATACGCTTATCGAAAATATTATGAGCTTTTCTCTTTCTGAAACCTTTTGAATTTTGTTTCTACGTCAAATAGAACAGAAGTTATGAAACCTCTATCCATATTAAATTCAGAGTGTGTCTTTTTTATTTTACATTTTTCTCTTAACTAATTTTTCGGTTGTTTTCCTTCTTTCTAAATGCAATATTTAAAAATAGTTTAGTTCATATTACTTGATATTTTACAGGAATTTTTTTTCTATATATCTATGTCTAAGGAATAGACTGCGGACTATTGAATTTAACTATTATTTTATGTTTTTACAGCTAAAATGAAAATAATTAATTGCTTTTTTTGGCCTTTTAGAGTCAAATAAGTTTCTGTATTTGCCGCAAAATATCTAAATATTAATATAACGTCTGATGCGTAGTCTATTTCTTAAATTAAATTTTTTTGAGCATTATAAAACAAGAATATGAAAAAAATAATACATTTTAACGAAATTATGTGATTTTGAAAAAAAGTAAATTCTTCCTCTTTTTGGGCCAGTTTTCCATATATTTCATTTTTTTGGGTATTTATACGATACTTTAGCATATAATACACAAATTAAAAATTTTGAAGTATTGTAATTTTGAAATAAAAACCTAAAGAAAAATTGAGACTTTTTTAATAATACCAAAACTGATTGAAGTGTTGTGTGTAATTATGTAATCTACTGAAATTAGGCGAACTATTCTCATCATGTCGAACAGTTGGATCAACCGAACATTTAATTATGTCTCTTGTTTCTGAAATAAAATCTGAGTATGGTGAGTAAGTCAATGATTGAAATAATAATTATTTGAAACTAGTCGCAATAGAATTTTGAAGTTGTTTATTAAGGCCAAAATATTGAATTACATAATTAAAATGAAATTTCATTAATGTATGAAGTAATCTTGCGAAGCATATGAAGTATTTTAAATTGGTCTGAGATAAAATTTTAATTTGCTTTTTTCACCTTCTGTTGAGTTTCTTATTTTTTGGGGGAATTTTCTTGCTTTTTCTTCCTTTTTTTTCATTTTTACTCATATTTGGTTTTTTTTCTTCCGAGAAACGAGACAGTTCTCAATACAAGGGATCGTTATATTTTTAAATTTTTTTGTTTTGTTTTGTTTTTCCTTTTACGATTTTTTTGATAGGTTAGGTGAGTACAGAACATCTTATTTTTCTTTCAAATATCATTCTTTTTCACTTTCTTCGCTATAGCGACCAAAACTCAAATCATTCGGTGTCTTTTGCAACTCCTACAATCTCTCCCAACTCTCATTCTCTCCTCCTGATGGGCGACTATCTGCTCCTGATGGTTGACTATCTGCTTCTGATTGTTGGCTATCTGCTCATAACTGTTGACTATCTACTTGTATTGGATGGACTTGTATTGGACTACCTGTTCTTGTTTGTTGTTTATCTGCTCTTGAGGTTAAACTATCTACTTCTGAATGCTGATTATCTACTCCTGATGGTTGACTATCTGCTTCTGATTGTTGGCTATCTGCTCGTAACGGTTGACTATCTACTTCTAGTGGTTGACTACCTGCTCTTGTTTGTTGTTGATCTGCTCTTGATGTTTAACTAACTACTTCTGAATGCTGATTATATACTTCTGATGGTTGACTATCTACTTCTGATTGCTGTATACATGCTGCTGATGGTTGACCATATGCTCCTGACTGCTGTTTAACTGATGCTAATTGTTGACTATTTACTCCTGATGGCTGACTGTCTACTTCTGATTGTTGTATACATGATGCTGATGGTTAACTACATGCTCCTGGTTGCTGTTTGACTGCTGCTGATTGTTGAATATTTACTCCTGGTGGTTGACTATCTATTTCTGATGGTTGACTATTTACTACTGCTAGTTGACTGTCTGCTCATGATACTTCGCTATCTGCTTTTAGATTTTCCTTTCCTGGTTATTTATTTGCTCCTGATGTTCTATTTTTGATATACCAGTTTTAATAGTCTAATTGTGGTGTTTCTTTCCCTGAGTTTAACTGAGTTTCTAGTTGAGCCAAATAAGACTTCGCTGCTATGCAGAATGAATGAAAGTATGGAATTTAGAACTGCATGATATTTTGTTTTTGAGATTACTGTAATATTACAGCCAACTTGATAAAAAAGAACTTTCAAATTGAATCAAAATTTGCTATTACAAGGTAACTAAATACCTTAAGATATAGGTTAAGATATACCTAAGTATGTTGCTCCAATGAAATTGTGTTATCAGGTATAACACTACCTGATACATTAAGAAATATAGGTAATAGTTACCTATAAAATTTTTTTGATTTTTTAGGCTGTTATACACTTTTTAGATAAATTGGGTGGAACAAGATTTGTTTCTCTTGACTCAACAGACTGTCTCCCCATATCTTCTCTCTTACCCTATCTTCTTTCTCTTCCCTTCTTCTTCAAATTCAATTTCTCTTTTCTTTTAATTATATCCTGAAATCTGATCTACGTAGATTAACTTTTCAAATTATTCTGTTTTTTTCCACCTTATTTAAATTCATTTCTTTTCAAAATTCTTATGTCTTCCTCCTCTCTCCCGATTTTTACTTTCTCTTCTTTAAATTCTTTCTCAAGCTCTATCGCAATTCGTCATTCCTGGAACACATTTTTAGCCCAAACGGATTTCATCACACTGGTTGGTTCTAACCTTGTTCTTCTGCAAACATAAATTTAAAGCATAAGTACATAAAATTAAACTTCTCTTCCTAACATTAGACAGAAAACAGAACAGATCGAACAGAAAAAATATGAATGTTGGATTTTGTTTGCAATCAGTGCATTTGTTTCTTTTTGAACTGAAAACATCTGGTTAAGGAAATGAACTAATTTCTGAAAGTATTTTTCTTCTTATTTTTTTGTTTCTTCTAATTTTTGCACGGATTTTACTATTACATTGTGTCGAATTTCAGAATAGCTCCCTAATCGTTGTTTTGGTAAGAACAATTTTTTGAAGAAAATATTTTAATCCGCTTTCATCTTTTAGTTTTTGATAAAAAGATTTTTTAAAAATCTTAGAACATGGCGTAAACGAGATTTTTTTAGGTCAATTTCAAAAGAAATGAGCGCGTAGTTTAATAATTTTCACTGACACTTTCATTTATAAAGATTTTTGTTAAATAGTTTTAAAAATAAGTCGTGCGGCAAAAAACAACAAGTTTTTGATCTAATGATTGGATTTTTGCGCAGAGTTAGGATGCTCATGCGTTAAAATTCAAAGGCCTAACGTAAAATATGCTAATTAAATATCGCACATGATAAAGCGTTTTAGGAAAGGTTATTTGAAAATAAAAAACAGTAAGATTGGTTGTGAAATTTGATCCTTAGGAAATCTGTTCAATTATTTTTATTAAATAAAAGAAAAATCCTCTGCTCTCTGTGAAAAATGTTCAAAATAGCTTTTAAAATAAATAATACGTCTTTAAATAAATTAAATTAAAATAAATAATATGTAAGCACAAGCCTTATTATTTTTATTTCATAAATTGCAACTGAACGTAAGAAGAAAAGCTTTCTTTTTTAGAAGCGATTTTACGCATGACGCATTTTCAGAATCGCTATCCAATCTCTAATTATTATTATTATTAAGGAATAAGAAACTAAGATATTACAATGCCATTTTAACTACTGAAATTTATAGTTTGTAATGTGTGTAGTTTAATTTTTATTAATAATAATATAAATGCAAAATTTCCTATACTTAAACTTAAAAAAAAAACTTTAACAACGTAAAATGAAAAATGTTAGATGTACAGTAATAAGGAAAATTTTCTTTTCATGGGCATTCATAAGCCACATTCATTCTCTCACACACTCAAACTTTCGTACTTAAAAAATGACGAAAAAAAAAACAAGTATTACTGAAAACAATCTCATGATCGACAGGGATTTTTAATTGAACAAGTGGATTAGTCAACATTTATAAATTAATTCAAGTAACCTGGTTGTTGTTGTAGTTCCTTTACGTCGCACTAAAGCTGCACAATGGGCTTTTGGCGACGGTCTGGGAAGCATCCCTGAGGATGATCCGAAGACATGCCATCACAATTTTGATCCTCTGCAGAGGGGATTCAAGTAACCTGGATTTATCGTTCTAAGAGTAATCCACTTTTTTTTAAAACAAGTACGCTTGTACTATGGAATTCCAAAAAAATCCCATTGAAAACCCACTTACTCGGACTATTTAACATAGTATATGAACAAAATTCTAAGTAATAATTTTTTCAAAGCAATCATTTTTTACGTAATTACTTTTAAGTAATCACTTTTTACGTAATCACTTTTTGTGTAATAATTTTTGTGTAATCATTTTTTGCACAAACACTTTTACGTAATGACTTTTTGCGTAATCATTTTTTGCATAATCACTTTTGCGTAATCACTTTTTGCGCAATCACTTTTCGCGTAATAACTTTTTTCGTAATTACTTTTTGCTCAATCACTTTTAGGGTATTCACTTTTTTAAGTAATCATTTTGTAATCACTTTCATGGTAATCACTGTTACGTAAAAATTTTTTACGTAATTACTTTTAAGTAATCACTTGTTACGTAATCACTTTTTATGTAATCATTTTTGCGTATTAATTTTTTGCGTAATCACTTTTAGCATAATCACTTTTTTAAGTAATCATTTTGTAATCCTTTTGTAATCATTTTTTCTTAGCAATCATTTTGTAAACATTTTTTCTACGCAATCATTTAGTAAGAAAATTCTTTATTACTTGTTCTAACTTAGAGCATTCATTTGATTCTGTATAAAAAATACATAGAAAACAAGATATATAGGCTTTTTCTCTTTTTAACCCCCTTACATTCTCAATAAATTCGAGATGTTTCCTAAAGCATATCTCGGATTGGCACACTCTAGGTATCTGCATTGGGTATCGCTATATGCAATTCAAACTGTTATTTCGTTTCTTTTATGTGAAACGTGTAAAAATCGTCCTACTTTGTTAAAATGTATGTTTTAATACCAAGCCTGAGTTTCAAATACAACACAGTATGAGTTGTTTTGTAAAATAAGCACATCTAGCTGGTATCTAGCAAATCAGCTGTCATTACGAAGGAATGGGGTTCGATCTTCAATGCTGGCTTGAATCCAAATGCCAGTCAGCTTCAGATCAATGCATTCAAAATGCAATTAACGTGCTGTATTAATTGCAATAATTTCTATGCTTGTCTTGGAAGTAAATTTTCATTTATTTATTCATTGGTTCTCATAAATATACAGTCTTGTGTACTTATTACATAAGTACGGATTAAAAGCTTTTGTCAAGAACAGATAGCACAGATGAGAGATTTGTTGTTGTTGTTGTTATAGTTCATTTACGTCGCACTAGAGTTGCAAATAGGCTACTGGCGACGGTCTGGGAAACATCCATGAGGATGATCCGAAGACATGCCATGCCAAATTTGATCATCTGCAGAGGGGATGGCACCCCCGCTTCGGTAGCCTGACGACCTGCACGCGAAGTCAAGCTCTTTTCGATAAAGCAGTTTAACGAGGACCCATATCGCACACCCTCGGTCCCTACACAGACTGATACAAGTGGTCACCCACTCGCACACTGACTGCTGCCAGTGATGCTTGACTTCAGTGATCTTCTGGGAACCGTGTCTTAATGATCAGTCCACTACGGGACGTTTAAGACAAAGAATAAACAACATTTTCTTACATATATTTTTTGAAATAAATATATTGTGATAAATTTATTGTGATTTCATCTTGGACATCTTTAACTTTTAATCCTGAAATGCTCTGTACACAATTTCTCCGACATATAAGAATGCAGCTCAGACATATTCTGTTTAAATTCATTTGAAGACTGAATAGGCATTGAACAACCATTCGAGTTCAAAATTAACATTTTCGGATGGGTACAATGATATTTGATGCAGATTGTAAGTTGCATCATGCAACCGTTTCGGATTCAGAAGTTCATATATAAAATATGATGATATGTGAGTTAAGGAATTTTATTTGTATTGCAAAATAAATACCAATGTAAAAATAATATTGAATAGGTAAAATTGCAAAAATATCCCTATTGTAAGATCTTTTTTTTTTTTTTTTTTAACATTGACGTTAAAATCCAAATCTTTTAGGTAAAATAAAACTCATGCTCAAGTTGGCGACAAATTAAAAAAAGCAGTCAGCACACTAATCGTATAACCTTTAAATACCTTAAGAGTTATCAAACTTGTTTATCATTAGTTCCAATAAGAAGTAACTCATTTTGACCTTCCAGGGGATTTTTCTTCCTTAAAATAAAATTGTCGTTTTCCCCGAATTAGACGAGTAAGGACAGCGCATTTCTGATAGAAACTGAGTGAGGGGTAACACCAGTTCACTCTGACGTTAAGAAATAAAGACGTGAAGTAGCGTCGACTTTTGACGTAGGGTAGAACGTTGCTGGCATAGGTGCTTAGCCAATAGAGGAATTGAATTTTTTTCCTACTGAACGCAAAGTTCATTTTAAGGACATGTCATTCGGTTGTCATTGGCATCTCTGATTTAGTTACTTGTTCTATTTTCTTTCTATTTTATCAGTTAATAAGAAAATATTTTGTCTACCCTGCAACTTCGTGTTAATAAGGTTCGTATCAAGTTGAACGAGCTGAGTAACATACAGTCCCTGGCTAAATTATTAGACGCAGTATAAGATTCTATGTAAAATCACAATATCAGGTGCTGCTATACATCATTATTGTTTTTACGAGGCTGAAACCGGTTTGCTCTTGTTTACGTTTTTGTATCAATTGGTTAAATTAGGCGATGTATAATATAAATTTTACAATTGAGTAAATTAGAAGATATATTATATAAATATAAAATATTTATTATATGTGTTATATTAGTATATTTTAATAATTAGACCGACTGTAGTGATTTAACAATTACATGTTTTGCAGCATTTTGCATGCAATACTTTTATATTTCAACATAGATGTAATGGGTTATTAACCAGGAGATTTTTTACATACTTCCTATTTGTATTTATTTTTAAAGTATTTCATTACAATGTCAACCAATTGATACACGAACATAAACAAGTGCAAACAGTCACATAAAAACAATAAGTCTGCATAGTATCACCTGATAATTAAGATTTCACATAGAATCTAATAGTGCGTCTAATAATTTGGCCAGGGACAGGATTTTTTGCTAAATCTAATGCTTTTTACTTGATTCATATTCACATACATGTGATGATAGTTTCTTCAATTCAATTTCAAATGATTATTCAGGGTATTTCCCACGAAACTATTTCATAAAAATCGAAAACAAAACGTGGTTTTTGAGTATTTATCTTGTAAACTGTATAAATGTAAAGTTGACAAGCTTCTTTTTTTCAGAATTTTTAAAAATAATGTCAGTTAAGAAGCATTTTTTAACTTTTTTCTTTTCATGTTTAATTTATTTGTGTTAATTTTTTACTGATTTTATAATTCCCTCGTCTATTTTTCAATCATTCGATTGAATGTTAATTAATCTATATAAAACTATTCGGAAATAAATTTTAAAATGGAAGAACTTGAACCAAATATTCGAACAATATAAAATAAGAATTTTTAATCACTTCAGAAGTTTATAACTACCTCTCTAAGAAAAAAAACATTGAAAGGCGATTGAAAGAAATCACGATAACATATTTAATAGCTTCAGCGTTACGAAAATGTGAAATCTGAGCACACTCGAATAAATTTAGTCTAACGCTTCTTCCGCTTCATGTACCTTGTACTATGCGATCGAAACTTTCCAACTTTTCCATACAATCACCTTGACTCGCACAGCGCCATCTACCTAAAACTCGTTCCATATCTAGAAAGGCTGTTGCATTCCTATCAACGAAAGAAGCTAAGGTGGTTGGTTCTGAAACTTATCTCTTCTTTGGAGTGTAATGTGACTAACACACAGAGAGATCATTTTGAGGTAATAGAGTAGGGCAGAATATTTTCGTTCTTGTGGCCAAAGCATAAATTCTCGTGGGCACATTAACTTTGCTATAAGAACAATCTAATTCAGAATATCTTCGAAACTTCAATATAAATTTAAAATTATGTTTGAAATAATGCGCCGCTGCAAATGGACAGTTTCTTTAAAATGAGAAGAAAATTGCATCTTTTTTCGAGGGTTTTATATAGTTTAATAAAAAATAAAAATTTTCGTGAAAAGTAATATTTTTTCTGCCAGAGTTATTAAGATATACATTATGGGTTGCCAGCATTCAAAAAACGCGAATATTTGCACAGAACTGAATGAGAACGGTGAAAAGGAGAATATTGCGGAAGTGATTGTATTAGATGAAAACGATTCGAAAGAACTCACGGCAAGTCAAAAGCAACTCATTCACGAAACGTGGAAACATTTAGTTGACAACATATCGAATGTTGGGGTGATTACATTTATGAAGTAAGTTCTATTTGAGATTATAATATGAAAATTTTTTAAGACTTTACAAATTAATGAAATCTTACGAATTGGTTTAATCTAAAACAAACCGTATAAAAGGTTAGAAAAGCATTTTTGAAAAAATTTTAATTTCAAAATTTATTGAACATTTTATATAATTTAAATGAAGTGTTTATTATAAAAAATAGAACTTTAAAAACCATATTATAAGTATTAAATGTTTAAAATATATACTATAAAATACATATTATAAAATATATATTATACATTACATATTATAAGATATACAGTATAAAACACACATTATAAGATATATAGTATAAAATACATATTATACGATATGTGTTATAAAAGATTTAAAACATATAAAAGTTAAAAAATATAAATATCTTACTTATTTAACTAAATATTGACACTTCCTAATTATATATTTTGCCAAATGTTTGAAATCTAATCTTTCAGTTTTATTTTGAAATCCAATGAATTGTAAAATTATTAAATTCAAAATTGCATATATTTTACAGTATTTCTGTCACAAATTAGTTTCGATACTTCTAGTAGTTCTACTGTCGGTAAATATATGTTTAATTTTGAGAACTATAACTCAAAGTACTCTATTTTTAAATGAAACTTTTTCTATCAACAGAAATCCAAAAAATAAAAAAATAAAAAACTAAGTAACTCAATATTACAAACATAAAAGTAAAGAAAAAAATATTAAAACTTTTCATTTCTTCAAAAGTTTTTTTTGAAAGGTTGCTTGCTAAAATTAAAAGTAAATGAAGTTTTTAAATAACTAATTACTAAAACACTAATTTGGATGTGCAGTTTATTAAGGTGATGAAGATATTAATGTTTTGTCAACGTTATTTAAATATTCTACAGAATTCTTTTTGTCAGCATTTATACAGAATGGTTCGTCAAGATCGGTGCTAAACATACATTTTTAAAATCATTTTCAAAAAATGAGATGGAAAAAAAACATATGGGGGTCGCTAATTAGTATTAAGCAAAGAGCTATCAAAACCTGACTAATAACGGGAGAGGAAGCCAATTGTAATGTAAATATCAAAGCAGGTTTAATTGGAGGCTAAAGCTCGAATGTATTTCTATTAACTGTTTTTCAACTCCTCGCTGTTTTTCCTCTAACAATCATACATCTCTTGCTGCTTATTACATCCGCATCCTATATTCGTAGGAGAATTCTAAAAATACATGTTAAAGGCGGTTTTTACGTAACACCCTGTATATTAGATTTTTATTTCAAAATAATTTGTAAGGGATTTTTAAGATACTTTAAAAAAAAAGAAGTTATTTATATTATAGAGTAATTTACAATAGTAATGTAATGAAATAGTAATTGCTGACCAATACAGTTAAAATTGAAACACAGAATTGATTATTTGGAAGTTAAATTAAAATCGTTGAAATAATTCCTTAAAAATATTATGTCAGAATTAGAGGTAATTAAAACATGATAAAAGGTATGCATAGTCTTCCGTAAAATCCGCTCTTGATAAGTATTTTTTAAAATCCTTTTTCAGATATCTAACTTAAAGTGTATGCACGTAGGGTTTGCAAATTAATAATTAACAGAGGGAAAAAAAAGTATAACTCTGGAATTCTGACGAATTAAATTTTAGTAAGAGGAATGTAATACACAACAAGAAAGGCTTCATTACGTGAGAAAAAATATAGGAGTCACAATATTATAAATTCTTTTCTTTAAATAATCTATCTATTCTACAGTCCTTGTCCATATTATTAGACGCACTATAAAATTCTATGTAAAATATTAAACATCAGGAGATACGGATTTATTGTTTTTACTTGACTGAAAACGGTTTCCACTTCTTTGCGTTAGTGTATCAATTGGTCAAATTAGACGATATATAATATAAATATTACAATTGCGTAAATTAGACGATATATTATATAAATATAGAATATTTATTATATCAGTCATTATATTAGTATATCATAATAATTAGATCAAATTATTAGACGCGATGTAGTGTTTTAATAATTGCATGTTTTGCTCGAGTTCATAGGCATTACTTTTACATTTAAAAACACATGTAAGGAGTTTTTATTCAGCAGATTTCTTATGTACTTATATGCTTCCTATTTATATTTATTTTTAACGTATTGCATTACAATGTTAACCAATGGATACACGAACATAAACAAGTGCAAACCTGTTGCATCCGAGTAAAAACAATACAGCTGTATAGTATCACCTGATAATTATAATTTTACACAGAATCTTATAGTTCGTCAAATAATATGGCCAGGGACTGTATAAGTAAATAATTTTCTATATTTAATTTTATATAATCTCTAATCATTCCTAATATAATTTTTCTATTGTATTATTTCTCACCATCAAGTGTCAACCTCTAATGAAACTAGTTTTGATACTTATTAATTATAAAAAAATGATCGAATTTCTACTGAAATTGCTCAGATTTCGATGTTGTGATTTTTTTTTCTCGGTTAAATGACAACTTGAGACCCCCAATAAGTGTAGTTTATTTTAACTTTTTCATAAGGATGCAAAATTACCTATTAAAATTGGTCTATGCGGAATATCCTATATTTTTCATGTAAAGTTAAAAAACTCCAAATAAGAGAAATATAGTCAGAGGATAAGATTTTGTAAATCTTTGATGCTTAAACTAATTTCTATCATTGCGTTGTTTTCATATCAATTCTTATAATATTTGACGAGAATTTATTTTGCTTGATCTTATGAACTCGTGCTTTTTAGATATTATTTTGGTGTCATAAAATTGTTCGATCATGATTTTTACCTAAATACGGGAGAATATACGCACCAAGTCATATGCAACAAAATGAGAAATTCCATCGTTGAAGAGTCGACTGAATGTTTTGGTTTTACGACTACTAATGCTCTACTCCATAGCTTTATGATTTTGAACTTAATCCAGAAGACAGGGGAACTCTTGGAAAAAGTATTGGAAGAAATTTGCCTTCGTGGAGGACTTTTTGATGGACCTATCCCTTATTTCCGTTGCATGGACAGGAAGACCACGAGAACCTCCCATGGTTAGCCTGATGGAAAAGGCACTGTAAGCCATGATCCACTTACCACTGAGGATATTTCCTGTCAGCACTGTGGTCGGTGCAAGCCTGAGACGAAATTCGTATAGCCACTGGATTTCAAACCCGGTTCATCTCATTGGATGGCGATCGCTCTATTCCCTGAGCCATCAGGGCTCTAATAATATTTATGTTCTAATTTACATGTTTTGAGGATACCAGAAGCATTTTTTCCTCGATAATTTTAAATTATTTAGATTTTAACTTCACGTTAACGCAAACGTAAAAATTTTTTTACTGCTCATTTTGCATTTACGTTGATAAATAACAGTATTGGTATCTATATTTTGCTCATCACGATTATGTACGTTAATATATAGAAGGCGTAAAATTTGAAGAAAAAAAATTCCCTAGTTTTCACGAACTAGACCTGTTTGCTTTTAAAGGTCAAAGTCAACTACTGAGTTCAAGATAAAATTAATGACTTCATCTAACGTCGAACGTAACTGGGAAATACCAATAACGTTAAACATTAGTTAAAGAAAAAATTAAAAAAAAAATGATTAAAGATTTTCACTCGAGCATTTAACACTAATGAAACGTCGTTTCAAGCGTTAATAGTTGTTCTTTTTTCTGCTCTAATTATAAATTTTTCCTCGTTACATTTCTGCTGTTAATGACATCCAAGTGAATGATCATTTCTGCAGAAAGAAAGTTTGGGTTTGAAAATGAAGGTAAACTATTTTTCTCTTTCTTTGAAATATTTTATGTTTTAAACACACATCTAAAAGGAAATAATTTTTGACATTTCAGTTCTTAGAGATAATTGAAATGGCCAAATTATTAGACGCAAATCTATGTAAAATCTTAATTATCACGTGATACTACACAGCTTTATTGTTTTTATGTGACTGTTTGCACTTGTTTACGTTCGTGTATCAATGGGTTAAATGAGACGATAGATAATATAAATTCGACGATTGGATAAATTAGACTATATATTATATAAATATAGAATATTTATGATATCAAGCATTATATTAGTATATTATAATAATTAGATCAAATTATTAGGGGCACTGTAGTTTTTTGATAATTACAAGTTTTACAGGAGTTTATATGCGATATTTCTCTATTTAAAGATACATGTCCTGGGGTTTAATTAAGGAGATTTTTTATATATTTCTTATTTGTATTTATTTTTAACGTATTGCACTACAATGTTACGTACAATGTTGCATTACAATTTTTAACGTATTGCATTACAATGTCAACGGCTTTGACCGAGCGGAAGTACTTTGATTTTAACTTTAACTATGGTACTGTGAATGCCCGAAATTTGTGGTTGTAGACCGGAGAATGTTGACAATCACGTAGTCACTTTGGTAAATGTTTGAAACACATACTTAAGTGCCACTCCTCGGGATACATTTGACCTGTATCAATGCTTTCTTTAAGTTAAGTTCTAGTATGCATTATAACTGCCCAGTATGCATTTAACAAGTACTCCGAACACTGATGTTTCTTTTAAGCTATCTTCAGCAGATAATAAAATATCGATTAAATATCATAATATCGACGAAGAAATTAACATCAAATCAGAATTCAAGCCATTTTCTTTTTGCAGACTTATAAGTAACATCAAATAACCCCTTCGTCAAACTACCCGATGACATATTCTCAAATGTTAATGTATATTTACTGCAAAAAATAATTTACTATTAAACATTAACGTATATACAACGTATATTAACGTTTTTTAACTAATGTATAGTAACTTTTATCAGTTACTATATGAATGCATTAAAAAGAACGGAAAGAGAAATATAAAGAAAAAATCTGAAGTTTTTTATAAAATTAAATTTTGTATAATAATTTATGCAGCAGTTTTTCTGATACGTATTTTCGTGTTCACGAGATGTATTAATTATGTTTCAAATTTGTTACTGCAAAATTAATTTCAGAAAGCTATCACACGCACCCTGTAAAAGTGTTTCTCCTTTCTAATACCCACTATGAGGAAAAGTTAAAATTGTTTGTATTACTTGAAACTTCATTAACCCTGTTTAATCTTATGTTAATCAAAATTACTGTATGTAAAATGCAACAATAAATTCCAGTTTGACTAAGTTGTCATTTTCCTTCTTAACTTTTAACTGAAAATTTCTATTTGCAGTAAGATCATTTTTTACGAAAATCATCTACCATTTTATCATTTTCCTGCAGATGCGCAAAAAGTTTCAACGAATTATTATTTATAAAATAATAAAGAGTAGATTTGCATTTTATTTATTTATTTCAAATATTTGATTCCAAGCTGAAATAGGAGAGGAATAGAAAGCTTTTTCATTTGCACTAAACTAGAATGTTTGCAAGAAGAATACATATTATTTCATTATGAAAAGCGAATTTTAATTGGAGATATATGTTTAAAAGTTTCATCTTTAGATAAATGTTTCAAAAGTTTCATCTATTGAATCTAATTGAATATTCACAATGCTTTAGAAAGTTTCTTAACAACAAATAACTATGAACAAATAATTTCTTAATCTGATTTTTTTTTATTTTGTTTTATAATTGGTTATATTACTATATATATTTGAGTGAAGTTGACATCTACGAATGTATGTCATATATATATATATATATATATATATATATATATATATATATATATATAATATGCCAAACCATATTTCTTTACAACTGAATCCTCTGTACATAAGTTTTGATTTAGTTTAATTTTAAGGGCGCAATTATATACAATGCACTTAGAAAAAAAAACATGGATTCTATTTAACTACGCTTCTCTTTCATAAATATTAATTTATTCTAAACATACTTTTCTATCATTTAAAGTTTCTGAAAGGCAAGTTAAAATTTAAATATATATTGCGTTCCAACATTTTAACTAAATTACTTTCTATCCACGTTATTAATTTTCGCTTCACTTTATAAATATGTAGGCTAAAGAGAAAAAAGAAAAAGACACCTACTTTTTTGGTTAGAAAATGTTCCATACTTCTCGCGTATTACTTTTATACATTATGAGACTTTGTTTAAAAATAAATATGGGAAACTAGCTTTTAAGTTAAATCTGCCGAACACTGTTTTGTCGAAATAAATTTATCGCATACATTTTTTTTCACACCACTTATTTATAGTAATGTTATTCTCAATATATAATATAAATTATTTTAAAATTTAATATTTTAAAATATTCCATTTTGAAGAAATAAATTTTGAATTTTGGTAAATTTCATGTGAGAAGCTAGAATTTTGATCGCTTTAGATAGAGGAATGGCTAAGGAAAATTAAAGCACTATTCATGTTGGTTATAGATTTTATATATAGTTTTTAAAAAATAAGAAATATTCTTTGATTTTTATGAAGGCATAAAAGACTCGCTAAATTGGCGAGTTTTAAAAAAAAAAGTTTGATAATTTTTTGTTCGTCCGTTTTAAAGGCTAGATAAGTTTTTACATCAACATAAAAGAAATAGCTTAAAATTATGGGTTTCATTTAAATGTGTAGCTATTTTGATCAATAAAACTGAAGATGGCGGGTTTGATTCCTACCTTTGTGTAAACGGTTTCTTCAATTATGTACAAGAAACGCAAGCCGTAATTCTCAAAATGAATGAGAGTTTTTGCTTTGTTGTTAAAAAGGCAATATAGCCCCTGGCCAAATTATTAGATGCACTATAAGATTCTTGATAAAATCTTAATTATCAGGTGATACTATACTGCTTTATTGTTTTTACACTGCTGAAACCGGTTTGCACTTTTTTACGTTCTTGTATGAATTGGTTAAATTAGACAGCATATAATACAAATTTGACAGTTGGATAAATTAGACGATATATTATATAAATATAGAACATTTATTATATCAAAGCATTATATTAGTATATTATAATAGTTAGATCAAAATATTAGACCCACTGTAGTTTTTTAATAATGACATTATTTGCACGAGTTTTTATGTCTTACTTTTATATTTAAACATACATGTCATGGGGTTTGATTTAGGAGATTTTTTATATACTTCCTATTTTTATTTATTTTTTACGTATTGTGTTACAATGTTAACCAATTTATACAGGAGCGTAAACAAACGCAAAACGGTTTCATCCGAGTAAAAACAATACAGCTGTATAGTATACCTAATAATTATAGTTTTACATGGAATTTAATTGCGCGTCTAATAATATGACCAGGGACTGTATAGCGGGAGAATTTTTTCATGGCAATTTCTGTTCCGCCTCCATTGGTATTCCTGAACATATTATTGCAGGATAACATCCCCGCTATGCGGTCTTAAGTAATTTTTTTCATAAATTTGCATTTTGTTACTTAAAAATATTTTATCAGCATTAGAAGCTTCATCTTTATTTTTGTTTTTCCAGAATCCACTTTTTTTATTCTTAAATTTTAAGTATAAGTTATAAAGAATTTTTCTCGCGTTATAGCTTTCTCTTTAAAAGCAGTTCATTTAAAGAAAATGTATTATGTGTTTCCTGATTTTGTTTTCGCTCGTTTATTTTTTTGTTCAATTATAATTAGATGAAAATGTACAACATCACTAATTTTTATGGTAGAGATTTCATATCTATAACATGCGTTTACAGAATTGCTTACGATATTTGTATTCTGGAGAATTTGTTTTATATAATTTTCATTTTTTTTTTATAACTATAATCTAACATTCGGTACATAATTCACTTTTCCATGTTTGGCGCTTACTTTGTTTATTTTGTTTATTTTATGAAGATTCAATATATTTTATAAGCTTATGAAATACCTATTTCCCGAACACTATATAATTTTTATTATTGTGCACTAATACTGTTGGGAATTGAAACAATAAAAAAAATAAGAATCATGATATACGAGGCTATAATCTTTTGAAACAGAGACTTCTTGTATTTTTTTAAAAAATTTCAGATAGAAATTGTGCGTATTAAATATAGTTTCTTTAATTAAATAAAGAAAAAACATAGACTTGAGATAAAAAAGATACTGAAAAACAGAATTATTTCATAAATCTTTCAAAAGATGGTGTTCAAAATAAGTGAACTAAAGGAAAATGACTACGAGGGAAAAATAACAATCAATATCAAAGTTGTAAACTGGTGTGCTTGAAGACGTTCTTTCGTTTTTTTCTTCTTTTTTTTAAGAATAGTTAAAATATTTTGGATATTTTCATTTCTGATTTAAAAGGTTTTAAAACATCATATTTCTTTAAGCATAGAATAATATTATTTATTTACTTAGATTACTCAGAGTTCTGTTGGTTTTAAATTTAAAAAATATTCTGAATATTGGTTGCTTTTAAAGTTTTCCATTAATAATATCCTATTTACATTTGTATTAAAGTACAAACTCAACAAACAATAAAAAAATACATTCGTTTGTTACATAGGATTCACACTTCGAAACAAAAGTTCTAATTAAAGTTACCCGATTCTAATATTATTTAATTAATAACGTTTTTGATCCAACTGTTTTAATAAAGATCCCGAATACAACTTATTCTAATACTAATTCCAATTAATGTTTAAAGATTGAGTTGATCACCTGAGGTTTTTTTTATTGTTATGAAATTAATGCCGTGTTTTTCAGTTGATTTTTACTATCAAATAAATTCTGGTAAAATTTACTTTACTGTATAGTAATGACATTTCTCGTAAAAAAAATAAAGAAAGAAAGAACTATAAGTAACTCTAGTAATGCCGAAACGTACAGCATTTAAACTATTTATTTGGTAATTTTCTGTTCATATGTTTATAGTTTATCGAAAATTCCGGTTTTCAAAATTATAGTTCTTTTTACCACATATTTAGTAAAAACTTTTAAAATTGAAAAGTAAATTTAGCCAATAAAATGTTTTCAATGTCATGCAGTAAGGTACCATGATAAAATTGCCGAATTTGATATATTATAAAACCATATTTTATTGTTTATTTTACCAAAATCGTAGCCATTGCGCTTTAGTAAAAATTACTCATCATTTTTATAATCCCATAGAGCCATAAGCACCTTATACTCAAAACTTTCTTTTGAATTTAAAAAAAAAATTCTTTACACATTATTTATTCTTTTACTATCCAGTCATTTTGTCTGCTTTTGGGCAACATGGGTATATACTAAGTTTCAGTCTTTCTGGTGTTAAATACACCCAATTTAATACTATCAACTACCAGCGAAAAGTATTAGCTTTTTTTCTATTTGTTACAGAATATTACTCTCAATTAACAGTTCTTTCGTAAAGGTAGTGAAAAATAAAAAATAAATACCTGTTTAAATGGGGTACACTAGCTAGTTAAAATGTTTTATAAAGCAATAATTTTTACTCTATATTAGTGGTTATCAATTAGCAGCCCACGAACTAAAATATATTAATTGTCATTTTTTTTGCCAACAATTTTCGTAAAAAATCTATATGGATTTAAAATACTTTTCTTTCGTTAAAAAAAAACCTAATTTCTTCGTTTCTGTGGAATTTAACATACCAAAGGTGCAAAAAAATTTCTCAGGTTTTGCATCTTAGAAAATATTTTTTCAAGAAAATATTTATTATTATTTGTAATTCAATACTTTTGTTTTGAACAACTTGAGAAAAATCTGACAGCAATATTTAATGTTCCTTCAAAGATAAAAGAGTCCTATATAAAATTTTGACGAAGTTGCGACCCGTCATTTTCCTGATGTTTTTAATTGCGGCCCCCTGCCTCATGTAGGTTGGAAACTCCTCTATGTAATATCTTCCGTAAAGAATTATCTTGGCTTTCGAACAGGCAAATAACTTAAATATTTTAAACGATATTAGTTTTTTTTTCTTCAAAATTCATCCACTTCACGAGATTCCCCCCCCCCCCCACCTAAAAGAAAATGATTGAAAACCAATAAATATTTTGTTTTGTAAATTTTGTGACACCAAATAATGCAACGCTGAATTTAATTTTTTAAGTGTCTTAAAATAGGTCAAAAATATTTTTTACTTTCCTAAACTTATCTACTTATGAAAATATCATAATCATTGTAAAGGACAGCTAGATAAAGATTGGCTATAATTGATCTAATAGTCAAGAATAACTGTTGCAAATTCACGACAGTTAAAAAAAAAATATTCTCAAAAAAGCATTGTTTTATGTGAGGACTGAATGTTTGAACCGAATCTCTCTCATTCAACAAAAATGAATTAAAATATAAATTATTAATTTAAATTACACCATTCTTGTTATATCTGAATAGTTTATAATATCTAATTTAAATCTCTCAAGCATTTTTCTTTTAGATATCAAATATTGCCAGACAATTTTGTAAATATTATATTCCTACAACAATTATTTCCTGGCCCTAGCTGGGCTCGAAATTGACTCAATACAGGTCCTTCGTGGACATGTTCCGAAGGACCAATATTGGGATGTGTAGATTTTTTAATATTGGTCCTATGCAGTGTCAGTATCGGCCTATATAGGACCACTATAGGGCTTATACTGGCTGAATAATAGTTATAAAATATCGAGAGAATCTGACAATTTTATATAAGTCCGATATTGGTTGTAAAGTGGCAGAGAAATTTCGGGTGAATTAGTCAATTCTATATAGGGCCTATCTTAGAAAATATTGGCCCATTGAACCCTTATTGAGCTAAGATTCGTGAATAATTTTGGTCCGATGTGGGCCCAAGATATTTTGCTGCTAGGAACATTTTACGATTCTTGAGATTTTTGCCATACCTTTCTTTGAAATATCTAATAATTGTCTTCCAATTCCTCTAATTAACTCCTTTTATCGTCCTGTTGTGGTTGTTGCTGTCTCTAATTCCACTTCATCAAGTCCTTAGTTAGATCAAGTCTAAAAGACCCGTTACCCACAGAAAATCACGACCCAGGACAGGATTTTCAAAGAGATCACTCTTTTTCAGCTCCAAACAGGAGAGCAAAAGGTGTGGAGTAGATTGGGAATTATACTTCACACCAATCTACTCCTATGTATTTCTATCTTCTACAGCTCACAATCAAAAGTGATTTGATGTTCTATATATTTGCGACTCTCAGCTATGATGTTTCAAAATAAGAGACCATTTTAATTTTTCCGGTTTAAATATTAAACTCTGACCCCCCTCTCAAGGTGGATAGTCATTCGTCTTCATTTTTGATACGAATTCTAAAAATATATATTAAGTGTGGGGATGGTAAGTAGTTATCGACAATGTCAACCTTTATCTAAGAAAAGGTACCTTCAACATAGAATCGAGTTAACATGTATTATATACTAGTGAATTGGGATTGAATTTTTGTAGAGGTAGACACACTACAGTAATCCCCACCAGAATTATATCTGTGATGGAATTCGATGAACGGATGCTCTTAGTTTATTCATTGCTGTTTTGTGAGAATCCGGGAGAGCTGTATTAAGTTCACGGTCGCTCCTGTGTTGCGATTAGCAGTCGAGTGTATGCAGGCGAACATTGTGTGCGTTCGAGACTGAATAACAACAGCGCGAGGAGGTGGCTAATGTCGTAGCAAGCAAGTCAAGTAGCAAGTAAACTTTTCAATGTAGACCAGCCATAGAAGTAGGCGTGTTCATATCAAAGTGGGTGTTTCTGACAAAGAAGACGTGTTCACATCACATCCGAAAGTCACCAGTGGGGGGATGGTTAGTAGTTATCGACAATGCCAACCTTCATCTATCAAAAAGTACCTCTAAATTGAATCAAGTTAGCATGTGTTTTATACTACTGAACTGTTATATATATTGTTTTATGTACTACTGAATTAGAAATGTATTTTTGTAGTGGTAAACACGCTGCATTAACGCGTTGAATGCCGCAATAATTTTACATGGCTTGCCCGTCTGGCCAAATGGTAAGTAACTACGAACTAAACTTGCAAATGTTAGACAGATTTTGCTAGTTTTTTAGAAGGTTTAGCATAACATTATCTGGAAAAAGTGGAGAATTATATAAACCTACGAATTGTTTAAATAGTGGTTGATAAAAAGCTACTAAATTGTATTTATTAAACCAAGAATCACCTACCACTTTAAAATATTTATTCGCTGTCCGGAGCAAGTTGGCATCTCTGCAAATTTAAATAAAACTATTTTTGTGTGTTCTATATTGCATTAATTTCTTCAAACCATTTTAGTAACGATAATAATATAATAAAAATTAAAAACTTACTCGAATTATGTGTTTCAAATAATCTTGGCTTTGCCGGTCACCGGTGATCCCTGTGGCTCTACGAGCAAACTCACTGCCGGACAACGGTGATCCCAATGTCTTTCAATGTGTTTTTTTTTTCTAAATAGCTGGCATATACAGTAATAGTATGAACTATTGATAAAAAAGAAATCGTTTACTTCATTCTTTTTCTGTTTTATATTGTAGTGAGAGGTTTTTAAATTCATATAAAATCAAATTCTAATACACACCACTGATCTTCGCAATTTAAAAATAAACTTATTAAGAGATCGCAAAAGAGGCGCGTCAAAATATTTCTTCTTAACGGAAAGCTGGAGCTCAGAAGCTGTAGCATCAGTATTTGATTTTAAATGTTGAAAAGCATCAGATTTCAGGCAAAATTCAATATTTGCATTGCGAAAATTATATCTGCCTGAGCTGAAAGATTAAAATGTGAAGTTAAAAATCATTCTACTTCACCTGTTAAGCGATAATAATTCCTCCTGAGTTAAATTTATTTCTATTCGAAGGTATGACGCTATTTTTTTTCAATGGACATTTGATTGATTTTTAGTCAGTAGTCTTTTTTTAAGAATATAAAAAGGTTTCAAGCCACTATCATAATAGTATTTTAATGTTTTTTATATGAGTTTAAAAAGCAAAACAATCATTGTAGTTTCAAAACGAAGAGATATGAGCAATTCTACAAATAAACGCCAATTAGGCAGCCAAAAAAAAATTTTTTTTGGGGGGAGGCACACTATTTCTACATAAATTTTCTTCTTTTTTACACCCTAAAAAGGCAAGAAAAAATCGTGAACATGAAAATTTTTCTTTGTGACATACTCAGATAAATTTGAGCCATTTATTCAGATAAAAAAATTTTTACATAAATGTAATATTATTATAATGTCTCTCTAAAATGTATTTATAGAGATTTCACACTATAAGATTATATTTTAGTATAAAAGACAAAAATAAACAAATTTAATCAAAGTTCGTAAATTGAAAAAATCAGGAAAAATTTAAAATTGGTATTTTGTCATTTAAAGTTTGTCACAAAGAAAACATTTCATGTTCAATATTTTTCTTGCTTTTTTAGGGTGTAAAAAAGAAGAATATTCATGTAGAAATAGGGTGCAAAATTATTATTTTTGTTTGTCCTCCTAATTTGCGTTTATTTGTAGAATTGCTCATATGAGTAATTCTACAAATAAACGCCAATTTTTATACTAAAATGTAATCTTATAGTATGAAATAGTAGTCTCTCTACTCTATATAGTATTCTCTCTAAATCTATAAATACATTTTAGAGAGACATTATAATAATATTATATTTATGTAAAAATCGTTTTATCTGAATAAATGGCTCAGATTTATGTGAGTATGTCAGAAAGAGTATGTCACAAAGAAAAAATTTCATTTTCACGATTTTTGTAAAAAATAAAGATAATAAAAAAAAGAAATAAATAGTGTAAAAAATAAGAAAATTCATGTAGAAATAGTGTGCCCCCCCCAAAAAAAAAAATTTTTTTTTTGCCGCCTAATTGGCGTTTATTTGTAGAATTCCTTATATCTACAGTCCTTGGCCAAATTATTAGACCCACTATGTGAACTCTTACTTATCTGGTGATACTATACAGCTTTATTGTTTTTATGTGTCTGAAATCGGTTTGCACTTTTTTACGTTAGTGTATCTTGGTAAAATTAAACTATATATAATATAATTTCGCCGATAGGATAAATTGGACGATATACTAAATAAATATAGAATATTTATTATATCAGATATTATATTAGTATATTATAATAATTAGATCAAATTATTAGAAGCACTGTAGTTTTTTAATAATTACATGATTTTGCAAGAGTTAATATACTGAATACCTTTATATTTAAACATACAAGTAATGGGTTTTTATTCAGGAGATTTTTTTTATATAGTACTTCCTATTTGTATTAATTTTTAACGTATTGCATAACAATGTTAACCAATTGATACAAGAGCGTAAACAAATGCAAACCGGTTTCATCCAATTGCAAACAATACAGCTGTATAGTATCGCTAGATAATTATAATTTTACATAGAATCTTATAGTGCGTCTAATAATATGACCTGGGACAGTAATTATGGTTAATCTTTCTTTTCGGGGTTTGAACATGTCAGATTATGGTAAATCTAATAGTATCAAGTCACAGTATACAAAAAAAATTAAAGCCATGAATGTGCATGCGAAGAAAGTCTATTAAAAATACCGTACTGTATGGTTATTACTGTATGGTTAAAAAATAATAATTCTGCTCAGTAAAACAAAAATTTATGGTATTTAAAAAATTGATTTAGTAATCTTTCCGTTCTCATGGCAACGGGTAACCGGAAATTTTGTTTTTCAAAATTTTAATTCTTATTACCACTCATTTTGTAAAAAAAAATACAAAACAGTATAGTAAATCTGACTTGTATTGGCGTAATAAACGGAGCTTCAATTGTAAATAGAGTACTCTGGATGGGTGGAGAATCATCGATATTTAATTTTAATTTTGGATAAGTTCCTTTTAGCAGTAATGGGATTATATTTTTTATATAGGATGGCATACAGATGAAACTAATATCGCCATCGAGTTCAGATACCAAGTTAAATCTTAAGCACTTTCGTTGATAGGATAGTGATAGAAATTGGCAATATTTTTTGGCGATAAAAAAGGCAATAAATTCTGCGTGTAAAGGTTAAAAAAAAGTTTGTTACTTATGTTGTCATCAGACACTAAGTTTCAGTGAAGATTTTTTTAAATACTCAACTCAATAGATAAACAAATAGTTACTTGGAAATTTGTTAAAATTTGAAATGATGATAGATTCTATTAGGGGATAATATGGCGATAGTTGCTTCTATCTATATTGATTATGAAAGAATAAAACCTTAATAACGTCACTAAACATATAATTTTAAGAAGGATTAATCGAGAAAAGGATGAAATTTTGATTTCATTGTCACTGACTTTGAAGTTAATGAAAGCGCAGTAGAATGGAAAATGAAAATGAATAAATAAGTTCTGCTCTTTTTTTCCATTGGCAAAATGAGTTGTTTTTGGTTTATTTGGAGGTCATCACACTTTTCAACTGTGTTCAAGAGTGATAGATAACAGTGCGCATGCGTTGTCATGTCATTGAATGCGTTTCTATGGCTACCGCTGCTATTTGATAACTTTTTTTATGTTCTTTTTTAAATTTTTTTTCTTCAAAATTTCAAGTTTTGAAATCAAATTCACTGTTTGATTTCAATAATGTATTTATATTTATTTACTCAAAAAATTGTTCACGCTTCTTTTCAATTTAAATATATAATTAATTTTGCATTTTAAAGGTTAGTTGGCAAAAGTTTTGAAAGTTAAGCAAGTTTTAAAAACAATTAACACAATTCTTGTCTCAAGCGCTTACAAAGATATCTCACTAACTCATAAAAAATAAATTACAAACTTGGACTCTTTACGAATTTGAAATGTATTCATAAAAATAGAATTGAATTTGTCTGAATGAATATTTTATAGTTCTCAAATGTGCGTTTTTTTATAATCATAACGGGTTTTTTTAAACGGCGCCATAAGTTTATTTTCATGCAATCTATTTTTTCTGGGTAAAGGATAGTTATTCCATAAGAATGATTTAATTAAAGTTCAAGCTTTCAGTCTTCAATCTATCGAAAACAAGCTGGTGTAACAATATATTTCTTTCCAGCATATTAAATATTCTATCAATCAAATACAGAGAACTATTAATATTTGCTCTAATAGTATTTTTCAATTTAATAATAAATAAATACTTTTTTATAAAAAATATTTTCTTGTGAGATATTATTTACTCAAATGTTTTTTAATAACAGCTCAGATATGTGATAAAGGAAACCATGAACGAATAAGAAGAAAAAATGTGTTTGTAGCTCAATAGGAATTCTTAAAAAGTTTCTTTTTAAATTAAAAATTCTTCAAACTAACAGCTTTTAAAAATAATATTTTTAAAGTTTTTATATTATGTTCAGAAAAACAGGACTTATTATTATTCTCGTCTATATATACGGTAGAAATAACGTTCATGTATGGTAATAACATTTCCGGTAATAAAAACCCTAATTTTAGTTAGTAAAACCAAAATATACTGAGTTAAAACCATTCATTTGGTAATATTTCAGTTCATATGGTATAAAATACAAAACTAAAAAAAAAAAAAATTACTACAATAAATCGTTTTCCTATATTGCTCAAAAGTATTAGGATAAAATCACCGAATTTTACTAAAGTCACCAAAATTTATGAGATATTATTATACCATATTTTATTGCTAATTTTACCGAAATCATTTCCAAAGAGATTGGATAAAAGTTACCGAGCTTTTTGATATTTTCACAGAACCAGAAACACGGTAAATTTCACCAACGTCTGGAAGTTTTGACCATGCATTTTTTTTCTTCAGTGAATGCAAATACTTTTAGAAATAAGTCGGGGAGAGTGGGGTCAATTGTAACATTTTTTACTTAACTATTTTTAACAAACAAAAAATCCAATATATTATTAGTATTAATTGACAGACGAGTAAAGTAGACTATCCTCTACTAGAAAAAAAATAAAAACCTTATTTTAAATGTTATTATATTAGTTATTAACAATTTTTGACAGTCGTGCACTTGTTACAATTGTCCCCACTTACGGGGTCAATTGTAACAGCTCATAAATTCAACTAAAACATAATTAATTATACATATTATCATAGTTGTGATATATTTTTTTATTGATCAAAATAGTAGTGATATTTTAGGAGGAAAAATAATAATGAGCAGAGACCTAAAGGGTTAAACTTTTAACTTTAAGGGGTTAAAAATTTTAATTTATGCTGTGAAAGGTGACAAATAAAATAATGCACATGCAACATAATATAAATGATATAGGAAACTATTGGTGATTCTTAAAGAGTTAAGTAATGGTTTGTAAACATAAGATTATTTATTTTCAGCTGTTACATTCGTCCCTTTACTTATTGTTACAATCGTCCCCAAGACGCCATTTCAGCTTCATTTGTTAAAAACAATACTAGTTAATTAACAAAACTTATCTTTTTCTTTTGAAATGTCAATTAAGGTGTTCACTTATATATTCGGTTAGTAATTTTTATTTGTTTAAACAAAATTACTTTGTTACAGTATAATATTCTAATACCAAAAAAAGTACTTACGTAGCGTGTAAATATCTTTTGTGATGTGACTCTTTCAAAAGTACATAAAAATGGTCACCAGCAGGGGTGTACATGTAGATTTATTAAATACACCTTGTGCGCCACCTATTGACCAAATCTAGAACCCGACACTCGAAATTTGTGCTCTGTTACAATCGTACCCTGTTACAATTGACTCCACTCTCCCCTACTATTTGCGGTATTTATCATATTTATTATTGATGAATTAGATTACTTTTGGCGATGATATATTAAAAAGTATTTATAATGCAATTGAAAATTAAATAATAACATGGCGTAAGGACAATTATTTTTTATTTATTTCATCATTCCAAAATTGTGACATCTGCAAACGTGAGCAGCAAATATTTTCACTTCAAAAGTAAATGGGATATGTAAATATGGCATAAAATTCGTTTTCTAAAAGTTTCACGAATATTCCGTTTCATTTGCGCCTATATAATATAAATGCTAAAGTGTTAAATTCCTTCGAGTCGTGTTAAAGCATAGAATAAATTGGAAATTAAAATTTTTAAATTACTAATGCGCAAATTGGAATAAAAGAATAAGATGTGAAGATCATTTCGAATATAATTAAAATATTCAAGTTTTCAAGATATTGAATAACTCATCAAATAATTTTCTTTTAAATATTCCTAGAAATAAACATCACGGGGGGTATTAGCATCTCATTATTTCAATAGTGCCAAAATTTGTAACATAAGTAAATGGATCTGCCAAATGGTTTTTCGTCCTCTTTCAGAATTGAAAACTAAAACAATAGAGAAAAAAAAGAAAAAATATGTAATCAAATCTTGATGAAAAAACACTGAACTTATTAGATAACATAACATCATGGTTCAGTTGTTTTTTTGTTTTTTTTAAAATTCTTATGCAAAAAACTAAATAAAATTATGTTTTTGTGACCATCAAAAAACTGGAAAACTTATATGATTAACTTTTTTGGTATTTCCTACTAGTTAAAGCAGCAATTTGGAAATAAACCTCTGCTTGCTGTGGAAAATAAAATTAAGTTATTAGAAAAAAGAAAAAAAAAATTAAAAAAAGACATGAAAGTTGTGATCGCCTTATTACGATCACTGGTTACCCATTGGTCAAATGCTTTTTTTTCCTAGATTGACTCCGTTAAACGCCACAACATTTCAAATTATGGATTGCAAAAACTGTCTCAATTCATGTTTGTCGTCGGATATCCTGCCTGTGTACGTGTTTCAAGATGTCACAAAATACTTCTACTTCTTCAGCATTCATATTTATATTTAAATCACCGTCAAGACAGTAGTTATACGTCAATAATAAAAAGAATATAAAAATACTTATTATTATGAAAATGTGTTAAAAATGCCTGCTTGCGAAAATAAAAATAAAAAGCAGCGATCGCCATAGCAACGCATGCAATGACGACGTATGCGCACTGTTTACTATTACTCTTGAACATAGTTGAAAATTGTGTGGACGCCATCAAATCCAAACCAAGACCCATTTTGCCAATGGGTAAAAAACATCAATTATTTATCAAATTTTTAATTTCCATCAGAAAAGTACAGCTGTTTTCTACTTTTCAGCATAGTTTGTGGCCCACTGTGAACTGATCATAAAGATGCGGTTCCCAGTAGAACACCGAAGTGAAACATCACTGGCTGCGATCAGTAAACGTGTGGGTAGCCACTTTGATCAGCCTGCATAGGGACCGAAGGTGTGCAGTATCGGTTCTCGTCAAACTGTTGTAAAGTGCTTGACTTCGCGCACAGGTCTTCGGGCTACCAAAGCATCCCCTCTGCAGATGATCAAAATTGCGATTGCATGTCTTTGGTTCATCTTCAGGAATGTTTCCCAAACCGTCGCCAACAGCTCATTGTGCAGATCTTGTGCAACGTAAATAAAGTACCTATCTACCTCAGCATAGTCTGTATACTCATGCACATTATATCGTGTTTAGTAACTTATAAACATCTTTTCCATAAAACGCATCCACCTGCGATTTGATCCCATAACCGTAACTGCAAACACATTGTAATCAGCTGTATGATGGACGGGAAACAAAAACATGTTGTACTTTGCCAAAGATCTTGTGTTCACCAAGCACTGAGGGGGGCGAGTTTTATTAAGCTGCAACCAAAATCCAAACGTCATCAGGTCACAACGTTTATTCAGGGTGGCACTTTTTTAGTTTTTTTCCAGTATTTATACTCCTCGTACCTGGCATTTGGTGGTTTTTACAATGCTAAATAATGTTTTGTTACTTTACAACCAGTGAGTGAGAGGTAGTATGAAAATCAAACGAAGTCAACTGAAACCGTACTTAACCAAAAATTGCTTGATTAAAAAATTATTGAGGTCCGCCACTATTACAAGTCGAGCCGTGATGGCTCAGGGGATAGAGCGTTCGCCATCGAATGAGGTGAACCGGAATCGAATCCCAGCGATTATTGGTCGTTACGAACTTCGCAACCGGCTCTCACCGACCACAGCGCTGACGTAAAATATCCTCAGTGGTAGACGGAGCATGGGTTAGAGTCCCCTAGCAGTCAGGCTAACTGTGGAAGGTTTTCGTAGTTTTCCCCCTCCATGTGATGCAAACGCGGGTTAATTTCCATCATAAAGCCCGCCTCAAGCTCAAATTTCGCCTAATACTCGATAGGGGAGTTCCCTTGTGTTCTGGATTTGGTTCAAAATTACAAGGCTAAGGAGTTGAACAAAAGTAGTTGTAAACCCTAAAAATAAGGTCTTCAAATAAAAGGGTTACTTATACAAGTCCCACGCTTCCACCTTTGCTGCATAGAATGCCTTTCAAAGGCATAATGTAGTTACCGCAGCTACTAAAACGGACTTAGTCATTCAAAACTTGATCGTTTATTTTTTTGTTAATATTTTTTTACGCTATTGAAGTAAAAGAATTTTACATAAATACCGACAACTCCCCCTTAACAGAGCATACGACAAAAAGATGAGTTTGAGATACCTAACATTTACAATTAATGTACATATACGCATAGTGTTAGTACGCGTAAAGAAATATTCTGATAAAATAACCGTGTTGTTTGGTAAAGATATTCTAGGGAGAAAAAATAATTCTGGTAACTAAACCAAAATATACGGTATTTAATCTATTTATATGGTAACATATTGGTAAGGGTTATTTTGGTATTCGAAGTTCTTATTACCATTTATTTATTAAAAATACAAAACCTGAAATTAAAATTAACCAAAGAAATTATTTTAATATCATGCGCTAAGGTATAAAATTACGAAATTTTATCAGATTTACCAAGTTTTGCTTTTTGATTTTGAAAAGTAATGACCAACAGGAGTAAATGTAAATCATACGTTTCTTTTTTCTTCTTTTTTTTAAAAAAAAAATCAAATGAACTATATTTAAAGTATCCGAAAGATTTCTCTCCGATTTACACTATTACATTTAAATATAAATTACGCACTGTTCTAAAAATCTAGAGACGATTTGGTATTTGAAATTTTAAAAAGTAATGAATGAAAAGAGTAAATGTAAATCATACGTTTCTTTTTTCTTCTTTTTTTTTAGAAAAAAATCAAATGAACTATATTTAAAGTATCCGAAAGATTTCTCTCCGATTTACACTATTACATTTAAATATAAATTGCGCACTGTTCTAAAAATCTAGAGACGATTTGGTATTTGAAGTTTTAAAAAGTAATGAATGAAAAGAGTAAATGTAAATCATACGTTTCTTTTTTCTTCTTTTTTTAAAAAAAAAATCAAATGAACTATATTTAAAGTATCCGAAAGATTTCTCTCCGATTTACACTATTACATTTAAATATAAATTACGCACTGTTCTAAAAATCTAGAGACGATTTGGTATTTGGAATTTTAAAAAGTAATGAATGAAAAGAGTAAATGTAAATCATACGTTTGTAATACGTTGTAAATCATACGTTCGGAGTAGACAGACGTCATTATATCCATCTCAATTGTATAATAAACGTAGTTCTACCCGGATATTGTAGAATACTAATAGAATAATACCCGAAACATAGTACACATACAATAGAATAATACGGTAGAATATTACCGGGATATTGTAGAATCTAATTAACATATCAAGTCTACCCGGTAATTAAGGCATCTAGGTAAACAAACCAAAGGAGCTTTTTTTTAAATCTAAGTTATAATTTTTATTCAAAATTCTCGATTATGAATTATTTTTAAGCGTTAGAATAAATATCATAACAAACAATGCGTCACGAAAGAGACTTTTTTTTATTATCTAAGTTTGAATTTTTATTCATAATTCTCTATTATGAAATATTTTTATTCGGTAGAATAAATATCATAACAAACAATTCTTTACGAAAGGAGCTTTTTTTTTATCTAAGTTATAATTTTTATCCATACTTCTTTATTATAAATTACTTTTACTCGTTACAATAAACATGACGGTGCATAAAAAGCAATTTCTCCTGCAGTTTGATTGACAGAAGCATTTAATATGCCTTGTAGAAATATATTGTTACGCCTGCTGGTTGTTGATAGATTGAATAAAGAAACTTCACATTAGGAATTTAATTAAGAGATTCTCATAGAATAACTCCCTCTTGTATCAGAAAGAACTACTTTTCGAAATAATTAAAGTTACGGAGGTTTGTTGAGAAAACTATTACGAACATTTCGAAACATTTGAAGACTGTTATTCTATTCATTCCGTCAAATCTCAATGGATGCTTTTCCAGTTTTTAAGAATTTAGAAAAGGAGAGGGACAGTAGGGAGAATTTTCCTGTAAGAGTTTTTGACAAGAGATATGCTCAACTAGCGCTTTTACTTATTTTTTTTATAAGAAACCACTCCATTCTCGAAATAAATGAGACACTTGTCTTGCTATTTTGACTCCTTTAGGTTTAGATACAATCCCAGGCCAAATTATTAAACGAACTATAAGATTCTATTTAAACGTTTAATTATTTGTTGATATTATACAGCTTCATTGCTTTTACGCGGTTTGCACTTGTTTACATTCGTGTTTCAATTGGTTCAATTAGACGATAGATAATATAAATTCGACGATTTTGTAAATTAAACGATATATAATATTAATATAGAATATTAATATAGAATATTATTATATCAAGTATTATATTAGTATATTAGAATAATTAAACCAAATCATTAGGTGCACTGTAGTGTTTTAATAATTGCATGTTTTGCAATAGTTCATAGGCAATACTTTTATATTTAAACATGCATGTAATGGGTTTTTATAGAGGAGATTTTTTTACATACTTCCCATTTGTATTTATTTTTAACGAATTGCATTACAATGTTAATCAATTGATACAGGAGAGTAAACAAGTGCAAACCGTTTTCAGCAGAGTAAAAACAATAAAATTGCAGAGTATCTCCTGATAATTAAAGTTTTACATAGAATCTTAGAGTGAATCAAATAATTTGGCCAGGAACTGCAGATAGTAATTTGTATGTTTAAGGTCAGGTTTGCAAATTTTTAAATGTCATGAACTTTTTATTGTAGTATATTCGGGTACAATCAATGAAAATAATATGTAAATTTTTGCGCATTTAATTGCAATAATGATTTTATACGAATTTTTAAATGAAATTAGACTTAAGGCATCTCGTCCTGTGCGTACTTAAACTTTCGGAGTGTCCTCTTTTGGCCAATTTTTGAACAGGTTAATAGAATTATAAAATAAACTTTTTATCATTGATCATGCAATTTATATATTTTAACTATTTATATTCTTTCACTATATCATTCGGAATTTTACCAGTAGAAATGAAATATTTTAATAAAATTTCCTACCAATTTATAATTTCCTCGGTAAAAAAAAACTTTTTAGATCAAACAAACAAATAAAAAATTTATTCTGGTTTATAAAATTCAAATTTCGAAGTTTTTTTTAAAATTTTTTGAATCTTTTTTATTTTATTAATCATGTTTCATAATTAAGTTCATTCAACACATTGTACAATTAAAATATACTTTTTATCTTTTTTCAAAGCTTCTATTTTCCCTAATAATTTTTAGCATTATTTAAAAAAATAATTAAAAGATAATAAATTCTCTAATATAACAGAAAATATTAAACTACAGTAACTTAACTTTAAAAGGCATATCAAAAATTTTCTATTGTTTCACTAAAAATAATCTTTTAAAACCTCTTGCGATTATTGATTGAAATTGCCACTAGAATTCGTAGATCATCCCAATTAAGTTCCTACAGCAACCGAAACTAAATCCAAACAGGAGAGGTGATGCGAAAGATAGTACCAAAGTTCTCGAATCTCTCCTTGTCTTCTTTTAAGGAACGATAAACATTTGAAACCATTTATTTAAGCTTTTGTCAAGTTGTTATTTTCGATTGAAAGACGAGGAATTGAAAGAGTGTTTTATAACTCAAGTGTTCAGTGATTCTCTTTTAATGAATATTTCCTCACTTGTCATTGATTTTTTGCTTCATAAGTTAAAGTACTTCATCTCAATAAATTGCATTGCATACCGGAGAAAAAAGCATTAAAAGTGTTTTTTGAGTAATAATTATTTCTCATAAAAGTTTAAAAAAGCATTTAAGAGCTAAAAAAATAAAGAAAAAGAAAATACAAACAAAAATAAAGAAAACAAACTTAACAAGAAAGTGGTGATCGCCTTATTACGATCACTGGTTACCCATTGGTCAAATGCTTATTACTTCTGGATTGACTCCGTTAAACGCCACAACATTTCAAATCATGGGTTGCAAAAACTGTCTCTATTGAAGTTTGTAGCCGGATGGGTTTTCAAGTCCGGCCTAAGTACGTGTTTCACAAAATACTTTTCCTTCTTTAGCATTTATATTTATATTAAAATCACCCTCAAGACAGTCATTGTACGTAAATAATAAAAATAATCTAAAAATACTTTAAATTATTATTATGTTAATACATTAAAAATGCCTGCTAGGGAAAATAAATAGAAAAACAGCAGCGGTCACTGTTTATTATTACTCTTGAACACAGTTGAAAATCGTATGAACGCCATCAAATTCAAACCAAAACCCATTTTGCCAATGGGTAAAATGTTGAAAATTTTTAGTTTACTCGGCAGATTATCTTTACTTGACAGAGAGTATTTAAATTAAGATTGAATATTCAAAACAAACTCTTATGGACAAACTTTAACAAACTCTTATGGACAAACAGTGAACTCTTCTTGATGGTGATTCTAGCAATAAAGAAAATTTGAAGATCATAATGTCACTTTACAGTCAGGTGCTATATTTTTCGAAGAAAAAATTGACGGGCAGACCTTTTATTTGAATGGTCATGTTATCTCTATGGATTTACAATTATTTTTACGGTCAGTGAATTGGAAACCTTTTTACCGATCACTGACTGTAATCTAGTTAAGAACTTTTTAGGGTGTATTTAAGTAAATATTATAAGTGTGATAAGTTCAAATGTATACTTTTTATTCTTCCCATGAAAAAATGAAGCTAATACATATATTAAGTTAATTTTATTGCATGAATAAAATGCTGTAAAATAGAGACAATTCATCAATTTATCGAAATATAGTACTAGTGAGTACTTACGTTTATTTCACTTGAAAATTTCGTAGATTCCTTGACAAGGCTTTCCGCTTCGTAATGATAAATTTTCGTAAAATATTTCCGGTTAAAAGTGCGATCAAAATAGAACTTCAGATACTTTTGTACTCGGAAATCTCTTTAAATGGTTTCAACTGTTCGTAATATTTCAATGTATAGTTAATTTAGTTTTGGCATGATTCTCTCTTTTCTACCCATTGTTCACTTCCGCTTCATACATTTCAATGTCAAAATTTTTGATGGATTTCCATTGATGAACTGACATAATATTGGAGTTATACATCTTTAATTACATCATGAACCATTATATTTTTTGATGATAACCAACATAATTAACCATCCCCTCCATGTAGGAACTCGGATTGCCTTGTGATGGTTCAAAATAAGAATTTCGACTGGTTTGATGGTTTGTTCATGTTGAACCATCTCGAATTGCCTTCATAGTATTTTAGAAATGAAATGTTGGAACGATAGTGAACAACCACTTACTCAATGTAGAAATTCGGACAGATTTATGATGGTCCAACATTTAAAAAAAAAATGTTCTAGTGGTAAATTCCTGAGAACCAACAAGAATTCCCATCAAACCATCATGGGAATGTATAGTTAGAACCATCTCTGATCATCAAGAATTGTTTGTCCATGAGAGTTCAACTTTTCTTGATGGTTAACCATCATAGCATTAAAGTAGCATTTTCCCTCGTGGAATGATGGAAGTTTGTTAGCAAATCATAAACCATGAACACGTAATGGAAAATGTTGGAGGATGGTGACTGTCAAATAATGTTGAACCATCATGAATCGTACGGAAATTAACGTAAACCATCAAACTTTTGGATGAGAGAATCAAGAATTTTGACTTGAGTTACCTGTCCAAAAGTAGCCAGACACCTACAGTAAGGGGCTATATGTTGTACCCCTTTTATATCGATGTCTCATCTATGGAGAATTTTTACCGGTTTAAAATAGGGTAGTCATAGAGACTTAACTGAAATTTAGAGAAAGCTTCCACATTCTCCGAGAGTAAATACGTGCGCACGTGATCATGTGACTCACTTCCCGTTAATTCTATTTTCATTTACAAGTCCGTATAAATTATCACTGCAATTAAATGTGTTAAAATTCACAGTTTATTACCACTGATGGAACTTGAACAAACTGTAATAAAATGCTCGTGATATTAAAAAAAAATAAACTGCAAATTTGACCCAAAACATATTAAATAATATTTATCATCCAATAAGTATTCCTTTTCCAATCCGTCAAAATGTAAGCATAAACCTCAGAGGGCAAAAATTGACACGTCTATATCGCAATCTTCTCGATAGTGCCAAAGACGTGCAGTTGTTTAAATATACCCCGGATCAAATAAATAAATCAATACTGGGAACTGAAAGCGCATAACGAGGTCTGAAAGATAATATAAGGCGAAATTATAAAAATATAAATAAAACGTTCCAAATTATCCGCGTGATCATGAGATGAAGGGTTCGTCTCAAACCGTAGATCAATGATCGAATGAATTATCGTGGGCTGTGAAGGGAGAATCTCATCAGCTATTTTAGTGATCACGGTTCCAAAGGGGTTAATTTTCAAACGTCCATCACTGCTGAATATTAACAGTGAACAATATGGATCTTAACGGCTCAAAGAATTTTTTTTAACCATAACTGTATTCCTATTAGAATATTTTTGTAAACTGTAGTTTGCAAACTAGGAATTCTCTGTATATAATTGGCGAATAATACAGATCACCCTGTATAGAAAATAAAAATGGAATAGCATTTTACCAACAAAATAAATATCAAAAAGAGTCAGCCACAAAAAGAATCAGTGACGATCAGCAATAGAATTAACTTAATATAATCCAGGATATCTATTTGTGAAAAACTGTTATAAGAGAGAATGAATCGCCCTTATTCATCGTGTTTATTTAAGTCAATGTTTGACTAAAAGTGTTGCTAAAGTGCAACAAAAGAAGTCATTCATAATTATAGCACAAATCTAATCAATGGGACAGTTCGGTGACATGGAGCCGCCATTAATCGATACAGATTGTTTACTCCCAAAGCTCTTGAAGCCAAAAGATAATTATAGATCGATGGAACTAAAGCTCTCATTTATTTACAAAGTCTGATATAGAGAGATAGATTAATTATGCAAAGTATCAAGGAGCAACGAAAAGTTTCTCAAAAAAGTGAAATTTCCAATAATTACAGAGTTATTTTTAAAAAAATAATTTCTTAACAAAAAAAAAATATATAAATTTGTTTATTAAATTATTATTAGTTTATACATGTATATATATAGCTCAAAATGTTAACGCCACCTAGCTACGTTCGAATCTTGAGTCAATCTATAAATAATTCCGCATAAAAAATTAATGACCGCTCAACTTGCTGTATTTTCTGATGGCAACCATTGTGTTGATGAATTATTGAATGTGCCCAAATCGTTATTTTGCTGATACTTTCTTCACATTTACGGTCCGATACTCAGCAATGTTTGTTCAAGTAGTTAAGCAGATCGTATTTTATGGAATCATGCATGTAAAAAAGAGAAAAACTGAAAAACTCTTTTATTTTATTTTGAAAAGAAAGAAAATTACACAATATTATTTTTATTGATCCATCTGTTTTAAAAGTTTTTTTAAGTCATTGAATAAATAATTCTGAATGTTGTAGGTTGTTTTGAATTTCTTTTAGTTACGAAATAAATAAACGTTCGAATCACAATTCAAATATATGAAATCCAATCTTTTATTTACTTTATCTTGAACTATGGAATGTAAATTATTATATCTATATAAATTAGACTATTACAGCAGTGGCTCAGGGAATTGAGCCCTCTCCTCCAAATGTGGTGATCTAGAATCGAATCCCAGCATTGGCTGGTCGATACGAATTTTGCTTATGGCTCTCATCGCTGACACGAAATATCTTTATGGGTTGGGAACCCGTGGAGATAACTGTGGAATGTTATCTTTGTTTTTTTCCTCTATGTAAATGAGGTTTAGTTCCATCAAAGAATCCTCCAGAAAAGCTAGTTTGACCCAATGCTTAACCAGGAGTTCTTTTGTCTTCTGGATTGGTTTAAAAATTACAAGGGTACTGAGCTGAATTTTGATAGTTGTATTTGGGTTGGCTGTTAAACGCCAGTTATAAAATAAAATATATTAAGTAAGTTTCTATAATACAAATACTGATTGAATTAAGAAAATCTCCGGAAACAATAAACAACAATAAAGAAAATCAAAAGAAAAGGAAATATTAACAAATTATAAGAATGGTTCTCTCAAAACAATGAAAATCTGAATCGAGGGTTACCCCACCATTTTTTTCTAATAATTTCAAATTAAAAAAAAAATGACACTCAGTTTTTCATTAAACTGTCTTGCTGAAGGTTAGCATCTTAGCAGTTCACTAATCCTCTGTTCTAAATAAGTGCCCAAGCTAGCTTAATCTGTTTGATTTTATGACTTTTACAATGCCTGCTTGATTACATCTATTTTATTTTTATATTATTTTATATCCGTCGTAGAACAGCCGACCCAGTTTTTAGGTTTACGACTACTAATGTTCAACTCCGTAGCCTTGTATTTTTGAACCAATCCAGAAGACAAGGAAACTCCTGGATCAGCATCCCCAGAGGTATGATTTGTTATGGGAACATGGAGGACTTTGTGACTCAACATATTTAACGTGCATCAGTCACCATATCCATTTTATTTTATTTTATAACCGTCGTGGAACAGCCGACCCGGTTTTTGGGGGGTTTACGACTACTAATGTTTAGCTACATAGCTTTCTAATTTTGAATCCGATCGAGAAGATAAGGTAACTCCTGGATTAAGTATTCGTAGAAATTGGCCTTCGTGGAGGACTTTCTGAAACACTGTGGTTGGTTGGACGCGGAATTCGTATCAATCAGTCTTCGCTGGGATTCGAACCTGATTCACCTTATTGGAAGGCGAGTGCTCTATCCCCTGAGCCTCATCATATTCATTGTATGTTTCATGATTATATAAAATTCAACGCATGTTTTTTTTTTCTTAGAGAGCACACAAGATTTACGTAATTTAATTTTCCTTTCACACATTAGTAATCTTTTTTAGACATTTTTACTCAATGTCGCTATCATAGTCCTGTCTACCAGTGCTTCATGAATACTGTTTATTAGTTCTTTTTCAAACATTTTCTGATATTAGTTTGTTTCTTTAAAGAAGTCATTTGGTAGTATCAAGTGGTGATCAATTTTAACAATAGAGAGATTTCACAATTTTGCATTAGCTTCCGTACGCTCCCCTACATAAGATTGAAGCAACTGAATATGATCATGTTTATTTTAGATTCTACGCATCTTTAAGTTATGTTGGCGTGATTTACGCTATAAAGACAAAGCTACAAGCATGCTGTTTATAGATTTTAAATGTCATTTTTTGTTTAAGCCTACCTTCGAACTAAAAACATGGACATGGAATAGGAATTTGAAGAAATGTATTGATGAAATTTAGAAATGAATCGTGTGATCTTACAACACTTGGTTCATTCAATAAAATTTTTTTATTGGTCTTTGTTCAGTACTATGCTTCTCTAATTGTACTAGCTCCAGAAGAAACTCTATATATTTCTGCTATTTCAAAACTATAAATTATGTTTAATTTTTATTAATAATAAAAATAAGCTGAATTCTCTATCGATAAATTTATCAAAATCTATAATCTACCAAATTTTTCGCCTAACAGAACTGCAGTTTTACGTATATTTTACAAAGCATCTTGAATCGTATGCCAAATCTTTTAAGAGATAGTAAATTATACCTCTGGGGGCACTAAATTGGAGATTGGTAGTTCTCTGGTTCAATTCAAAATTACGATCTGGGGATGAAGGAATGAGTCCGACCTATAAACGGGTAAGACGTATAAATGTGGCAGAGATGAATTTTTGGCGATAGATGGCGCATCTGGAAAACAAGAACAATCGCACTCCCTCTGCCTTAATGGCCGACTATAATAACAGCAATTTAGTTTTAGTTTATAAGGAAATGTGGTATAAAAAAACTAGTTATAGGTGAATTTCACAATTACTAAGTAATATATACCTAGTTTTTGAAAGACTATATCATTGATTACGCAAACAAATTTAATTCTTTACGATTTTAATCTAGTTTCAGTTTATTAAGAAATGCTAGAAAAAAAATCCTAATAGAAGCATATCGCAAAAACCAAAACCAACCGAACTAGTTTTTGTGAAACTACAGTTTCATGCTACCTAAAAAATTTCAATTTATTTTTCAGATTTTTTTCGGAATGTGGGGTAAAAACCTTGATAGAAGTATATCACAACCAAAAAAATCAATCGAACTAGTTTTTGCGAAACAACAGCTTCATGCTATTTAAAAAAATTTCAATTAATTTTTCAGATTATTTTGGAATGTGGTTTAAAAATCTTAATAGAAAAATATTACAACAAGCAAAAACGTTTAGAAGTAGTTTTTGCAAAACAACAGCTATATGATAGCCAGGAGATTTTCATTTATTTTTAGGTAATCTTAGCAAGGAATAAATCTTAATCAAATGCCCCACAAACAATAAATCCTGTATAACTAAGTTTTGTGAAACAACGGCTTCGTGCAATAAAACGAGCCCTAATCGTTATCCGTAGAGACTAAGTGAGCGAAATAATGTTTATAAAGACAAAAGGTAGTGTAAATATTTACTGAGGTTCATTACCGTAAGATTTATTCAGAACATTCACGGATATCTAAATAATGTATCAAAGAAAAGTGCAACTTAGGATAGGACGAAGGAAAGTTTGGATACAATGAATTCAGCAGGGGGAAAAATTCCAGTAAAATTACCTTACTCTATAGTAATGCCATTTCTGGCAACAAAAAAAAATAAAAAGTAAAATAAAAACTTTTTTTTTGTTTTATAAAACCAAAATATATGTTCAATCTTTCTAGTGTTAAATCATACTTAACGCTAGAAAGACTGAGACTTAGTATGTGCCTATATCACCCAAAAGTAGTCAAAATGATTGGATAGTGAAAGAATAACTAATGTGTAAAAAAAAAAAAATTAAATTAAATTTTAATTTTTTTTATATTATTTACAGTTATATAACAAGTTATATCTAAATATTAACAAGAAAATATAACAAGAAATAGTTATATGTTGTACAAAAAGTCACAAAATTCTAAAAAATTGTGTTATTATATACATCATTGTTTTTCTAATTGAAATTTGAAAGCAGTCAAAATGACTTCCTTGGGCAATGTAGTGTTAAATCTTTCGTTCGGTAACTTTTTCGTTCATATGGTAACAGTTTTCAGGATGTTCTGGTTTTTAAAAATATAATTCTTATCACCAACAACTCATTTTGTAAAAAATACCAAACTCAAAAATAGTTTTACCCGAATTAAATATTTTTATTCTATGCTCTAGGGTAAAATGACGAAATTGCTAAATTTTACCACATTTAATAAATTTTATCACATATCATAAATATATCTTATTGTTAATTTTAATAAAATCATTACCAAAATGTTTAGGTAAAAATTTTCTAGCTTTTTGGTGTTCCCATAAAGCCAGGAACATGGTAAATCTTACCACATTCTGGCAGTTTTAACCAAATTTTTTTTTCACAGTGTGATTCCTCCTCCCCTAAATATATTTCTATATGTCACCCTATCCATCTAAAATTCATCCATTCTGAAATTAAAACAGTGCTGTACGGTTCCTTTTCACTCTGTGTAATAAGATTTTAACCGTATTCCAAATTATAATTAGAAACCCTCGAATAGGTATTGAATAAATTCAATATTTTCTCCTATTGGTTCTTTCATTCAATTATTAAATCTTATGAACACGGTTTTGAATAAATTGTTAAGATTTATTAGTAATGATTTTAACCTTCAAACCTGCATATTTCACCTAGATTAAAGCAACTGAATTTGACATTTTAATAAGATTGGAGATAAAATTTAAATATTTTTATTAAAACTTTTTTTCTTGAATAAAAATATAGCTGCAATTGTTATTATATTTGGTTAAATGTGAAGAACAGATTTATGAATATTCTTATGACTAAAACTATAGAATAAATGGTTATTGTTCTGCATCGACATATATATTTCAAAATAACAATAAATTTTATAAAACTACAAATTTCACAGAACTGCGGTCATAAGTAGAAGGTGTGCGCCATATAAAAATCATTTTTAAAATTGTTTATAAATAAGATAATTAGATGAGATAGATTTCATAAAAGGAAGTCAAAAATATATAAGCGTTAGAAGTTACGAATAAATAGACGAATTCTGATGAATTGATACAAATACCAATCCCTCTAAAAGTGGGATTAAAAGCTTTAATCACTCTGCTTTTTTTAATTTAACCATAAGAAACTAATAATTAACTTCCACCAAATCAGGTGTTAAGAACAAAATCAATTATCAAAATATGAAGGATCACTATCGTGATCAACAAATTGAAAGGAAACTTAACAACAATTTTAATTGTTTATTAGATGATGAAACATAGATGCAATAATAATTACCTTTCATCAGTTTGTATTTTTATTTCACATGTTAGTGTAACGTGGAAAAAAAAAACGAAAAATGTTATTAGTTAACGAAACAAAAAATATTAACAAAATATGATGTACCATTATCGAAGAAAGTCTCATTAAAAGTAGGTTTAAATGCATGAAATGGATTTTGTGAATGAATACGAAAAGAAAGAAACGAGATTATTATAAATGCTTATCAGTTTTTTCTTTAATAAAACAATTTCATGTTTTTAATTCCACTTTCCGTTTAAAAGATTTTGTTAATATTAAGTCAAATTATGCTTCAGTTTTCATTTTGTTTGATATATATATATATATATATATATATATATATATATATATATATATATATATATATATATTGATAGTAAAACATTAATATTTTATCACATAAAAATTATATATAAAAAAAAGAAATTTGTTTTTTGATATCTAAGTAAAAATATCTTCAGAAGCATTGTCTTTAAAAACCAATTCCTATGTTGTTTTTACAGCTTAAATATCACTCAGTAAAAATAGAAAGCTTATTTTGTTATTTACTTTAGAAAAATGCATCGTTTATTTTGTAAATGATTGGAAGATTTAAGGTTGTGTTTGTGGAACAGTGTATAATACTTCAAAATTTCCATTTTCAGGTTTTACGTTACTTTACGGATTACCAGAAAGATCAGGATAAAAGTTCTTCCAAGACAAGAAATATTTAAATGAAGCATGATAAAAATAAAAATCACTTTAATATAGATTACATATTTCCATTTACAGTGCATAATCTTAGTATACACAGGTTTTATTTTCTAAATTAATCTTTTGAAATTTACTTCAAATGTTTCAGACTTTAAAAAAAAAACTCATTTTTTTTGTTTTGAATTAAAAACAAATATTTCGCGTGTACGTTGATTCGTAAGAAAAAAGTTTTAATATAAAAAACATTGATTGGAAATTTAAATAATTGGAAAGCTTATCCTTTAACAAACAATTTCTGAATGAATATTTATTCTTTTCTTGCTATAAATATAAAAAATTAATATTTAAAAAAATAGATTTTTTAATTCTGTTTTATTTTTAAGTGATTCCATTTCACATTTTGTTGTAAACAAAAGTTTCCGCATTTCTCTTCCTTATAGGTTTGAATATGGGAGCACATTTTTTCTAGAATAAATCGATCTTAACTGACCATCCAAAAAGAGGCGTAGCTTTGAGATCGAAATTTCAATTTTTGAATTTGACATACTCTTTAGAAGCGCTTCTATAGCTATAGCATCCTCTCTATACACAGCACAGAGATACCACAACCAGCTTTTGATGTCTCAGAACCTCGATTAAGAACTAACAAAAGGAGGTGGTGAAAAAAAATGTACATTTTTCCCGAATTAATATTCCATTTTAACTATCAAAAATTTTTCCAATCGTCGATAACCTTGCCATTTAGGACACAACACGAGATGAGTGTTTAATAAAATGGACACAGTGGAAATAGCCTGTTTATGAAAATGAAACCGGTTTGAAATGCGCTTTTCATTCCAAAATTAAAAAGGGTTAGATACCGCTTTTCAAACTTCTCTTATAAAAATATTCTTTTTTTAAGAAAAAACTGTTGAATCCAAATAATTTCGTTATTTGCTGGCATTCACGTACTTAAATCACTTATTGTATTTATTTTAAAATTAGTCTTTTTGAAATAATATATAAACCTTAAAAATATCATAGTTTTTTTTTGCAAAGTTGTAAAGGATCCTACAAATTTTAGAGGTATTGAACTGGCGTTGTTCGATGTCAGGCGTTTTTAAAACCGTTGAAATGGCTGCTCAACGACGGTGATAAAATAATAAAAAATTAAATAAAAAAGGAGAAAACAAATTAATAAAAAAAAACTACTATTTTATCAATTAAACGTTTCTTTTTATTTGTCAGATAAACATGACGACTTGAAAAGTGTGCGCATGTTAACACTGATGACGCCTTTAGATATCATATTATAAACAACAGCAACATTACTTTATTTCTTATTTAGGTTATAAAATAAAGACACTAATAAAGAACAAATTATATGAACTCAAAATGTAACCTTTTCTGTCAATGTGTATTTGTAATTAGGATTAAGTTATCAGTTATTTACTTCCTTTATTAAATATTAACCGGAAATGACGTTGGAAAGTTAGTAAAACTTCTTTAATCTAACTTAATTTATGACTCAAATGTCTTATGCAAACAACCCGTGCATCATATTTTCTCTCTTTTTTTGCATATATATATATATATATATATATATCCGAAGTTCTAAAAAGAAATACAGTTTTCTGCCATTTGTATTTCTCAAATATCCACACGTGTTACATAATTTATGGTGCGTATATTTTAAGATACATCCTGAAATGTTTATTAAATTTTCGTTCGTAAAAGTAGCTTTACGTCATGCGGAGTAAATGTTAATGTTTACAAGACGCGATCAGATATTGGTATTGGAAAATGTTTACCGATGGGTAAAATGGATAGCAGGTGTTGCGATAAGCAATATTTTTAAGGTAAACACAATTTGCTGTCAAGCTTATTTATTGGCGCATTAAAAATAATGAAGAGATCGTCGTTTTTTACAAAGGTAAAATGGGTTTGTTACAGAGTACTTCATACAATATTCAACTGAAATTTGCAACACTATTTAAATGAAAAATCAGTTAATAAAACAATGTTTTAGTTTCTTCTTAATTACCTGGATTACTTAGATTGCTGTGATTGAACTTTGTGTTATTTAAATAACAAATATATTAATCAATCTAAATCTTTAAATACTAAGAACAATTCAATCAACAAAGATTACAAAAAACAATTCAAAATTAGGATAACTTCAAAGGTGTTAGTTAAAAATTATTAATACTAAAGCATAGAATTATCAGCTATATCAAAAAAATTAAAAGAAATCTCTCTTTTGAAGTATATAGTTAGCTAGGTACGTAGGTGCTTTATTTACATAGCACTAGAGTTGCGCAATGGGCTGTTTTCGACAGTCTGTGATACATCCCTGAGAATGATCCCTAGACATGTCATCGCAATTTTGATCCTCCACAGAGAGGATGAGTTCCCTATTTCAGTAGCCCGACGACCTGTGCGCGAAGTCGAGCGCATTACGGTAGAACAGTTTAACGAGGACCGACACCGTGCTTCCTTGTTTCCTACGTAGGCTGATCAAAGTGGTCACCCACCCGCTCGCAGACAGCAACCAGTGATGCTTAACATCAATGCTCTACTCAGTCCTTTTAAATAATTTTATAATCGTTAACAATTATAAATGTATTTTTTTCTCTTTGTAAATATTGTACCAGTGGTACTAAAAAAAAAAAAAAACAATTTCGATTTTAATAATAAGTTAAAAAAATATGCCCCGGATCTCTTTAACATGATTTTGTAAGCTTCACTTTATTTTCGAGAGGTATAGTTTTTATACTAAGGACGCATATATTGTTTAGTTTGGGCAACTACTACGTGCATTATTTCTGATGCCCGAGCTAATTTCGGGCAGGAGAAAAATTAACGTTTCTATTTTGTGAAACCCAAGCTGAGTTCGTTTCTACTTTGGGATACTTAATTCACTATTTTCCTAATGGTTTTTCACAGATTACGACTTCAGTCAAGGAAGGGAAATGAGGGTGGGTGTTTTAGGATATACCGTACTGTAAAAGATTTGTAAAATTTATGTATTGAAAATCCTATTGTTGTGTTTTTATATTAAATTATACTAGTTATATTATATTTAGCTTCTAAATTTTGTTTAATTTGCTCTAATTGAAAAAGATGTGTGTGTAATCCATTACTTTTTTTATGTGTACGTAAAAATTATAAATACAGTAGTTATTGCATTTAAAATTTTACTTTTGTAATACAAAAACCATTTTCTAATTTTTATAATAATATAAAGAAAAAAATTAAACAGTTCCATTTTTGGTCCATTTTTCTGAAATATGTGTGTTAAGGGATTGGTGAATTTGAAAAGTTTTCTGTTATCTGAAATGGTCCATTTTTCTTTCAGTCTTTTCGAAACCCATCCGGATGTTCAAGATGTGTTCATGCCGTTCAAAGGTCTCACTAAAGAAGAACTTAGGCACAGTACAGAACTCCGAGCACACGGTCTTCGGGTGATGGGATTCGTCCAGAAAGTCGTCGCACGTCTTGATGAGCCAGAAAAATCTGAACAGTTACTCAGAGAACTTGGGAAAAATCACGTGATGTACGGTGCCAAGATAGATTATGTGGATGTAAGTTAAACATTCCAATGAACTAGACTTTTAATATTTTGAAATGCCTGCTATACATACAGCCCCTGACAATATTATTATACGTACCATAAGATACTGTATAAAATCTTAACTATCAGATAATACTATAAAGCATTATTTTTTTACGCTGCTGAAACCGGTTTGCGCTTGTTTATGCTCGTGTATAATTCGGTTAACATTGTAATGCAATACGTTAAAAATAAACACAAATAGGAAGTATATTAAAAATCTCTTGAATAAAAACCCATTACATGCATGTAAATTATTCCATATAAACTCATGCAAAACATGCAATTATTAGAACACTATAGTGCGTCTAATAATTTGGTCTAATTATTATAATAATAATATCTAATATAATAATTATTCTAAATCTACATAACATATCGTCTTATCCAATCGTAAAATTTATATTATATATCCTCCAATTTAACTAATTGGTACACGAACGTAAACAAGTGCAAACCGGTTTCAGCAGTGAGTTTGTATGCAATACTTGTATATTTAAACATACATGTAATGTGTCTTTCTTTGTGAGATTTTTTATATACTTCCCGTTTGTATTTATTTTTAACGTATTGCATTGCATTGTTAACCAATTGATACACGAGCGTAAACAAGTGCAAACAGACTCGTAAAAACAATAAAGCTGTATAGTATCACCTGATAATTAAGATTTCACATAGAATTTTATAGTGCTTCGAATAATTTGGCCAGGTACTGTAGACTTATTGTTAACTACATTACCCCATCAAAAATTCCCCATGTGTCGTATAAAATGCAACGTTCCAAGCAATATTAAACAATATGTTTAAAGTAGAAAGTTGGAAGCTTTGAAATTTTATGTAACTATTATAATATGTTCTATTATTGTTTTTTTTTTAAGCTTTAACAAACAAAAAATTTTCTTTATTCGAAAGTGAATGTAACAATTGATTTTTTACTAATACATATTTTAACTATAGAAGAATGTATTGTATTAAAAATAACGTAGAAAAACTGAAATAAACAGATGAACCTTCAAAAATTGATCTTGTGGAAAATATTTGAAAATATTTAGGAATCCCAACAAAAAAATATTTTTATGGAAAATTCAAAGCCTTGTGACACTTTGACAAGCGTTTCAACTATTTTTTCAGAACTGTAAAGAAAATTTTAAGCATCAAAGAGACATTTTGAAATTTTGACAACACATTGTTTTTGAAAATAAATGCTTTGATTCTACAGTGTCTTTTAAAATCAATGCTGCTTTTAGCTCAAATTGCATTTTTGTTTCCATTTCTTTTCTAAGTGAACCAATCCACTGTTAAGCATTTCATGTTCGAACATGATATTACGTTTCACTGACAGAAATTCGTTATAAGAAGTCTAATAATTCTTGAAAAGTATACTTACGTTATTTTTTTGAAAAGAATTCAGCATTCGAAGGGAGGAGACAGGGAGAGAATTTTTTTTTATAGTTTATAACCGTCGTTTAACAGCCGAAACAATTTTTTGGGTTTACGACTACTAATGTTCAACTCCGTATCCTTGTAATTTTGAACTTAATGCAGAAGACAAGGGAACTACTGGATCAATTACTGGGAAAAATTTCGCCTTCATGGAGCACTTTTTGATGGAACTAACCCCCATTTGCGTTACATGGAGAGGAAAACTATAAAAACCTCCCACAGTTAGCTTGGCAGCAAAGGGACTCTAACCCATGATCCATCTACCACTGATAATATTTTACGTCAGCACTGTTATTGGTGAGAGGCGGGTACTGAATTCGTATCGACCAGATATCGCTGGGATTCGAACCCGGATTACCTCATTGGTAGGTGAATGCTCGATTCCTTAGCCACCATGGCTCGAGGGAAGAAAATTTTATATAATATGATCGCGTTGAACAGCTGACCAATTTTGTGGATTACGACTACTCCGTTGCCTTGTAATTTTAAACCGATCCAGAAGACTAGGAAACTCCTGGATCAATACACTCAGAGGTATGGTTTGTTATGGAGGACTTTGTGATCCTACAGATTTAACGTGCATCAGTCACCATTTACTTCATGGTGAGTCTTCGGCAGACGGGAATTGTCTCCACGCCTTCTTGGTCAAGGGCCCAGTGCCCTACCAACCAGACTATCCCGGCCGAGGGGGTACAATTGTTCTTGTTTTCCAGTGGTGTAACCTAAAGCGGAGAACTCGACTTCTGCCCCACTCGTAAGTCACACACCGCGGATTGTAATTTTGAACTATACCAGAGAACGAAAAATCTCCGATTCAGTACCCAGACCATTTTTAGCGTTGTTCCTAATCGAATTCTGAATTGTTAAACCATAATTTTTATCAAAGGCGAACCATGTTTTTTTCCTTTTTTATGACAAGATATAACAATCCACGGATAGTAATTTAAAACTGTACCAGAGAACGAACAATCTCCGATTCAGTACCCAAACTCTTTTTAGGGGTTGTTCCACATCGAATTCTGAAAAATGTTAAACCGTAATTTTTATCAAAGGTGAACCATGTTTTTTTTTGTTTTTATGACAAAATATAACAATCCACGGATTGTAATTTAAAACTGTACCAGAGAACGATCAATCTCCGATCCAGTACCCCAAACTCTTTTTAGGTTTGTTCCACATCGAATTATGAAAAATAGTAAACCGTAATTTTTATCAAAGGCGAACCATGTTTTTTTTTGTTTTTTTGACAAAATATAACGGATTGTAATCCACGGATTGTAATTTAAAACTGTACCAGAGAACGAACAATCTCCGATTCAGTACCCAGACTCTTTTTAGGGGTTGTTCAACATTGAATTCTGAAAAATGTTAAACCGTAATTTTTATCAAAGGCGAACCATGTTTTTTTTTGTTTTTATGACAAAATATAACAATCCACGGATTGTAATTTAAAACTGTACCAGAGAACGATCAATCTCCGATCCAGTACCCAAAACTCTTTTTAGGGTTGTTCCACATCGAATTTTGAAAAATAGTAAGCCATAATTTTTATCAAAGGCGAACCAAGTTTTTTTTTCTTTTTTAGGAAAATATATCATAAATTTCCTGCTTATTTACACGAATTGAATTGCAACAGAATAAGGCAAATGCTTCTATTAAAAGTGAAGAAAATTACCGAATAATAATTTGAAATAATAAAATGACTTTTACTTCCTTTTTATTTATTTTATAATACAGAATAAGTCTAATCGTGTTTATATTGGGGGTTGGGGATATTTGATTTTCTATTGTATCATCAACTCGATATAGAATATGTGTCTACTCGAGGAACAATAATACTTTTGTTCCTTTTTGTATTAAATGCAGACGATTGAGAATAACGTTCCAATAAAAAAGAGAATTCTATGAAGTCAAAAAGAGCCGACGAAGGGTTTTTCTGATGAAGAACACAGAATGTATTAATAATATTTCTTCGTTATGTTCAATTGTTGTTTTGCTAGAATAAACCGAAATTAGAATAAATTATTTTCCCAGTGAATTGATTTCTATATAAGGCTCCACGGTGTAGTTTATAGACACAATAAAAAATTATCATAAGAAATCAGTTACATTGAAGATACAACGAATCGAAAAATACATTTCTGATAGGGAAGAATGAAAAAAATAAATAGAAATGGACGTATTTGATGTCTTGAAAAATCTCATCGAATTTTAACAAACTCGAGCCCAACGTCCGAATTACATCCTAATTCTTGGATGTCGCCCTAGCTTCATGTATCATGTGTGTATGCCATGATTTATTTTATTGAGAAAAGAAAAAAAAGAGGAGTTAAGAGCTTTTTACTGGGAACTTATTTTGAATTTCAGCCTTTAATAAACCAGTTTTAGATTACATTTTATATTCCCCTTTTAATTTCCAGTCCCTGGTCATATTATTAGATGCACTCTAAGATTCTATGTAAAATCTTAATTATCAAGTGATAAGCATTATTGTTTTTACGCGACTGAAACCGGTTTGTACTTTTTTATGTTCGTGTATCAATTAGTTAACATTGTAATGCAATACGTTAAAAAAGTAATATATTAATGCAAACAGGAAGCATATAAAAAATCTCCCGAATAATAGAATATTAACAGTATTGCATAAAAACTCGTGCAAAACATGTAATTATTAAAACACAACAGCGTACCGAATAATTTGGTCTAATTATTATAATATACTGACATAATACCTGATATAATAAATATTCTATATTTATCTAATATATCGTCTAATTTAACCAACTAATTAACCAATTTAATTTAATTATTGATTCACGAACGTAAGCAAGTGCAAACCGGTTTCAGTCGCATAAGAGCAATAAAGCTGTATGGTATTTTGCATCAAAACAACTAATTCTCATTTACTAAATAATTTACTTCCTCATATGTGGATTTTGTCACATGAAAGAGTTTTGAAGTATATTTTAAAAAAGTCCACTCCTACATTACTTCACTATCTTAAACAAAATGTCAACAGGTGAAAAATTATTGTCTGTTTTACTAAGGTTTTAGTATTTCGTTATTTTAAGATTGGTATTTTGGATATTTTTGAGTATTTTGGATAGTTTTGAGTATATTGGATATTTTTGAGTATATTGGTATTATCTCTGAATCAATGTAAGTGAATCAAAAAATTTTCACACAATTATAAAACTCATTTAATATTTCTCGGAAACTATTCAATGCATATTCGCTTGATATTAATAGAATGTAAAAAAACATGTATGGTTTCCTATCGTTATTGAAATAAATAATTAAAAAATAATGGTTAAAACTTTTTCTGAATTGTTTTTAAGTCTTTTAAAATAGTTTAATAAATTTAAGCAGACATTTTTTTTTACTTATTTCATTATTTCAAGAGATTTAATGAAAACACGATCAATGAACTGAAGGGTTCAAATTATATATATGACTTTTTTTTTCTTAGTGCAGCCAATTTACCTTCCAAAATCTAAATCCGTCAGTAAATAATAATAATAATAATTCATTTTTATTAAAAAAACATGTTGGTTTCCATTTTTGAAACAGAATCCAGAGTTAGCGCAAACTAATTAGCACTTTAAACAACTAAGAATAACTAGAAGCGTAAGAACCTTAACAACTGAAAATACAATAACTAAGTAAAAAATAATTTAGGATCACATTTTAAGAGAGTGTTTAGCGGATGACTGACTAATTTCGAAATTAAAAATCTCGAAAACAAAGGCTGATAGAGAAATAAAACTGATGTTTAATCTATTGTGAAAGCTGTAAAATTTCGTACAAAAATTTGTAATGTTGAGTAAGATGCCAACAAAGGGCGCTGTACATGACACGTGAAAAATCGTGTGTTAAAACTAATGACATTGTTTGTGAAAAGAATAGAAATGTCGTAGAAAACATAATCAAATTGTGATATTTCAGTACCAGAAAACACACGCTGTTGAATAGAATTTAAGGTTTATCATCATCATCAATGGCTCGACAGCCCACGGTGGGCCTTGGCCTTCTCTAGAAGTTTTTTCCAGGCTAACCTTTTTCCTGCTAGTGTTTTCCAGTTTTTAATTAAAACCGAAAGGTCTTTTTAGTGGCCATCTATTCATCTCAAATCAGGCCTGCCTCATTCTCGTGTGCCAACTGGTCTTGCATTGAATACTCTTTTTGTGGTAGGGTCTTCGTTAATTCTTATAACGTGGCCTAACCATTTTATTATTTGTTGTTTAATAAGTTAACAATGTCTTGATTCATACGTCTTAATTTTATACGAAAGTCTACTTTCACGTTTTAACGCTGGAATTGACCCCTCTGGTCATTCCTGTCTGGTTGCGTCATCTGTTTGCAACGTTTGAAAATAAATTCCGAAATTTCTGTTTTAAATTTTTACAACAAAAATACCGAATTTTTCTTTCCTCTGTCACCTTCTGATTCGGAAATTTTTAATTTTAAAATCAGCTACCATTCTATAACCTGTATTTTAATAGTTATTTTCTGGAGTACAAATTCTAATAATGCATCTATGATTTGTGTATTTTTAAAATTATGCTTATTTTGAAAGATGTAGATCTTTGTATATTTTCCTTTGATTTCAGCTGATAGGACCCCAGTTTGTGTTTGCAGTGAAGCCGTCGATGAGTGACCACTGGTCAGATGATATTGAGGATGCGTGGATTCAGCTTTTCAAATTTATGGCATACAAAATGAAGAAAGCTATGCTGGAATCGATAAATAATCAAAACGATTCAAATCAAGAAACAAACAAAGAGACCAACACAAAACAAATTGAAATTTAATTTTTTTTAAATTCAGGTAACACAAAAATCTAACTCATTTATTTTGTATGCAAACGTACTTTATTTACACTGACAAAATTTAAGTCAGTAAATGGACATTTTTAACGTATTTATTTCTGTTATAATATAAGAATTATGTATTTGTGCAAATGTAGCGCAACGCAAAAATATATCAATTATGTTTCCGAAACATTTTGATCTCCACAAAACGTCAAAACATTTTCAGCTACTGCGAAGACTGTTCCAAAAGTTATTCATTTCAGTTAAAAATAAAGAATATGTATCAGTACAATTGTAGCGCAATTCCAAGAATATATCAACTATGTTTCAGAAACATTTTGATCTACTCAAAACATCAATACATTTTCAGCAAATGCGACTATTCCGAAAGTTATTTATTTAAGTTATAAAACAGGGGTCTCCAACTGGCGGCCCGGAGGCCGCGTTTGGCCCGCGAACTAAAATATTTTTGTTGTCATTTTTTTGCGAACAATTTTCGTAAAAAATCTATACGGGTTTGAAATATTTTTCTCGTTAATAAAAACCTAATTTCTTCGTTTCTGTGAAATTTAACATACCAACGGAGCAAAAAAATTTATTTCTCAGGTTTTTTATTCATGAAAATACTTTCAATAACAATTCAAATACAATAATAATCGTGTATGTTGCTCTTTTTTATTTCATTTTTTGTATTTTGTGAATATAATTTAGCATGTGCGTATCAGAAATTTTCTCGAAGAAATTCTCCGATTCAACTTTTTGAAACCACTCATTTTGGGCGAAAATATTTACACACACATTTGTAAAATTTAAATTTAAAATGTAAATATCTATTCTCTGGTGGTTGCTATTCTCTGGTGCAGGCAAACCTCAATTTTCCCATTGAATATTTTGTGTGCTACTATGCAAGTTTTAATACCAACCTTTTTAAAGTTTTATATCTTAACAATTAGATATCTGTTGCGCATTAATTGCTTAATACATAGGTGCACATTAATGTTATTGTAGCCTGAATTTTTATTATTTATTTAATATTTTTCAAACTATTATTAATAACAATTAAATATTTTTAACAATCTACACCTTATTTTAATTTGTAATTCGATACTTTAGTTTTGTACAACTTGGTAAAAATTTGACAGTAATATTTAATGTTCCTTCAAACATAAAAGAGTCCTAAATAAAATTTGTATAAAGTTGCGGCCCGCCATTTGATTTGTGATTTTAATTGTGGCCCCCGACCTTATGTAAGTTGGAAACCCCTATTATAAAATAAGGAATATATATGTGCGTAAATGTAGCGCAATGCCAAAAATACATCAATTATGTTTCTGAAACATTTTGGTCTACTGAAAGCATCAAAACATTTTTAGCTAATGCAAAACAATGTTGTTCCAAAAGTTAGTACATGTTTTTTTTTTTTAATTTCTTTTAAAAAAAAATTTATGCGTTTCATAATCCTATTGTTTGTGTTTATTTATAATAATTTTCCGTTATGGAAAGAGTAGGACGGAACTTACTTTCGAATTGTCCAATGGTATTTATTATATGTTATTTATTAAGCAATGTTATTAATCAATGATTAGGAACAGTATTGTTAGCTATTATTATTGTGTCTCATTTAGCAAAGAAAGCAAAGTAACAAAGACCTGAGGGTTTAGACTCCGTTGGGAATTCGGCAAAATTAACTGTCACCACAGGGCCATTAAACCTTAAAAAAGCCAGCTAAAAATTTTTTTGCGACTGTCAACCCAATTACCAATTTTTTTTTTAAATGCCCCCTTGTGGTTCAAAATACGTGCTTTTAATTTCCCTTATTACATATTAGACTAAAACGCCGTATGGATTCCCAGAACGTTAAGAATATTTCATGTTGATATAAAGATTCGGGGGGACAGAATTTAATTTCAAAGGTTTCCTTCGAGAATAAGTTAATTTCTTATAAATTTTTATTATGTTTGTGATGAACATAAATTTTATATTTCATAATTAGTTTATTAACTCTCATCCTAAATTTTATCAGTTAAAAACATTATATTCCATACATAAATCTTGCATAAACCTACAGTCCATGACCAAATTATTAGACGCACTCTAAGATTCTATGTAAAATCTTAATTATCAGATGATACTATACAGCTGTATAGTTTTTATGCGACTGAAGTCGTTTTGCACTTGTTTACGTTCGCGTATCAATTGCTTAAATTAGACGATATACAATATATGTTCGACGATTGAATAAATTATACGATATTTAACATAAATATAGATTATTTATTATATCAGTTATTATATTAGTATATTATGATAATTAGACCAAATTATTCGACGCATTGTATTTTTTTTTTTTAAATTACTTGCTTTGCAAGAGTTTATATGCAACACTTTTAGATTTAAACATGCATGTAATGGGACATGCATTTATACAGAAGATTTTTTATATACTTCCTATTTGTATTTATTTTTAACGTATTGCATTACAATGCTAACCAATGATACTCGAACGTAAACAAGTTCAAAACTATTTCAGTCACTTAAAAACAATAATGCTGTATAGTATCGCCTGATAATTAAGATTTTACATAAAATCTTACAGTGCGTCTAACAATTTGGTCAGGGACTGTATTTGAAGAAGTAATAAAAAACATTTCTTCATTTTAAAAACTATAGGATTTATCATATTTTGATAAATTCTTGAAAAAAAATGCTTAATATCAACAATATTAATATATTTTCTTTATTAATTTTAGATTTATATTTTCACTTTTTTTTAATTTTTGAAAAAGTTGTGCTTTCTAATAAGTTCCTTGAATGATAACTCTTTGCAAAAAACTCTAGTGTCAGATAAGTCAGAATAGGCAAATATTAAGCACACTTTTAATTATTTTTTTTAATTTTTGGAAACAGATTAATAAACGAAATTCAATCTACTTAACAGTATCTTTAGTAATATTTATAATAGAATGTCTACATGCATTTAAAATGGAAGAGATTTGGAGGTTATCTGTTGTGTAATTTGCAATCAGCTTTTTTAAAGAAAGTAATTTAACATTTTATTTTCTTCTTTTTTTAGATTTTTTTGTTAAATTACATTTGCTTAAAAAGAATTTCTTCCCAACTACTAAATCGGATTTTGTTAGAAAACAAAAGTAAAGAAAAAAAAATAAAACTAGCAGCCAAATACACATTATTTAATGACGCATCCAGGACAGCAAACTTCATAGTTTTGACGTTTAAATATTAAAAAAATATATCGAGAATCAACAAAAATGTTTTGCTCTTTTTATTACGATCATTGGTTTCCCATGAGTCAATTGCTTTTTCTTTCTGGATTGACTCCGTTAAACGCCACAACATTTCAAATCATGGGTCGCAAAAACTGTCTCCATTGATGTTTGTTGTCGGATTGATTTTCATATCCTGCCTGTGTACGTATTTTCAAGATGTCACAAAATACTTTTCCTCCTTCAGTATTCATATTTAAATTAAAATCACCGTCAAGACTGTCATTTTACGTTAATAATAAAAATAATCTAAAAATACTTGAAATTATTATTATTGTTATAGAATTATTATTATTATTATGTAAATACATTAAAAATGCATGTTAGTGAAAATAAAATGAAAAACAGCATAGCAACGCATGCAACGACGACGCATGCGCACTGTTTACTATTGCTCTTGAACACAGTTGAAAAGCGTGTGGACGTCGTCAAGTCCAAACCAAGTCCCATTTTACCAACATTTAACAAAACAAAATTCCATAAATAAAGAAACAGTTAAATAAATATTATTAAATTACCTATAGAGGACAGCAAACTGCATAGTTTTGTCTTTTAAATATTTAAAATAAATAAATAACTGACATTTTCAAAATTATCAAGTTCGAATTTCTCGGCCTGTACATCCCAACTCTTTTTCAAAAGTATAGTATCGAATATAATTTTTCTTTCATAAAACGTTTGTTAACTATTCTAAAGATATCTAAAAAACAAATATTAAATTCTAAACCTTAAATACAAGATGCGAAGAAAATAAGTTTTGTAAAATGCCAACTTATGAGAAAATTATAAGATAAACTGTGCGTAAGCCAGTACAAAGTATAACATTCATTTAGCCATAAATAAGTATTGGAAACTTGAAGGAAGATATTAATTGGAAAAACTTATGTGAAAAATCCGATCCCTTGAAAATTGTGACGTCATTTGTTAAGCTTAATGCAGTGAGTATTATAGGATTGATTGAAAGTGACTTCGGCCGTCGGCAAAGAGTTGCCTTTTTTAATTGGCTAAGGATAGCTTGTTTTCAAAAATTCAAATATTAAAATGTACCAGTACGATTTTCATACGTCACTGCATTTGAAACTGCAATGTTTCGAGTCCTATATTGTTTGCATCATACAACAGTAATGTTTACGGGATCGTACATGAAAGGTTTAAATTTTATGCAGTTTCAAAACTTTGCAAATTTGAAATATTTCAGATGAGATCTTATCTGAGAAATAAAAGAATTTTTTGATTTGTTTTTCTGCATTTCAAAATGATTTATGAAATACATTTTAAATGTTTTTTTTTTCTTCTTTGGTAATTACTTAAAGAGTAGGTTATGAAGCAAAAAAATAAACAGGTTCCTATTGTCTCTGGCCAAATTATAAGACGTAGTATATGATTCCATGCAAAATCATAATTATCAGGTGATACTATACAGCTTTAATGTTTTCGCGTGACTGAAACCGGTTTGCACTTGTTTACGTCCATGTATCACTTGGTTAAATTAGACGATACATAATATAAAACCGATGATTGGATAAAATAGACAATATATTATATAAATATAGGATATCTACTATTATAAGGTATTATATTAATATATTGTAATAATTAGACCAAATTATTAGACTCACGGCAATGTTTTAATAATGACATGTTTTCCACGAGTTTATAGGCAATACTTTTCTATTTAAACATACATGTAATGGGTATTTATTCAGGAGATTTCTTTATATACTTCCTGTTTGTATTTATTATTAACGTATTGCATTACAATGTTAACCAATTGATACACGAACGTAAACAAGCGTAAACTGGTTTCAGCCGCGTAAAAACAATATAGCATCACTTGATAATTATGGTTTTGCATAGAATCTTATAGTGCGTATAATAATTTCGCCAGGGACTGCATACAATTCAAGAATTGAAATTGTATTGAGGCAAAAAGTTTAAACTATGTGCAACTTATGATTGACTGTCAATGACAACTCATAGTTTAAAATCACATTGTTTTTTCAGTTATTTTATTCAAAAGGAATTTTTCATATTTCTGGTAAACTAAACCGATTCATATAAATCGAACTGATGTCTCAATTTGTTGTTTAAAAAAACATAAATATGTTAAATAATCTTCGACAGCTGATGAAGTTGTTTTGTTCCTGAAAAATGTTATAATCAAAATTTTAGATGCCCAAGAGAAAAAAAAATCGAGGAAACTCCACCTGTGAACACTACAAGACTGTGCTTTATTAAAATAACACCAAGTTTAAAAGGAGATAAACTGTGCTATGTTAGTTTTGTAATTTCATGTGTTTTTTGATTGTGAAAATTGTCTTTTAAATCGAAACATTCAATATTCAATAATATTATCATGTTTTAAATAATAAAGAGATGGTGTACAATGCTTGTCTTTTTAATTATTTAATTTTAGATTACATTTCTCTGATTTTCATCCTTATTAGTGCGTTTAAGGCGTACACAAATTAATTTTTGAAAAACAAAATTTCAATTAATAAGTTATATTTAATAATGCATTTTATTAACAATAATTTGTACTATATATTTTTGTCTTCTACCGAATTATGTATAGATGTTTTTAAGGAAGAACTTTGACTATTTACGGGATTTCAAAATTAATAACATATTTTAATGCAGATGCTATAGATGTTGTTGGAGAGCTAACTTTTTTAGTGCCATCTATAGTAATTCATATAAAAGTAATTCATCAAAGAGTAATTCATATTTTGTGAAGACCCAGCAAATTTTTAACTGTTATTAGTTTATTCTAAAAAAATAATGGTTTTGCCCCTTTCTGGGATCTACCTATGTATCTTTACTGATCAATAGGTGTGCTTGTATGTAGTATATGGTAGAGTATACCGAACATTGGTACTTACCTATAAAGAAATATCAATTGAGGATATACCCTGCAGCGACACTTATCCTTAATAAAATATCAGTGTAGGGTACATCGGGCGAATGGCTTTAAAAGGAAGAAAGCAATAAAAAAAACATTAAACAACTAAATAGATACAATGTTTTACAGAGAAACATTTTGCCAAAACAATGTCAGAATTTTAAAAGATTTAAATGTTTAAAAGAAAAAATTCATAAGATTGAATTTAAAAATTAGGATTAAAATTTTATTAATTAATTTATTTATTGATTGATTGGTTTATTAATTTAGTTGTTTATTAATTTATTTTTTATAATTAATTATTTTTTTTAATTAATTATTTTCTATTAATTAATTAATTTACTTATTTATTTATTTATTTAGTAATGTATTCAAAAATTCTTCATAATTTGGCATTTTTCTTTTTAATAACAAATTATTAGATGAATAGAAACTCGAACAAGCAATCATTTGGAGAGAATTATTTTATGTCGTCTGTATTATTCATTTAATGGGCATTTGGCAAAATCACTGCAATTCTTTTCAAATTCTTTTGCCGAAACTCACACTTTACGAAATACCTCTGTAAAAAATGAAGATAGACAAAATGTTTTATGTGCACTATTTCACAAACACTATTTGATTATAAATAAGCTATATTTGATAATAAAATTTCATTGGCTTCAAAAAAATATGTACTTGCTTCGAGAGCTCAAAAAGTGGCCCCTATTCTGAAGACTCCCCAGACGTGAGGAAGGAAAGTAAAAATGATTTGAAACAAGGAAAAGTAAAGTTGGCAACGAAAAATGAAAAACAAAGCTAGAAAAATCGTGATGGCTGAGAATAAAACATAAAATAAAAAATAAAGATGAAAAAAACTAAACTAAAACAACCGCAGTAGCCGAGTGAGACAATTTAGGGCGGAATGCATTTTCGCATGCTATGGAGAGATGGTTAGAAAATCAGGGAGTTAACAAGAGAGTCTGCTTTCATATGAATATGACAAGATTCTAGGCATTATTGAAATTGAATTTAATCCCAAGATATAAACAATATGCGACAGTAAACGGTTTGATTACTGACATATCTATCGTGCTCTTTTAGTCAAAATAAAGCGTGTCTAGCTTGACCAAGGCCAAAATGCTATTTGCATTGACAAGATCTGTTTTCTGTTTCAAATCACCTTTGCTTTTCTCATTCACTTCTAGCTAATTTTGATAATGAATGCCTATTTTTGAATGCTTTAAATAAGGCAATTTTCTCCTAAAGAAAATGAAATTTTTAGGTCATCAAGTATATAGTTCCCCTTCAGTTTCTTGGGATCATTTATATAAGCTGTTTGCATCAATGCATTCGTATTCTAGGCTTTAAAATTTGATGCCAAAAGACTGGTTTTGTAAGTTTTATTCCCCAATGTACATCGATAATTTTTTTCCTTCAAAATCCCTACCCCACCCCCAGACATTCTCTCTTGAATTACTGAGAATCTTTGAAACTAAAAGAATTAATGTTCTTTGCAGTCCCTGGGCAAACTATTAGATGCTTTATAAAATTCTATGTAAAATTTTAATTATCAGGGGATGCTATACAGCTTTATTGTTTTTAGACTGCTGAAACCAGTTTACACTTGTTTACGTTCGTGTATCAATTGGTAAACATTGTAATGCAATACGTTAAAAATAAATACCAATAGGAAGTATATAAAAAATCTCCTGAATAAAAACCCATTACATGTATGTTTAAATATAAAAGTATTGCCGATAAACTCGTGCAAAACATGTCATTACTAAAACAGTACAGTGCGTCTAATACTCTAATCTCATTATTACAATATAATAATATAATACTTGATATAATAAATATTCCACATTTATATAATATATCGTATAATATATCCAGTCGTCGAATGTATATTATATATTGTCTAATTTAACCCATTGATACACTAACGTAAACTAGTGCAAACCTTTTTCAGTCACTTAAAAAATTAAAGTTGTATAATATAACCTGATAATTAAGATTTTACGTAGAATCATTTAGTGCGTCTAATAATTTGGCAAGGGACTGTTGGTCATTACAAGCTTAAAAAAATTTCGCCGAAAATTTTGCTTATTAATCTTATATATATATATATATGTAGATATAGTCTATGAAAAAACTTATATATATATAATATATATATATCATATATATATATATATATATATATATATATTTATATATATATATATATATATATATATATGTATATATATATATATATAGTACATACCACTTAGATCTTCAATTATACCTGAACTAACTTACCTTTTCATCTGTAGTCTCAACATCCCCAACTAGAACAAGCAAGTTATCTTTCTTTTTACTCATTAGCAAAGATATTTGAACTTGTAATTCAATATCTTTAATATAATTTTCTCAAGAATAGTATTTCAAACTGACAAGAAAACATGCCAGTTTGTCGATATTCTACTAAGCCAGACATATTTTATTAAAATACTCCGCGCACAGTCTACATTGCAAAACTGCAGGTAATGCTACACCATTAAAATTCGATTTCTTTGCTTGTCATTGCATTTTTGATAAATTTCATCAGGACGTCTTTTGGATATCTTGAAGATGGCAGAAAACCAATATCAGAAAAATTTCATACGATGTTAGCTTAATATTGCATTTTGCGTGCATTTTATTATTTAAAAAAGAAATGTTATTTTAAAGAACTATTCCAGTGATGTTGCATTTTAGGATACACTTTAGCGGCTAATAATGAGAGTCACTTGAAGGAAATATGCGTTTAAAAATCACTAGCAATATGCACTTTTGGTTTCGGAATGAAAACATATCAATAGTTGGAGCATGAGTGAAACTTGATAAACTAACCCTTTCATAATTCAGAGATATTTTTAATTCCGAAAATAATAAAAGAACCTGCGTTAATTTTTAATTGATCGCAAAAATGTTGACGTGGAATTATCTTACAAGTACAACGTTTATGTTGATTATGAATTTTACTATGTTTGAATTAACACTAGAAAGACTGAAACTTAGTATATACCTATATTGCCCAAAAGCAGTCAAAATGACTGGAATGTGAAAGAGTTACTAAAGTGTAAAGAAATTTGATTAAAATTAGTTTTTAATATTTTTTTTATTTTATTTACAGTTATATAACAAGTTATTAATGAATAGTAACAATAAAAAATTATATGTTGTACAAAAAGTCAAAAAATTATAAGAAATTGTGTCATTATCGTTGTTTTTTCTAATTGAAATTAGAAAGCAGTCAAAATGACTTCCTTGGGCAATCTAGTGTTAAGTTTATAATGTTTTTAAGACTTATGCAATGAAATAAAAAACATGAAAAGAAATTTGTGTAACGAATATTTAATGCCCTGTGTCTTTTCCAAGTAAGTTTCTGACTTCCTCTTTTCTATTTTCATTCGGGGGACCAAGTCAGTGAGATTTTAGCAGAGTTATTTCTTTTTAAAGGTAGGAAATGTTCAGTTCATCCTTCTCTTGAATATTTCCTTATTAATAGCTGATGATTTTGCATCTTTTAATAGATCTTTATTTTAAATAGTATTAAGCCAGAAGATTCTTTAAATAATTTTTAAGTATTTTATGCATCAATTCTGAGAAATTCGATTTCTGTTGACAAAATTTTTAGAAGGGAAGGGGTTAACCATTCGCCCAACTCTCCTTTTTTGTCCTGCTTTGGACCAGCACCTGTTGGGTCCGAAGATCCACATAAGGGAGAAGGAAGCTTTTATTATATTGTAAATAAAAGCTTCCTTAAATTAAACTTTCCTTGCAAGCTTGTAATTTACAACTTAATGGATAAAAAAAAACAATCCTTAATCCAAAATGAAGGCTGAGCTTTCAAACTTATTTAGTGGTTAAAAAATGTTTGTGATTTGCTAATGTTTTCATGTAAAAAAAATAACATAGTATGAATGACTTTCAATATTTCTTTTGAAATTAGAAATTATTTTTAAATCTTTATCACTCGAATATTTTGCATTTTAAATATTTATTACACTGTTAATTTGGTTTTGAAAAAAATAATTGAAGTAAAGTGATTTTACAAAAGTTTTTAATTAAAATATTGAATTTAAAAGTAAAGAAAAAATTTAATTAAAATATTGAATTCAAAAAATGAAGAACAAATTTAATTAAAATCTAGAATTTAAAAAGTAAAGAAAAAAATGAAAATAATTAATAGAGAATATGATTCAGATTCAAAAAAAATCTCTTGCTTATCGAAATCACTAGATTTTAAGTTAAATATATGTTCACTAGACTTTACACTAGACTTTAATAATATATTAGCGTCTGTAAAAAGTAAAAAGTTTTCTCTAAATACAAAAATCCATTAATTACTCTATCAGGGATTCTTACAATCTTGGTCTTCTAGAAAGCGATAAGTAAAAAATACGTTGAAACTTGAGGCTTGATTCATGTTATAGGATATATGATCTTCTTCTCTCCTGTTGATTTTTCATAATTACTCCGATAGTTTCAGAAAAGAATGTTTTTGTCTCCTTTATTCAAACAAATTTTTGCAAAACTTAAAAAAAAAAATCTTCAAAAATGAACTTGTCCTTAGGATATAACACGTTCCTTACACATTCTTTTTTATTCCCGAAAATCTTTTTCGGAAATTGTGAGTTTATTGTTTCATGTACCAAATTGCACATAATTTATGTTCTCTTAAAAGAACAGAAAAAAAAATATTAAATTTAAAATTGTCTCCTAAACTTTAGAAAGTAATTGTTCTAGTATTCTTACAGTAGATATAATGTGAAAACCTAGATAAAAGGTTATTAAAACATTATTTAAAATAAGCGCTATGCATTTCAAAAAATTTGCATTTTCATGACAGAATTTTGGAATTTAGTTATAAAAACGGGTCAAAAGAGAACAGTGAAGCAAATACTGTAGGATTTTAATCTAGTTATCTTGCCTGTGATGTCGCATTAACAGAAACACTCATTATTTATACATGGGTTAAACCTCCATTGCCACAACTTGTTTTCATGCCAACCATGTTTTAACACTAGATCTGTTCACTTTGATTATCAATTGCTCATCCACCTGTCGGCAATTTTCACAACTAAGTTTCAAAATTTATGTACAAAAATGTTATAACTTTCACATTAGCCATACCGTTTGTTTTATTCCTCTATCGCAATTTATTTCCAAGATTTTTGGTTTTGAAATCCGCTGGACATCCAGTAAATATGCATTAAAGGTTATTCCACACAACCTTAAATTATTAGAGTAAACTTTGTAATGACCGTGATTGTAAATAAAACAAATAATTTGAAAAAATTGCAGAAATTAATTTAAAAGCACTACGCAAAATCAAATTGAAATAGTAACAACTTTTTAATTTGTAAACAAAAGGAAAATTAATTTGAGTATTTGTAAGCACACTAAAATGAAAATTTTTTTATTGATATGTTTATAATTTTTTAAAACACATTTAAATTCAAAGGATTATTGTTTTTTCTTTCCTTTTTTAGATTTCGTTATTAACTACTTTTTTTTATCCCATCGGATATAACAAGGCAAATACGGACTTACTTTCTATGTGGATTTGAAGAACATAGATGGCAAGGTAGAAATTCAGAGAAAACTAATTTATATTGAATAAATTTACAACAAAAACAATATTTTTTACTTTAATTATAAATTAAAAAATGCAGTAAATGAAACGGATTTTTGGATAATTAGATTGTTTCAAGTACTATGGAATATTCGGATGGACTGGCAGTTCACTTTTTTATCAAAACATCATAACAGTATTTTTGTCAAAGGAAAACGAGTTTAAATTAATCACTTACATTAGGTAAAAATTATATGTTTGGTTATAGCGGTTATATATTATATTATTATTATTTGGTTATATATTATATTTACTAAATGTTTTTACAGAATTATGTTACAGGCAGACAGGCATAACAGGCGTTACAGGCCTAAAACCGATGATCAATTATTATACTAAAGCTTTCATTTATTATGTAGTAATCTACATTTTCAACCATACTCGATGACTCATAATTGCCGAAATAAACCATATTAAATCAAATGTCTAACAGGCATAGTCTTCATTTCAAACCATTAATACTTATTGAAACTTATTGAATACGCATTGAAAATTTTATTTTTGAAATAAAAAACCATTTTCTAACTTTTATAATAATAAAAAGAACAAAATTAAACAGTCAAAAAACTTTTCCATTAGTGGTCGTTTTTGCTGAAATATGTTAAAGGCTTAAGGCTGCTCCGAATAAGGAAAAATGAATTGTAAATATCTTGTATATTGAATTAGAAGTATTTTAATTTTATTTTCAATACAAAAAACCTTTACTTTCACTTTAATAATGAAATGACTTGATTAAGGTTAACAGCCATTTAAAGAAAAACTATTTCTCCCTTTACATTTCACATTACATCTTGCGAACAAAAGAGAAGACTGACGCAGCGTAAAGAAAAAATCAATGATTTCAAGTGGAATGGACAGCTCAATTCTTTGCTCTATAGAACAGAGGAATCCCCAAATTCCTTCTCTGATGATGTTAGGAGCGATCAAAACAGAAGATCGATACAACATGTTGTTTTTCCATTACTAAATCTTTTTCGCAATTTGCTATTTGCTCGACCAGTTTATAAAAATTGTAAATGTACCGTAATTTTAAGACTGTGTAGTGATTAAAATTAATAAAGCATCTAATTAATGTACTTAACATTAATTTATAGTTTTTTATAGTTTTACACTTATACACTTATAGTTTACACTTATAGTTGTTATATATATTACATTTATAGTTTTTAATAGTATCATAAGAGAAATATTTGGACGTGGGAAATGGAGGCACAAGTGTTCTTTTTAGTGCATTTATTTTTAGTTGAATTATTCTAACTGTTTTATGCCAAGAAACAAGAATTATTGCGAAGCAATCATCGGGGTTGGTGAGCGTCAGTGAACAGGGGGCTAAGACAATAGACTTAAAATAAAATTTGCTTGTTAATCAAGCAGACACCTCACATAAAAAGAATATTTGAGCAAATAAAACCGATGTTGATAGAAGCGAAACATCCTTTTAAAATCAACTTTTTAAATGGCGATTTTTGTCAAGATAATACTTAATTATTTTTAAAAAAATAAATGTTGTTCATAATTCATGGAGATGTTATTTTTTAAAAATTTTTTTCGTTAAAAAAATGTTAAAACTTAAATAACTTTTGTGCGTGATTAAATGACTTGTTTAATTATTCGTACCAATTAGTAAATAGTTCATTAACTAACGTGTTTAATTTACTCATTTTCATTAATCATTAAGTTTTGCAATGAATGGTGATAGTGTACATAGTTGGAACAATTTTATGGAACATTTTCGTAAATCTTTCTGAAAATTTAAAATATTTTTTTTCCTTTTTATTTAGGAGTCAATGGGTTGAACTCATATTAGGTTGAAGGAAATGAAGAAAACCAAAAAAATATGCCAACTAGCTTCACTTCCCGTAATAATTACATCATAAAAAAAATTCTAAAATTTATTTTTATAATTAGATTATACCCTGTAATTACTTGACATATCTTTTGGCAAAATACTTTTCGCTGTTTTAGATTAGATTTTAAATACGAGAAACACCATTTAGACGTAAAATATTAAAAGAAGATAGCAGAAAAAAAGTTATGTTTTCTCCGTGAAAGCGCTGTTCAATTTATACTTTGCCAGCACGTAAAGTATGCAATTTTTACGAAAGAATTTTTATCTGGACTTTACGGCTCAACATTTGCATCAAAAGAAATTTACGATAGGTTCCAAAAATAGCGCTTCTCACCTTCAGGTTTATGTTCTTTTTTACTAAACCATCAACTGATGGATAAAAAGAATTTCTTATGTTATAAAATGTTCGGATGATTTTTTTTCTTTAAATGTTTCTACCTAAAAATGAAATATTAACTAACATAAAAGATTTAAAAAAGCTCATAGGTTTTTATTAATGCACACGCGAGGATTTTGTAACTGTCGTATTATAATTTGTTCTTTGTAATAAAAAGTTCGTATGGTAAATTAGGAATTAAAAATGTTTTGAGTAAGTGAGCACTCACAAATTTGTATCAAACGATATCATGAACAAAAATGAAGGACACGTTAGAAAAAAAAATTAAATATTATATTAAATTATGAATTATATTAAATTAAATTTATAAAGCTTAAACAAGTAAAATTAAAAAATTAAAAAAAAATTAAGCCAGAGCCGACTTAGGCCAAAAAAGAAAATTTTTATTTTAGTTACTTTTCACTGATTAATTAAAAGAATTTCTCCCATATAAAACTAGAATTAATTAATTAAATTTAATGAATGAATTTATATTTGAAAAAACTGTATTCACATCAAGTATCATAAAAAGGCATCTACTACAAGTTTAAAAAAATGTATTTGAACTGGATGAATAAAAAGCATTTTATTAACGAATGAAAATTTGAACTAGATATATAAATATAAATAGAGCGAGAGTGAACTAATAGTAGTAATAGAAATAAAAAAGGCGAGAGGTATCAGAAAACTATAAAAGCATAAGTTTGGTAACGGGTACCACGCGTGCTACCACGTAATGTTCATTATTGAATTTATCTGACACAGCGAATGTAAAATAATTAAATATTTAAATGTGCACTATAAACTACTTTTATGTTTAAATAGAGTTATTAGTTAGAAATTATCACTGTTATTTTTAAAATATGTGAAAACCTGAAGCCTAACATAAAAAGGCATCCACTGAAAGTTTAAAAAATTATTTTTGAACATGGTTTTGAATATAATTTTAAAATTCAGTTAGACCTTTCTTGCCACTTTAAAAATCCTCAGTGTGGCATAACTACCACTACGGTTATTAAACATCAATTCAATTATTAACTCAATTCTATGTTGGGGTACCTTTTCATACATGAAGGTTGACATTGTCTAAAAGTCTTTCCCCACATTGGTGGCCCGTGGACGTGATATGATCACGCCTACTTCGATGGATGCTCCACATTGAATAGTTGATTAGTTAATTGTGACTGCGTCATTGTTCTCCTCACACTGTTGCTTCTCAGTCTCATTTACACCCAACTGGTTTCTGCACACACTCGATGGCTAATAGCAACACAGGAGTGACCACACACACTACCTTGAACTTAATATAGCCCTCATGCGTAAGGCTTAAAACCCGAACACCTTAATCCAGCTCTCCCGGTCTCTCACAAATACAGCAACTAGTGGTATCCGTTCATCGAATTCTATCCCTGATGAAACTCTGGTGGGGGATTATTTTGGCGTAACTACCACTGCGATTATTAAACATCTATCCACTGGTATATAAGACATGCTAACTTGATTCTATCTCGAGGTACCTTTAGATAAATGAAAGTTGGCATTGTTGGCTTTCCCCACATCATATGGCACGCAAGCGGCGTATAAGCCATCATACATAATATGTTACTTAACATAAATAATACTGAATTTTAAAAAAAAAACATAAATAAAGAGAAAGAAAAAGGAACTTAGCAATATTTTAGTTAATTTTCCGTCTTATGTCCGATTATAAAGCATTACTTGATCGATAAGATAAAAAAAATGAGTTGAGAAAACGTAACATTTTTCTACTTATTCAGCAAAAAAAAAATGACCTTTCCTCAAATGTAATTTTTATTCTTTCAGTTGGAGAATATCCCAACGAGAATACTGTTTATTTCGATCCGAATATCTTTTTCCAAATTCTTTCTCTTTCATCCCGAAAAGTATGGCGCATGGCGTGTCTCATTAAAGTGGCAAATATTTCTACTTTATTTTCTCATATATAGATATAACATTTCCAATAAGTCAGCCAATGGTTCTAGATTGATTCGTATAAAATGTGCATTTAGCGTAAATGTGAGTATTTATATTACTGATAACGGATTTATTAGAAAGGAGATCACTTTTATTAGAATATGTTTAAAGTTCATCACATCGCTTAGAGAAAAATCCGAAATTATACAGTTAGCCTTATATTGGAAATAACAACTGTTCCTTGTAGTGCATATATTTTTAGTTAAATAATTTCAACTGTTTAGTACCAAGAAACAGCAATTACTGCGAAGCAATGATCGGTGTAGGTGAGCGTCAGCGAACAGGAAGTTTAGCTCCCTAGTTGTCTGTATAAATATACATTAATGTGATTAAATATAGTTGTAATAATGAGGTTTTAAGTAATTAAAAATCAAGATAGTTTACATATAGACTTTTATATTCTTTACGAATTTATAATATTGTTCATAGGCTTTTCTAAGAGGCAAAATTAATGGATAAAAGATGCTTTTCGTTTGATAGAACTCTGCAATATTATGGACGATAATGGTGGTTAACTAATTTTGGTAATAGATACTTTTCTTTTTACTTTTATCCGTCGTTGAACAATTTTGGGTTTACGACTAATAATGTTCAACTCCGTAGCCTTGTAGTTTTGAACCCAATACAGAAGACAAAGAAACTCCTGGATCAAGTAATGGAAGAAATTTGCCTTTGTGGAGGACTTTTTGAGGGAACTAAGCCGCATTTGCGTTACATGGAGAGGAAGACCATGAGAACCTCCCATGGTTAGCCTGACGGCAAGAGAACCCATGATCCGTCTACCACTGAGGATAGTTCACGTCAGCACTATGGTCGGTGCAACCCGGATGCGGATTCGTATCGAACCAGGTTCACCTCATTGGTAGGCGAACGCTCTATCCCCTGAGCGATCGTGGCTCGCACTGATTTAATACATAGGTTCCAAATATATTATTATAAGTACTGTAGTTATAGACTTTTATTACAGCCCTCCGAAAGGGAGAAAATTGCGATGACCATCAAGAATTGGTCGCGATACTGACTATAGTTTATCTTTATTTCGATGGGATGTACTTCTATAAACGTGTTTTGCTTAACCATATAACGAAACAGCAAGGGCAACAAATAACAATAATTAGGTTATAAGAGTCATTTTAGCTTTATTAAATTTGTTAGTATATGTCTTTTATTCAAGAGTATGATTTTGAAGTGCTGATTAATGTCAATACTATTATTGATTAGTTTTTATCCTCTTACGAGGATTAAGCATTCCATTAGTTATTTTATTTAAATATTTGAATACCAAATAGTAATTAAATAACTACAGGAAAGATATTAAATTATGCTTTTCTGTAACCACATAATAATTTGCTTATTTCAATTAAAACTTTTCCAAAGTTTCCGCTTCATTCTTACTTGTATTTAATTAAATTTTGTTCTAGCCTGGTTTTTTTTTTCACTACAAAAGCTAGCCTGGTTTTCTCACTTTTATATCCATGATTCACTCGAATAAATTCTCGGAAAAGGTGAAAGAATTAGCCGTTAATTTATATGGTTAGCTCCGTTGTTTTAGAAACTATTCTAGTAACATAACTGTAATTTAGGGGGGAAAATGGAAAATTTACGGTTCATTTATACGGTTAATATACATTTAAAGCTTTCGAAATCATTTCAGAGATTTGCAACTATGGCAGCAGGCTAGAGATACAAAGGTCCCTGGTACAATCCCAGGTAGCGCCAAAGAATATCCCTTTCACACTCTCTCTACATTGGTGACTTCGGATAATATTTATTTCTCAGATAGTAATTATTTTGCCTCACTTTAGTTCGTCAAAGATTTACGTCCATCTCAAATAACTTTAGGCCCCAAATTTGAACTAAATTATTTTGATGATCACGGTCACGAATTTTGATTCACAGTCACGAAGTTATTTTATATAGTAAGGAAATTATTAGTCATGAAATTAACACGAGAGAATTGACGGAAAGACATATGGTCACGAGACAGACATAAATTTACTTTTATGGTTACTGACCAAAAGACTTTTTACCAGTCATTGACCATAATCTAGAGTTGAAACTGTTCAAAAAGTAATTCTAAATTATGATTACTGTATACTGTCATTAAATTTCTAGTTCATTGATTCTTGTATCTAATTGAATTTTGCACAACCGTGGTTTTAACATGAATGGTGAGTGAAATGCGTAAATCAAGCTTTATTCTCCCGATGTGGAACTCCTCTCTCTTCGTATGCCTGTGAAGACAGAGGGGTGTGATTGTTCTTGTTTTCCAGTGGCGCCATCTATGGCCAAGAATTGAACTTCTGCCACACCCATGTGTCACACCCATTTATAGGGCAGAACATATCATACATCCATTCATTCATCCACTGGTTCTTAATTTTGACCTGAATCAGAGAACGATCAATCTCCAATCCAGTACCCCCAGAGGTATTGATTTATTATGGGAACAAGGAGGACTTTACCATTAAACAGATTCAACGTGCATCAGTCACCATTTACTATACGGGGAGTCTTAATTCAATTAAGACTAGCACTCTTAATTAAGAGTAGTATATACTAAGAATTAAAAGTAGTACTCTTAATTCAATTTTGTAACAATTATAGCAAATAATTTTTATTGGAGCTTCATAAGCATATGTGCAATAATAGTTATTAGTGCGTCGTTATTGAACTATTGCACCATAAACATTAATGAAAGACTTAGCTGTTATAAAGATCATAGATATATTTAAGCAATTTGAGTAACTTATTCTCAAAAAACGGTATAATTTGTATTCAGCATATGAATTTCAGCAATGACTCTTTTTTTTTTTTTTGCATCGCAAGTTGTTTGATGTAATAAGCAGAGATCTTCAACTTTTACAAGAAGGTGCTTTTTTGTGACAAATTTGTATATGTAAAATTAAATCTCTTTTACAAAAATTCTTCAGTCTACTATGTCATTAAATCTGCATTCTTTTTTATGTTAAGCACAATTTTGGATCATTAGAAAATTCTTACTTCCTCATATACCAAGCATTTGAACCAGTTTATAATATTTAAAAAGTTCTCGTACTTTTAATTCAGGATATTAAACAGAAAAAGAGATATAATAAATATGACGAATCATGCAGAGAGCATTAAGTACAATTACATTTTTCCCTTTTAAAAAATAACTTTTTTATTTAAAGAGGAAGAAGAAATTTCTCCTCTTCTTTTGTGAAAGGAAGATTATAATGACCTTAATGTTTTTTAGAGATGGAAAGTTATCATTTATTTTAGTAGCAAATGTATAATTTTCTTTTTGAAAAATTTGTTCTTCATACATTAATGTCTAAGTGCCGACAATTTACTCTAAAAATGATTTTTAAGAAATTACCTGGTTTGGAAATTGTAGATATGTTCACTTTTTTTTTAGATTCAATACATTAGCATCAATTGACTACAATAAATTAATTTTAATTTTAAATACCTTAATAATTAATTAATTACAAATACAAGACATTAATTATGTTAAAATAAAGCTATCAATTTGTTTAAAAAATAAGAATTTCAAATCTCTATTTCACTTTAAAAAATTTTACTGTATCTTAGCACCAAAAATGATGGCAGCTACTTTTACACCAAATGTGGAATAGTGAAACTTCAGGCGTAACTCTTCGTTATGGTGTAAAAATAGTGGTGTAGTACTTATTCGAATTTACTGTTTAAAAATTTCTAAACATTTGGCGTTATTTCAAGTTAATACCTTATCGAGCGCTCATACACATTTTAAAGTGCATGGTTAAATCCAAAGAATAATAAAGCGTACAGCAATCTCACTCGCCAATCTTGGCTAAAATTTTTCAATTGTCAGCCAATCGATATTTTCGTTAATCAGAGCCCGAAGAGAATATTAAAATGAATTTGAACTAGGCTTAACAAAACAACGAATAGAAATTAAATGTTATAAATAACTTAATTAACAGATTCATGCAAATTTTCTTATAAGACAAATTAATTACGTAATAAAGATAATTAATTATGTAATAAAGATAATTATTAATGCAAATTATCTTTATTACACAACTAAAAAGGTGTAACTACACTAACTAATCACTCTGCCACCATAATGCTGTTAGTCACAAAACTGTGGAGCTCTAACCTCCATGGCCCTCTTGTTCTAGAAAAGGCTATAACGAGAATACTTTACTTTTTTATTTATTTGAGGGAGATGATAATAGAAAGATTTCGCAAATTTGCGTTAACTTCCGTACGCTCCCGTACGTAAGGTTTTGAGTAATCACGCATGCTCACTTCTAGTGCGCATGCGTTAGTTCTAGTGAAATGCGCATGCGCTTGTGAAAAAATATCAAAACTTACATAGCTGAAAATAAAAGAGTTTGCAAAATCTGTAAGCTAAAAATACTAACGTAGTGGAATATCATTTTAACTTTGATCACACAATCAAAACAAGCATTTACAAAACGTGTTGACAATTTCTTTCAAGCTGTGGCCTACGATTCAAGATGCTTTGCTCTACTGAAAATTGTGGATCTGTCAGCAGAAAAATTGAGTAGATTTGAAGCGTAATGAATGGTTTGAAGAATAAACACATTAAATAATTACTATTTACATTTATTTACAATTTATACATGACTAGTTTAGGTTAAATGCGGCATCAAATATTTAAGATGCAAATATGCAAAGATAAAACAATAAAACAACATTAGAATGTAATTCTAAAATATAAGAATTAAAGTTGTAGTAAAAACAAACTTAAAGTTAATAAATAATTATAAAAACAATTTATGCAGAATATGATGAGTGACGTCACGTCGCTTCATTACTCCCCTTCCAGTGAGAACCTCATTCGAACGAATCGAGAAATTTAGATGGAACTTTAATAGTAACGCTTCAGATTAAAGTTTTTAAGGAATTCTGCGATAAAGGATGCAATTCATTATTATTATTATTATTATTATTTAAAAAAATTATTATTGAACTTCTATTGATTATTTGACTTCTTTAAACTAAATTGTATAGTTAAAATATAAATATAATTTAAAATTTTGAAATAGCGAAAATATATCTAGCTTCTTATGCAACTGATGCAATTAGAAAGCCATAATGCTAAACAAAAACTAATAAAAAAAATTTTATTGAATGAATCAACGGTTGTAAGATGACACGATTCATTTCTAAATGTCCTCAATACGTTTCCTCAAATTCGCATTCCATGTCCATGTTTTTAATTCGAAGGTAGGCTTCAACAGAAAACAACATTTAGCAGCTGTAAACAGCGTGGCTTGTAGCTTTGTCTTTGTAGCGTAAATCACGCCAACATAACTTAAAGATATCTATAAGAGCATCTAAAATAAATCCGAGCATGAGCAGTTGCTTTAATCTTACGTACGTCAGAGTACTGAAGCTAACGTAAAAGTGCGAAATCTCCCTATTATGGCAAATTTTGAGTTGTGGAGCCTCAAACATTAAAAATTCCTATTCAGTATTTAAATACGAATTAATATGTTTTTTTTTCCTTGGAAAATAGTGATCACTTTCTTTATTAAGATATAAATTAGTATTCATTAAATTCAATTTCGTTTTCTCGCGCATATAATTAGATGATGTCTCTCTATATATATATTCAACGCTGCTTTTAAGATTGAACATTTAAATGACGTAAACAATACAGTTGTGCTATTCTATAACAAAGTGGTCGTGATTGCGAAAATTAAACACCTGAGTAGACCAGGTATAATGCAACAGTTCAGAATGGGATTAATTTATTCTACTATTCATGCGTTCATATATCGTATGCAAGTGTATCTATGCACAAGTGATTAACATGAAGTATCTGTTAGTTAGTTAATGCGTGTTTAAAGCAATCTTAGCCAGTTAAGTAATTTATGGGAGGTAATTTTGTTAATGCACCACTAATTAACATCTTTGCAACCTTAGCATTCACTTCGCTATTATCCATGTAGTTAAAACTGCGTTGAAATACCGTTCTGGAAATCACAGCAATATTAATTAGTCCTTTTCACCACACTAGTTATAATAATTAAGTTTGTCTGTGTGATAATGTAGCTCTCTTCTAAAATTAGAGCCGTTTGTGGTAGGGAGTTGAAGTTTGCGTCGCAGATACAATGGGCAATTTAAGCCAATAGATCTAAAAATCGTTCAAAACTTTTTGTTATTTTATTCAAACGTTCAAATATCTGAATTTTTAAAATTCGATTTTTCAGAAGCAATTGGATCGATTTCGTTCAAATTTTGTATTTTGTCACATAAAACTATGTTTTAAAGTAGATATATTAATTTGTATATCTTGCATTTAAGGCCGGGATAACCTGGACGCATGAGTTCGAATCCCGAAGAATCTCCTTGTATTAAATGGTGAATTGTGCACGTCAAATCTGTCGGGGATACAAAGTCCTACAAGTTCCCATAACAAACCAACACCTCTGAGGGTACTGAATTGGAGATTGATCTTTCTCTGGTTCATGTCAAAAATTACGATTTGTGAATGAAAGCGTCCTCCTTTTAAAAACGGGTTGTGACGTGCGTAGTTGAATTCGTATTCTTGGCCATTAGCAAAACTGAAGAACAAGAAATGCACCCTCTTCCTTAAAATCATTTGGATTCCCATAGCAGAATTGCCAGTATTGGCAAGTGACATTAGTAACAATAACAATAACGTGTACATCAATTGTTTCGATTATAAATAAGTGAAACAAAAAATTATTATTAAAAAATACATTTTTGCTTGGAATTAAACAAATGTATAATTGTGCTCACAACATTTTCAATTCACAGGAAAGGTTCAAGACCCACCTATTGAAGCCACCTAGTTCCGCTCAGAAAGGTGCATATTATAGCCGAGTGGGCTAATGTGTCAATCTCACGGACGTGGTTCGAGTCCAAGCGTTTAAACTACAGTATTTTCTCCATTCCTTTCAGCACATGAAGAGTGTCCTGCACTCCACAAATTGTAACCAAGGGCAATTACTCTGATTCGTGGATAGATAGCAGCACTCTAAAGCTGTTTTTATGGATTTCAAACCATGCTAATAGTAAATGGTGAAAAAACACATAGTTTTGTATTCATGGTTTGCTCACCATACTAGAATAGCTTAATATTATGAACCATGAAAAATAACTAGATTAATATTATTATAGATCATTGATTTTTTTTTTGGTCATACATTATGACGTCATGGTCAACAATCACATGAAAGTATTGCGGTTAATAAACGTGAATGATTAAAATGAAGTATGATAAATATTACATGTTGACACCTTTAAATTAGGAAAAAAGAAAATATTTAACAATTAAACAGTATGTATTCCCAGAAAGCATGTAACCTTACGACAATCTTTTGTCGAAATGTTCTTTTTATTGTTAAGAAAATGTTTGTATTAAAAACTTTTTTTCAATAAAGCAAAAATATTGCAACTTTAAACCTTCCATCCTAAAAGGATTATAAATTATTTTTTAAAGCTTTTTTTAAAAAGTATTGTCACTTAGGTAAAATGGTCACTTAGGTCGATACTGACGTTTCAACTGCTGTCACACTGGCGATAGCATAAAATTGCATTGTCCATTAAAATTTCATGACAAGGTGGATTTTAGCTGAGCATACAAGACGTTGCGAAAAGAAACCTTATAATTACCTAGATGTAAGATTATTTTCCCCTTGAGACTAGCTTTATGAAAGGATTTTTTCACGCTCGAAAACCCTAAGTCGATCTCTATTTAACGTTTTTATATAGAAGGTTGTTTTCTAACGTTCTGGATTAGGGTAATGTGCGCAGAATACAAAAGATTGTCATAGATATCGTTTTAAGGTTAGAAGGTTTACACGTAAACCGTGCTATAAACCATTTTATTTTTGCATTAAAAGGTTTTTGTTGAGTGAAAATAAACCTTATTTTGCTATCTGGGATTTCATTTTTATTGATTCTTGCTGAAGACAGCCAAAGTAATCTGAGTCTTCATGCGAGAAAACTGAAGTTATTAAATTATGAAATTTCAATTGTTTAATTAGTAAAATGAGTAAATTATAGCAATACTCATCTTTCGAATATTACTTGTTTTCTTAAGAAAGGCGATTCTGTTCTATTTTTTACGTCTTATTAACTTTTTCTAACAGTGGACATTTCCTGGAAAAAACTTATCCCCGTTTTCGGTTTCTTACTTTCAAAAATTGTGTTTCGAGTAGACAGATCCAATTACTTTCAGTTTAGTTCCACTTTTTTTGCCAGCTTTATCTGGGTAGAATTCTTCAATTTCCTTAACTTCTTCTTTTCTTCTTCTTCGTTTTTTTTTTATTTTTATTTATTTTTTTTTTTGCTTACTGATAAAAAATAAAGTATACTTTTGCCGTCACGTGCATCAGTGAAACTTAAGAGCACGTTATCATGTTTCTGAATACAAATAGCATTATACGTTTGAAATAAAATGCGTGAAAACTTATGAGTTGATTTACATTTTCTGAAAGTTCTGCAGATTATCTGCATTCCATCAACTAACGCTGTTTTGAATAATACTATAGAGTAGGTAATACTCCCAGAGAATACAGCAGCATTTATCTTTATACTTATTTAAGTTCATTTTAATTGTGAAGACGTTATTTATTAAACTGAAGTAATACTAGGCAAAGAATTTATGTAATTTTTAGCAGTCGAACTTTAAAGTTTATAACTATGCATAACAGACATAAGTTTAAATCCACTTATCTGATATTTTGTTTTTAGTATTTTAATGTATAAATTATTTCATACGAGTTTCCTGGAATAAATGAGGGAGACTAAAATATCTAATTTATATGCGTATATATATATATGTGTGTGTGTGTGTGTCGGTGGCTGGGTGGGTGTCATCACATATTGAAAAGATTTTACTTTCTTTCACAGTATAAGAAGATATTTTTTAAACTAAACTAACACTAAACTTAGCGGCGCGACAGCTCATAGACTGGCCTACTGTGCCCATCTCAGTTTTCTTGACCTTGGGCTCTGGGGTGCAGGAGCAGAAGTTCCGGTTAGGTGGTCAGCCAAACGCGAAACCCTCAGTGTTTAGTTCCCAAGCATGCTTGGTACTCATTTATCGACCCACTGAAGGGATGAAAGGCTGAGTCAACCCAGGACCTGTGGCACGGAAGCGCGAAACGCTACCACTCAGCCACCGGGCATCAGATAATATCGCGCGTCAGATTTATAAGTTCTGAATTATATTTAACTATCATAGTGATAGAGGTTAAATATTTTGAATATTAATGCCATTATTCAACCATTATGAAAAAGTTAATTTTATATTGCTAAATTATTTTTAGAATTCCTTGATAATCAACAGTTATCGTAAAGTTATTTTGGAACACTTAATGACATTTATATAAGTTAAAAATAATAAGTTAAAATTTAGCATGGAATATAATATAATAAAGATTAATAAAAAGATTAAAATAATATTATTAAAATACTTGGAAAACGTAGATTTTATTATTCCTATTTTCTTTTCTATGCTATCATTATATATTAAGAAAACATTATATAGACAGATATAATATTGAGAAATCCACCTAGAGATTTCGCAAAAACTGGAAAATTTAGGAAGCTGATATTACGAACAAATAAAGAAAAATGAACTGGAAGTATGATGAATTAAAGCAACTACAGAATTGAAATTCGATGTGTTGAAAAGGTTATTTTTATTTTTGAAATAACGTTTCTTTTTTCGATATCTCAATTTGCTCGAAAGTTTACAATTTAAGGTTCTGTTTTTCTGATTTATTTCCCTTTTTTTTGCTTAAATTTTAGTTATTTATCCTTTTCTAGCAGAAAATTTATCTCTTTCGAGTACTCCGTTTTATAAGTTCGAGTTGATATCAAAAATAACAACAAAATGATAGATAAATGTAATCTTTACATATAGTAAAATAAAGAGCGTGTGTGTGTTTGTGTTTCTGTGTCTGGCCAAATTATTAGTCGCACTATAAAATTTTATCTAAAATCTTAATTATCAGATGATACTATACAGCTTTATTGTTTTTACGCGGTTTGCACTAGTTTACGTTAGAATATCAATTGGTTTATTTAGACAGTATATAATATAAATTCGAAAATTGGATAAATTAGATGCTGTATTATATAAATATAGAATATTTATTATATCAAGCATTTTATTAGTATGTTATAATAATTAAATCAAAATATTAGACGCACTTTATTTTAATAATTATATGATTTGCAAGAGTTTATAGGCAATACTTTTATATTTAAATGTTTATGTAATGGGCTTTAATTAGATTATTCGGGAGATTTTTTATATACTTCCTATTTGTAATTATTTTTAACGTATTGCATTACAAAGTTAACCAATTGAGACAGGAGCGTAAACAAATGCAAACCGGTTTCATCCGAGTAAAAACTATAAAGCTGTATACTATCACCTGATAATTATAATGGCTAAGGACTGTATACCAGATTGCGAGAAAACGATAGACTCTAAGAATACGGAATTCAACATGAAGCTGAATAAGTACAATTGCAAACTTTTTACGAAGCCACATTTTTTATTTTTAATCATATTTTTGTATTCGGAGACATTTCGTCGCTTTGAAACTAAACCGTGGTAACTCAAAAAAGCAAGTTTTTCAGGAGAGCGATTTCAAACTTTTCAATAACGTGCATCGCGCTATTGCGATTATCTGCTCTCTAAATTAATTTTATAGAAGATAACACGTTGTTTCTCTAAAACGGTATTTTTTTTTTTTTTTTTTTTTTACACAAAATGACCCAAATATCTCATTTTTCGATGTTTTTGAGATACTACGGTTTAGTTTCAAAGCGACGATTTAAGAAATGGAAACTTCTCATTAGTTCAGCGGAAGCCATTCTTTTGAATTTAGTCATAGACGATGCAGTTTTGTCAAATATTTTACAGACAACCAGTCTTTGCTGACTTATCTCTTTAAAAAAGTTGTTTATTGCGCGTTTTGCAATGCTTAATTATTTTTCAGTCGTTATGTCAGGCTATCCGAAAGATCACGGATTCATGCTTGCATTAGCAGATTAAGTCACCTGATTTATATATTCAATGTTATCTGAAACCATTTGTCTATTTTGTTTATAGTTATGCTTTTAAAATAGGCTTTTATAAAGCAAAATAATTTAAAATCAACGGCAATTTAAATAAAAAAAAAAACTTAAGTTTTTAACTGAAAAGCAAAATCAAGGAAAAAATAGCACTAATTCATTGAAACGAAAGTAATAAAACATGCCAATATTATTATTAACGTCAATGATAGTTAATTTTGGTAATAGTTACAATTTGAAGTGAAAATAAGCCATGTACTGAAAATGAAAATGAATCGAAAAATGGTATTAACTCGCTTAAGGGAACATTAAAAATTAGTAAACTAATATTGATGCCAATTATGCTTAATTATTTTTAGTAATATAAGCTATGTATTAAAAGGCAAAATTGAGGGAGAAAATGTACTTATTCGTTACGGTATAGTTACATTTTTAAATCGTTATTTTACTAAACTAAACAATTTAAAATAGACGATAATTGAAATACAAAAGTCTTGTACTATAGACAAAATTATTGAAAAAATGGAACTTATTAGCTGAGAAATAAGCATCAAAAAACATTCACTCCGAGGACTATATATTTTGTCAAATTAATAATTAAACAACATTAATGAGCCACGTACTAAAAGTCAAGATTAATGGAAAAATATTTAAGAAAGCGCAAAAATTAGCCAACTGTTATTGATATTAATGATAATTAATCAATTTCGATAATAAATACTAAATGACATGAAAATATGGTATGATCTAAAAAGGAAAATAAATTGAAAAAAAGTTCTTATTTGTTACGGGGTACCGACGACAACCAATGATGCCAATGATGAATAATTTTGGTAATGGGCACTATTAGCATTATGGTAATAGATGAAGTTTTGATAGATACCAAATATACTCTGACACAGGTATAACGAGTAAATTTAATGCCAATTACTGTTGCAAAAATACTGTACCTTTTTATGATAGATTTATTTTATAGATTTATTTTATAGATATGTACAGGAGAGAGTAGTTTGACTGTGGCAAATTTTAATTATCATGAGTCGCCTTGAGCAGCAGCATTATGCCAGATGATACAGATTACAGTTAGCCTTTATTTTGGTAATATAATACCAAAAATAATTATAATATTAATATAATATTAATTATAATTTTTATAGAAAAATATTAAAAATATTTTTTTATTAATTCAATAATGTAAAGCAACCGAAAAGGGTAACGAATAATAATGAATAAATAAAGAAAACATTGGAATCATTTTAACTTAATTATTTGTGTTAACATTTGTCTGAAAATTTTGTGCACGATTTTGTAGTAGCGTTGTGTTCTGTTCTTATTAATATTCGATTTTGTTTTTGTACGAAGAGGGGGTATTAAGCTCGTAAAAAATAAAGTCAGAGTTTCCAGATATAAATCTTAACATCGAAATTATAAAAAAATATAAATTCCTCAAGAGAAATAAAAAAATACTATTTCAAATTTACTTTTATAATAACATAAGTTTATTTGTACATATTGTTAACTAATAAAATTTTTTCCTTTGGTGTTGTGCATTCTGTATATTTTTTTAAAAAGTACGCTTGGTTATCTTTTCAAATCTACGCAGTCATCGCAACGATAAAAAATATTAACAAATATACTATTTACTGTGAATGACCGAAATCAAGATAATGGCGACTTTCATCCGTGAAAGTCAACAGAAACATGGTCTCTTTGGTGAATGTCCAAAATATTTGTTAAATCCGATTTTATATTAGTTTATTCGTTGATATTATATTTATTCGATATTTTAATACCTGCTGACGATAGATTAGGAGAAACATCAGTGTTTGGAGTACCGGTTAAGTGTACACTGGGAAGTGGCACTTCACCTTAAAAAAAAATATTGATGTAGGGCGTACTGGGCAAATTTAAACCTGGAAGTGACACTTAATTAGACCTAGTACAGTCAAACCCCACCATAGTGAAACTTGAAGGAACCGAAATTTCTGTTCACTATAAACGGGAGTTCACTATATCCGCACAGCAGACAATTTTAACTAATTTTTCCGAACTTTTCCCTTTTAATACAAATTATTTAAATAAATGACCAATAAAAAGAAGCACAAAAATGATTAAAAACAATATGCAGTAACAAAAAATGTGTTATTTTTTATTTTTCTTCGTCTTGCATACCAAGCGATGGCCAAAGCGACAGCGTTGGCCTTTATTTAGGGATGGGAAACTGATATAGAAGAAGCAAACCAGATAAAATGCTTATGGCTACATTCCACTCAAATGATGGTTTTAAAAATAGGTATACGTATTTTATGTAGAAATTTCAAAATTTTTAAAAAATCAGTCGAAGACAGAAAAAAGTTCGTAATATCCGATTTCCTCTCTTCTTTTGGTTCACTATATCCGCAAAAAATAATATTATATCTGTATAGCAAGGCACGGGAGTGAACATTTAGTTCACTATATCTGGAAGTTCACCATAAATCATGTTCACTATAGCAGTGTTTGACTGTATATATTTCAGATATTTATCAAAGCGACGATGTGAATTTCAACATTCACAGATGGAAGTCAACAACCATCCATTTTGGTCATTCACAGTAACATATTTACATAAAATTTATGTAATTATACATTTTATAAACAAAATATTTTTTTAATTGTCTTTAAGGGAAAAAACAATGCTGTATAAAAAGAAGGTTAACCACTGTGGTTAGTGAAAAGGTTATGGAGACCTCTAGAATTATAAAAATTGGATCTGTATTGTATTTGTATCTCAATTCATTAATATAACTAACAGTGGATCTAAATTGCCTTGAGGGTACGGAGGTATGAGTTTATGAGGCCTAGCTATATGAGGGAATTAATTACATCTAAAATTGCGAGGAATTCAAGAAAAATTACAAATTATAATTTTTTCTGCTTTAATCAAAAAATTTTTAACTCTTAAAATTAAAAAATTTTTGAAAAATTTCATTCAAATATTTAGTTAGATATAAAAAAGAACGATATAAACTATTTCAAAATACGATACGCTAGTGTCGGAAGATTTTTGGACGAAGCCAATATATATATATATATATATTTTATTTTTTCAATGTTTTGCTCTTCTTCGAAATATATATTTAAGCTCACCTTTTCAGGAACTTTTTTTTCTAGTAAATGTAATCTGACTCTAGCTTTTAGAAAAAAAAGTTGTCGTATACAAACTTTAACTTTAACTTATGTTAACTATATAAATTTTTTATTTTTCAGTACTTCTGCTATGATATCTGAACGTATGTGAAAGGAGCAAAATGTTCGGGAAGCAAGAAAGACAAAAGAATCTTTTAGCCTGAAGGAGTTTAACATATCTATTAAAAAATTATGTATTTTTTGGAAATATGAATAATACCAAATTCATGCTTTTTTTTAACATATATAGACACGGAAAACTGTTTTATAAAATATTGTTCCATTTGAGCATAAGTTATTTTAAACCATCATTTAAGTAATAGTTAACTTAAGATTCCGAATGGATTAAAAGTTTCTTAAAAACATACTTTAAAAATGTTTGAAATGTTTCAATAAAAACATGTTTTAATTCAAAATTTATTTATTTATTTTTAATTTATAGAGAAAAGAACACTTCAGTTTTGAATTGAAAATTTCTTATTTTTTTACCATGTGTATAAATTGTTTGTAGAAATAAAGTTGTAGAGAGATCATTCAACTAGGTCAACTTTCCTCTATCAAAAGCTACCTCAACTTAGAATTGAGTTAACACGTCTTATATACTAGCGAATTGATGTTTAATAATCGTAACGGTAGTTACGTCACAATAATCCCTTAGTAGAATTTTATCTTGGATAGAATTCAATAAACGAAATCACGTCCGGGTCACCAACTGTAAGAGAAAGTGCTTAGCCTTCTTACAGAATGCCTTTTTGAATGAATAAATACCAAGTAAACGACACAATAATATTTAATAACTACAGTTATCCACCCGTTAATATATAGTTACATGCATGACTGATTCTACTTCTTAAATACATTATTGGTGAGGTAATTCTAGTTATTAAATACATTTTTAATATTCCAAATATATAGAACGTCAGTATTTAAGCAGCTGTTAACATTAATATAAAATGTAACTTAGTTGCGTGTGATTTTACTGACCTTGCGTACCACAAAGTAATTTTCAAAGAGTCATGTAGGCTATTAAGTTTGAATTTTTATATGTTTAATTTAAGAATTATCATTAAATATGAATTTAAATAATTAACAAAACATGCCATAACTAATGGGCGAAATTATAAAAATTTATTTAATAAAAAATTTCCGTTTTTTTATTTTATTACATTGGTACAGATTAGATTTCACAGATTTTTTTGACGCGGGATAAAATACATGCATTATTCTTTTGCTCACTTGCCATCATAATTTAATTCAAACTTTTTAAATTCTGATTTAGTATTTGACTACTGAAAGCTGGCTAAAAACATTATTTAGCAATAGTGCGAAATCATAATGTATCTTTTTTTTTTTTTTTTTTAATTTTAAATATTAATTTTGTATTCTCTGTTTTGAGTTTATCTGTTGGCTGAAAACAACTTTTATTAAAAAAGTAAACATAACTAGTTTATTTTTTAATACTTGTACTACGCTTTGTAAATATTAATCTTTAATATAAGTTTAATCTTTTAATCTGAAATTAAATATTTGCTAGTCTAGATTGATTTCTGGAATTCGTTTTCGTCTGAGTATTATCCTTATGATCCTGTTTATTTATAAAATGACTGTTTGTTATGAATTCCTTGAAGATTTATGGTCATTTCTATTGGTATCCATCTGTAAACACAAATCACTATCTTATTAAATAATAAAGAACAATTATTCTCCGTTGTCATAACGAATTTAGTACATTCGAACATGAAATGCTGCTAGTTCAAAAAAAAATTTTTTCACCAAATGTCTCAAGCAGAGATTTTCCACCAAAAAAAAAAAAAAAAGTATGATTTATTTGAACACAGAAAAGTTTTATGAAGAGTATAATGCAAAAAGTAAGGATCTCTGTTCAATGTACACTTTTGAAATTTTCATTCTAAAATTATAGTAAAATAACTAATAACTAGAAATAGAAATAGTATTTATAATTATTTATTTATAATTGTAAATATTATTATATTTATAATTATTTATTTTAATAACTAGTAACTAGAAATAATTTTTTTCTTTTTATGGTTTTGAAACCATTTACAAAAAGTATGGTTATAAAACCATGGATACAAAACTATACGGTATTTTAACATTTACAACTAGAATTTTTCAAAAACATAAAAAAATAATAATTATTATTTAACTAGACATAAGAGCTCGGTTTTTCGTAAAATAATGGGTATTGGAGAGATACTTCATGTGTTAAAGGGAATGGAGGAAATAGTGTGGTGTCAACACTAGGAATCGAACTCCATTTCTGTCGGTCATGAGATTGACAGATAAGCCCTTTCAGCTATGATATGTAACCAGTTGTAAAGAACTAAGTAGCTTCATTAGGTGGTTCTAGTGGGTGCGATAAATTTCTGGTCTTTTAACCGTATAAAGTGTTTATAAACAGTTTTTCTCAAACTTAACAGTTTGATTGCCATTTTAGTTGTGGTTATTTGACTGTGTTGATTAATTATGGTAAAATAGCCATTCAATAAATTGTCCTTTAACCATTTTTTCCGAAAAATTTCTAACATTGCATAAATGTATGTTCATATTCTGCGTGTCTGACAAAATTTGACTTTCTTCGTTTGGGTATTAAGAAAATTCATAATTTCACTCAAATTTAATGTCTCTAATGATTTCAGAGTAGAAAATGGCATAACATTTAGAAGACCGGAAGCAATTTACAGATATTTACTTGATGATTCAAAACAAAATTTGCTTCAATAAATATGATGATGGTATTAAAGATCTATATGTTCCGAGCGCTAAAAAGTAGATGCCATTTCTCTCGACTTTCTTATTATGCATGAGGGAAACTTAGAGTTCCCAGAGAAAAGTATAAAATAAATGTTATAGACAAAACTAGACTTACCGTCTTGCCTAGTCGAGAGGGAAACATAAAATCAAAAAATAAACAAGCAGTAAAAATAAAATTAGAAAAAATCGTAGTGGACGAGAGAGGCAAAACAGTGTAAAATGCATGTCTATACGCTATATAACAATAGTGACGAGCTCATATTGTTAAGAAGAGAATAGGCATTCATTTGAATAAAACATAATTACAAGGTATCAGCATGAGTGGATGTGACAGGTGTGGAAGGAATTTTGGAATTATAGGAATAGAATTTATGTCCAAGATTCCAACAATCTGTGGCAAAAGATGATTTATTCTTTCTTTTATTCAGTTTTTCAGGATTATTCTTTTAAAAGCTTTGTAAAATGACTGAGTATCCTGCGATTATTTTACGGTACTTCGCCGTAAACTTCTAGTTTTTAATTCTCTGTAACTTTGCGTGACGTTCCTAACGATTTCCAATAGAATCTTTTTGTAGAGAAAAATCAGGCAGTTCTTTTAGTAATTGGTTTGTCATGAAAAGTTAATGCATTTAAAATTTACGCAGTCTGATATTTACATATTTTTTCATTCTTATAATTGATTTTGTAACAAATTCGATGAAATAACATCCGACAATACTTTTTATTTGAATAAAATATCTGCTTAAATGCACCTTTTCTTAAATAAATTTAGATATACAAAAATCAGGTGAAAATGATAATATGAAATGATTAAATGAAATGATCAGTGCCATATTATATTACAAGTGAGTACCAGTTTTCTTTATGAAGAATCAGTAAGAACCTGTTTTCTTCATGAAGAGCCAGTAAAAACAAGTTTTATTTATGAAGATCCAGAAAGAACTAGTTTTCTTTATGAAGAACCAGTAAGAACATGCTCTCTTTATGAAGAACCAATAAGAATAAGTTTTCTTCATGAAGAACCAGTTTTCTTTATGAAAAACCAGTTTTCTTTATGAAGAACCAGTTTTCTTTATGAAGAACCAGCTAGAAGAAGTTTTCTTTCTGAAGAACCAATAAGAATCTGTTTTCTTCATGGAGAACCAGTAAAAACAAGTTTTATTTATGAAGAACCAGCTAGAAGAAGTTTTCTTTCTGAAGAACCAATAAGAATCTGTTTTCTTCATGGAGAACCAGTAAAAACAAGTTTTATTTATGAAGAACCAGAAAGAACTAGTTTTCTTTATGAAAAATCAGTTTTATTTATGAAGAACCAGCTAGAAGAAGTTTTCTTTATGAAGAACCAGTAAGAACCAGTTTTCTTTGTTTTGGTTATCAACAGCTTATATTAATAAGAGTTTTCCCCTCTACAGCTTTTTTCCCCTCAAAAATATTTAATTATACCAAATTTAAACGTACTTAATCGCAAAATTTAGTTATCCCCTTTTCATTCTATACTCTGCTGTTAATACGCGTTTGAATTTTATTATTGTTCGAGTGTTTCTTTATTATAAAGCAATCCTATGATATTACTTTGTTCAGCAACATTTCATGACATGTTTTAAGCTTATTAATCGTTATACAATTTTTAAACAGTAAATAAGAAATGTAAACTTTCAGTATAAGTTAAGTGTAAAATAGATTCCGGTCAAGATAACCTATTGAAATAATGAATACAAATTGCAAAACATTGTCAGGAATAAACTTTTCACACTGCTACTGAGTAGACTTTTGAGAAAAATTTATATCAAATTAGTTTTTACAGATTTTTTCATAATTAAAAATTTAAAAGTAATTAAAAAATGTTTGTTTTATCTTACTTTAACAGTGGAACATATACTACATATTAATAATCTCATTATTTTAGACGTGTACAATGAGAAAGGTCATAGAAAAGCATTGCAATAATTAAAGATTTTGACATACTTTTTTATATACATCAAATTAGGTCGTTAAAAAAAATATTATATATATATATATATATATACAAAAAGATAAAAAACGAATAAAAGTAAGAAAAACAATGATCTTTATTTACTGTGCATAAGCTGCAAGTAAATAGAACTAATAAAATAAGTTCAAAATATAGAGAAAACGTGGAAAAATTACAGAACAATGAAAAAGCGAAAAATAAAAACAAGAATTAAAATAAGAATTAAAAAAAATCCGTGAAAAAAATTTCGAAAATTTATAAAAATTAATAAAAATCCGGAAAATAAAAGATATAATCTTTTCATCAGCTCACACGATTATATCCGCAAAAAGGATTTATTTTCCGGATTTTCATTAAATCGTTTTCCTTTTTTCGGAATTTTTTTCCGGATTTTTTATTATCATTATTTTTTTTATTTTTTTTATTTTTCCCTTTTTTCATTGTTCTATAATTTTTCCATGCTTTCTTTACATGAGTTCTATATACTTGCAGGTTATGCGCAGTTAATAAAACTTATAAATTTTTTTCGTTTTTCTCTAATTTTTTTTATCCTTTTTGTCTTTATTGAGCTATACATACGTTTACATAATTATACATATACATTGTTGTAATTTAGAAACAGAAACAAACATCATGAAGATAGTTCTCATAACTTTTATTATATGAAAAACGCAGGAAATAATTTTGAACTCTTTTTACTAGTACAGTAGAGACTGAAGTAGATAGTTTATTCATTTTTTGGGGGGAAAACTTTGGACTCATGTTTTAGAAAACCTTAGTCTATGAAAAGATTTGAAAACTAGATAATTTTTGTGTTGAGAAAAATTGAGATTAAATTGAAAAGGCCAATTTGTTTCGATGTATTTAAATAATTAAGATGTAAAAATTTGCTTATCATCGAGGAACAGAAAAATGATTGAGACGATAGTTAGGGGGTTGGATAGCGAAACGAACACTGTGTGCAGCTCCCAGCATTTAAAAATAATCCAATAAGGAAATATAATAAACAGTCTACTTTTTTAATAATAAAATGGTTTATTATCGAATAAAAATATTTTACCGCTTTCTTTCTCAAGTGCTGACATTCCTTAAACTAATGAATATTAAAAGGAAGGGAGGAATAAGTTTGCATAAAATACTTTAAATCTAATTCTGCTAATTAACTTAGGGCCACCAGACCATCATTGCTAACAAACAACAGATAAGGAAATTAAGTTACCCGCGGAATAAGATTAGTTCAGAAAAGATAGGTCTTCTTGCGAGTTGAATGTTCAATCGTCTCTAAGGAGTGTGTTTAATTACAACTTCAAAAAAATTAAAATTTTTTTGGCCAAAGGGAATCTTTAAAAAAGGAAATGGGTATTTAATTATTCAGAGAAGTTTCAAAACCGATTGAAATTCTTTCTCCGCGTTTTTTATTACATGAATCATTTATGACGTTTTTTTTTTAATTTTTCTACAGTTATATTTTTACTTTCAACCTTTAAATTTTGAAACTAAATTTTACTAATGTACGTACTCAACAAACAAATGTTTTATATTTGATTAAAAAATAACATTTTTGTCACCAAAAACTAGAAAAAAAATATTTTTTTCTCAACAAACATTTCTTATTCATAATAAGGTCATACATTTTAAATCAGGACAACCATATCAATATCAATCATCAATTTCTTGTTACCTGTAAAAAGCAGACTAAATTTTTCGGTTTAAAATTAGTGAATGCTTGCATACATATCATATTACACACGCGCACACTTTTACAAGATATAAGCATATGAGAAGCACTTTAGTCATTCTTATAATTTTAAGATATTACTTAATTAAAGATGTGAATACTACGTTAATAATGAAAGATGTTGATACGTTTAAAATATAGATAACATCCATAAAATTTCAACGTGCAGAATCTTTTTAAGACGCAGTTAATTATAAACGCAATGATTAAAGAGAAACGCAAGAAAAGTAATTAAAAACGTCAGAAAAATATACATTTTTTCAGTTCATCTGAAGTACAAATGTTCGCTATTTTGCAACAGTTGAAACAGTTTCCGTTAATTTACTTTCTGAGCAGTCTCCTTAAGTCTGCTAAAATGCACTTTTGTATGGTTTTTCATTCGGTACTACATTCATATGAATTGAATTGGAAGTAGGTTCGCCCTTTAGTCCATCCGCCTAACTTATTAAAAACAAATAATCTTTATTTAAGAGGAGTTAAATCATTAATTATTATATTATCTTATACAGCGTTTGGAAATACGCTATTCACCTAACTGTCAAATTACTACCGGAGTTGGACTGTTTGAGAACGTTTGCCCAGTAGTAGAGTGTTCGCCCAGGTGTCAAGTTGCTACCGGAAATATTTGAAGTGAACTTAATTAGTGCCTACTCACAGTAGTCCACTCACCCAACTCGATAAAATCAATTTATTGTTCAAGTAAAGCAAGTGGGGTCACCGATTTTAATTCCTTTTCTTGAAATAGGGATTTTCTTCACTGTAGAAAATTTATACTATTTTTTTTTAATAAAAATTAAACTTTTTTTATATATATATATTTATCATGATATTATTGTAACCCATTTCTAAACTGAGTTAGCACTGAAGAAAAAGTGCAAAAACTATCGAACACCTTGATAAATTATAATGTAAAAATTTTGATAACTATTAGAATGATAATTCAATGAAGTTAATCATGCTTACTGTAAGAAATTGTTTACGTCAAAACTAATCGAAAAAAATATTTAGTGATTCAAATAACAAGCTAACGTCAAAATTATATCTATTTCTGTTTCCGTTTGAAAAGTATGAAATAAATATTTCATTTGCTTTATCTACAGTCCCTAGCCAAATTATACTACGCACTATAAGATTCGATGTAAAATCTTAATTATCACGTGATACTATACAGAATTATTGTTTTCACAATACCTAAACTGGTTTGCACTTGTTTACGTTAGTGTATCAATTAGTTACCATTCTGATGCAATACGTTAAAAATAAATACAAATGGGAAGTATATGAAAAATCTCCCGAATAAAAGTCCATTACATACATGTTTAAATATAAAAGTATTGAATATATACTCGTGCAAAATATGTCATAATTAAAACACTACAGTGTGTCTAATAATTTGATCTACTTATTATAATATATTAATATAATACCTGATATGATGGCTAAATTATTAGACGCACTATAAGATTCTATGTAAAATCTTAGCTATCAATACAACATTATTGTTTTTACGCTGCGGAAACCGGTTTACACTCGTGTATCAATTGATTAACATTGTAATGCCATATGTTAAAATTAAATACAAACAGGTAAATAAAAAAACTATATAAAAAGTCTCTCAAATAAAAACCCATTACATGTATGTTTAAATATAAAAGTATTGCATATAAACTGATGCAAAACATTTAATTATTAAAACACTACAGTGCGTCTAATAATTTAGTCTAATTATCACAATATTCTTCTATAATATCTGATATAATAAATATTTTATATTTATATAATATGTGGTCTAATATCTCCAATCATCGAATTTATATTATATATCGCATAATTTAACCAATTGGCACACGAACGTAAACAAATTCAAACCGGTTTCAGTTGTGTAATACCAATAAAGCTGTATAGAATCACCTGATAGTAAAGATTTTACATAGAATCTTGTAGAGCGCCTAATAATTTGCCCAGAGACAGTACATTATAAAGAATACACTGCCTTAAGAGAAATCAAGAAAAAATTGTCTTTTTTTCTTTAAAAAAAAATTAAATTGATCTTCTTAAACAGTAGTGTTAACTTACACATTTTGTTTCTCTTTTACTTGAAGATGTGGAAGAAAATAATCTTTGAAACTGTTTATTATGTTCTCTCAAGCATATGATATATTGTCTTAGAAAACCCATTTTTGGAAAACTTTTTTAATCTATTTTTTTAAACTTCTCTAGAAAATTTCTTTGTGAGATTGATCTTTTTATTGTTGAAAGAAAGTATTGTTGAGTAATTATTTTCAAAGAAATTGGGTTCATACATTATTTAAAAAAAACGATTTCTATCTGTTTTAAAATGCTTAAAGCAGTAATAAGTATTTATGGAGATTGCTTGTCTTTAAATAATTTGGTGCGTTGTTTTTTTATGAAAATAAAAATATTTAAAAGATATATTTGCCCAGCAATATGAGGCGTTTCAAATAAAGATAAGCAAGGTTGAATATCTTTGTCAAAATTTTAATTATAAATTGACAAATTTTAACCCTTAAACCAAGCAAGCATCAAGTAAATCTGCTGAAATTTTTGCTTTTAATTGCGTGATTTGCTATAAAATTAAATTTTAAAAAAATGTCTAATGTATATAATTCTCTTACGTGGCTCCCAAATTTTGGCTGTATTTCTTTTCCGCCGATGGCAACGTTTGCTTTGTTTTGTTTACGTTTTGAAAACACCAAAGCATTCTGAGCATTCTTTCAATGATGTGTTTCTGATCTAATATATATAATTCTCTTACGTGACTCCCAAATTTTGGCTGAAGTACTTTGTACTACTAAATAAGATTCTTTTCACAACTCTTAAATATTTACTTTATTTTCTTCATTTATAGAGAAAACAGTGGGCAAAGAATTCTGTAAGGTTAAAAAACATTTCGCTAAAAAAAGAACGAATTCTAAAATAAATAAAAATAAACAACTTAAAAAATAAAAATGCTGTTGCCAGCCATAGAATTTTTTGAAAGTTAACTTAGCAACATAAATCAAAATGACATAGAAGCGCAACTAGATCAAAATTAAGATACCTGAGCGCTTGACGTAACAAATCCTTCAATTTTATAAGTGTTGTATCGCCAAAAGCCCAAATTAGCAATTGTGTTTTTAAAGAAATTCTCTCTCTCTCTCTCTACTATTCAGACTACTATTTCATATTATTTTACAACACATGATTTTAACACACTGGTGGGAAAGACTTTACTACAAAACTTACAACAGTTACTTTTCTCAACTACTGAAATTTAGAATAGTGTGATTAAAAAAAATATGTGAACTGTTTGTAATTTCAAATTAATATTGAAATGTACTGGTTTAGAATTTTCAACAGTGATAAGTTTTCGGAACTTCAGTAGTAAAAAAAAGTATACAAAAGCTAGACGTTAAGAACGTATCCAATGAGCGAGCAAAGCGAGCATTGGATTGCGAAGCAATCCGAAATTGACTGCGAAAGTAGTTCCGGGGGTTGGCGAGCGCCAACGAGCAGGGGGCGAAGCCTCCTAGTTAATAATAATTCTCCAGAATCAAATTCTTAAATTATGTCAGACTTTCTCTGCAAATCAATTTTTACTGAATGGTTTCATTGATGATAAGCAATGAAAGATTACTTTCCAAAATCTGAAGTCTTGATTGTATAAAAAAGTGTTATATCGCAAAAAGTTGCTATAGAATCTACATTTAAACAAAATTATAAAATATTAAATTTAAGCCTCTATGTTCATCCTCATGAAGCATTCATTTTTTGTTTACCTTGTATAGATTGTATATGTTTTTATTTACTTTATTTAAACTTAATGAGTAATGCGTTAAGTTCTCAATAATTTTAGCAAGCAATTTTTGTTGTTGTTGCATGAGATATTTAAACGGTTCTTGGATAATTCCACGTCACTGATTATAATTCTGCAGTCAGTTTGTCTCCAAGCTTCAATTTTCCGAAATGAGGTTATTAGTCTATTAATTTTTAAAATAGTCTAATTTTCAATATATTTTTCCGGACAAGTTTAAAAACATTATATATAACAAGGAGTCACATTAATGTTGCCACAAACTTCTAGGGGAATTGGGGCACATCAACAGGATTAGAACTACATAAGAACCTACACCCTGAACTGTCATCATACGCAGCTATGGGCGTTTTCCTATTATGAAATGTTTCTTCGTGTGCTTTTGAACAGATAATGTCAAAATGGAAGCTCCATCATTTACGTACTAATAAAAGTAACTGCAAACTGGCGAAATGATATGTAGTTCTTAATTCCCTCGTATTGTTTCATGGCCGTCGTTAAACAGCCGACCCAATTATGGGTTTACGACTATTAATTTTCAACTCCCTAGCCTTGTAGTTTTGAACCCAATTCAGAAGACAAGGAAACTCATGGATCAGTACCCCCAGAGGTATGATTTGTTATGGGAACATGGAGAACTTATAAACTCGACAGATTTAACGTGCATTAGTCACCATTTACTACACGGTGAGTCTATGGACGGCGGGGATCAAATCCACGACCTCTTGAACATCACACCAGTGCCCTACCAACCAGGCTATAACAGCTCCTAAGCTATTGTTTAAATAATGAGCAGCTTCCAATGTGGTAACATTGCAATATTTTGTAATATATTGTTATGAAATCGATCTGATCAGAAAAATTTTATAGCAAATGACCAAGACAAAAGGACTATTATTTCTAAGCAAATTTAGACACTTCGTCCCATCGTCTGAAATCAAGTAGGAAAAATACTTGTATTTATTTTGTAGTAAAGACATATTCATCTAAGACATATTCATGTGCCTACAGTTGAGATTCATTACTTCAGACAAATTATCGTTTCGGAAATTCAAGATAACCGTTCCATTAAATGATCACATATCAATATTATATTATCTGTTTAAGTGTGAGACGTATTCACTGAAAGCACATATTTGTTTTTAACTTTGTGGCACTTTATTACAATTTCTGTTCAAGTGAATCACCATTATCACATTATATAATATATATTTCTCACCACATTGCGGGAAATTTCTAAGTACAGTACACTCTCGATATCTCGAAAGCCTTGTTATGTCAAAAACATTATTTCTAATAATATAAATATTTCAATCTAACCTTCATTTGAATTCCTATGTCGAAGAGTTTCTTAACAAAACCTTTTTTATGTGAAATTGTTTTTAAAACATAATATGAATTTTTTTCTGAAAAATCAAAATGAGAGTTTATAGCAAACTAAATATTTTTTATTTAATGCATTATTGTTTTTGTCGTACTTTAAAAAATGAAATTATCATTGTCCTTTTAACTTTGAGATATCAAGAGTCTACTGTAATTGATTCTGATTTTTCGAATTGCATAGTTCTATTGCAGTTTGACTTAATGCAGGTGAATGGTCATTGGTTACAACTCTAAAACAACAGAAGGAATAGAATATGGTAATCTATAATTATTATTAAATAAAAACTGTATAAAATGCATTAATCGCAAGATAAATAAGCGATTAAGATTGAAAGAAAAGAGAAACTTACAAAAAATAATTAAGTTTTATCAACTAAGCATAAATGTTCTTTTTATTTTAGTTTTATTTTTTATGTTGGTATTGCTTTAATTTAATTAACTTATGATAACGAATTTATTTCATTATTTGGTGCTTCTCACAATATTGAATTATACATTAAGCTTTGGCTACATTAATGCAATATCAGAAAGCACTTATTTATGAGGGTATAATTCCTTTTTTTTATTGTCAGGTTTTTTCTTTTCTCAGTGTTATCATCTTGCATTTTCTGTAACTTCTAATTAAAAATAATGTAACACTTTAATTATTTAAAAACTAAAAAAAAATCCAATCTTTTCCTCTATATATATTTATTGTTCAGGAGTTTCTATTAGGAGCGCATTCAAACATAAATGTTCCGATAGAAAAAACGAAGTTATATTTTTGTATGCAAAATAAAGCTTCACAAAATGAAAAAGAAATACTGACTTTCAAATTTTAAGTCTTGAAATATTTTTAAATAGTATTGGTGAATAAAACCTTTAAAAATTGGAATTATTTTGAAAAGAAGAAGTTGTGCAAGGAATATTTATAATAAGCTTGATTAAGCAAGTGATCTAAACCAATATTTTATTCCTTTTTCAACATTTTTTTAAATAAAAATTTATATATAAAGTATCATGCAAATGCTCAGCGCGCCAAAAAAAAGCTGACCACTCCGAATAAATTTTGATCTAATGATCGGATCTTCACTTTCTAGGACTCATTCTTAATGAATGAAGAAGGTGACCTTAAATATGCTAATTTAGAAAACTTGAAACACAAATCAGGTAAAAAACGATGAATTTTAAAGTTATGTATGTTAAAAAAAAACAGCACTTCATCAGGGGTCACACTGACTGATAACACGCAGGAGTCTTCCTGTCTTTAGTGGTAATAACTGACTGTGCCCCGAGGCCCCATAATAAACAAAATAAGAACAAGCAATTAAAAAATCAAAATTTGAAATGCAACTATGTACTTTTAAATTGTGTGTGTATTTCATTAATTTTTCATTTCATTTACATTTCTATTTTTGATTCACATTTCTATTTCTGATTTCTATTTTTGATTTTTTTTTTTATCCATTTAGGGGCTTAGTGACCAGAGTTAGCCAAAAATGTAATCGATTACATTTTTCGGTTACAGTAATCAATTACTTATAATCATGATTACAAGGTAACATAGTTTTGATTACAGTGGTAATCGTGATTATAACAAACAATTACAGTAATCAATTACTTGTAATCGCAATTACAACTTTGATTACAGCTGTAAACATGATTACAATAGTCGTTTACAGTAATCAATTACTTCTAATCGTGATTACAATAATAGAAGATAACAGTAATCAATCACTTGTTATCTTGATAACAATTCACCAAAATTTTGATTACAACTGTAATCATAATTCCAAGTAATTGCGATTACAAGTAATGACAACAAAAACGATTGCGAGTAATTATGATTACAAGTTATTGATTTCAGTAATTGGTTATATAATCAAAATTATGAATGTTTGTAATCAGGATTACAAGTAATTGATTACTGTAATTGAGTATTGTAATCACGATTACAGTTGTAATCAAAATTTGTAATCATGATTACAAGTAATTGATTACTGTGATTGAAATATGTAATCGATTACATATTTGTTCTACTCTGATGTAATCAAAAATTATGATTGCTTGTAATGGTGAATCTCTGAAGAGACATATCTTTTCTTCAATGGATTCAGATTTCAGACCCCCAAAATACAGTTGGTAGCCGGAATCTGAGAAAAATGATCCTCACCATTGAATCAAGAGAGCACTCCAAAGTTTGGATCTTTTAATGTTAATTTTATTTTTTGAGTATTTTACAATCGAAAGTTTTCTTAACGAGAGTTTTATAAGCAAATTAAAGACATTTTTACACTCGATTATAAATTTCATTAGTCCAAAGATGATTTTTGCAATAATTAATTTAGGAAATATTTATTATTTTTTTATTATTTATTTAATAATAGTCAGAAAAATTTTGAATTGTACGATATACAATTTTGTAAGAAATACAAAATACAAAATTCGAGCGAAATCAGTTGAATAGCTCCTGAGAAGTGACATTTTATATATTTCTTTATCGGATCATTATATCAAAAGTTATTCAAGGTGGTCTTGCTTTTTTTGGCACTCTGTACATCTGAAACAGAAACATTTCCTAACGTACATTCTATACTAAAGAGTTAAAGAATAAAAAATGCTCATTAAGCTTTTAAGGGCCTGTTGACCCCTTCACGAAATTGAATTTACTCAAAAGAGTTAACAGTTTTTTTTTTATAAGCCGATTTGAAAACTGTTTTAAAAATCGCACCTTATACACTTTTTAATTCGACTTTAAAATTAAGTAAAGTCAAATATTTGTTGAACTAATTTAGCGATTGTATTTTATTTAATACATGCTTTGAATATTTTTTTTTATATATTTCAAATATAAGTACAATTTTTAAACCGAAAGCAAAAAGATTCCTAAAATCTAACTTTCAAATATTCGTTCTCAGCAAGTTTTATTATACATTTGTGTAATATATTACATTAAAATAATCGCCGCCCCTGTTTTGTGCGCATTGAATTTAATGTCAAAATTTGTTTTGGTGAGCAAAATCTATAAGACATAGAAATTAACTTGAAATTAAAAGGTTTGTCTAAAAATGGAAATACAATGAAATAAAAGTATCTGGAAATACAATGGAATAAAAATGTAAGATTCAATAATTAATTATTGAATAATTAACATTTAAAATTGAATCAAAAATTAACATTTAGAGCGCATATTTACATTACATTTTTTAACAAGTAAAGTTATTTTTGTTTATTTTTTCTAATTGTGACATACATTCTGTATTTTTAAGTCTAAATATATTTTTGAAGTACATTTATTTATATTCCTAGGATAAATATTTGTTCATTTTTTTCGATTAACATAGTGACAAAAGGTTCCTGTATGTTAATTATTGATTTAAAAATAACGAAATGATTTATTGTTCTTAAAAAACATCGATTTCAAAGAAAAGAAAAAGATGAATGGTAAGCAACCGTAGGTGTTGGTGAACGGTGTGAGGAGGGGGATAACCAACATTAGCCTGATATAATCTCCTACAGTGTTGAAATTTATCGGAAAAATGGTAAATAACAATTTATTGAATAGTTAATTTACCATATTTAATCAAAACAGTCAAATAACGATAAATAAAATGGCAATTAAGCTATCAAGTTTGAGAAAAACTGTTTATAACTGCTTTCACCTAATACGGTTGAACAACTAGAATTTAATCGCAGCAACTAGGCACACTTAATGAAGCTACTTAGTTATTTGCAACTGCGTACATACCATAGCCAAGCGGGCTTATCTGTCAGTCTCACGACCGAGAGAACTGGAGTTCGAGTCCTAGTGTTGACACCACAATATTTCGTCCATTCCCATCAACACATGAAGAATTTGCAGCATCCGGGACTCTCCAATGCTTATTACCTTACGAAAGTCCGAGCTCCTAGTTATGTTTAATTAAATAATTATTTTTTTTTACGTTTATGAAAAATGCTTGTTGTAAATGGTTGAAAAACCGTATACTTTTGTATTTATGGTTTTATAACGATACTTTTTGTAAATGGTTTCAAAACCATAAAGGAAAAAAATGTTCTTTACCGTAAACTTTACGGTAAATCGGATGGACAGACAGCTGTCAGATATTTTACCATAATTTTAGAATGAAAATTTTAACAGTGTGGTGATTTGAATTAATCAAAACAACTGGATTTTTTTCAGGCATAAAAAACTTCATATGGAATCACATCTCATTTAATCGTTATTTATCCTTAGAGATTTAACTATTCCAAATATCTGTAAAATGGTTATAGCGGACAAATTGTCTACACATCTAATTAATTACGGGTGGTTAGAGCACGGATTATCTGATCTAGAAGCTGATTTCAAACGCGTCGACGAGCACCAAATTAGTTTAATTTGCTTTCCTAGTTTTCGATAAATTTGGTTGCTATTGACAATCATCAGGCAAGGTTACCGATAACTAGTTTTAGTACTGCGTTCAATACCGAATCCCGTATGATTTCAATCCGCATATGCTATTTGAACTGCACAAAGAATTTCTATTAAAGTTTTCGAAGCGGAAATAATTTTATCAAACTAATTTGCAAAAGTCAATAATTTCAAAACTTTGATTTGTTGTTCTTCTTTGATGATTGCCAGTTTAATCTGGAATGCGAAATCTGATGACTTCGGAGAGATCTCAAGTGGAAGAGACTTTCTGTTTGACGAAAATAATGGCGGCACAAATCATGTTAACAATAGTACAAAACAATGATAATATCTCTTGCATGAAATTTTAATGAGTATGGATAAGCAAAAAAATATTACTAATGCAGGTAAAATATTCTTTGTGACTGAATATAATTAAATTGTCTTTTATGTTTTCTTATTTAAATAAATATTGTATATTTTTAATGCCATGTTTCATTTGACTGATTCATTATGTTCCAAGTTTTGAACAACTAATTTCACGTTAAAATTTGCTGCTGCTACACTGTTCTGATCCGTAATCTTGTAAATGTGAACCCAAACAAAATAAAATACGAATTGTAACACTATCACAGGAAAAACTATCCAAAATTGTGTTCTAAGTCGGAAAAAACCTCGAAAATTTCCGACGTTCCAATGGTAAGAAGGATCTAAACCTATGAGTCATTAGAAATTCTCTTATTGTTTGTTTCAGTTTTTCAAATAGTGATTTAGTACAAGCCACTAGTGGTGTATGAATTGGTCAATAATCGCTGGGATCTGAACCGTGGCCTCCTAATTCGAAAGAGATCATCCTGTCTCTCTCTATCTTTTGCTAGAAACTCTTACGAAAAAACACGCAATTCAGTAAAAAGGATAGAAAAACTCCCATTTTAGACCCAATGACAAGAATATGTTAAGAATCGAAATTATATATAATAAAGTAAAATGGAAAAACTATTAATAGAAAAGCGTAAAGGTCTTCATCAGGACACATCTAATGCGATATTTCTGAATAAATAATAACTATCCTAAAATAAAAATTACTCTTTATAATATATATATATATATATACATATATATATATATATATAGAAAACATTACTTTTTTTAAGTTTATAAACTTAGCACATTAGACATTCTTATAAAATTGGTTATATGCGCATAATAAACCATGTGAGATACTTTCTTTTTTTAATTGTCTTTGAAATAATAAGTTCAGTTATGCAAAAGAAAACTCTTTTTTGTGTCTAAATAAACTGAAAAAAAGCTGAAACTATTTGTTTCATTTGTTTACATTCTGAAAACTCAAATAAATTATGAAAATATCGATAAATTAATATTTAACTATTGATAAACATATTTTAACTGCACTGTTGATTGAATAGTTATCGCAAATAAGGTCTTGGAGTAGCCACTTTTTTCGTTCTTGCATTATCTGTAAACATAAAAAATTTTTGAGCTGAAATACTTTTTCACTTCAGTTTAAATATCTGAGTAGTTTAGTCTGCGATGGTGTCATTAACTATACTTTTGAATTTCTTCAACTATTCATATTAAGTCAAAAATAAAGTCAGCTCAATCTCTTTTTTTTCTGGGTAGATCTCACTTTTTCCTATTATTGATTTAATTAAGAAAAGAATTTTTTTCCACTGAAATAAAGATAAATTTTCATTCATTAACTTCTTATACTTTTCCCTTAATTAAACTTTAAAGAAAAAGAACAAAGTTATAGGTATTTTGAGAAATTAGATCGAAAACTTTTTATGTCTTAACATTTTTTTTTGTTTGTAGAATTAGAGAAAAAAAAAACTATAATTAAAAGTTAAATTATGGAATTACAAAAAAAGTTTCCTTTCAACTTTATTTTGTTTGAGTCATATTTCATTTTTGTAAGTTTTTTTTTTCCAGTTTATCATTTGCATAATCATTCCGAAAAATAAATGAAAATCAAAATTTTTAAACAAATAGAATTTTCTCACTTTATTTGTATAAATGTCTTTTGCACTTATTAAATGGTGACTTAAACTTAAAAAGTTCGAACCATAAGATTCCACCTCAGAGTTTTTTAACGCTTATGGCATGTATTTGAAAATGGATAAAAAGCTAAAGCATTAGTTAAAAAGTTATTGAAAGATTTACTTTTTTCTCTTTTTATAACACTGCTCGCTAGTTTTAAATAATTAATTCAGATATCGCTTGAAAATTGTATTGCGTGCCACCATATTATGAATATCATTAAAGAAATGTTAATATTGAATTTTATTGTTAATATTGAAATTTTAACTATTAATTATCTAAGAAGGTTACGCAATTATTATAAATAAACTTTTCACGTTCCATTTTGTTTAAGAAATTGAAGAAAAAATATAGAAAAAACTAATAACAGCTGTATTTTTTAAAGCAAAATCTAGAAATACTTAATCTTAAGAAAACCAAATTTCTTTAAACTAATTTACTGAAAAGAGGTGTCATTTATTTAAGATAAACGAATAAAAATCAATATTTTTTAAGCTGAAATGTTTTTATTAAATTCATTTAAAGGATATTTAATTAAATAAATTGTTTTTTGAGTGAAGAAAAAATAAGATTTAACTCTCATTTTTTAATGTATGCTTGCAAGTTTTGTTCATTAAAAATTTTTCTACTTTTGTCTACTTCACTCTCCTATTATTGTATTTACTTTTATTAAATTTATTCTCTGTGTTGCAATTATTTTCAGATAAAAGAAATTAAAAACAGTTCTGTCTTATAAATAATGGTTTTGCCTTAATTAGAGCTTACATTTGACGCTAAACAATAAGTTTAAACTAAGTATATATACATTATAGTAAAGAATATATATTATATCAAAATGAATAAAAATCCACTATTTTTACATTTGATGATAAGCCATAATTTTAAACTATATATACCATATTATAGTAAAGAATTATATGAGAACACACAAATAACTTAAACATTTTGTTAGTTATATAAAGTTTTCAAATAGGGGATTTAGCGACATTTTTTCACCAGGATTATTAAAATCAAATTCGGGTTAATTTTTTGAAAATAAATCTAAGTTAAGTAAAAGACGTATACGAGAAAGAGTAAGATTTCAACTAATTCGATGTGCGATACGGCTCTGCATTTAAATAACTAATGGTTAATTAACATTCTAACTTATTTGGAGAAACTTAGTTCGACTTTAATACGCCATTTTGCTGATAAAGATTAGCTAGTGCTGACGTCATAGGCCACATGTGTGGGTATGGGAGATCTTCTTCTTGAAATGCAAGTACCCAATTGAAATGAAAAGAAAATATGTTACGTACTGCAGAGCTATATTTTTGGAGAAAAGTTTTCCGTGGAAAGTAAAAAATCGCAAAGCTATTGTTTAGACCAAAGACGCTTGATTAACTTTGGAAATAACTACTACTGATATTGTAATAACAGATAGAGGTTTTAGCTAACATATGTTTTAACATAACTTTCACCGTAAGTGATAAATACGTGAAATATTGCTTGTAGTGGTAAATATTGACTATCACGAACAATAATATCATACCAGATAATATTGAATTCGTTTAATCATTATATATATATATATATATATATATATATATATATATATATATATATATATATATATATATATATATATATATATATATATATATATATATATATATATATATATATATATATATATATATATATATATATATATATATATATTATTGTTTTTACGCGACTGAAACCAGTTTGCACTTGTTTACGTGTTTGTGCATGGTTAGCATTGTAATGTAATACATTGAAAAAAATACAAATAGGAAGTATATAAGTATGTAAAAATCTCCTGAATAAAAACCCATTGCATGTATGTTTAAATATAAAGGTATTGCATATATATTGGTGCAAAACATGTCATTATTAAAACACTACAGTGTGTCTAATTATTTTATCTAATTATTATTATATGCTAATAAGATACCTGATATAATAAATATTCTATCGCCTAATTTATCCAATCGTAGGATTCATATTATATATCGTCTTATTCTACCAAAGGATACACGAACGCGCAAACAAGTGCAAACCGGTTTCAGTCACGTAAAAACAATATAGCTGTATAGTATCACCTGATAATTAGGATTTTACATAGAATCTTATAGTGCGTCCAATAATTTGGCAAGGAACTGTTTTTATATGTATGTGTTTGGCATATTTGGTATTTGATATATATTTAACATTGTGCAGAATTTCGTTGTGTAGATTAATATTGATTTGTGAGTTATGTCATTTTATTCTCTTCATAAAGAACTGATTTTCAGTTGTATTTCAAGATTCTGTATGAAAAAAAATAATTTAAATTTATATTTATTTTTAACTTACTGATATTTAGAAATGTAGTAAAATGACAGTGAAAAAGAGTTATATCCATCTTTATCTCTTTAAAGGTTTTTTTTTTAATCTATTCATGCTTTGGATATTCGTTCCTGAACCGAGACATCATCAATAAAAGTTTCGATTATGGTTTCTCTAACGCTTATCTCCACCAAACACTCTAAATTGAAACCTTGTTATAAATTAGATTACGGAAGTGACGTTGCGTGACTGATGATAAGGTGAAGGGGGAACGAAGGGAAGCTGAGTTGTTTAAGAAAATAAATTGCAATCTCTTGGAAAAGAGTTTTCCTTCCTCAATCTCCAAATCAATTTTTCAGAAGGAAAGAAAAAATTCTTGAGAGAATTTAATTCATTGTGAAAATGAAAGCTTTCTAATTAAACGTGATGTATTTTGTCATAACCTGCTGTTCGGCCCTACTAGATGTTTTGCCTATTGCAAAAAGAAAAAAGAAATACTCGGAATACACTGTATAAACTTTGGTCTAAAGATCTGATTTTTACGTACTAGGACTCACGTACTAGGAATGATTTTAAATATGGCAACTAATTAGGAAAGAAGCTTTTTTAAGTTATGAAATTGGTCACAAAAACGTACTTTTTATGACTAAGCGTATCTTCTTTTCCTGATCCTGATTCTCGAAGTACCGGAAACAGTCGGAATCTGGAAAATAGGGTCCCAATTTCTTAGGTACCTTTGGTTCAAAGTAGGTGAACCATTTTTTGCGTACAGTAAGAAATTGAAATTTTTTGCAGTGTATGCGTGAATTCTTGATCACACGGCATAGGGCAATGCGATAGTCTAGTTCCTGTCAGTCTCTAGTCAATATTATACCACTTTATAAGCCTATTTATTTAGATTTTTTTTTCTTTTCATCACAGTAGCTGAACCCAATTTTGAGTTACCAATATTCAACTCTGTAACTTTGAGCCCTATACAGAAAGCAAGGAAACTAATGGATCAAGTATTGGGTGAAATTTGCCTACGTTGAGGTCTTTTAGATGGAACTAACCGCATTTGCATTACAGGAAGAGAAAACCCTTCCCCCACGGTTTGCCTATCGGCAAGGTGACTTTAACCCATGATCCGTCAACCACTGAGGATATTTTAAGTCAACACTTACTAACACAATTGACAAAATGTGCTATAGTATTTTTTTTTCTCGTAAAGCTATGTTAAAGACTATGTTTATTTAAGTGTTATATAAGCATATATAGGGAGACTTTGCAACATTATAATTAAAAATACTATCGACCTACAAAACACAGTGAGCGCATTCAAAATGTGCTTTTAGTGGTATCCGTGGTAACACTGACGCCGGCTAAATACGAAGCTTGTACACACAAGCTGTCACGGGGATTCCGTCTTAATACGTCACTCGTGACAAAAGGGTTTACCCTTTTCCCACGTGATTTAACAGCACATACTGTCAATACTCATTAGAACTATGCTCTATGTTGAATAGAGTCTAGCAAGAGCTGTAAAAGAACGACGTCTATAATGCATATTAACTTTTCCACTTTTCCACTATGTAAACTGTAAAATTTTTCCTGAAGGAATGTCTCGAATTTATAACAGAACATTATGGATATTTCCGGACATTATAGATGTTTTGGGACATTATAGATCCAGGTGCAGATTCATTCGCAACTTGCCCAAAAAATATAGAAACTATCAAATATCTCGAGACACCCTTTAGAGTATGCAGGGGGACATGAAAACTTAAACAATCTGTAATTTTTTTAACAGATTTATATTCGCCAGAAAAATACTCCGATTTAACCTACAAGTGTTAATTTTTTGCCTAGAAGATGGCGTTGCAATCGCAAAATGAAAATAGGGGACAAATCATTTAAAGTTGAAATAACTTAAAAAATTTGTGTGAGAGATGGGAAAAAATTGTGCTTGATATTTTGAATATATGTATCTTTATGCATTAAGCACGACTTGCACACTGGGTTCATCCCCCCGATCGTCACCCTAGCTTTTCAGGGTGCGATGGGAATTGAGTGTCAGTGTCATTAGGTACTTTTGAAATATCTAAAAAAAGTATTTTCATTTCTTTGATCTCACATGCTTTTCTCCAGGTATTAGCAATTCAAACAATCTGTTCCGCATTTTTATTTTGCATCAAAATGTTTTTTTTTCTTCCTAATTGCAGGTACTGAACATTCGTTGTTCACCTGGGAAGATGGCGGAAGTGTTGCTCATTTAACGTGGGCATCTGTGAACCTAAGTGACGGAGGCGAGCAACATTACCCACACTGCCACAGATACCCGTTTATAGGGTGGGCCACATTCACACAACAGAATACAAGAGAGAGAGAAACATCCATGCAAAGAGGGGGATTCGAATCCGCAACCATTAGCTTCGTTGTCAGGCACGCTAGCCGCTCGGCCACCTGGCCGGTTTGGATCAAAATGTTAAAATTGTTGGTGAGATAATGTGTCGTAACCATTGAATTCATCTCTTAAAAATAATTTACACTCGTGATTTTATTTAACTTTTATCCACTGCGGGGTTCATAGTTGTCATGATTTTCCTTACAAAAATAGTTTTTCACATTTGTTCTGATCTTTATCCTAATATTATTGACTTCTGGGTGTGTTCAGAACATCCGATTTTCTATGAATACAAATGTATATTTCAAAATAATCTATTTCAAAAATCTGAAGATTTTGATCGAACATAACTTTTGATTAATAATGAACATATTTTTGTATTAATAATAATAATAAGAGTTACAAAATTCAATAGCTCAAAGTTAAGGCAAACAGATTATTCAGATTCAAGGCAAACAGATTCAATTAAAACAGACATGCAGCCTCATTAAAGGGATTTATTGTATCAAACTCTTGGGGCATTCAGTCATTGGGGAATTTTATTAGTGGGGCATTTTGCGGAAAAGAAAATTATTATTGTCAGATATTTTTGGTAATAAATTGAGAGGTAAATTGAAGAGGCTTTGGTGATAAATATTTATGGTTATGTTGGTGATAAATTTACTTATTTATATTATCATTTACGGCCAACGGTATCTCACCCATTGTGGTTGTCCTGAAAGAGTGGATACCACTTCTGGAGAACGCACTAGGTCTGATCATCGGGAAGACTGATTGTGCAGCTCATAGGAAATTAAAAAAAAATATTATCATTTACTTATTTATATAATCATTTACTTATTTATGTTATCATTTACTTATTGATCAGTTACTGCATTTTCATAAAATGCAGTAACAAGTATTTAAGGGTGTAGCTTTATTGTTTCATAACTATTGATTAGTCCCTTTCGTCTGATTTTAAAACTGACAGATTTCAATCAACAATTCAGTAATTATATCATAGAATTTTTAAACTTAATTATAGAATTATTTGAATACCAACTTAAATCAAGTTTATGCTTTTACATTATACAGTCCCTGGCCAAACTATTAGACGCACTATGTGATTCTATGTAAAATCTCAACTATCATGTGATACTGTACAGCTTTATTGTTTTTACGAGACTGAAACCGGTTTACACTTGTTTACGTTCTTGTATCAATTGATTAACATACTAGTGCAATACGTTAAAAATAACTACAAGTGAGAAGTATATAAAAAATCTCCTGTATAAAAAGATCCATTACATTTATGCTTAAATATAAGAATATTGCATATAAACTCGTGCAAAACATGCAATTATTAAAACACTACAGTGCATCTAATAATTTGGTCTAATTATTAAAATATATCAATATAATACCAGATTTCTATATTTATACAATATATCGTCTAATTTATCCAATCGTCGAATTTATACTATCTATCGTCTAATTTAACTAATTGATACACGAACGCAAAGAAGTGCAGACTGGTTTCAGTCGCGTAAAAACAATAAAGCTGTATAGTGTCACCTGATAATTAAGATTTTACATAGAATCATATAGTGAGTCTAATAATTTGACATGGGACTGTAGTCTAATGACCATACTGCTTATAACTATACAGACAGAACCTCAATGATCCACATGAATAATCCTTTACTTCCTTTGCATTCCACAACCTCATCGAAACACCACAAAGTTCAAGCTAAAGATGAATGGGAAAAGGGCAAGCTGCCTTAGGTGCCCATATGTTTTATACAGCTCAGTTCAGCTCAGAATTATTCGAGGGATCATCTACCAAACTAAAATTGCATGAAAATTGTTGAACAGCATATTCACAGTGATTATTCAAGTTTTGAATTTATTGAAACCCTTCTTTAAAGTCTTTTGATGAAGAAATTTTCGTACTCGATTAAAAACTTTAATTAGATTTTAGTATCAGGAAATATTAACGACAATTGATAATGGTAACTTTTTTTAAATACTGTTAAACTTTTGAAAATTTTTGTTCTAAACGAATCTAAAAGTTAAAAAAAAAAAAAATAAATAAAAAATAAAAAATAAAAAAAAAAAAATTTAAATTTCTTTTTAACAAAATTTTCTTTTCATACTTCAGTAAAGCGAATTGAACTTTTTTTTAATTTTTTTTTTTTTTGCTCTTTTAAAAAGTAGTCTGATAAATTATTATATTTATAACTGTCATTGAACAGCCGACCCACTTTTGGGCTTACGACTACTAATGTTCAATTACGTAGCCTTGAAATTTTTAACCCCATTCAGAAGATAAGGGACCTCCTGGATCACCCATTGAGAGAAATTGAATTTCGCGGAGGATTTTTGTTTGATGAAACTAACCCGCATTTGCGTTACATGGAAAGGAAAATCACGAAAAATTCCAATGGTTAGCTTGATGGTAAGGCGAATCTAACCCATTATCCGTCTACCACTGAGGATATTTTAAGCCAGAACTGTGGTCGGTGCAGGCCGGATGTGGAATTCGTATCCATCAGTCATATCTGGGATTCGAACTCCGTTCTCTTCATTGGAATGCGAAAGCTCTATCATCTGAGCCATCACGACTCCGTCTGATAAATAAAAAAATTTCTAGCAAACAATTTGATTACGTTCTTATTTCTTTAAAAAAAAAATTTTTGAATTTATCCTTGGTCCTTTACAAGACCATCCAGTCTCTATTTTTTCAAATATTTAATCATATTGATGCTGGTTGGATAGCCATTATACAGTCTCTGGCCAAATTATTAGACGCACTATAAGATTCTATGTCAAATTATAATTATCAGGTAATCTATGCATCTTTATTGTTTTTACGTGACTGAAACCGGTTTGCGCTTGTTTACGCTCATGTATCAATTGGTTATAATTGTAAACCAATAAGTAAACATAAATACAAATGGGAAGTAAAGTAAAACAATCTCCTCAATAAAAAACCATTACATCCATGTTTAAAATAAAAGTATGGCATATAAACTCGTGCAAGACATGTAAGTATTAAATCACTAAAGTGATTCGAATATTTTGGTATATTTATTATAATATAATAATATAATACCTGATTTAATAAATGTTCTATATTTATATATTATAATATATCTTCTAATTTATCCTATTGTTGTATGTCGTCTAATTTAAACAAATGGTAAACGATCGTAAACAAGTGCAAACCGCCTACAGTTGCATAAAAACAATAAAGCTGTATTTAACTGATATATTTCACCATGATATTTCATGACATTTCACCTGATAACTAAGACTTTACATAGAATTTTATAGTGCGTCTAATTATTTGGCCAGGGACTATAGTGCCATTGGGACGTTTTTTACTCCATGAATTTGTTCAAAGTTTTAACTACAACATATAACGGTTATCGAATACATATTTTTCAACTAAAGAAAGTACAATACACCACTGAAATATTCACTCACACATTTTTGAAACTTTCACTTTATCACTCGATATTATTCTTATATATATATTTAGAATATATTCCCTTCATTCTTGTTTGTGGAAACATGAAATAAATTTTCTAGATTCATATTTATTTTGCCACTGAATTCGAAAAAAAAAAACTACCTATATTGAAATTCCATACTATTTTTTATTCGACATGTTTACGCAGAAAAACGTTGCTTTAGTTGCAGAATCTCGCAATATATCTGCTAGCTCCATCAACTTTAGGTAAATACCGAAAATACTTGGTGAATTCAAAAAGTTTCATCTTCATATATATATATATATATATATATATATATATATATATATATATATATATATATATATATATATATATATATATATATATATATATATACTCGATTTGATTTGATATTTATTAATTTATTAGTTTATATTTTTATATTTATTCGATATTTTAATATCTGCTGAGGATAGATTAGGATAATCATCAGTGTTCGGAGTATCGGTTAAATGCATACTGGGCAATGGAAATTGAACTTAAAAAACATCAATGTAAGGCATACTGGGCAAATGTATACCGGGCAGTAGCACTTAACTGAACTTAATTATTTTTGTTCAAAAAAAGATAAACTTTCTCTTTTGCAGAATATTTTATAATTTACACTTCTGTTAGTCAATATTGTTTGGCACAAAATATTATAATGTACCTCTCAATTACTCGTTGAAATACGAAAAACGTTTTAAATTTGTTACTTACGTGAAATTTTAATCTTGATTTTATTGGAATAATTTAGAATGTAATAGAGAAAAATAAAATCTTATAGATATGATAGACATAACTATATAGATATAATTAACAACGGTAAACGTGATACACATAACTACTTTATAAAAAATATGATTTTTTTTTTAAAAAATTCCATTTTTTCTTACTTGCCGACGATTTTCCCAGGAAACCCTAATAACTGGAATGTTACCCTTAATAAATATAAAGATTAAGCACACACAGGGAAAGTAATTAGTGTATAGGGATAATGACATTTTTTGAAACAACATGAGTCCCGTATTTGCACAAATGCAATTTAGAATTAGATATGCTGCAGCATGTGTAGCAGTAACCTGGGCAGTAGCACTGTTTTCAGATGTATAAAAAACAGTGGAATTCTTTGATCACAGAAATTCAAAAGAAAAATTCCTTTAATAAAGCTCTAAATTTTAAAAAAAATTATTCAAAAAATTTCCTTTATAAAGGCACCTTTATTACGCTCTGAACAATTGTTATTTTGTTCAAGGTCAGATTTTAAGAATACGAATATTTCTTATTTTTATTAGAAAACCACATTATTTAAAACTGTAAATCCATATTTGCAAAAGAAGCAGCATATTTGTGCAAATAAAATTATCTAAAAGACTAGGACCAGAAAACAACAGCGTTGTGGTACTAGTCTATTAGATTTACTAAAATTTGGATCCATTTTTATTTAGAATTCGCCGTTTAATTTTTATTAAGTCTTGTCATACTTTTCTCCAAACAATCCACCAAAATGACTCATACACTTTCCATTACGTGCGAATTCATTTATATGTACTTTCACTCTCAACTTTTTTTATCCACTGTTTGTTATATTACGATGCTTTAGATACTGTAAATATGGTTGGAAAGGCAAACAAACTAGCATTTAAAAGCTAATTAAACGTGTTTTGACTTAAAATAGATAATCCTACAAACGTAGCGTAAATAAAAAGAGAATGCGAGTGTGTATACAATCTAGGTACACCATAAAAGATTTCAAATTTAAAAAGAAAAGCTCGTAAAAAACTTATGTTCTGTCTTTGAAGATTTTATTGCTCGAAATTTAAATTAATTACTAAGAATCGTTCAGAAGAAAAAATTTTCCTGATATTTTCAAAAGTTGTTTATTTTTTTTAATTTAATTTTTAATCTCTGTTGCAAGCAAAATCATAGAAAAGAATGCTGTTATTTACTCTAAAATTAGAGTTAGTTCCTTTTTCGATAATGAATTCATTAATTTTTTTAAAAAATATGTATGAAAAGATTTACTCTCGATTCAGCTGAAATCTTAGTTTGACAAAAAAAAATCATTCTTTAAAGTACCAGAGGATTATTTAAAACATTTCACTTCAATTAATGTCTTCAAAAATATAAAAATATGAGTTCTAAATAGAAAATAAATGAATGTGAAAAATGAAAGATTGAGAAATGTTCCGCTTTTATTTCTTAAGTAAATAGTATTTATTCAAGAACTCATACTTTCAAAAATAGTTTTGTTTAATCTGTAATCTAAAAAAAAAATTACGCTATTTTCAATTTCCTTATGAATTATTTTTTGTATGAATCTATAATTAATTAGAAGGTAGATGCTGATAACAATTTTTAACTCGCATGTATTTTTTATGCTTTTTACAATTAATAAATGTTGAAAATATTATGATTTAATAAAAAAAATATTTACAGAGACACATTATATCATTTTTAAAACTTTTAGATGCATTTTCAGTGATTAATTATTAAGAAATACCCCATTCGTGCTTATTATTTAAATTTTTAAAAATGCATCCTGTCATTAAAACAATAATTTTTATTTTATCCGATCAGAAACATAATTTAAATTATGCAAGTAAAATAATAGATTTAATTGAAACTATACATTGTTCAAAGTAAAATATAAATTATGAAACATGCAATATTAAATCATTTTTTGCTAAATTGAAATTTGTCTAATGCATTAAAGGATATCAAATTTTTAAAAATTAATGAAAAACCAAGAAAAACTTGAAAAACACTTAAACTTGCATATTTTGTAAGTTATTTTTAATTGAATAAATGAATTGTGTACATAAGTTTAAATGAGTTACATTAAAATATTAAATCGTTGATTTAATGGAAAACACATTTAAATATTACTGTGGAGGAGAGAAATTATTTAAAAAGATATTTCTCTATAAAGGCTTCATTTATGAAAAATATTTATTTAATTATGTAGTAATAATTTAAAGCAACTTTGAAATTTATTTTTCTGCTTTTTGACTCATAAAGTTTTTGATAGTTTAATATAAGAACAATCATTAAGTTTAAGTACAATAAACAGTATAATAATAAGTTAATATAAGTATAACAATATAATCGTGACGTCGATGAGGCAGAAAACATTTTGACTTACATTGTTTTATTTTTACAAATAATAAATATATGAATCCTATGAAAAGATAATTTGAAATACATAGTTCACGAAAAGAATATAAATCGAATGCTGAATGTAAGCTCAGTGACGTTTACTGGCAAATTTGAAATAAAATTCATTTTTTATTTTTTGAAAAAATACTCTTGCCTGCACTGGAAATTTAAATTATAGATTGCAACAAATATGTCAATTAACCCCCCCCCCCCAAAAAAAAATAATAATAAATAAATAAATAAATAAATAAAACGTTTTTTCCGCACGGTAATTTATTATTTTATTTGATTTGACATATATATATTTGACATATATTTGATATTGATTACGTCGACATGCATCTTCTCTTCCACGGCTTTTAAGGCATCAAAGAGACTACCGACTACCATGAACTTCGTGCAATGAAAATTGACTTTCCTTAAAGGAACGTAACACTGGGATCTGACTGGAATCTACTGTCACTCGTTGCTTCCCTTAAACAAGACCACAAAAATCAAGGAATCGATCCCAATGAATCCTGTTTCGAAAGGTATTCGAGGTATTCGTAAAATATGATGTCAGACAGCGTTTGTCAGATTTGACCCATCATCAACGGGTTCTATTTATTTGATAACATTTACTTATGTCAAGTTAACTTATAAAATGAAAATATCGAGAGAGATAAATAGATTTTTCTACAGTAATAGATAAATAATCATTAATTGCAGAAAAAAATTGAACGAAATTGGGGGGGGGGGAATGTAAAATATATTTTTAAAATTTTTTAACTTGATTTAAATGCAAATATAATGTTACTTTTTTCATAAACACACTTTTCAATGCACTTTATTAAAATTCGTGATGGAAAATGCTAATTTATGTTTGATTCAATAAGACTTATTCAAAAATTAATGAAACGTATTATTTAATTTCCTTTAAACTACATTAAACTTATATATCTCTTTTCATATCTGCAGATCAAATTTAATGTTCAATAATATGTGGAATGAAATTTTTGCTTTATGTTTAATTTATTTCTAAATTTTACTTGATAATAATAATTTTGGTGTAAATTCGTAAATTGCTTTAAAATAATTTATGATTATTGTTTTGTCTTCTTATTTAGATTATTAATTTCTGTGATACTTATCATGTATGTTCTCTTTGAATATTACCTGAATTTCATTCTTTTTCCTCGATTTAGATTGAATATTCTCTTGAAAAAAATTGTGTTAGAAACAAACTGATACTCTACCCCTTAAACATTAAGATTAATTGGTTGTGTGGTCAAAAACACCTTTGTGAGAATACCGTTAATTATGAAAAAAACACAATCTAAAACGATTTATCATCGTCATTCTAAAGATCTCTTAAGATCCCCCTTAGTAAGGGAATCATGTTTTTATCTAGCCCTTATCTATTAGGAAAAATATTCCTAGCGTAATTGAGTTCGCAGATGAAAATCGGAATTCATGATACCAAAAAACGATTCCTCGATTAATGCTTAACTTCTTCCTTGAATCCAATGCTTATTTCTTGTAGTTTATGGTAGGCATCAAGGCTGGCTACGGATGCAATGCAAGGGTTCTGGGTTCAAACCCAGGTGGCGCAAAAGAACATTTTTCCTTTTGATTAATCGCCATGGCCAACGAATACACAGCTCTCTTACATCTCGACAGATGGCAGCACTACTTTATTTCTCCTAGATTTTGCAAACACTTTTTAAACAACATCAAAACTTGAACTGAGGATTAGTTTTACGAGGTCATTAAATCATGGTCAGTGGCCATAAATTTTGGGAAAAGGAAATTATGATCGGCATGTTACTGTATGATCTTGATACTTTTACGAAGATAGATTTATTTTTATAGTGAGTGACTGTAATACTATTTTGCCGGTCATTGATTGTAATTTAGCTGGAAAATTAGAGAGTATTATTTGTATTCTCTTTTTTGCGCACAAAGCATGCCGATAAAATATTTATGATAATTTAAAAAAAAAAAAAAAGATTACTTATAAATTATATATATTATGAATGGATATAATATGAATAACTACATAAATACCGTTACAAAGCCATTTAGCGCCGCCTATCCGTCGCAAAATCAATATCAATTTATCTCAATAGTGAGACGCAACTGTCAATTTCAGTGTTGCCATCTTTGCTACTGATGAAAGTTTAACGAGGTGACACTCTCAAAACATGATGATCAATGCGCACTGATAAAGTATGCATAGGTCCTACTGATGAAGATTTACCAATGTGACGCCAAAACGCAGTTTAAATGTTACTGTTAAACTAACAATGTTATTTAAGTTAACACTATTTGGCAATTTCAATTTTATCGTAAAAATTATTTTTATAAAATTATCGTCTTCACTAACAAGGGAAGTACATTTAGAGTCAATTGCAAATCTAGCTGATATTTTTCTACAGTTTTTTTTTTTTTTTTTTTTTTTTTTTTTGTTATAGAATAATAAGCTTTAAAAATTGTCTACATCGCTTTGGTTACGGAGATGCTTATTATTAAAAATTTAAGTTTTTCCTAAGAACAAAAATCGCAAAAATGAGCAAAATTTTCACCAAATGAGTGAAATGTAGTTGGAAGATTTAAATTAAATGATAAGTTATTAAAGATAAGTTATTAGATGATAAGTTATTAAAAGATAAATTATTAAATGATAGGTTATTAAAAGATACGTTATTAAATGATAAAGTATTAAATGATAATTTATTGAAAGATAAGTTATTGAATGATAAGTTATTCAAAGATAAGTTATTGAAAGATAAGTTATTAAATGATAAGTTATTGAAAGATAAGTTATTAAATGATAAGTTATTAAAGGATAAGTTGTTAAATGATAAGTTATTAAAAGATGAGTTATTAAATGATAAGTTATTAAATAATAAATTCCTTTCTGATTCCTTTTTCAGCTTTGAAAATTATACTTATAATAATAGAATATTTATATGAAATTTTTAATTTTAATCTTTTATCGGCATTATTTTTTGACTGTCGGAAGAAGAAAAATTCGAGTGTTTTGAAGAAGAAAATTTTAATTTTTTCTAATTTATAACATAATTAACTCAAAATAGACAAAATAAGTTTCATCCATTCTTTTCTATTCTGAAAATGTGTTTGTAAGCCGCTTTTCATGTGACACTTAGATTACCTTCAAGGAAAGTTAAACTCTTTGTACGTGAAAATCTGATTTGTACGTCAAATATTATTTTTAATGAATTTCATTTATTTATTTTGCTAGTTGTACATTAAGTATGCCATAAAATTTCTTAAATTTTTTAAATTTATATTCATTAAAGTTTGGATTTCGATGACGATTGAATTTTTAATTGAGGAATTATTATTTTTATATTGGTCATTTTTTTTAAAAATTCAGAGCATTCTTTGCATTGGAGAAATATTATGGGGAATTCCTTTTCTCTTATGTTTTTTAGTCAAGATATTTTCAGTCAAAATTTTTTGATATTTTAACACATAGCATTCATTTCACACTTGAATAAATGTAGAACATGTATTTAATTACTTGATATATTTTGACTTGAATGAAAAGAATTTTGAAAAATGAAATATAAATAGTTTTTTTTTTAAATACAGTAAATTTTTTTTAGCAAGATTGATTCATATTTATATTTATTTAAACAAAGCGTATGCAACCAACTATAAAGTTCTATTTGATTCTTAAAACCTTAACTATACATTTCAGTCATTAAAATAAGACATTCGTTGTTTATTCAGCATGAAAAGAGTACCATCTGGGAATCCAATTTAACAAAATAATATACTTTGGTTCGCCATGTTTATTTTTTAGCCTTTTTGTTGATAACACCATTTCTATACTCATTGCAACAAAAGACTAGAAGCCTCAGAGGAAGACACCTTCAAAAGCTGAAGCCTTTGAAACTGTTACTGAAGCTTTGTTGTTAAACGAACGTTGTTTAAATGTTATTCATACTGAAAATTTTTAAACATCACTTTCACTATTCTTATAATAAGTTAGATTATTATTAAATTCTATAAGAATATCTGCTAATGAGTTATAGCATTTTTCCAAATAAAAAATATTTAGGGGAGATTCGGGTAGCCCCGCCCACTTAAGGAGTATTGCTTATATTTCTGAATAATATTGAGTAATAATCAATATTTTTGTATGTTTCTATTGTTTTATCATCTAATTAAATAATGCAAAAGGAATAAACCAAAAAACGAATAGTTTAACTTAAAAAAATAGAAATTTAAAAAATTTGACTACTGTATTCAACATATTTTCAAAACTATTGTTTACCATGTTACCAGCTGCATAAATACTTGAAACTTTGAAAATAATCTTTTTTTAATATACTAATTAATGCACGATGGCCTATTGATTTGAAAAAATATTCTATACATATGAAATTGACAGTGGGAGGGGGTACCCGATACTCCCCTACTCTACAAAAATTTTATTCAATTTCAATTTTTCTTATATATATATATATATATATATATATATATATATATATATATATATATATATATATATATATATATATATATATATATATATATATATAATATATATATATATATATAATATATATATATATAATATATATATATATATATAATATATATATATATATATATATATATATAATATATATATATATATATATATATATATATATATATATATATATATATATATATATATATATATATATATATATCAGTTATAAGACAGACAGGTTTTTTGAAACATTAAAAAAAAGAACATAAATAAACACTTTTCTTTTACACACAGCTGTGACTTTTCCTGATATTGACATTTCGCACTAATTTCATAATAAGTATAGAGGGGGCTGACTACAGAATTGCTAAACTTGGATCTAAACGTACTGAATAGTTGTTACAGGTTCATAACAGGCATGAGAAAAGCTGTTTATTCGCAAAGAATCGCTTAAAACTTATAGAAATTAGGAGTTTGGAATTAGAGTATATATTCTGGGAGTTAGCAATTTAAAGTAGAATCTCACACCTTAAAAAAAAAAAACATTAAAGTAAGTATCAAATCTCTTTTATTTTCTGCAGACAATAACTAAGATTATTGAGACTGAAGATTTTATGAAGTTCTTTTAATGCTTCATATTTTAAATAATTAATTTAAGTAACATTATAAAAAGCTGTCTCGTTTAAAAACTGATCAAATGAATTTTATTTGTTACAAAATAGCAATTTAAATTTATTTCCTATTCATTATGTGCTTTAAATGCTGCAAATTTCAGATCTCTATTTTAAACTCGTTCTATTTAAATACAGATGAATTTCATTTGGTATAAAATTAGTATTTTAACTTTTATATTTCTGACGGTATTTACATTTTAATACATTCTTTCCTTATTTACAACGTGCAAGTGTAATATTGCATGGATTTTATTCATTTTAAAACTAAAATGCTTCTTGGCATTCGACAACGACTGACAGGCAATTTCAAATCGTCATTTTGTTCGAAAAGCAATTTAAATTGTTCTGAATTCATTTGAGAATTTTTTTCTTCATGTTTAAAAGCTGTCAAATATTTCGGAACATGTATTTTTAGAGAGAATGAAAAATACACATGCTTGACATACGATTTTCCAAAATTGAATTCAAGACTCTTATTTAATATATATTTTAATTTAAACATACAACTACAGATAAAATACAGCTACAGATGCTATGCAAACTAAATACAGATGTTAATTCGAATGATTGTAATTATGTTTAAAACTATACATAACTTTGCTTTTGCAATTATTTATTCGCACTGCATTTCTTTTATCACATTTATTTTATATTGTGAATTTCATTTTTGTGAATACACTCCATCAGTTTAAATACTTGCGTACAATAATAATAATTTTGAAGGAGAAATTTACAAATGGGTAATGGATGCTATTTTGTATTAACCCCTTAACGATCGGTTAATTTTCAAGAAAACGGTCATAAGAGTGCCGATTTTTTTTTATTCCTGAACGTTCATGCACGTATTTGATTAGTGCTGACATCTAGTTCAAAATAAACTAACTATCTACAATTACCTCAAAAATATCCTGGTACTGCCATCTGGTGTGTAAATTGAAAAATAAAATGTTTTATGAGCAAATGAAATTAATTAGTTTTATTCTTATTGGGGCGTTACTACTGAACACACAAGCCCGGAAATATCACGGGAGCGAGAAATAGAGGGCAAAACCTCACCGCGTCATTTTCACGGGAGTGAGAAGGAAGAGTTAAGAGGGCTATTCAAATCAAAATGCTTAAATAGAGAAACAAAAATACATTGTGTTAAATGACTAGGCATTCTATACAAAATCTCTTAGACTAAAGTATTAAATATAAGAACTGCTATATAATTTGCCTCAACTGAATTAGCCAATTTTGAGATAAAAGCGCAGTACACGTAATTGTAACTGACTTTAGTAGAATACAGTTAACCATTAATTTGTACAGCCAGCTCCTTTTTTTTTGAAGAAAATCAAATGCTCATTGTTGTGATGAACTTTAACAAATTTAGTAGTCTGTTAAATTACACGGTTATTATAAAATGCTTCCTAACTCAATGATTAATGTATACCCACGATGGTTACGGCTTCAATATCAAAGATTATTGTATTACAGATTCAGTATTATAGATAAAAAGTTACAGATGGTTATCGTTTGCATGCATGAACTAAATATAATATGTGAATTTCAATGGCAAGTGCCTACATCTTTTTCTGCCATTTAACACTGAAGACAAATACTCCTTGTGGACTTACAGTCCCTGGCCCAATTATAAGACACACTCTAAGATTCTATGTAAAATCTTAAGCATCAGGGGATACTATGCAGCTTTATTGCTTTTATGTGACTGAAATCGGTTTGCACTTATTTACGTTCGTGTATCACTTGGTTTAAATTAGACGATATATAATATATAAATATAAAATACTTATTATATCAAGCATTATATTAGTATATTATAATAATTAGATTAAATTATTAGACGCACAGTAGTGTTTTAATAATTGCATGTTTTCCACGAGTTTATATTCAATACCTTTATATTTCAACATACGTGTAATAGGTACTTCTTCAGGAGATTTTTTTATACACTTCCAATTTGTATTTAGTTTCAATGTATTGCATGACAGTGTTAACCTATTGATACACGAAAGTAAACAAATGCAAACCGGTTTCTGTCGCGTAAAAACAATAAATCTGTATAGTATCACCTGATAATTAAGATTTTACGTAGAATTTTATAGTACGTCTAATAATTTGGCCAGGGACTGTATGTTTGACAAAGTTAACCGTTTTTGTTTTGAAATATTCATATAAATTTTTAAAATAAATAGATAAATAGATTTCGTTTTAACTTTTTATCTTGTTTTGTAAATAATTTCGAATGTTTACATTTTTATTATTAAATAATTTCGAATGTTTACAAAAAAGAGTTTTAAAAAATCACGCTTTTGTTTTCATCTACCACCAACAAAAAACTATATATGGTATTTAATGTATGATGTTTAATTTTCTTTTCTGTTTTAAACACAAACATTTTAATTATCTTCAAGAATAATAAATTACACTAAAGCTCCATCAATTTTTTTAAAAAAAATCTGTTTTTTAAATCCAGTTAAAATTGTGATAACACGGATGCATATGAATGTTCTAAGGAAGAACTAATTATGTATGGTCCGCTGACACTTATTGATTATGAGCGGAAAAAAAATCTGATTAAAAAGATCTAATTCCTCGTAAGCCATCTTAGAAAAAAGAAAAATTTCCTTACTTAAAAAGACCTGTCGTCTTCCTACTAAATTAGTAGCGTCTCCTAGATAAATGCCTCCTGATATAAAATTCGCCAATATTTTGGCTAATTATCTAAAAAGTTTTTAAATTAAACTTTTCAAAACTTTTGTTTTGGGTCAAAACCTAATCAATTTTCTTTAATTTGCTGTTTTTAAGAAAAGCATTGTTTAAATCTAGAGTATCTATAATTTTAAACTATTAGAAATTTATGCAAATATTTTTTTATACAATTTTGTCATATTAAAAATTTTATTTTTCACAATATTTTACCCATTGGCAAAATAGGTCTTGGTTTGGATTTGATGGTGTCCACACACTTTTCAACTGTGTTCAAGAGTAATCGTAAATAGTGCGCATGCGTCGTCGTTGCATGCGTTGCTATGGCGACAACTGCTGTTTTTCGTTTTATTTTCACTAACAGGCATTTTTAATGCATTTACATAATAATAATTTCAAGTATTTTTAGATTATTTTTATTATTAACGTACAATGACTGTCTTGACGGTACTTTTCTTTTTATTTCCACTGGCAGGCTTTTTAATGTATTTACAAAATAATAATTTGAAATATTTTTAGATTCTTTTTGTTATTAACGTATAACGACTAGCTTGATCGTATTGATAAATATCTGTGTTAAAAAAAATTGGAAAATTAGAAAGTGAAAAAACTTAAGAAAAAGCAATTTCATATTTTTAAAAAGAGAAGCAAAATTCATACTAATGTTAAATGCATTAAATATTTTTTTCGAATATTTTCTAAAACACATATTTAACAATACTTATAAAAGTTGTTTTGGAAAAAGTGTTTGGGTGTTTGCAATACTTATAAAAATAAGAAAATTCTTATTTTTTTATAATATGAATATTAGTTTTAAAAAATTTATATCTTAAGAGTTTAAAGAGTATCTGATGACTTTTACTTTTTTATTTACGTAATTTACTTTTTTTTTTCTTTTTATTTTAATAATGGCTTTGATGAGGACTTTTAAACTTAACTTACTTTATAGTTTAAACAAAAGTTAAATAACGTAACAGCCTAATATACATAATAAAAATGTTAAATTAAGAAATATTACAAATAATTTTTTAGTATAATTTTTATTAATTATAATTTTTTAATAAAATATTTTAAAATAGTTTTTTAAAATTTTTTTAGATAATTTCTTAAACAATAATTTTATAAAATAATAGTACATAGCTTACTTCTTTTAATTCAATTGGCACCTATTACCAAAATTAATTGTGCATCATTGGTCCCAATAAATCTATGGCAATTATTTAAAGCTTCTCTAAATGAAGTGCCTTTTTTCATAATTGCGTTTCTTAGAACATTTCTTGATTTTTAATTTCATATAAAACCTAGTCAAGGCCGGGATAGCCCAGTTGGTAGGGCACTGGGCTCATGCCCAATAGTTCGGGGTTTTGATCCCCGCCGCCCGAAGATTCTCCGTGACGTAAATGGTGACTAATGCACGTTAAATCAGTCGAGTCACGTAGTCCTCCGTGTTCCCATAACAAATCATACCTCTGGGGGTACTGATCAAGGAGTTTCCTGGTCTTCTGGATTGGGTTCAAAATTACAAGGCTACAGAGTTGAAGATTAGTAGTCGTAAACCCAAAATTGAGTCGGCTGTTCTACGACGGATATAAAATAAAAAAATTTCGAACTCAATGAATACACCAACAAAATAAAATGTAAGCAAAGTGTTAAAATATAAACTTGAAAGATATCATTATAATTTTGTTAACCATTAACAAAATTGTCAATAATACAATTGAATCACTCTCTATTGACACTCAACTAAACTCGAATCTAGTGACTTCCAAGGCCGAGGGTCTACTTTGGTTTCATTAAATGCATCTTTTGAAAACATCTCCATGTTCTCATAACAAATCCATACCTCTAGGGGTACTGATCTAGAAGTTTCCTTGTCTTGGGTATATAAATATATATATATATAAATATAAATATATTATATATATAATATATATATATATATATATATATATATATATATATATATATATATATATATATATATATATATATATATATATATATATAATAAATAAATAAAACTAGTCAAAAAGATTAATTCTTTAGGTTTCTTTTAAACGAATTACTACTATGTACTACTTTGTACTATGTACTATGAATTACTTTGCTTAAGTACATAACTTATTTTCAACTTCAATTAGTAGCTATTACCAAAATGAATTAAGCATCATCGGAATCAATTAGTACATAAATTTTTCACAACTCCCTTAAAAGATTAAAAATTCTTTTTTTTCATTAATTTTGCTTTGGACTACTTACACAGCTTATTTTTTAATTGCAATTAGTACTAAAATTAAGCATCATTGACGTCTAACATAGTACGGGGATTCATTACGGTTCCCTTAAAAGAATAAGTGCATTTTTTCCATTGCTTTTCAGTAGATAACTTTTTTTTATCTCAATTACCGTTGGTTTTGGATTATTTAGTTTTATATAAACACGTTTTAATATCACAATCTTAAACAAAATAGACTCTTTGATTCAGATAATATTAGAAATTGTAATTTGCTGACGTAGTCCGTCTGTACTATTATGTTTGCATTGATCAATGCATTTATCTGCCATAACTCAAAACATAATTAAATAAGTTTCAAAGGCTAAAAAAATTAAATAAAAAATTTGAAATATTTTTTTTCTTCAAATGGTTCATATTAATAAATTTATGTCTGCAGTAGTGAATAGCAAATAATTGTTCAAGGTTTGGATTTAAATTTTTAAATTTAAATATCAAAATAATAAGAAATGTCTTATCTCACCCCCCCCCCCTCTCATTATGGTACTGGGGAAGAAAGTCGACAGCCTCTAATAAAATCTACCCTTTTGTACCAAAATTTCAACAACACCAGACTTCTGCAGAACACAATTTTTGTTCTCCTCTGGGAGAAAATTTAATTTATCAGCGGATTTAAAATCTTATCTAAATAATCAGACCAGATTGGAGAATAGAGACACTAAAACAATAATAAATTCAAATACGATTCACTAGAAAATGAAGAAAATTGTGATCGCCGCAAGGCTATCACCTTTAACGAAATGGTTGTTATAATTTTTTTTTTTTTTTTTTTCTGAAAAGCAGCTTTATTATGTTTTTATCTTGGACATCTCTAACTGTCAATCCTGAACTGTTCAGTACACAATTTCGCAGACATATTTAAATGCAGATCAGACACAATTCTTTAGATGACTGAAAAGACAAAGAACAGCTAATCGAGATCAATATTAGCATTTTCGGATGGGTACAATGGTGATTAAAGGAGATTGTAAGCTGCATCATACACCCGTTTCGAATTAACAAGTTCGTACATGAAATATGATTTGAAAGCTAGGCTTTTTTTTTCAATTTTACATGAATAGTGAATGAATCATTTATATTGCGTGGCAGACAGTCTACGGTCTTGAGCAAGTTATTGGGTACGTTGACACTTTTATCCCTAACTGGTGATCAACACCCAGTTTTTGTATTTGCATGAAAGGGGTTCGGAGAGTCAGCATTTACTTTTCGGTAGGGTTAAATTCTCTCAACCACTTTGGTACTTTTGTGAGGAACGGACTTCATGCTTGTGTTTGCGAACTTTGGAATTCTTTGGTTTTTCCGTTTGTGTGTAACGCTTAAGGTATTCCCGTCTACGTTCTTTGACTTTGGCCTTTTCAGCCTTGGTAAGCTTAGGCCTTGGCGTCGTTTTTTTCTTGTTTCAACTCTAACTTTTGGGACCGTGTCAATCAGTTTGGACCCTCTTTATGTGTGATATTCACCTGAATTATTATTTAAAACGATCCAGTTTGAACTGTAGGTTAGAATTCCTGATTCTTAATTAAAACAATAAAAACAAAAATATCGTTCAAATGATTAAACTACCTTTTATTCAAGTGTTTCTGGGATCTCACTGGTTCCATATCTCAAAAATAAACTCACCAACTTAATGCATAACAAAATTAAAAGTGAAAAGAAAAAAGAATTCTAAAAAAAAATTATCAAACAGCAGTGGTCTCCATAGCAACGCATGCACACTATTTACTATTACTCTTGATTATTGTAGTTGAAAAGTGAGGACGCCATGAAATCAAAAACAAGACCCACGAGATTTGCACGAGTTTATATGCAGTACTTTTATATGTAAACATAAATGCAAATGGATTTTTTTTAGAATATTTCGTATATACTTATATACTTCCTCTTTGTATTTATTTTTAACGTGTTGCATTACAATATTAACCAATTGATACAGGGTGTAAACAAATGCAAACCGGTTTCATCCGAGTAAAAACAATACAGCTGTATAGTTTCTCTTGATAATTATAATTTTACATAGAATCTTATAGTGCGTCTAATAATAAAGCCAGAGACTGTATACCTCTATTAGTTAAGTAGTCACCAACATAAAAGTTAATTCATTGATTATATTCCTAATTTTTCACGTTATTTTAAAAAATGGGTTAAAAAATAAGCGTAAAATAAAAATTATAATAATAAGCCTAGAAAATGCAACAAAAAAAAAAGAAAATTTAGATAGTAAACCTATTAAGACTTATCACGGTGAAGAATTAATGAAAAGCAGCTTCTTTGTCAAATTGTAAACGCAAATTGTAAACGCGAATTCTTAAAAGTTTAAGTTTTGCGTTTTTTTCAAGTTTTTTTTTAAAAAAAAAAAATCAAGGATAGATTTCCGAGTTACTGGTCATTTCGGAAGTAAAACGTGATACCGTCATGTCTTATAATGTCGTTACACATGTAACAACCGTGTTCCTTCTAAAGTTAGTGTTCTTACACTAACCTCAGTTAATTGAGTTTACTCAGTTGATGTTCGCTGTTCGTGGAGATCCTCATTCCACCGAGTAAACAACTCGAATTAGATTAAAAGCGTCATACGGAAGCCTTATTAAACTAGGAACAGTTTAGGTACCTTTTCTGTTGATTAATAGCTTTTTCGTCATATTCTTATGGTCATTCTTTCTTCTTTTAGTTCATAATTTAATTTTGTACAATACTATTAGAAAAGTGGGCTGCGCTTAAAAGAATATACGGTATATTAAATATATTAAGGTATATTAAATATAAATATACGGTATATTAAGAATATTTTATTATATGATTATATTAAAGTATTATTTTATTTAACTAATTTTTTAACTCAATGCAGGGTAACATTAACAAAACATTACCATAAACTGAATGGCAAAGCAAGGTTGCAAAAAAAAAAGGAAAAAAAAAGAAAAAAAAAAAAAAAGTAGCAACATCTATTGAAAATGGTCTTTGGAGCCGCTAAAGATTGTAAATAGAGGGGGTTACAAATCATGCGTAATTCACATGGCTAATAAATAAAACTTTTTCTAAACTATTTTATTTTTGCTGGATCAGACTGGGACTGGCTGATTTACTTCTGATATGTGAGAGGGTACGAGTATAATGTTACTCACGTCCGAAGCATTAACAACAAGCCGCACTGAACAACCTAGACTCAAAATTAGATATATTGTAATTAATTTAAGGCAAAAAAATTCTGTCATTTTTTTTAAAAGTTGCACACATATGGACTAATTTATATATTAAAGTAAAATGAAAAAACACTTATTTTCGCTATTTAAATAAAAATAAAAAATAATTACAACAATGTTTTAAACAAAATATATCGTTTTTTTGCTTCACGAATTTTGAGAGTTGAATTATTATTCTGTTTTTTTCGTATTTTATATTTAAAATTAAGTGACATTTTAAGTTACTTTTAAATGAAATGATATTTACTTGGTTTAATTAAAAGTAATACTTTTTAAATACTTAATAACGAAATCTAGCATCGTTGCGGATTTGAAATGATATTTGCTGCGTAACAATCATCATTTGTTACGACGCAGATTTATCTTTCTGTAAGCATAATTAATTTTTAAAAAAAAGGAAATGAAACAATTTAAAGTAACTTAATTAAAAAAAGTGCATTTATTCTCATTTCTTATGCCGGTAGTCATCCGATACAAGGAATATATTGTACCCGAAGGACCATTTGCAACTACCAAAGAGTTTTACACCAGGATTTTATTTGATAAAAAAACAAAATAAATTGTTAAAATGGAGGCCTAAATGAGATTCCGGAACGGGAATTCCACTGCATGAAGAAATTAATTCTCTTAAAAATTAATCTTAATTCTGGAAAAAAAATTTTAATTCCTGGCAATAATACATCTGATGGAGCACATATTGAATTAAAGCAATGACTAAAACAAATGCATAATATATATATATATATATATATATATATATATATATATATATATATATATATATATATAGCATGATAAATAAATACAAAAAAAAAAAACACGAAGAAAATTAAGAAAAACAATAAGTTTCATTCATTGCGCATAAGCTGCAACTAAATAGTAATAGAACTTTTTTTTTCTAAAATTATTTATAGTCAACTTCTTTATATTATCCCGTATAATATTACCTTGCGCACATCCATTTTCGGGCCCATTCTTGGTAACTAACAAATCAAACGCACTTCAGTAATGCAGTAAGAACGCTCTTTGAAACAAAACTCCTCTAATTACGCTATCTCAGTTTGTTTTCATATTTTGCAATCTTGTTACGAAAATATTTAAAATCATTCTTGAAAAATTTAGCGTTCATGTAAGTTCATTTGATTTCACTACTCGCTTTATAGATTATGTTTTATGTTCTATTCTGTTTTTTTTATGCTTTATTTTCTGTTTTTACGTGATATTTTTACTTTTTGTGTTCTATTTTATTTGTTGTAATTTTTTTTAAAATTTTTTGAGTGCTCCTCATACTATTGTATTGATATATTTTTCTTTAGCTATATTAATACAATATTAGAAAGCACTCTTTTTTGCAGATATAATCGTGTGGGCTGATGAAATGATTATATATTTATTATCCGGATTTTTTTAAAGAATTCTGTCCCTTTTTTCCCCCTTCCTGTTTTTGTTATTTTTATTTTTATTAATTTTCTTTTCCCCCCTTTTTTCATTAGTCTGTAATTTTCCTTTGTTTAAACTTCATTTTGAACTTATTTATTTATATATATATATATATATATAAGTTAAAAAAGGGAATTCTAAGATTACTTATCTAAAAATCCATCAATTAATTCTGAATTGAGCCATGGTGTGTGCTCAAGGTGTCTCGCAGGGGCGTTCGCCTTGCAACGAGGTCAACTGGGTTTGAATCCAAGTGATAGCTGGTCGATTCAAGTGCAGCACCCGCCTTGCACCGTCTACAATGCTGATGTTAAACATCCTCAGTGGTAGACGCGTCTTGGATTTGAATCCCCTTCCCGTCAGGCTAACCGTTTGAGGTTTTCGTAATTTTCTTCCGCGTGTAACGCAAATACCGTTTAGTTTCATCAAAAGTTCACGAAGGCAAATGTCTCCCAATACTTGATCCTGGAGTTCCCATGTCTTCTCGATTGGGTTCAAAATTACGAGGCTACGGATTTGAACATTGGTAGTCGTCAACCCAAAATTGTGTTGGCTGTTCAACGACGGATATAAAATCAATACTAATTATTAGTTAGCGATTAGTTACAAGGAATTAAGTAATTAGAGAGAGCAAATAGTTTTTTGTTTTTTTATTCGTTCAATATAAATGAACTTATTCCATTTGAAAAAAAAGCATTTTTAGTATAATATTTTTAAGAATTCCCGATGCGTTTGATTATTTTAACCATAAATCTTGCCCCATTGATTGTATGATGATAAATATTAAACAAAAAAAATTATATCTTGGTTAAATAGCACTCATCCCCCCCTAAAAAGTAGACTTAATCCATTTTTAAAGATAATGAATCTATTATTAATGCATTTTTTAAATGCTCTTGCAAAACAGCCATGATTTTATATTAATTAAAAAAAGAAACTATTTTTTTTATATTAAAAAGAAGATATTGAATTCTGTTATTCCTCCTAATTATTTCTACAAAAAATTATAATTTTCGGGCCCTAAATAAAAATTATTCTAAACGCTTAGGCTTTATTTTTTGATAATTTTTTAAAAATATAATTATACATAAAAATGTAATAATAACAAAACTGTTATACATCCTCCCCCATACACGCGATAAAATATTTAAATAAACTGTGTGATTAATTTTAGAATGCCAATAGTAGAATGATTATTAGCTATTCGTATTAAATATTTACTTAAGTCGCCTCTTTTTTTCCAAAAAATGGTTACTTTCTTATTGTTTTTTAGTAGTGTTTTTTATTGTTTAGTAAATTTTAAATAAAAAATTCATTATTATTTTTCTAATAATACTAATTTTTTTTTTTTTTTTGCTCTTTAAATTTGCATTATCACTACAGCAACCAATATTTTTAACAAACTAGAACGACCATTGCGATCGTTTTGACAGCAATAAGAAAATTACCATAAATATTCGATTTTTTGTTCAAATTTCATTGTAACAGTTAGAAAAAGTTTCAGTACGCTGTATATTTGATAATTTCCGTACGCTGTAGTATTTTTAATATTATATATATATATATATATATATATATATATATATATATATATATATATATATATAGTAGTTATATACCATTGAAAATATTAGCACATAATTTATAATTAAAAAAAACTAACGAAAATTTCTTAACACTTTCAGTAAATACGCTTCAGGCATAATAAATATGTTTGTTACTGTGACGACAGAAAAAACATTAACGGCGTTTATTACTTGTAAATTCAGGAAAGTATTCTTTGTAGTTTCTTTGTTGAAAAATGGAATTATCTCAATTTGTCGATTAAGCTCAGAATAAAGGACTTTCGAGGAACTTGAAAAGAGTTACACGTTTTGAAAAGAAAAAAAAGTTAGGAAAATTGGTAAAATAAGCAAAATTAAAATTGGACGTATTAAAGAAATGGTTCGCGTTATTTACAATTGGTTTATTTGATGTATCGTATCCACACTTAAAAAAACCGTACTTTTTCAGGAAAATTTTTAGGATTCTAAACTATATTATCGCTTTCATAGTACCCAAGATGCAGACCTCTTCGTAGTTTACTTTGATACATAATAAAAGATTTTTAACTTTATTCTAGAATATTAAAAAAAAAGGGGCAAGTAAGTTGTACCTTTGCTAGTTGGTGGTTCTCTTCTTTATAATTTAGCTGTATAGTATTAACTAGTGAGATTGATTCCCTATGAAGAGTAAGTAAGTTGTTAGAGTGCAAAAAATACCCGTTGGGACATTTTTTCTTACTAAGAAGCGTACTCATTACAGTCCGTGGCCAAATTATTAGACGCACTCTAAGATTCTATGCAAAATTTTAATTATCAGGTGATACTATACAGCTTTATTATTTTTACGTAACTGTTAGCACTTGATTACATTGGTGCATCAATTGGTTAACATTGTAATGCAATACGTTAAAAATAAATACAAATAGGAAGTATATAAAAAATCTCCCGACTAAAAACCCATTACATCTGCGTTTAAATATAAAAGTATTGCATATAAACTCGAGCAAAACATGTAATTATCAAAAAACTACAGTGCTTCTATTAATTTGGTCTAATTATCATAATATACTAAAATAATATATTGATATAATACATGATATAATAAATATTCTATATTTATATAATATATCGACTAATTTATCCAGTTGTCGAATTTATATTATGTATTGTCTAATTTAACCAATTAATACACGACGTAAACAAGTGCAAATCGGTTTCAGTCGCGTAAAATTGATAAAGTTGTATAGTGTATCACCAGGTAATTAAAATTTTATATAGAATCTTACAGTGCATCAAATAATTTGGCCAGGGACTATAGTTATAATAACGGCATGTTCTCCAAGCTAATTCCATCTTTTTCTAGATGTCAAAATATTAAGAAATTACTTGCCACATCCGGCCAGAAATTTAATCCGAATTTTATAGTATTTTTCCCCAAATACTGAATAATTTTTTTACGTGAGTAATTGTTAATGGTAAGAATTGTTTATTGAATTTTATTAGCTTCACCTGCTAAGAAATAGATATTAGAGTTTTTCTCAAAAATTTACCCTTTCTTGGATGGTAGGGAAAATTTGTCAATTCTAAGCCAATAGCGACCTCATATCTCGAAGCTATCTGAATATAAATATACGACTTATTTATACAAGCTTTTCTCTCTAGTTATACACAAAACAAATATCTGATTTCAAATATCATTACTTTTTATATTTTTTCACAAACGTTTTCTTAGCACGGCCCATTAGCTCAGTTGGTTAGAGCGTCATGCTAATAACGCGAAGGTCGTGGGTTCGATATCCCCATGGGCCGAGTTGATCAATTTTGTTTTCGGATCATAATTTGTTACCGTGATCTTTATTTCTGTTTATAAAAGTTTATTTTCGTTCCTGATGACTTAAACAATATATATCAATATATAAGTATATTATAATAATTACACCAAATTATTAGACGCACTGTCTGTTTTTAATAATTACATGTTTTGCACGAATTTATATGCAATACTTTTATATTTAAACATAAATATAATGGGTACATATGGTAATTTCCAGGAGATTTTTCCATATACTTATATACTTCCTATTTGTATTTATTTTAAACGTATTGCATTACAATGTTAACCAATTGATGCAGAAGCGTCAACAAATGCAAATCGGTCTCATCCGCGTAAAAACAATAGAACTGTATAGTATCACTTAATAATTATAATTTTACATTGAATCTTACAGTACGTCTAATAATATGGCCAGGGACTGTATAAAGCAATATGGATTCTAAAATTTTATCCACTAAAGAAAAATATAACTTTCTTAAAAACCGTAACTAACAATTTGTGTCATTTTTAAAACTAAATCACGTGAATAAATACATTAGCTTTCAAATCTTCAAAAATGTCAATGAAAACCAATATAAAATTTATGAGTTGTGAAATTTTAGATTAACTTACTTCAGTTTACTTATCAATCCAGTGTCAGGGAAAGAAAAAAAAATTTCCTGAAACTTTCCGTAAAAACATTTTTCCTTGTTTCTAAACTAACTTCAGTTTGACTTTTCTGAAAGTGGCTTTCCGCAACTTTTATTTATTACTTCCATAAGTTTTTCTTCTTTCTTAAAAAAAAAAACAGTTTCTAGAGTAGTGGATGTGCTAATATTTTTATAAATTAGCTAACAATTCACGTAGAAGAAAATTTAATGGCTTCTTTTTTTGACAGAAAAACAAATGATTTTCGTGATCTCAATGAAGATTCTTTAAACATATCATTAATTAATTTTATATTTTATAATTTTATTTTATAGCCGTCGTTGAACAGCCAATCCAGTTTTTTGGGTTTACGACTACTAAGGTTCAACTCCGTAGCTTTGTAATTTTGAACCCTATCCAAAAGACAAGGGAACTTCAGGATCGAGTATGGGGAGAAAGTTGCCTTCGTGGAGGACTTTTTGAGGGAACTCATCTGTATTTGCGTTACATGGAAGACCTCGAGAGCCTCTCACGGTTGGCTTGACAGACTCTAACTCACGATCCGTCTACCACTGAGGATATTTCACGTCAGCACCGCAGTCAGTGCAAGCCAGGTGCGGAATTCGTATCGACTAGCCATCGTCGGGATTCGAACCCGTTTCACCTCAATAGAAGGCGACCGCTCTATCCACTGAGTCATCGTGGCTCATATCATTAATTAAGTTACTAGGTTTTTTTAATAGTAAATGTTCATTTTATTTTGTATTCCTTATGAAATATCTATATATATATTTCTCTTATACGGCACCAAAAAAAAAAGCCTCATTACAACTCCCCGAATCGACCAAAGATTTCATCTAAAAATGTCACATGCCAAATCTATCTGAGGTGGTTCAACATATAGCGCTTTTAAAAGCGGAAACAATAACCAGAGTGAGCAGTATCTGGGTGTTCAATTCAGCTGTGGCAAAAATATTAAAAAAAACGTGCATACCGTGCACGGTATGCCTTTTAAAATAAAAATGCTGTTGCCAGCCATAGAATTTTTTGAAAGTTAACTTAGCAACATAAATCGAAATGACATAGAAGCGCAACTAGATCAAAATTATGATATCTGAGCGCTTGACGTAACAAATCCTTCAATTCTATAAGTGTTGTATCTCCAAATGCCCAAATTAACAATTGTGTTTTTAAAGAAATTCTCTCTATAAAGTATGCAAAAGCTAGACGTTAAGAACGTATCCAATGAGCGAGCAAAGCGTGCCTTGGATTGCGAAGCAATCCGAAATGAACTGCGAAAGCAGTTCCGGGGGTTGGCAAGCGCCAGCGAGCAGGGGGCGAAGCCTCCTATTACAAATATAATTATAGCCAGTGTTACCAGTTAATCCCAAACGAACTTGCGGCTACGAATGCGTCCGCAATTTAGTGGATTAAAACCATGTTCAGAAAACAAGTGAAGTTCGTGGAGGAGTCTCTTTTGGGGTGAAACTGACCTGGAATGGCGTTACACGAAGGAGAAAACCATGAAAGCCTTCCACGGTATGTCCAATTTCTATGAGACTCTAACTCATGATCCTTCCTTGCTGATGATGTTTGATACTAATAATTCGAGTTAGATTAATTTGGTGTACAGATGGAAGAGTAATTGTCTTCATTCGTCTTTTGGTTGTCTCTTCGGAAAGACTGTCGAACCACCCTGCTTTACAAAGTAAACTTTTTAAAGTTTTATTTATGCTCTTTTCGGGAGCATGGTTTATATGAATCTTCAACATTGCTCTGCAGTAATTTCTAGTGTTTTATTACTTAAATTTATTACATATATTTATATCCAATTTTTCAGGATAATTTCTTAGCTTCTTTGGATATATATATATATATATATGTTTTCTGTCAAGAAACAATAATTATTACGAAGAAATCCTCGGGATCGGCGAGGTGCAGCAAACAGGGGACCTAGTTTAAAGAAAGAATAAAGCAACTTGAAACAAAAACTGACCTACAAAGACATTTCTGAAGATCTTTAATGTGAGAAGAAGGACACTCCTATGAATCTAAACTTAAGTGCTTCTGACTTAGTTTCTCAGTAAGACCAGTCCACAGAACTAACAGAATTGGCATAGAATCCACTCTTCTCGCTGTTGTCTCTGACTAAAAGTAGACATTTTCTCCTTATCAGTATTAAGTAGTATCAGTGTCAATATTAAGTAGCACTTCACTTTCGCCCATATTGTAGTGATGGGATGCTTTGTTCATAAAATTTTCATTAGTCAAGGTTTTATTACTGGAAATCAATGCATACTTGCATGAGCTGCTAATTCCATGTAAAGGGGGCGAACTTTTTGTCTAAATTTCTTCTTCTTCTACAACAGGCTAAAAGTGGAAACAAAAAACTATTTTACACAAACGTAGCATTTCCGAATATATCTTTGCTGAAGCTGAGAATAATATTATTGATTTCGGTAAAATAAAAAACAAATTTTGAAGTTCATATTTGATGCACGACAAATTCAATGTTTTACATTTTCTTAAAAAAAATGGATTTTTCTAAGTCTTTAGGGGATAATAATAGAATTGAGAAAAATAATAGAATTCGAAGTTAATAATTCAAAATATTCATATTAAAAAGGAAGCGTTATTCTTTTGTTTCCATTTTTCTTTGTGTAACTTATGAAATGTTTGTGTGAATTTGTTCACAAAATCTTTCAAAATGTTAATTTTCTTAATAATTTGCATGATTTAACTGTTTTGGAAAATCACATTTATTCATGAACATACTATTATCACATTTATTATGTCTGCATTTCTGCAGCCGTTAATTTAGTTTATATGGTTGTTAAACGAAGCTCCCGAACAATCAACTCTAGGGTGTCCATCTTCTTGCATGGAGATTAAAGCATCAGACTACTACTGGCAAAAAGGTACCGGGTTCAAGTCCAGAGTGTGTAAATTAACATCTATTTTGCTCTCCAAATTCATTTCTATTTGAGTATACAGTACTTTAGAGCACCTATAGATTACCAAGAATAGAGTGTTTTTAAGTTTATAAAACAATTGTTTTTAAGCAGCTAAAAAATCCGAAATCATAAAGTATTAAGAATCTAACTTTTAGTATTTCTAATTTCCATTCACTTAACACTAGAAAGATTGGAACTTAGTATATAGAACCTATATTGCCCAAAAGCAATCAAAGCGACTGGATTGTGAAGGAATAACTAATAAGTAAAGAAATTTGTTTAAAATTAATTTTTTATATTTTTATATTATTTGCAGTTACATAACAAGTTATTAGTAAATAATGAAAAGTAAAAAATTATATGTTGTACAAAAAGTCACAAAATTCTAAACAATTTTGTCATTACATATGCATCATTGTTTTTCTAATTTAAATTAAAAAGGAGTCAAAATGACTTCCTTGGGCAATCTAGTATTAAGAAACATTGGCAAAAATATGTAAAAAAATGTGTATAAATTTAACATGTTATGCCAAAAAGTTAGTAAAAGATGAAGAAAAACATTAAATACAAAGAAATAAAATCAAGATAAATATAAAAGTAACTGAGTATATTCAAAAAATTTTAATATGGTAGCTTTTATGATTATAAAAACTTCATGTAAAAAATGAAAATTCATGTAACAGGCCATACCTTTTTTGATCTCAGTGTTCCTGTTTTTAGTTCAACTTTTTTTTGACAGATAATATGCGGTGATTGTCGGCGTTATAAGAATAAAAGCTAAAATCAACGAAAATCTACTAAAAAATCATATCACAAGTTTCAAAATGATCACCATTATTCACAATAGCATGTTGTAATAAAAAGATAGCAAGATAGCATATATAGTGTGCAAAACAAAAAATGAATCACCCTAAATAACTTTTGATCAAATAATCGGATCTTCACGTTCTAGGATTTAATCTTAATCGTTCGAGGGGATGGCTTCAAATATGCTAAAAAATTAATGACGATGATATTTTAAGTTAGGAAATCAGACACAAAAGCGCACTTTCTCTGAATAAACATGTCTTTTTCTTGACGAATTCAGATTTCTAACCCCAAAATATAGGGGGTAGCCGCAATCTAGGAAATATAGACCTTGTAGTTTGGTCAGGAGAGCTGTCCAAAGTTTGGACCCCTTAATTTGATATTTCTCCAAATATTAAAAACATTCTAAGAGAATTGAAGAATTTTTGCTCACAATTATAAAACTCGTTCGTAAAACAATAATTCTACGCAATATATAACTTTTAGTAAATATTTATTATTTTATTTAATAAATGTCGAAAAAGTTTTGATATATATAGCATAAAATTTGTTTACACCATTTTAAAGATTGCATTTTTAAATGGAAAAATGCAAAATTTGCGCAAAATTGGTTGAATAGTTCCTGAGAAATAGACTCTTGAAGAAGCCGTATTTTTTAATTCAATTTTTCAGGAACTATTTGACCAATGTAGCGCAAATTTTGTATTTTGCAATGTTAAACTGCAATCTTTAAAATGACGTAAAAAACTTTTTTTTTGTTTAAAATTCAAACTACTTTTCTGTAGTTATTAAATAAAATAATAAAAAATAAAAGTTATATTTACTAAAAATTATATTTTGCATGGAATTATCTTTAGATAAAAGGGTGTTATAATTGTGAGCAAACAATTTTCAATTATCTTAGAAAGTTCTTGAGGCATGGTTAACTATACAAAAAGTAAAATTAACTTTAAAGAGAACAAACTTTGGACCCCTCTCCTAACCAAACAATTCGGACCATATTTCACAGATAGCGGCAGAAATCTGAATCCTTCGGGGAAAAAAGGTATGTTCATTCTAAGAAAGTACGTTTTTTGTCTAATTTCGTAAATTAAACTATCGTTTGCACTAATTATTTAGAATATTTGAATGAATAGAATGAATAGAATGAATTTGAATGAATATTGAATCATTTAGAATTAGTCCTAGAAAGTTAAGATACGATCATAAAATCAAAAGTTATTTAGGGTGGTCCGTTTTTTATTTTGTACACTGTACGAAACATCGAAACGGAAGGAGAATAAAAAGTCTCTCGGGGAAGCCCAGGGGAAAAAACAGCAACCTGTTACATGAATTCACTGCAAGAAATATTTTCTTTTAACCTAAATCGTTTTGAATCTAAAGCGTTTGAATATAAAGCGTTTGAATTTAATCGTAATCTAAATCATTGGAGACTTTTAAAAACCATCAGTTTAATGTTTATCACTTTTTTATGCATTTTATTCGTTATAATCAGAATTAAAATTAGATAATCATCAAATTTAAATTTCTAGTATTTTTTTTAGATTTGCTCCACATGGAATATTACATGATATTAATTTGTCTTCAATATAAAAAAAAATATGTGTATATGTTCACTTCATTGTTTTTATTTTGCAATTTATTTTTAAATTATTTCAAAATGGAAACTGATAAATGCAAACTAACCAAGAAAACATCAAGAAAACCTTGTGCTATTTCCATTTCCTTATTTTTTCCTAAATGTTTTCATTTACCCAAAGAAAAGAGCGTAATGAATCTTTGTATTCAACATGAAAACTTCCAAAGCTTTTCAATAAAAGAGACGAAAGAAAGTAAGGTAGCTTTTCTTTTGAGTGAAAGGAAGAAAATTAACTGAGCCAATTCAGAAGAAAATTGTTTACCTTATATAGTCAGATGCTCTTTTGTCCTATTTGAGAAATCAGGAATTCTACGTATGTTTCCTCGCACAGAGAATAAATTATCATAACAAAAGACTTCATAATAACAAATAATATATATATATATGTCGGTTCCTCTTAAGTTTTTTTTACGTTTTTCTAAGACTTATCTAATTTTAACTTGGAGTTTACCGTAAGCAAGGACGTTATTTAAGTGCTAAAAAGTTTGTGAAACAATATGAAGAATTTTTTTTAAAATTTAATTTTCTTTATACACTAAATTTTGAAAAAAAATATAATAGTATCTTGCTTGTACGTTGAAAGTCAGATAAATCATGTTAATGACCTGAAAAAACTTTTAATAAGCAGTAAAATGCGTTTTTTAAAACCATTCTAGCTCAAATATATTAAATAAGAAGCATTGTTTTATTTAAAAAAAACTTAATTTTTTTGGATTTTTGGAAAATTTTAAACATTTAATATTAAAGTACTAGAATGAATTTAGGCAAAATGATATACTAAGACAAATTACAAAGTTTTAACTTATTAAGTTTATTAGAAGTCGAGTAATCTAGAGTAACAGGTGAAACAAAATTGAATTGGGAAAAACAGATTGAAAGACAAAATTTTGAACAAATAGCTTTACGCAAAATAACAGGCGATTTCAGTTTAGAAAATGGGTGATACCTTATGCTTTCAGTGAGTGATTTTTTGGTATTTTTACTTTTGGTATTTTTACGGTTTTTGAGCTTTATCTTACACTTGATATCAAATTGCAAAGAATAAAACAGGTCAAAATATTTTAGAAAAAAAAAAGAAATATTTTAAGAGGTAAGAAAAACCCACTTGACTCTCTAATGGTAAATGTCGAAAAAATACCAAAGCACTGTTTTTAAATATTTATTATGTTTGAGAATGTTGAAATTTCATCATGTTTAAATAGGGAAGGAGAAAAATCAAAACATAATTTTTAATCTTGAATGATGTGAGATTCTATTCTTGCTAAATTGATTCCTGGGTACAAATAGAATAATTAAAAAAAATAGTAAGTTAAAAAAACTCTTTAACTTTTGACCATGCAAAACTAACTGTGTAGTTCTTTATCAATTCAACTTGCAGTCATTAATATTTTTTGAATTACATAAATATATACTTAACCACTTCCTTCATTTTGAAGAGAAAAAAATGCAAAAAATCAGCGTATTTTTTTAATTTTATTAATGAATACAGGGAACTAAAACAAAACATAATGCGCAAGTTTTTAGTTGAAATTTTAACTTTTTTTTATTTGTAAGAAGCATTTAATTTACTATCAGTTCACTATCCCGAGTTATCTCGGGTAAATGAAAAAAAGTTAAATATTAATCTTTGTATGATAATTCTTAAAACAATGGACAAGGTGATACTTTTCAAACGTCAGTGAAGGAATACGCCATTTTTTTAACTCTTATTGCTATGCAAATTCAGCAACGATCGTATATACCATCGCACAAAACACGTGTACAGTCTCACAATCCAACAACAAAACTCCCAATTAAAAATTGGCAATCTTCAAATCACAGCAGATTATGTTTTTTGCTTCTGATCGAGTGAAAACGTGATAAAACAAAATGTACTAACAAATTCTGCTAAGCCCGAGTTTTCTCGGGATAATAAATATTTGCAATAAATACGTACCCGAGTTAACTCAAGTTACATATAATTTTGTATCAAATTTTTAAAAGAAATCCTGAGAACGTACATTAAAACAAATTCTTATAAAAGTAAAGGAAGGTAAAAATATATTAAAAAATCAACTCTATATTTATCATAGTGCGTTTCTTGAATAGATATAATGATATTTAATCGTTATCTATAATATCATATTTTCGTAACTTTATAAAATCGAAACAATACCAGATAAAAGAAACAGTTATTCTTCGAAATTATTTCATTTTAGTAATATCATCTTAAATTTTCTTTAATATCCTGTCTCATTTATGAATATATATTTCAATAAACTGAAAAATTTTAAGAATGGTTCCGCCATTGCTCTCTTTAAAAAGGAACGAATGGGGGGAAGGAACCGAATTTAATCCTCTCTTGTATTCAAAATTGGTTTCTGACAGGATATTGGATTCCGTGAAAACGTTTTGATTTCTCTAATCTTCGAGATACAATGAAAAGTTTTATTGAGAGTTTTTCTGTGCGAGTAGGAAACTCAAAGTAATATTAATCGCATGATTATTATTATTTTCAAGGACTTTTTCGTAAGGATGTCATATTTCCTTAGCTTTCCAATTTCATTAAGATACAAATTGAAAGATTATTATTTCTCAAATAGATATAATAATAATTATTTCACATTTTTCTTTCAAATTTTCTGTGATCTGACTAACCAGCAAAATGATTAACTTTGAAATGTTACTTAAATATCTACACTCTCAGTCTTGGTATATATCTTAATAGGAAGAATGTTTGATTCTAATGTAACAGTTGAATATTTCTCATTGGATGAAGTGCATTCAATTTCTCTTCCTTCTAAGCTAACGCGAAACCTTTATAAATAATTGACATTTTTTTAAATCCCATAATTGCTCTTATATTATAATCTTAAGGCCAGGATAGCCTGGTTGGTAGGGCACTGGGCCCTTGTCCGAGAGTTCGTGGGTTTGATCCCCGTCGGCCGAAGACTCCCCGTGCAGTAAATGGTGACAGATGCACGTTAAATCTGTCGAGTCGCATAGTCCTCCATGTTTGAATAACAAAACAATAACTCTGGGGGTACTGATCCAGAAGTTTCCTTGTCTTCTGGATTGGTTCCAAATTACAAGGCTACGGAGTTGAACAAAGGTAGTCGTAGACCCAAAATTGGGTCGACTGTTCAATGACGGATATTAAGAAATAAAAATATTATTATTTTATAATTGTTCTATACAAAAGACAGTTTGGAGAAAAAACGCAGTAGGAAAAAAAGCCTTCAACCGGTTTTTTTAAAATTTAAGCTACAGCTATTAAGATATGGAATTATATATGCAACAAAAATAAAATCCAAAATAATAGTCTTTGGCCTTTGATACTTTTACTCGTAGGAATACCTACAACAGGCACTATTATAGACTTGGATGCGTTTAAAGTACATGATTCAATTATTAAAATGCAAAACCATGCATATTACAAATACCTTTTTCAACGTAACAATCCTAGATGGGATCCAAATAGATCCTAGAACTGTGGAAATACTAGCCTTCATGGCAGTTTAGTCCAAATTCTTTTCAATAGTATATATTGTTTCTTTTGTTGAATTTAAGTATTATTTATATTCTAATTTAGAATCCGTATGACGTTCATTCTAATTTGGAAATGAAGGAGAGATATTTATCCCCGAAAAATAAATTAAATCATTTAGAAAAAATTCATTTATTATGAAAATCTCATGTAAATCTTTTTATTATGTAAATCTCATTATAATGAAAATGGCCACATTTCAAAATTATAAAAAAAATAAACAAATTCCCTTAAAAGGGTGAAGAGCTCCCCAGTTTTTTAGCGAAGATTACGAAATTAAAAGTACGTGACTTGTTCTTAACGGACAATTAGAAGCATAGTAAGAAATCCATATTTGGCGATTTTCCGAAGGATAACAGAGCCAAAAATGAAGCCAACCTCCCGTAATTAATATCAAATTTGAAAATAATTTGGCGAAAGCGAATTACCAAAAAGACTGTAAGAATTAGTATGATTTTGTAAATCCATCATAAAAAAAAATGTAAAAATTTTTTTTAAATGCTAGGAAATACGTAAAGCAAGCAAATGCAAAAGAACTAAAAGATACGTAAATAGACAGTCTGTCAATTGAAATATATATTATAGATAAGGTATGGAATCATTTATTATGCAAAAATTCAGTTTCAAAATGACCAATCTTAACTTTGGAACGCTGAAATTCTCGTGATATAAAGGATAGTTATTACAGATACTGCCTCAGGTGTTTTCAAGATGAAACTGTTTGAAATATGGAACCATGTAAGTTACAAATATCTGTTCCAAAATAACGGATATTGACATAGAATCCTAGAAATACTTGTTATCATAAAACATCTACAGCAGTTACGTATGTCAACTCAGAAAATTGTAAAATATATTTTACATTTGTTAAAGTACGAAATTACGCATGTTTCGAAATAATCCATATTAACTTTTGATTCTTGAAATGCTTTTAACCGAAAGAACATCTACAGACGTATATGCTGTACAAGTTTTTTCGGTTTATTCTAAATTGGTTTTGAGTTGGTTTACTTTTTAAAAATTTATTTTAACATACGTTCTCATAATTTTTTTTTTTTTTCAAATCTGATATAAAATCTTTTTAAGTATATATTCCAGGGGTGGCCAACCTGCAGCTCGCGAGCCACATGCGGCTCTTTGAAGAATTATTTGTGGCTCTCGATAAATGTACCCGAGTTCCCTTTTCATTTTTGTGCTATTATATTTTAATATTTTTCTGAATCCATTTGAAATTAACATAATTCAAGATGAGCATTGCATTATAATTATGACCCAAAAAGCATCTGAAGAAGTAGAATTAATAGAGATGCAAGACGATCAAGCTCTACAATTAAAATATAAGTCGACGTCGATTACTGAATTTTGAAAATTTGTACCAGAATCGAAGTACCCTGAATTAAAAAAGGCTGCTTGTCGAATTATTTCAATATTTAGAACAACGTACTTATGTGAATCATTTTATTCCACTTTAAAATTCGTGAAATCCAAATACCAATCAGTATTAACTAATCAGCATCTCAAAGAATTACTGAGAAGTGTTGTCACCAATTATTCACCAAATTTTAAAGAATTATCAAGAGAAGTAAAATAAATGTGTTTAATATTTAAATCCAATACACATATTTTGTACTTTTATTTATATGTTTTCAAAAAATATAATTTCTGTAAAAAAAAAATTTAAAAAAAAAAAAAAAAATTATACCTTTTTTGCATACCTTTTAAATACGTATTTAATTGCGGCTTGCGAAAATTTTAAAATTTTGAATAATAGCTCGACTATTAAGGAGCTTGGCCACATATATTCATTTCTTTTAAATAATATTAATGGCCGTATGTTGAGTAGATTAAACGAGCTATACACACTATATAGTAAGTTTAGCATAGTCAAAAGGTAAAGAGTTTTTTTTTAAAATTATTCTACGTTCATCTAAGAAACAATTTAACAAGAATAGAATCTCATATTATTTAACATCAATTTTTTTTTTTTTTTTTTTTTTACATTCCTTTTCTAAACATGACGAAATTTCAACCTTTTCAAACATAACAAATATTTTTTTAAAAATTCTTTAGTATTTTTTTGAAAATGCATGTTGCAGCTGTTAGAATGCGAAACTAAGTATGTTACAAAAATACGGATGAAATTTATCTAATAACACGTGATTCTCCAAAAATGATTTCATTAAATTAATTGAAACATCGGTTTCGTTGGTAAATCTTTTTTATCGTCTAAGACAAAACACATAGTAAATTTCTTTTAATCAGCGCCAAGTGCATTGGTACAAAGAAAATTTTTGGTACTTTCCGACAGCCGGGCGAAACTGTCGCCAATTGTGAACCAAACACTAGCCAAGTTGCCAAGCGTAGCGAATGACAAAACAATCAACGGAATAAAATGTTCAACTGTAATGTAATGTTGAATTGTAAACAAAACAAATATTTATTATTTATTAAATCCTTAATCTACATAATTTAAAACAAAAATTAAGATGGAAGAAAAAATGGAAAACGTGCTTTGTTTTGAATGAATTCAGAGAAAAGAGCACGTGGTCCCAAACTAACATAAGAAATTTGGTGGAATTCTACATTATTTGACGATTTTTCACTTGCGCCCAGCTAACAGAAAAGTTACAAATTTTTGACTGGAAAAGACTGATTGGATAGGAAGTGATTTAATTGTTAGGAAGAAATTGATAGGGAAGGAAGAGATTTAACTGATAGAAAGAGATTAACACATTAATAATAATATTTTTATTTTTCATTTAAAACTGATTAAACAACGACATAAGAAAGCTTCCATATAAAAATGGAAAAAAAGGCTTTTTGCAATGAAGAAATAACCCTTGACCGAAAAAATTATCCAATTTGTCTTTATATAACACATTTGAATCACACGTAGCTTTGTGTTATTGAATGCAGAATATTATTTTAGGAACAGTTATGATTCTATAACAGATACAGAATATCTGTTACAAGGAATGTCTGCTCTCTTTAGTCACTTGATTAATTTCTTTAACTTACTTGGATAGTGGTGAGGAGTTTCTATCTCGTTGACAAATTGTTTGTCTTATCCGGAATTCTGAGTTCATCACTTTCCGTAATCCTCTGGAGACACTCCTTTTTATCGAAGAATAGCAATTAATTCCCTCTTCTAAAAACAAAATAACGAGTTTTTTTTGTTGATAAAAGACTTAAAAAGAAAATAAATAAATGAAAAAAAAAAGAAAAAGAAGGTTTTAAAAAAATAAATAAAGCTAAAATAATTCCATATTTTTAATTTTTTATTGCGATTTGTTGGCCATCTCTGTGACTTAATAAACACGTTATTAGTAATCCATAGCAAAATATAGATTAAATATGCAGTAATATTAGGCATGATGATGTTGATAGAGGTCAACTCATGATAGTAAAAATTTAACACAATCAAGCAATTTTTTCCGGTGCTTATCCCTTTTGAAGAGCGCTACAAATCCAATTTCTACAGTATCAAAATATATTAAATATACAACCAACTGCTAAAGTAGGTACTTTGATAGGTTTAATAAGCACTTTCAATACAGTACTGTAAATCTCTACCAATTTACATAATATCAGTAAGGAAATGCAATTTGCTTACTGATATTAATAAAGCATCATTAATAAATTAAATCAAAATTAATAAAGCATCATTTGAATGCTTTGTGAATTTGTCTGGTGAGTTTTACGTTCCTCCCACACGAATATGTAGCATCTCTCCATTACTTATGCTTTTTAGTACATTGATATTTTTCCCCTGCCCGGTATACATTTGCGCGGTATGCCCTACATAAATGTTTGTTTTTTTTCAGGTCAAGTTCCACTGCCGAGTATGATGCATTTAACCGGTACTCCGAACACTGATGTTTCTCCTAATCTATCCTCAGCAGATATTGAACTATAGAATAAATATATTATATCAACAAATAAATTAATATCCAATCGGATGTAACAAATATTTTGGACATTTGCCCAAGAGATTAAGTGATTGTTGAAATTCGGTAACATATTATTTAGATGAAGGTTGCTATCAATGGTAGCCTAATCAAAAAGGTCAAAAAAGTATTTAAAGTTAAGGGCGTTAATTTAATTACCATTTTACTACCTATGTCTTCATGAAGAAGTTAAAATTATAAAATATTAGCTAAATGTTAAAAAAATAAGTGCCAATAAGCCGAATTAATGGTCTTCACTGACTAAGAGAGTTTCTATTCATGGGATAGCTATTTCATTACCTTAATACAATATCACTTTAGTACAAATCGGTGCGATTTTTAAAATTATGAATGGATATAATTAGTTAACATAAAGTGTTAACCTCAGAAAATATTTTCAATCAAAATAATGATTAACAAAACGCGTTATTTTGTTATTAAATTTAGCAGAATAACTTTCAAAGTAAATTTTTCAAAATTAATTTCTGTAAAACGAATTTTTAAACAAAGCAAAATGTATTAAAAATTCAATTTTGTGTCAGATGAATTTAAATTGTTGAATTTAAGTATATAGAATTTTTATTTTGTGTGAGTTGTACATTCATGTCTGCATTCATTTGATAGGAATCCCAAAATATTCGTTAATTTTAAGAAAATATATTAAAAATATTTCCGCTTTCTTGTTATGCATGCATAGCACTCTAGAATACTAATTTGAAAAATCAGTTAAAATTTAATAGAATGATAAATAAACTCATTACTTTAAGTGTTTTTACGTTAATATGATAAACAAAAATAAACAATTCAGCAACCTTTTTACGTTTTCATGATGAACGTAAAAGGGAAATAACTGATTTTTTTTTCAGTAAAGCTTTCCCTTGGTAGCTTAAAACAATTTCTCCAAAGCATAAAATGCACAAATATAAGGGCTTCATTTTAAGTGCGCCTTCATCTTCCAGAGGTTTGAAAATGGCTTTGAAAGCATTTTAGAAGAAATAAATGGCATTTCTTCTACGCTTTATACGAGAATGATTTGTTATGGTTATCACATTTTCTACGTTACCGAAAAAGATTAGTAAATCTTTCTAGGTGGTCTTTCTTTTTTTCTTTTTAACGCAATGTTTTCTTTTCACTAAAAGAACAACTGCAGTATCTTGTTGTTTTTAAACTAATAATAAAAAGAAAATACTCCCCATATCTCCTATAAACATGTTTTTTGTATTTCTATCTTATTAAGAGTTAATATTGATTATAACACTTTCACAATTTGCAGGATTTGAAATTCTATATTCCTTTAGTATTTTTTAAAAGAATGTTTCTAAATTTTTTTTACCATATTCAGAATTTTTTTATTAATATTGCTAAGACGTGAAACCCGAAAAAAGTAGGTAGGTACTTTATTTGCGCCGCACTATAGCAGCATAATGAGCTATTGGCGACGGTCTGGAAAACATCCCTGGGGATGATCAGAAGACATGCCATCGCACTTTTGATCCTCTGTAGAGGGGATAGCTCCCCTGCATTGATAGTTCGACAACCCGCTCGGGAAGTCCAGCCCTTTACGGTAGAACAGTTTAACGAGAACTAATACTGCGCACCCTTGGTCCCTACCCAGGCTGGTCAAAGTGTTCACCCCTCCACTTACAGACCGCTGCCAGTGATGCTTAACTTCGGTGTTCTACTGGGAATCGTGTCTTTACGATCAGTCCACTGCGGGACGAAAACCGAATTGGAAAAAAAAAATATTAAAGCAGAGATTCCTTTCAGTGGAATAGAGTAATGTTTTTTTACCCGATTTATGCTCGGAAGACCAGTAAAATATTTCAATGTTTCATTTTTGACCGATAAGGTTGGTAAGCGTAGAAAATTACAACTTAAACTATTTTTTTACCTGCTTGTTTACGGTCAATCACATACTCTCTATTCCCGTACTTTCTATTCCCTCTATTTACTCTCTCTACTTATATACTCTGTATTCCCGTAATACAAATGTTAATTTCACACTTCAAATAAGAATAGGAAGAGAAACCATAGTACGTAGCCATGTGTTGGTAGCAAGAGAATGTAAGTGAATACGAAATACATAAAAAAGGAAGTAATAGATATTCAAAAAATAAATAACTGAATTTAATGAGATTGCTATTTTTGTTTATTGCTGACTAAAATTTCAATTCTAAATCTAGCCCTACGTGTTGCTGTAACTGTCAGACTTAATTACAGCAACACGTAAAGCAGTCGCGAGATTCAATCGATTTTGATCTCTTGTAGCAATATTGTTTGCACTGATCGTTTATTTAAATGGTAAGCTTCCTTTTATGATTAAAAATGCTCAAAACTGTAACGAACTTTATTAAAATAAGTATAGTTTATTCTTAAGATATAGGGTTTTTATCTAAGGCTTCCTAAATAAATGGGTGGTGATCACATGGTGTTGACAAAATCAGGCTGCGGACGCAAAGGTCCTGGGTTCGATCCCATCTCATCTCTCTCTCACTCTCTAAGTTGGTGACCAAGGATAATAAACATACAAGTCTCTTAATCTTCGACTGATGACAGTAATACACTATTTCATCTCATTCGACGGTTTGCCATGATTCGTTAAACAAAGTGATTGAGTCCGAAACAACGTCAACGCCTGAATTGAAGACAACTTAGACGAGCATACCTTTTATTTACGGTTAGTAGACATGTATTTTAAGATTAAAATTTTCGGGCAGGTCTGTATTTTGATGGTCAGAGCTTATGGGCATAAATTTATTATTACGGTAAATGGCGTATGCCTAGAATTAACACTTTTTTTCCTGTCACTGAAATTTTTAAAGTTCTATATCTGAAATTCTAAGGATTAAATTTTTTAAAGTGTCGATGAAAAAATTTGCATAAAATGTATATAACAAATTCAGCTCAAAGAGCAAATATAGTTCCAATATTCCAATATAGATGAACCATATTTTTCAAACATATTTCACATATCTTTCTTCCTGATTTTGAAAGAAATGATATCTTTTAACGCATTCCGCGACTTAAATATAAGTATATGTTAAATCTAAATATATGTTAAATCTAAACATGTGTTAAGTATATGTTAAAAATAAATTAAATATTTGTTAGAAATGTATATATTTGGTGCAATGCCATCTGTTAAAAAGTATATTAATATATTAATAAACGTAGGATCATGGTATAAAACTTATAAACAGCTTCTGTAATGTGATTTTAATGAGAAAAAAAATACCTACTGAATATAATGTAATGTAATACAAATCACATACGCTACAAAATGTAACTTAATACGAGATGTACGAAATGTAAAAACAGAGCATAATGCATCCTTGTTAATATTAACCTTTAATGTTGTAATTGGACCAGGTATTATATTACGGAGTACTAGTGTACCCTACCAAAGGAAATAATTTTAGAGCCCATAGGGGGTACACAGTGTGACCCCGCATTTTACTATGTATGTATATTTAAAACAATGCATTTTTCAATGTTAAGAAAAATGCCTCCTATCAGACCTTAATATTAACCTTTAATGTTGTAAATGGACCAGGTATTATATTATGGGGTACTAGTGTACCCTACTAAAGGAAATAATTATAGACCCCATACTCACCGGGGGTACTCACCGTGACCCCGAATTTTACTGTTTTTGTATATCTAAAACAATGCATTTTTCAATGTTAAGAAAAATGCCTCCTATCAGACCTTAATATTAACCTTTAATGTTTTAGTTGGACCAGGTGTTGTATTACCTTGCACTAGTGTACCCTACCAAAGGAAATAATTTTAGAGCCCATAGGGGGTACACGGTGGGACCCCGCACTTTACTATGTATATATATATAAAACGGGTATTTTTCATGAATCTTTTTCATGAAAAATAAATTTCACACATTTTGCACTTCATTATGTAACATTCTTATGATGCAGTCCTTAAAACATACTAATCGTTTTTAGGAAAATAAAGCTATCGAATATTTAATTTTACTGTCATCCATTCATTATTTAAATCTGTTGATTAAAAATTGGATATTTTTTATAATCAACCTTAAAGAATTTAAACAAAAAATGTAAATAATGCACCAAAAGATTACATTGTTTTATGAATCAATTTTTGCACAGAAAATTATATTACTTTACTTTTTTTTCAACATCATTATTATTTAAAGAATACATTTAAAATAAAAAATAATACATCCTTATAATATTACATAATGAAATCTTTTCCTGCTGAAAAAATAAACCATATAAAGCAAATATTTCTTAACATTCAATCCATACAAAGATACTAAAGGTTGAAAATTTTCCTTTGTAACTCGAACAGCACCCAGGCACACAGCATGATCGTGGCATCTGCGAAAAAAAAAAAAAAAAACAACATTGAGCATGTTCCATTTATTTGCAAAAAAATAAATATCTAATTTGATATGAATTTTTAAAAAAAATTGAAAAATGGAAGAAAAAAAAAAAAACTCAATTGTATATATTTCCAATTGAAAAGGCATCTAAAATTATAAATTAAATCTCAAGTGTGCATTATAATTTTAGAAATAGCTTTAACAAATTTATAACACATGGGTCAAGCTAATGCTCGAAAAGTAAGAAATAAAAAAATAAGTACATGAAACAGATTCAAAATATCATGACAAAATAGTCACATAATTTGTTTTAAAATAGTCACTTTCTGCAACTAAAATGGTGTAAACATATCTTATTGCTTTTCATACTTATTTCATGCAAAATTAAAAACAAAACTAGTTCCAGTAATAGCTTTTATAGTCAGTGATATCTTTTTTTAATGAAATTTATTTATTACAAGTAAAAAAAATAAATTTTAAAGACTATTTATTTATATATTGTAAAAACAAGAATAACAGAATTACGGCTTAATGTCAGTTAATTTTTTAGATAGACAATTAAACCTTTGGATATTAGTGCAGTAGATAATATCTCTTCATAGCATGTAAGGCGTAAAATAATTGAAGAAAAAAAATTTTACAAGTTGAATAAGTTTAAAAAAGACAAATGACTTCATACGCATAATGTTTCAAAATAAACTAAAGACGCAAAGTAAAATTAAAAATATATTTAAAAATTATGCAAAAATACAAAAATTCATAGCCCATCATAAAATAATACGTATGTTCAATCTATTGAAATTAGTTTTTATTATTTTCATTAAAAAATTATTTTATTGTTTTCACAGTCATTTATAGTTTAATCATATGTGTTAGTCTTCATAAAATATATATAGATTTCCAAAATATTTGCTCAGTAAAACAAAATTAAAATTATGTGTATTTCTAGTTTTACTTTATTGTGTATTTAAATTATTTATTATTATATTATTATTTTTTAATGTTGTTCGTAAAAAAAATGTCAGGTAATTGAAAGAAAAGCAAAACAGTAATATAAGATTTATGTTTACAAAATGCTTCAAACCTAAACTAATATGCAAATCAAAATAAAGCTGCAATGTAATTTAAAAAACATTAAAATTTAAAATGTAAATAAAATCAGGTGTTAAGTTAGTAATCAGAAAATTTATAAATTTTTGAAAACTGAAAATAGACTAATTAAAAAAAATTAAACATCAATTGGCAATTGGTCATGGTGTTTAAAACACTTTTATACACACTGATAGATACTTGCTATTTATTTTATATGTTAGGTAAATACTCAATAGAAAATACTTAAGAATTAAGTAAGACCTGATGTTTATATAATGTTTCAAACCAAAACAAATGGAAAATAAGAACTAAAACTACAGTATAATTTAAAAAACATAAATCAAAATTTTGTATATGTGAGTATAATCTGTGTTTCAAGAATTTAAAATGAGAAAAAGTGTACTAATAATTCAAAACTGAAAACAAAAAAGCAATTGTTTTTATATGCGTGTGTAAATAATTAAATTTATAGGTACTAGACCTTAGTAGATATTGATGCATCAAGCATTCCCTATGCCTACTATATTACAAGCCTGGTAACAAATAAAAAAATTTAATAAAAGATACTTAATAATAAAATATGACTTCATCTTTGCTTAATCTACCAAATCAAATTAAAGAATTTTTAAAAATTTGAATTAAACAAAAAACTATAACAATTATTCAAGACTGAAAATTTAAATTAAAAATTCAAATATTTAACATTTTATATATTTAATTTATAAAAATCAATTGAGAGAAACTTATGCAAATATTATTGATACTTATTCATTACTATGTTAAATGTCAGATAATTATAAAAAAAATCAACTTAATACTAAAACTACAATTCAAAACAGAGATGCTATGTAATTTTAAAAACACATATTAAAATCTTAAAGGAAGGTAAAATCAGTCTTCCAAAAATTTTAATCTGAAAAATTAAACTAATTATTTAAGACTAAAATTGGAAGAAGAAAATTTATTAAAAATTATTTTAGCATATATGTAAATGGATAAGCATATGCATAAGTATTATTGCTTGATCTTCAATATTACACGCAAGATTAGTAAAAAAGCATGACATATAACCTCATGTTTACATTATGTTTCAAAGTAGAACTATTTGTTATTAACATAACAGCTATTCGTCATTGATATGTAGATAAATAAGATATTCAACAGAAATGTACTGTAAATTTTGTTTGTACTTAATATATTACAAACAATAAAATATACATTATTATGGAGTGATTATAATCGATACGATGTTAATTTAAACGTTAAATTTTATTAAAACAGCACACAATTTCCAATTAATACATTAGAAGAAACATTTTAAAGTATTTAAATAAGATAAAGTGAACTTACTTCTCAAAAGGTTTGCTTTTCAAAGATAAACACTTTTCAAATAGGTCGCTTCCAATCGGTTAAAATGGCTAACTCTGTCCGCTGTCTTTCTTTTTGACCGCTTGTCCTTCGTCAGCTTAAAATCTAACCCCCAGAGAGTGACGTCACAACTAGAGAGTAGAAGCAATATTTCGGCTTGTACACCCTATCTAGGAGGCTTTGATGGTACCCTATTTTGGTACCGAGTTTGAGATTTATAGCTTAATATTAAAGCGAGTTATGTGGTCTTGAAAACTTACCCGTACATGCCTATTTTATGTTATTTTTTATTCCATTACGCGTTCTTTAACGAAGAAAGAGGATTGTTTTTATACAGAGAACATATTAGGCAGGCCAAACTATCGAAAATATTGTAAATAATATGAATAAATTAATTTTAATTGATTTTTCCTATTTTTAAGCTCTGTTCTCACTTTCCCGAACTTAAAAAAATTATTTTTCATATATAGTTCCTTCTAAAATATAGAAAAAGACATTAAATGAATAATATAATGTAAAATTAACAATAGAAAAAAAAAACAAATTTTAAAAATTGTCCACACTGCGTTTCGAACCCGCACCGTCTCGCTCAGCTGCTATCACGCTATCCGTTCCACCACGATTACACGGTCAGCGAGCTACTTCATGGCTTCAAAAGCAATCTCGCGGTCAGTTCAACGATGTACTTTGGGGGCCCATTGCGACCCTCCTAATTAAGCTATAAATATTTCCTTAGGCACAGGGGTTGGGGGCATGGTACCCTATTTTGGTACCGAGTTTGGGATTTATAGCTTAATATTAAAGCGAGTTATGTGGTCTTGAAAACTTACCCGAACATGCCTATTTTATGTTATTTTTTATTCCATTACGCGTTCTTTAACGAAGAAAGAGGATTGTTTTTATACAGAGAACATATTAGGCAGGTCAAACTATCGAAAGTATTGTAAATAATATGAATAAATTAATTTTAATTGATTTTTCCTATTTTTAAGCTCTGTTCTCACTTTCCCGAACTTAAAAAAATTATTTTTCATATATAGTTCCTTCTAAAATATAGAAAAAGACATTAAATGAATAATATAATGTAAAATTAACAATAGAAAAAAAAATAAACAAATTTTAAAAATTGTCCCCACTGGGATTCGAACCCGCACCGTCTCGCTCAGCTGCTATCACGCTATCCGCTCCACCACGATTACACGGTCAGCGAGCTACTTCATGGCTTCAAAAGCAATCTCGCGGTCAGTTTAACGATGTAATTTGGGGGCCCATTGCGACCCTCCTACTTAAGCTATAAATATTTCCTTAGGCACAGGGATTGGGGGCATGGTACCCTATTTTGGTACCGAGTTTGAGATTTATAGCTTAATTTTAAAGCGAGTTATGTGGTCTTGAAAACTTACCCGTACATGCCTATTTTATGTTATTTTTTATTCCATTACGCGTTCATTAACGAAGAAAGAGGATTGTTTTTATACAGAGAACATAATAGGCAGGCCAAACTATCGAAAATATTGTAAATAATATGAATAAATTAATTTTAATTGATTTTTCCTATTTTTAAGGTCTGTTCTCACTTTCCCGAACTTAAAAAAATTATTTTTCATATATAGTTCCTTCTAAAATATAGAAAAAGACATTAAATGAATAATATAATGTAAAATTAACAATAGAAAAAAAAATAAACAAATTTTAAAAATTCTCCACACTGGGATTCGAACCCGCACCGTCTCGCTCAGCTGCTATCACGCTATCCGCTCCACCACGATTACACGGTCAGCGAGCTACTTCATGGCTTCAAAAGCAATCTCGCGGTCAGTTGAACGATGTACTTTGGGGGCCCATTGCGACCCTCCTAATTAAGCTATAAATATTTCCTTAGTCACAGGGGTTGGGGGCATGGTACCCTATTTTGGTACCGAGTTTGAGATTTATAGCTTAATATTAAAGCGAGTTATGTGGTCTTGAAAACTTACCCGTACATGCCTATTTTATGTTATTTTTTATTCCATTACGCGTTCTTTAACGAAGAAAGAGGATTGTTTTTATACAGAGAACATATTAGGCAGGCCAAACTATCGAAAGTATTGTAAATAATATGAATAAATTAATTTTAATTGATTTTTCCTGTTTTTAAGCTCTGTTCTCACTTTCCCGAACTTAAAAAAATTATTTTTCATATATAGTTCCTTCTAAAATATAGAAAAAGACATTAAATGAATAATATAATGTAAAATTAACAATAGAAAAAAAAATAAACAAATTTTAAAAATTGTCCACACTGGGATTCGAACCCGCACCGTCTCGCTCAGCTGCTATCACGCTATCCGCTCCACCACGATTACACGGTCAGCGAGCTACTTCATGGCTTCAAAAGCAATCTCGCGGTCAGTTTAACGATGTACTTTGGGGGCCCATTGCGACCCTCCTAATTAAGCTATAAATATTTCCTTAGGCACAGGGGTTGAGGGCATGGTACCCTATTTTGGTACCGAGTTTGAGATTTATAGCTTAATATTAAAGCGAGTTATGTGGTCTTGAAAACTTACCCGTACATGCCTATTTTATGTTATTTTTTATTCAATTACGCGTTCTTTAACGAAGAAAGAGGATTGTTTTTATACAGAGAACATATTAGGCAGGCCAAACTATCGAAAGTATTGTAAATAATATGAATAAATTAATTTTAATTGATTTTTCCTGTTTTTAAGCTCTGTTCTCACTTTCCCGAACTTAAAAAAATTATTTTTCATATATAGTTCCTTCTAAAATATAGAAAAAGACATTAAATGAATAATATAATGTAAAATTAACAATAGAAAAAAAAATAAACAAATTTTAAAAATTGTCCACACTGGGATTCGAACCCGCACCGTCTCGCTCAGCTGCTATCACGCTATCAGCTCCACCACGATTACACGGTCAGCGAGCTACTTCATGGCTTCAAAAGCAATCTCGCGGTCAGTTTAACGATGTACTTTGGGGGCCCATTGCGACCCTCCTAATTAAGCTATAAATATTTCCTTAGGCACAGGGGTTGAGGGCATGGTACCCTATTTTGGTACCGAGGTTGAGATTTATAGCTTAATATTAAAGCGAGTTATGTGGTCTTGAAAACTTACCCGTACATGCCTGTTTTATGTTATTTTTTATTCAATTACGCGTTCTTTAACGAAGAAAGAGGATTGTTTTTATACAGAGAACATATTAGGCAGGCCAAACTATCGAAAGTATTGTAAATAATATGAATAAATTAATTTTAATTGATTTTTCCTGTTTTTAAGCTCTGTTCTCACTTTCCCGAACTTAAAAAAATTATTTTTCATATATAGTTCCTTCTAAAATATAGAAAAAGACATTAAATGAATAATATAATGTAAAATTAACAAATTTTAAAAATTGTCCACACTGGGATTCGAACCCGCACCGTCTCGCTCAGCTGCTATCACGCTATCCGCTCCACCACGATTACACGGTCAGCGAGCTACTTCATGGCTTCAAAAGCAATCTCGCGGTCAGTTCAACGATGTACTTTGGGGGCCCATTGCGACCCTCCTAATTAAGCTATAAATATTTCCTTAGGCACAGCGGTTGGGGGCATGGTACCCTTTTTTGGTACCGAGTTTGAGATTTATAGATTAATATTAAAGCGAGTTATGTGGTCTTAAAAACTTACCCGTACATGCCTATTTTATGTTATTTTTTATTCCATTACGCGCTCTTTAACGAAGAAAGAGGATTGTTTTTATACAGAGAACATATTAGGCAGGCCAAACTATCGAAAGTATTGTAAATAATATGAATAAATTAATTTTAATTGATTTTTCCTCTTTTTAAGCTCTGTTCTCACTTTCCCGAACTTAAAAAAATTATTTTTCATATATAGTTCCTTCTAAAATATAGAAAAAGACATTAAATGAATAATATAATGTAAAATTAACAATAGAAAAAAAAATAAACAAATTTTAAAAATTGTCCACACTGGGATTCGAACCCGCACCGTTTCGCTCAGCTGCTATCACGCTATCCGCTCCACCACGATTACACGGTCAGCGAGCTACTTCATGGCTTCAAAAGCAATCTCGCGGTCAGTTTAACGATGTACTTTGGGGGCCCATTGCGACCCTCCTAATTAAGCTATAAATATTTCCTTAGGCACAGGGGTTGGGGGCATGGTACCCTATTTTGGTACTGAGTTTGAGATTTATAGCTTAATATTAAAGGGAGTTATGTGGTCTTGAAAACTTACCCGTACATGCCTATTTAATGTTATTTTTTATTCCATTACGCGTTCTTTAACGAAGAAAGAGGATTGTTTTTATACAGAGAACATATTAGGCAGGCCAAACTATCGAAAGTATTGTAAATAATATGAATAAATTAATTTTAATTGATTTTTCCTCTTTTTAAGCTCTGTTCTCTCTTTCCCGAACTTAAAAAAATTATTTTTCATATGTAGTTCCTTCTAAAATATAGAAAAAGACATTAAATGAATAATATAATGTAAAATTAACAATAGAAAAAAAATCAAACAAATTTTAAAAATTGTCCACACTGGGATTCGAACCCGCACCGTCTCGCTCAGCTGCTATCACGCTATCCGCTCCACCACGATTACACGGTCAGCGAGCAACTTCATGGCTTCAAAAGCAATCTCGCGGTCAGTTCAACGATGTACTTTGGGGGCCCATTGCAACCCTCCTAATTAAGCTATAAATATTTCCTTAGGCACAGGGGTTGGGGGCGTGGTACCCTATTTTGGTACCGAGTTTGAGATTTATAGCTTAATATTAAAGCGAGTTATGTGGTCTTGAAAACTTACCCGTACATGCCTATTTTATGTTATTTTTTATTCCATTACGCGTTCTTTAACGAAGAAAGAGGATTGTTTTTATACAGAGAACATATTAGGCAGGCCAAACTATCGAAAGTATTGTAAATAATATGAATAAATTAATTTTAATTTATTTTTCCTGTTTTTAAGCTCTGTTCTCACTTTCCCGAACTTAAAAAAATTATTTTTCATATATAGTTCCTTCTAAAATATAGAAAAAGACATTAAATGAATAATATAATGTAAAATTAACAATAGAAAAAAAAATAAACAAATTTTAAAAATTGTCCACACTGGGATTCGAACCCGCACCGTCTCGCTCAGCTGCTATCACGCTATCCGCTCCACCACGATTACGCGGTCAGCGAGCTACTTCATGGCTTCAAAAGCAATCTCGCGGTCAGTTCAACGATGTACTTTGGGGGCCCATTGCGACCCTCCTAATTAAGCTATAAATATTTCCTTAGGCACAAGGGTTGGGGGCTTGGTACCCTATTTTGGTACCGAGTTTGAGATTTATAGCTTAATATTAAAGCGAGTTATGTGGTCTTGAAAACTTACCCGTACATGCCTATTTTATGTTATTTTTTATTCCATTACGCGTTCTTTAACGAAGAAAGAGGATTGTTTTTATACAGAGAACATATTAGGCAGGCCAAACTATCGAAAGTATTGTAAATAATATGAATAAATTAATTTTAATTGATTTTTCCTCTTTTTAAGCTCTGTTCTCACTTTCCCGAACTTAAAAAAATTATTTTTCATATATAGTTCCTTCTAAAATATAGAAAAAGACATTAAATGAATAATATAATGTAAAATTAACAATAGAAAAAAAAATAAACAAATTTTAAAAATTGTCCACACTGGGATTCGAACCCGCACCGTCTCGCTCAGCTGCTATCACGCTATCCGCTCCACCACGATTACACGGTCAGCGAGCTACTTCATGGCTTCAAAAGCAATCTCGCGGTCAGTTTAACGATGTACTTTGGGGGCCCATTGCGACCCTCCTAATTAAGCTATAAATATTTCCTTAGGCACAAGAGTTGGGGGCATGGTACCCTATTTTGGTACCGAGTTTGAGATTTATAGCTTAATATTAAAGCGAGTTATGTGGTCTTGAAAACTTACCAGTACATGCCTATTTTATGTTATTTTTTATTCCATTACGCGTTCTTTAACGAAGAAAGAGGATTGTTTTTATACAGAGAACATATTAGGCAGGCCAAACTATCGAAAGTATTGTAAATAATATGAATAAATTAATTTTAATTGATTTTTCCTCTTTTTAAGCTCTGTTCTCACTTTCCCGAACTTAAAAAAATTATTTTTCATATATAGTTCCTTCTAAAATATAGAAAAAGGCATTAAATGAATAATATAATGTAAAATTAACAATAGAAAAAAAAATAAACAAATTTTAAAAATTGTCCACACTGGGATTCGAACCCGCACCGTCTCGCTCAGCTGCTATCACGCTATCCGCTCCACCACGATTACACGGTCAGCGAGCTACTTCATGGCTTCAAAAGCAATCTCGCGGTCAGTTTAACGATGTACTTTGGGGGCCCATTGCGACCCTCCTAATTAAGCTATAAATATTTTCTTAGGCACAAGGGTTGGGGGCATGGTACCCTATTTTGGTACCGAGTTTGAGATTTATAGCTTAATATTAAAGCGAGTTATGTGGTCTTGAAAACTTACCCGTACATGCCTATTTTATGTTATTTTTTATTCCATTACGCGTTCTTTAACGAAGAAAGAGGATTGTTTTTATACAGAGAACATATTAGGCAGGCCAAACTATCGAAAGTATTGTAAATAATATGAATAAATTAATTTTAATTGATTTTTCCTCTTTTTAAGCTCTGTTCTCACTTTCCCGAACTTAAAAAAATTATTTTTCATATATAGTTCCTTCTAAAATATAGAAAAAGACATTAAATGAATAATATAATGTAAAATTAACAATAGAAAAAAATAAACAAATTTTAAAATTTGTCCACACTGGGATTCGAACCCGCACCGTCTCGCTCAGCTGCTATCACGCTATCCGCTCCACCACCATTACACGGTCAGCGAGCTACTTCATGGCTTCAAAAGCAATCTCGCGGTCAGTTTAACGATGTACTTTGGGGGCCCATTGCGACCCTCCTAATTAAGCTATAAATACTTCCTTAGGCACAGGGGTTGGGGGCATGGTACTCTATGTTGGTACCGAGTTTGAGATTTATAGCTTAATATTAAAGCGAGTTATGTGGTCTTGAAAACTTACCCGTACATGCCTATTTTATGTTATTTTTTATTCCATTACGCGTTCTTTAACGAAGAAAGAGGATTGTTTTTATACAGAGAACATATTAGGCAGGCCAAACTATCGAAAATATTGTAAATAATATGAATAAATTAATTTTATTTGACTTTTCCTATTTTTAAGCTCTGTTCTCACATTCCCGAACTTAAAAAAATTATTTTTCATATATAGTTCCTTCTAAAATATAGAAAAAGACATTAAATGAATAATATAATGTAAAATTAACAATAGAAAAAAAAATAAACAAATTTTAAAAATTGTGCACACTGGGATTCGAACCCGCACCGTCTCGCTCAGCTGCTATCACGCTATCCGCTCCACCACGATTACACGGTCAGCGAGCTACTTCATGGCTTCAAAAGCAATCTCGCGGTCAGTTTAACGATGTACTTTGGGGGCCCATTGCGACCCTCCTAATTAAGCTATAAATATTTCCTTAGGCACACGGGTTGGGGGCATGGTACTCTATGTTGGTACCGAGTTTGAGATTTATAGCTTAATATTAAAGCGAGTTATGTGGTCTTGAAAACTTACCCGTACATGCCTATTTTATGTTATTTTTTATTCCATTACGCGTTCTTTAACGAAGAAAGAGGATTGTTTTTATACAGAGAACATATTAGGCAGGCCAAACTATCGAAAGTATTGTAAATAATATGAATAAGTTAATTTTAATTGATTTTTCCTGTTTTTAAGCTCTGTTCTCACTTTCCCGAACTTAAAAAAATTATTTTTCATATATAGTTCCTTCTAAAATATAGAAAAAGGCATTAAATGAATAATATAATGTAAAATTAACAATAGAAAAAAAATAAACAAATTTTAAACATTGTCCACACTGGGATTCGAACCCGCACCGTCTCGCTCAGCTGCTATCACGCTATCCGCTCCACCACGATTACACGGTCAGCGAGCTACTTCATGGCTTCAAAAGCAATCTCGCGGTCAGTTCAACGATGTACTTTGGGGGCCCATTGCGACCCTCCTATATAAGCTATAAATATTTCCTTAGGCACAGGGGTTGGGGGCATGGTACCCTATTTTGGTACCGAGTTTGAGATTTATAGCTTAATATTAAAGCGAGTTATGTGGTCTTGAAAACTTACCCGTACATGTCTATTTTATGTTATTTTTTATTCCATTACGCGTTCTTTAACGAAGAAAGAGGATTGTTTTTATACAGAGAACATATTAGGCAGGCCAAACTATCGAAAGTATTGTAAATAATATGAATAAGTTAATTTTAATTGATTTTTCCTGTTTTTAAGCTCTGTTCTCACTTTCCCGAACTTAAAAAAATTATTTTTCATATATAGTTCCTTCTAAAATATAGAAAAAGGCATTAAATGAATAATATAATGTAAAATTAACAATAGAAAAAAAATAAACAAATTTTAAACATTGTCCACACTGGGATTCGAACCCGCACCGTCTCGCTCAGCTGCTATCACGCTATCCGCTCCACCACGATTACACGGTCAGCGAGCTACTTCATGGCTTCAAAAGCAATCTCGCGGTCAGTTCAACGATGTACTTTGGGGGCCCATTGCGACCCTCCTATATAAGCTATAAATATTTCCTTAGGCACAGGGGTTGGGGGCATGGTACCCTATTTTGGTACCGAGTTTGAGATTTATAGCTTAATATTAAAGCGAGTTATGTGGTCTTGAAAACTTACCCGTACATGTCTATTTTATGTTATTTTTTATTCCATTACGCGTTCTTTAACGAAGAAAGAGGATTGTTTTTATACAGAGAACATATTAGGCAGGCCAAACTATCGAAAGTATTGTAAATAATATGAATAAATTAATTTTAATTGATTTTTCTTCTTTTTAAGCTCTGTTCTCACTTTCCCGAACTTAAAAAAATTATTTTTCATATATAGTTCCTTCTAAAATATAGAAAAAGACATTAAATGAATAATATAATGTAAAATTAACAATAGAAAAAAAAATAAACAAATTTTAAAAATTGTCCACACTGGGATTCGAACCCGCACCGTCTCGCTCAGCTGCTATCACGCTATCCGCTCCACCACGATTACGCGGTCAGCGAGCTACTTCATGGCTTCAAAAGCAATCTCGCGGTCAGTTCAACGATGTACTTTGGGGGCCCATTGCGACCCTCCTAATTAAGCTATAAATATTTCCTTAGGCACAAGGGTTGGGGGCTTGGTACCCTATTTTGGTACCGAGTTTGAGATTTATAGCTTAATATTAAAGCGAGTTATGTGGTCTTGAAAACTTACCCGTACATGCCTATTTTATGTTATTTTTTATTCCATTACGCGTTCTTTAACGAAGAAAGAGGATTGTTTTTATACAGAGAACATATTAGGCAGGCCAAACTATCGAAAGTATTGTAAATAATATGAATAAATTAATTTTAATTGATTTTTCCTCTTTTTAAGCTCTGTTCTCACTTTCCCGAACTTAAAAAAATTATTTTTCATATATAGTTCCTTCTAAAATATAGAAAAAGACATTAAATGAATAATATAATGTAAAATTAACAATAGAAAAAAAAATAAACAAATTTTAAAAATTGTCCACACTGGGATTCGAACCCGCACCGTCTCGCTCAGCTGCTATCACGCTATCCGCTCCACCACGATTACACGGTCAGCGAGCTACTTCATGGCTTCAAAAGCAATCTCGCGGTCAGTTTAACGATGTACTTTGGGGGCCCATTGCGACCCTCCTAATTAAGCTATAAATATTTCCTTAGGCACAAGGGTTGGGGGCATGGTACCCTATTTTAGTACCGAGTTTGAGATTAATAGCTTAATATTAAAGCGAGTTATGTGGTCTTGAAAACTTACCCGTACATGCCTATTTTATGTTATTTTTTATTCCATTACGCGTTCTTTAACGAAGAAAGAGGATTGTTTTTATACAGAGAACATATTAGGCAGGCCAAACTATCGAAAGTATTGTAAATAATATGAATAAATTAATTTTAATTAATTTTTCCTGTTTTTACGCTCTGTTCTCACTTTCCCGAACTTAAAAAAATTATTTTTCATATATAGTTCCTTCTAAAATATAGAAAAAGACATTAAATGAATAATATAATGTAAAATTAACAATAGAAAAAAAAATAAACAAATTTTAAAAATTGTCCACACTGGGATTCGAACCCGCACCGTCTCGCTCAGCTGCTATCACGCTATCCGCTCCACCACGATTACACGGTCAGCGAGCTACTTCATGGCTTCAAAAGCAATCTCGCGGTCAGTTTAACGATGTACTTTGGGGGCCCATTGCGACCCTCCTAATTAAGCTATAAATATTTCCTTAGGCACAAGAGTTGGGGGCATGGTACCCTATTTTGGTACCGAGTTTGAGATTTATAGCTTAATATTAAAGCGAGTTATGTGGTCTTGAAAACTTACCAGTACATGCCTATTTTATGTTATTTTTTATTCCATTACGCGTTCTTTAACGAAGAAAGAGGATTGTTTTTATACAGAGAACATATTAGGCAGGCCAAACTATCGAAAGTATTGTAAATAATATGAATAAATTAATTTTAATTGATTTTTCCTCTTTTTAAGCTCTGTTCTCACTTTCCCGAACTTAAAAAAATTATTTTTCATATATAGTTCCTTCTAAAATATAGAAAAAGGCATTAAATGAATAATATAATGTAAAATTAACAATAGAAAAAAAAATAAACAAATTTTAAAAATTGTCCACACTGGGATTCGAACCCGCACCGTCTCGCTCAGCTGCTATCACGCTATCCGCTCCACCACGATTACACGGTCAGCGAGCTACTTCATGGCTTCAAAAGCAATCTCGCGGTCAGTTTAACGATGTACTTTGGGGGCCCATTGCGACCCTCCTAATTAAGCTATAAATATTTTCTTAGGCACAAGGGTTGGGGGCATGGTACCCTATTTTGGTACCGAGTTTGAGATTTATAGCTTAATATTAAAGCGAGTTATGTGGTCTTGAAAACTTACCCGTACATGCCTATTTTATGTTATTTTTTATTCCATTACGCGTTCTTTAACGAAGAAAGAGGATTGTTTTTATACAGAGAACATATTAGGCAGGCCAAACTATCGAAAGTATTGTAAATAATATGAATAAATTAATTTTAATTGATTTTTCCTCTTTTTAAGCTCTGTTCTCACTTTCCCGAACTTAAAAAAATTATTTTTCATATATAGTTCCTTCTAAAATATAGAAAAAGACATTAAATGAATAATATAATGTAAAATTAACAATAGAAAAAAAATAAACAAATTTTAAAATTTGTCCACACTGGGATTCGAACCCGCACCGTCTCGCTCAGCTGCTATCACGCTATCCGCTCCACCACGATTACACGGTCAGCGAGCTACTTCATGGCTTCAAAAGCAATCTCGCGGTCAGTTTAACGATGTACTTTGGGGGCCCATTGCGACCCTCCTAATTAAGCTATAAATACTTCCTTAGGCACAGGGGTTGGGGGCATGGTACTCTATGTTGGTACCGAGTTTGAGATTTATAGCTTAATATTAAAGCGAGTTATGTGGTCTTGAAAACTTACCCGTACATGCCTATTTTATGTTATTTTTTATTCCATTACGCGTTCTTTAACGAAGAAAGAGGATTGTTTTTATACAGAGAACATATTAGGCAGGCCAAACTATCGAAAATATTGTAAATAATATGAATAAATTAATTTTATTTGATTTTTCCTATTTTTAAGCTCTGTTCTCACATTCCCGAACTTAAAAAAATTATTTTTCATATATAGTTCCTTCTAAAATATAGAAAAAGACATTAAATGAATAATATAATGTAAAATTAACAATAGAAAAAAAAAAAAAAAAATTTTAAAAATTGTGCACACTGGGATTCGAACCCGCACCGTCTCGCTCAGCTGCTATCACGCTATCCGCTCCACCACGATTACACGGTCAGCGAGCTACTTCATGGCTTCAAAAGCAATCTCGCGGTCAGTTTAACGATGTACTTTGGGGGCCCATTGCGACCCTCCTAATTAAGCTATAAATATTTCCTTAGGCACACGGGTTGGGGGCATGGTACTCTATGTTGGTACCGAGTTTGAGATTTATAGCTTAATATTAAAGCGAGTTATGTGGTCTTGAAAACTTACCCGTACATGCCTATTTTATGTTATTTTTTATTCCATTACGCGTTCTTTAACGAAGAAAGAGGATTGTTTTTATACAGAGAACATATTAGGCAGGCCAAACTATCGAAAGTATTGTAAATAATATGAATAAGTTAATTTTAATTGATTTTTCCTGTTTTTAAGCTCTGTTCTCACTTTCCCGAACTTAAAAAAATTATTTTTCATATATAGTTCCTTCTAAAATATAGAAAAAGGCATTAAATGAATAATATAATGTAAAATTAACAATAGAAAAAAAATAAACAAATTTTAAACATTGTCCACACTGGGATTCGAACCCGCACCGTCTCGCTCAGCTGCTATCACGCTATCCGCTCCACCACGATTACACGGTCAGCGAGCTACTTCATGGCTTCAAAAGCAATCTCGCGGTCAGTTCAACGATGTACTTTGGGGGCCCATTGCGACCCTCCTATATAAGCTATAAATATTTCCTTAGGCACAGGGGTTGGGGGCATGGTACCCTATTTTGGTACCGAGTTTGAGATTTATAGCTTAATATTAAAGCGAGTTATGTGGTCTTGAAAACTTACCCGTACATGTCTATTTTATGTTATTTTTTATTCCATTACGCGTTCTTTAACGAAGAAAGAGGATTGTTTTTATACAGAGAACATATTAGGCAGGCCAAACTATCGAAAGTATTGTAAATAATATGAATAAATTAATTTTAATTGATTTTTCCTCTTTTTAAGCTCTGTTCTCACTTTCCCGAACTTAAAAAAATTATTTTTCATATATAGTTCCTTCTAAAATATAGAAAAAGACATTAAATGAATAATATAATGTAAAATTAACAATAGAAAAAAAAATAAACAAATTTTAAAAATTGTCCACACTGGGATTCGAACCCGCACCGTCTCGCTTAGCTGCTATCACGCTATCCGCTCCACCACGATTACACGGTCAGCGAGCTACTTCATGGCTTCAAAAGATATCTCGCGGTCAGTTTAACGATGTACTTTGGGGGCCCATTGCGACCCTCCTAATTAAGCTATAAATATTTCCTTAGGCACAGTGGTTGGGGGCATGGTAACCTATTTTGGTACTGAGTTTGAGATTTATAGCTTAATATTAAAGCGAGTTATGTGGTCTTGAAAACTTACCCGTACATGCCTATTTTATGTTATTTTTTAATCCATTACGCGTTCTTTAACGAAGAAAGAGGATTGTTTTTATACAGAGAACATATTAGGCAGGCCAAACTATCGAAAGTATTGTAAATAATATGAATAAATTAATTTTAATTGATTTTTCCTCTTTTTAAGCTCTGTTCTCACTTTCCCGAACTTAAAAAAATTATTTTTCATATATAGTTCCTTCTAAAATATAGAAAAAGACATTAAATGAATAATATAATGTAAAATTAACAATAGAAAAAAAAATAAACAAATTTTAAAAATTGTCCACACTGGGATTCAAACCCGCACCGTCTCGCTCAGCTGCTATCACGCTATCCGCTCCACCACGATTACAGGGTCAGCGAGCTACTTCATGGCTTCAAAAGCAATCTCGCGGTCAGTTTAACGATGTACTTTGGGGTCCCATTGCGACCCTCCTAATTAAGCTATAAATATTTCCTTAGGCACAGGGGTTGGAGGCATGGTACCCTATTTTGGTACCGAGTTTGAGATTTATAGCTTAATATTAAAGCGAGTTATGTGGTCTTGAAAACTTACCCGTACATGCCTATTTTATGTTATTTTTTATTCCATTACGCGTTCTTTAACGAAGAAAGAGGATTGTTTTTATACAGAGAACATATTAGGCAGGCCAAACTATCGAAAGTATTGTAAATAATATGAATAAATTAATTTTAATTGATTTTTCCTCTTTTTAAGCTCTGTTCTCACTTTCCCGAACTTAAAAAAATTATTTTTCATATATAGTTCCTTCTAAAATATAGAAAAAGACATTAAATGAATAATATAATGTAAAATTAACAATAGAAAAAAAAATAAACAAATTTTAAAAATTGTCCACACTGGGATTCGAACCCGCACCGTCTCGCTCAGCTGCTATCACGCTATCCGCTCCACCACGATTACACGGTCAGCGAGCTACTTTATGGCTTCAAAAGCAATCTCGCGGTCAGTTTAACGATGTACTTTGGGGGCCCATTGCGACCCTCCTAATTAAGCTATAAATATTTCCTTAGGCACAGGGGTTGGGGGCATGTTACCCTATGTTGGTACCGAGTTTGAGATTTATAGCTTAATATTAAAGCGAGTTATGTGGTCTTGAAAACTTACCCGTACATGCCTATTTTATGTTATTTTTTATTCCATTACGCGTTCTTTAACGAAGAAAGAGGATTGTTTTTATACAGAGAACATATTAGGCAGGCCAAACTATCGAAAGTATTGTAAATAATATGAATAAATTAATTTTAATTGATTTTTCCTCTTTTTAAGCTCTGTTCTCACTTTCCCGAACTTAAAAAAATTATTTTTCATATATAGTTCCTTCTAAAATATAGAAAAAGACATTAAATGAATAATATAATGTAAAATTAACAATAGAAAAAAAAATAAACAAATTTTAAAAATTGTCCACACTGGGATTCGAACCCGCACCGTCTCGCTCAGCTGCTATCACGCTATCCGCTCCACCACGATTACACGGTCAGCGAGCTACTTCATGGCTTCAAAAGCAATCTCGCGGTCAGTTTAACGATGTACTTTGGGGTCCCATTGCGACCCTCCTAATTAAGCTATAAATATTTCCTTAGGCACAGGGGTTGAAGGCATGGTACCCTATTTTGGTACGGAGTTTGAGATTTATAGCTTAATATTAAAGCGAGTTATGTGGTCTTGAAAACTTACCCGTACATGCCTATTTTATGTTATTTTTTATTCCATTACGCGTTCTTTAACGAAGAAAGAGGATTGTTTTTATACAGAGAACATATTAGGCAGGCCAAACTATCGAAAATATTGTAAATAATATGAATAAATTAATTTTAATTGATTTTTCCTATTTTTAAGCTCTGTTCTCACTTTCCCGAACTTAAAAAAATTATTTTTCATATATAGTTCCTTCTAAAATATAGAAAAAGACATTAAATGAATAATATAATGTAAAATTAACAATAGAAAAAAAAATAAACAAATTTTAAAAATTGTCCACACTGGGATTCGAACCCGCACCGTCTCGCTCAGCTGCTATTACGCTATCCGCTCCACCACGATTACACGGTCAGCGAGCTACTTCATGGCTTCAAAAGCAATCTCACGGTCAGTTTAACGATGTACTTTGGGGGCCCATTGCGACCCTCCTAATTAAGCTATAAATATTTCCTTAGGCACAGGGGTTGGGGGCATGTTACCCTATGTTGGTACCGAGTTTGAGATTTATAGCTTAATATTAAAGCGAGTTATGTGGTCTTGAAAACTTACCCGTACATGCCTATTTTATGTTATTTTTTATTCCATTACGCGTTCTTTAACGAAGAAAGAGGATTGTTTTTATACAGAGAACATATTAGGCAGGCCAAACTATCGAAAGTATTGTAAATAATATGAATAAATTAATTTTAATTGATTTTTCCTCTTTTTAAGCTCTGTTCTCACTTTCCCGAACTTAAAAAAATTATTTTTCATATATAGTTCCTTCTAAAATATAGAAAAAGACATTAAATGAATAATATAATGTAAAATTAACAATAGAAAAAAAAATAAACAAATTTTAAAAATTGTCCACACTGGGATTCGAACCCGCACCGTCTCGCTCAGCTGCTATCACGCTATCCGTTCCACCACGATTACACGGTCAGCGAGCTACTTCATGGCTTCAAAAGCAATCTCGCGGTCAGTTTAACGATGTACTTTGGGGTCCCATTGCGACCCTCATAATTAAGCTATAAATATTTCCTTAGGCACAGAGGTTGGAGGCATGGTACCCTATTTTGGTACCGAGTTTGAGATTTATAGCTTAATATTAAAGCGAGTTATGTGGTCTTGAAAACTTACCCGTACATGCCTATTTTATGTTATTTTTTATTCCATTACGCGTTCTTTAACGAAGAAAGAGGATTGTTTTTATACAGAGATCATATTAGGCAGGCCAAACTATCGAAAATATTGTAAATAATATGAATAAATTAATTTTAATTGATTTTTCCTATTTTTAAGCTCTGTTCTCACTTTCCCGAACTTAAAAAAATTATTTTTCATATATAGTTCCTTCTAAAATATAGAAAAAGACATTAAATGAATAATATAATGTAAAATTAACAATAGAAAAAAAAATAAACAAATTTTAAAAATTGTCCACACTGGGATTCGAACCCGCACCGTCTCGCTCAGCTGCTATCACGCTATCCGCACAACCACGAGCTACTTCATGGCTTCAAAAGCAATCTCGCGGTCAGTTTAACGATGTACTTTGGGGTCCCATTGCGACCCTCCTAATTAAGCTATAAATATTTCCTTAGGCACAGGGGTTGGAGGCATGGTACCCTATTTTGGTACCGAGTTTGAGATTTATAGCTTAATATTAAAGCGAGTTATGTGGTCTTGAAAACTTACCCGTACATGCCTATTTTATGTTATTTTTTATTCCATTACGCGTTCTTTAACGAAGAAAGAGGATTGTTTTTATACAGAGAACATATTAGGCAGGCCAAACTATCGAAAATATTGTAAATAATATGAATAAATTAATTTTAATTGATTTTTCCTATTTTGAAGCTCTGTTCTCACTTTCCCGAACTTAAAAAAATTATTTTTCATATATAGTTCTTTCTAAAATATAGAAAAAGACATTAAATGAATAATATAATGTAAAATTAACAATAGAAAAAAAAAATAAACAAATTTTAAAAATCGTCCACACTGGGATTCGAACCCGCACCGTCTCGCTCAGCTGCTATCACGCTATCCGCTCCACCACGATTACACGGTCAGCGAGCTACTTCATGGCTTCAAAAGCAATCTCACGGTCAGTTTAACGATGTACTTTGGGGGCCCATTGCGACCCTCCTAAATAAGCTATAAATATTTCCTTAGGCACAGGGGTTGGGGGCATGTTACCCTATGTTGGTACCGAGTTTGAGATTTATAGCTTAATATTAAAGCGAGTTATGTGGTCTTGAAAACTTACCCGTACATGCCTATTTTATGTTATTTTTTATTCCATTACGCGTTCTTTAACGAAGAAAGAGGATTGTTTTTATACAGAGAACATATTAGGCAGGCCAAACTATCGAAAGTATTGTAAATAATATGAATAAATTAATTTTAATTGATTTTTCCTCTTTTTAAGCTCTGTTCTCACTTTCCCGAACTTAAAAAAATTATTTTTCATATATAGTTCCTTCTAAAATATAGAAAAAGACATTAAATGAATAATATAATGTAAAATTAACAATAGAAAAAAAAATAAACAAATTTTAAAAATTGTCCACACTGGGATTCGAACCCGCACCGTCTCGCTCAGCTGCTATCACGCTATCCGTTCCACCACGATTACACGGTCAGCGAGCTACTTCATGGCTTCAAAAGCAATCTCGCGGTCAGTTTAACGATGTACTTTGGGGTCCCATTGCGACCCTCATAATTAAGCTATAAATATTTCCTTAGGCACAGGGGTTGGAGGCATGGTACCCTATTTTGGTACCGAGTTTGAGATTTATAGCTTAATATTAAAGCGAGTTATGTGGTCTTGAAAACTTACCCGTACATGCCTATTTTATGTTATTTTTTATTCCATTACGCGTTCTTTAACGAAGAAAGAGGATTGTTTTTATACAGAGAACATATTAGGCAGGCCAAACTATCGAAAATATTGTAAATAATATGAATAAATTAATTTTAATTGATTTTTCCTATTTTTAAGCTCTGTTCTCACTTTCCCGAACTTAAAAAAATTATTTTTCATATATAGTTCCTTCTAAAATATAGAAAAAGACATTAAATGAATAATATAATGTAAAATTAACAATAGAAAAAAAAATAAACAAATTTTAAAAATTGTCCACACTGGGATTCGAACCCGCACCGTCTCGCTCAGCTGCTATCACGCTATCCGCTCCACCACGATTACACGGTCAGCGAGCTACTTCATGGCTTCAAAAGCAATCTCGCGGTCAGTTTAACGATGTACTTTGGGGTCCCATTGCGACCCTCCTAATTAAGCTATAAATATTTCCTTAGGCACAGGGGTTGGAGGCATGGTACCCTATTTTGGTACCGAGTTTGAGATTTATAGCTTAATATTAAAGCGAGTTATGTGGTCTTGAAAACTTACCCGTACATGCCTATTTTATGTTATTTTTTATTCCATTACGCGTTCTTTAACGAAGAAAGAGGATTGTTTTTATACAGAGAACATATTAGGCAGGCCAAACTATCGAAAATATTGTAAATAATATGAATAAATTAATTTTAATTGATTTTTCCTATTTTTAAGCTCTGTTCTCACTTTCCCGAACTTAAAAAAATTATTTTTCATATATAGTTCCTTCTAAAATATAGAAAAAGACATTAAATGAATAATATAATGTAAAATTAACAATAGAAAAAAAAATAAACAAATTTTAAAAATTGTCCACACTGGGATTCGAACCCGCACCGTCTCGCTCAGCTGCTATCACGCTATCCGCTCCACCACGATTACACGGTCAGCGAGCTACTTCATGGCTTCAAAAGCAATCTCGCGGTCAGTTTAACGATGTACTTTGGGGGCCAATTGCGACCCTCCTAATTAAGCTATAAATATTTCCTTAGGCACAGGGGTTGGGGGCATGAAACCCTATGTTGCTACCGAGTTTGAGATTTATAGCTTAATATTAAAGCGAGTTATGTGGTCTTGAAAACTTACCCGTACATGCCTATTTTATGTTATTTTTTATTCCATTACGCGTTCTTTAACGAAGAAAGAGGATTGTTTTTATACAGAGAACATATTAGGCAGGCCAAACTATCGAAAGTATTGTAAATAATATGAATAAATTAATTTTAATTGATTTTTCCTATTTTTAAGCTCTGTTCTCACTTTCCCGAACTTAAAAAAATTCTTTTTCATATATAGTTCCTTCTAAAATATAGAAAAAGACATTAAATGAATAATATAAAGTAAAATTAACAATAGAAAAAAAAATAAACAAATTTTAAAATTTGTCCACACTAGGATTCGAACCCGCACCGTCTCGCTCAGCTGCTATCACGCTATCCGCTCCACCACGATTACACGGTCAGCGAGCTACTTCATGGCTTCAAAAGCAATCTCGCGGTCAGTTTAACGATGTACTTTGGGGGCCCATTGCGACCCTCCTAATTAAGCTATAAATATTTCCTTAAACACAGGGGTTGGGGCCATGGTACTCTATGTTGGTACCGAGTTTGAGATTTATAACTTAATATTAAAGCGAGTTATGTGGTCTTGAAAACTTACCCGTACATGCCAATTTATGTTATTTTTTATTCCATTACGCGTTCTTTAACGAAGAAAGAGGATTGTTTTTATACAGAGAACATATTAGGCAGGCCAAACTATCGAAAATATTGTAAATAATATGAATAAATTAATTTTATTTGATTTTTCCTATTTTTAAGCTCTGTTCTCACTTTCCCGAACTTAAAAAAATTATTTTTCATATATAGTTCCTTCTAAAATATAGAAAAAGACATTAAATGAATAATATAATGTAAAATTAACAATAGAAAAAAAAAATAAACAAATTTTAAAAATTGTCCACACTGGGATTCGAACCCGCACCGTCTCGCTCAGCTGCTATCACGCTATCCGCTCCACCACGATTACACGGTCAGCGAGCTACTTCATGGCTTCAAAAGCAATCTCGCGGTCAGTTTAACGATGTACTTTGGGGGCCCATTGCGACCCTCCTAATTAAGCTATAAATATTTCCTTAGGCACACGGGTTGGGGGCATGGTACTCTATGTTGGTTCCGAGTTTGAGATTTATAGCTTAATATTAAAGCGAGTTATGTGGTCTTGAAAACTTACCCGTACATGCCTATTTTATGTTATTTTTTATTCCATTACGCGTTCTTTAACGAAGAAAGAGGATTGTTTTCATACAGAGAACATATTAGGCAGGCCAAACTATCGAAAGTATTGTAAATAATATGAATAAATTAATTTTAATTGATTTTTCCTCTTTTTAAGGTCTGTTCTCACTTTCCCGAACTTAAAAAAATTATTTTTCATATATAGTTCCTTCTAAAATATAGAAAAAGACATTAAATGAATAATATAATGTAAAATTAACAATAGAAAAAAAAAATAAACAAATTTTAAAAATTGTCCACACTGGGATTCGAACCCGCACCGTCTCGCTCAGCTGCTATCACGCTATCCGCTCCACCACGATTACACGGTCAGCGAGCTACTTCATGGCTTCAAAAGCAATCTCGCGGTCAGTTTAACGATGTACTTTGGGGGGCCCATTGCGACCCTCCTAATTAAGCTATAAATATTTCCTTAGGCACAGTGGTTGGGGGCATGGTAACCTATTTTGGTACTGAGTTTGAGATTTATAGCTTAATATTAAAGCGAGTTATGTGGTCTTGAAAACTTACCCGTACATGCCTATTTTATGTTATTTTTTATTCCATTACGCGTTCTTTAACGAAGAAAGAGGATTGTTTTTATACAGAGAACATATTAGGCAGGCCAAACTATCGAAAATATTGTAAATAATATGAATAAATTAATTTTAATTGATTTTTCCTATTTTTAAGCTCTGTTCTCACTTTCCCGAACATAAAAAAATTATTTTTCATATATAGTTCCTTCTAAAATATAGAAAAAGACATTAAATGAATAATATAATGTAAAATTAACAATAGAAAAAAAAATAAACAAATTTTAAAAATTGTCCACACTGGGATTCGAACCCGCACCGTCTCGCTCAGCTGCTATCACGCTATCCGCTCCACCACGATTACACGGTCAGCGAGCTACTTTATGGCTTCAAAAGCAATCTCGCGGTCAGTTTAACGATGTACTTTGGGGGCCCATTGCGACCCTCCTAATTAAGCTATAAATATTTCCTTAGGCACAGGGGTTGGGGGCATGTTACCCTATGTTGGTACCGAGTTTGAGATTTATAGCTTAATATTAAAGCGAGTTATGTGGTCTTGAAAACTTACCCGTACATGCCTATTTTATGTTATTTTTTATTCCATTACGCGTTCTTTAACGAAGAAAGAGGATTGTTTTTATACAGAGAACATATTAGGCAGGCCAAACTATCGAAAGTATTGTAAATAATATGAATAAATAAATTTTAATTGATTTTTCCTATTTTTAAACTCTGTTCTCACTTTCCCGAACTTAAAAAAATTATTTTTCATATATAGTTCCTTCTAAAATATAGAAAAAGACATTAAATGAATAATATAATGTAAAATTAACAATAGAAAAAAAAATAAACAAATCTTAAAAATTGTCCACACTGGGATTCGAACCCGCACCGTCTTGCTCAGCTGCTATCACGCTATCCGCTCCACCACGATTACACGGTCAGCGAGCTACTTCATGGCTTCAAAAGCAATCTCGCGGTCAGTTTAACGATGTACTTTGGGGGCCCATTGCGACCCTCCTAATTAAGCTATAAATATTTCCTTAGGCACAGGGGTTGGAGGCATGGTACCCTATTTTGGTACCGAGTTTGAGATTTATAGCTTAATATTAAAGCGAGTTATGTGGTCTTGAAAACTTACCCGTACATGCCTATTTTATGTTATTTTTTATTCCATTACGCGTTCTTTAACGAAGAAAGAGGATTGTTTTTATACAGAGAACATATTAGGCAGGCCAAACTATCGAAAATATTGTAAATAATATGAATAAATTAATTTTAATTGATTTTTCCTATTTTTAAGCTCTGTTCTCACTTTCCCGAACTTAAAAAAATTATTTTTCATATATAGTTCCTTCTAAAATATAGAAAAAGACATTAAATGAATAATATAATGTAAAATTAACAATAGAAAAAAAAATAAACAAATTTTAAAAATTGTCCACACTGGGATTCGAACCCGCACCGTCTCGCTCAGCTGCTATCACGCTATCCGCTCCACCACGATTACACGGTCAGCGAGCTACTTCATGGCTTCAAAAGCAATCTCGCGGTCAGTTTAACGATGTACTTTGGGGGCCCATTGCGACCCTCCTAATTAAGCTATAAATATTTCCTTACGCACAGGGGTTGGAGGCATGGTACCCTATTTTGGTACCGAGTTTGAGATTTATAGCTTAATATTAAAGCGAGTTATGTGGTCTTGAAAACTTACCCGTACATGCCTATTTTATGTTATTTTTTATTCCATTACGCGTTCTTTAACGAAGAAAGAGGATTGTTTTTATACAGAGAACATATTAGGCAGGCCAAACTATCGAAAATATTGTAAATAATATGAATAAATTAATTTTAATTGATTTTTCCTATTTTTAAGCTCTGTTCTCACTTTCCCGAACTTAAAAAAATTATTTTTCATATATAGTTCCTTCTAAAATATAGAAAAAGACATTAAATGAATAATATAATGTAAAATTAACAATAGAAAAAAAAATAAACAAATTTTAAAAATTGTCCACACTGGGATTCGAACCCGCACCGTCTCGCTCAGCTGCTATCACGCTATCCGCTCCACCACGATTACACGGTCAGCGAGCTACTTCATGGCTTCAAAAGCAATCTCGCGGTCAGTTTAACGATGTACTTTGGGGGCCCATTGCGACCCTCCTAATTAAGCTATAAATATTTCCTTAGGCACAGGGGTTGGGGGCATGGTACTCTATGTTGGTACCGAGTTTGAGATTTATAGCTTAATATTAAAGCGAGTTATGTGGTCTTGAAAACTTACCCGTACATGCCAATTTATGTTATTTTTTATTCCATTACGCGTTCTTTAACGAAGAAAGAGGATTGTTTTTATACAGAGAACATATTAGGCAGGCCAAACTATCGAAAATATTGTAAATAATATGAATAAATTAATTTTATTTGATTTTTCCTATTTTTAAGCTCTGTTCTCACTTTCCCGAACTTAAAAAAATTATTTTTCATATATAGTTCCTTCTAAAATATAGAAAAAGACATTAAATGAATAATATAATGTAAAATTAACAATAGAAAAAAAAAATAAACAAATTTTAAAAATTGTCCACACTGGGATTCGAACCCGCACCGTCTCGCTCAGCTGCTATCACGCTATCCGCTCCACCACGATTACACGGTCAGCGAGCTACTTCATGGCTTCAAAAGCAATCTCGCGGTCAGTTTAACGATGTACTTTGGGGGCCCATTGCGACCCTCCTAATTAAGCTATAAATATTTCCTTAGGCACACGGGTTGGGGGCATGGTACTCTATGTTGGTACCGAGTTTGAGATTTATAGCTTAATATTAAAGCGAGTTATGTGGTCTTGAAAACTTACCCGTACATGCCTATTTTATGTTATTTTTTATTCCATTACGCGTTCTTTAACGAAGAAAGAGGATTGTTTTTATACAGAGAACATATTAGGCAGGCCAAACTATCGAAAGTATTGTAAATAATATGAATAAATAAAATTTAATAATTTTTCCTATTTTTAAACTCTGTTCTCACTTTCCCGAACTTAAAAAAATTATTTTTCATATATAGTTCCTTCTAAAATATAGAAAAAGACATTAAATGAATAATATAATGTAAAATTAACAATAGAAAAAAAAATAAACAAATCTTAAAAATTGTCCACACTGGGATTCGAACCCGCACCGTCTTGCTCAGCTGCTATCACGCTATCCGCTCCACCACGATTACACGGTCAGCGAGCTACTTCATGGCTTCAAAAGCAATCTCGCGGTCAGTTTAACGATGTACTTTGGGGTCCCATTGCGACCCTCCTAATTAAGCTATAAATATTTCCTTAGGCACAGGGGTTGGAGGCATGGTACCCTATTTTGGTACCGAGTTTGAGATTTATAGCTTAATATTAAAGCGAGTTATGTGGTCTTGAAAACTTACCCGTACATGCCTATTTTATGTTATTTTTTATTCCATTACGCGTTCTTTAACGAAGAAAGAGGATTGTTTTTATACAGAGAACATATTAGGCAGGCCAAACTATCGAAAATATTGTAAATAATATGAATAAATTAATTTTAATTGATTTTTCCTATTTTTAAGCTCTGTTCTCACTTTCCCGAACTTAAAAAAATTATTTTTCATATATAGTTCCTTCTAAAATATAGAAAAAGACATTAAATGAATAATATAATGTAAAATTAACAATAGAAAAAAAAATAAACAAATTTTAAAAATTGTCCACACTGGGATTCGAACCCGCACCGTCTCGCTCAGCTGCTATCACGCTATCCGCTCCACCACGATTACACGGTCAGCGAGCTACTTCATGGCTTCAAAAGCAATCTCGCGGTCAGTTTAACGATGTACTTTGGGGGCCCATTGCGACCCTCCTAATTAAGCTATAAATATTTCCTTACGCACAGGGGTTGGAGGCATGGTACCCTATTTTGGTACCGAGTTTGAGATTTATAGCTTAATATTAAAGCGAGTTATGTGGTCTTGAAAACTTACCCGTACATGCCTATTTTATGTTATTTTTTATTCCATTACGCGTTCTTTAACGAAGAAAGAGGATTGTTTTTATACAGAGAACATATTAGGCAGGCCAAACTATCGAAAATATTGTAAATAATATGAATAAATTAATTTTAATTGATTTTTCCTATTTTTAAGCTCTGTTCTCACTTTCCCGAACTTAAAAAAATTATTTTTCATATATAGTTCCTTCTAAAATATAGAAAAAGACATTAAATGAATAATATAATGTAAAATTAACAATAGAAAAAAAAATAAACAAATTTTAAAAATTGTCCACACTGGGATTCGAACCCGCACCGTCTCGCTCAGCTGCTATCACGCTATCCGCTCCACCACGATTACACGGTCAGCGAGCTACTTCATGGCTTCAAAAGCAATCTCGCGGTCAGTTTAACGATGTACTTTGGGGGCCCATTGCGACCCTCCTAATTAAGCTATAAATATTTCCTTAGGCACAGGGGTTGGGGGCATGGTACTCTATGTTGGTACCGAGTTTGAGATTTATAGCTTAATATTAAAGCGAGTTATGTGGTCTTGAAAACTTACCCGTACATGCCAATTTATGTTATTTTTTATTCCATTACGCGTTCTTTAACGAAGAAAGAGGATTGTTTTTATACAGAGAACATATTAGGCAGGCCAAACTATCGAAAATATTGTAAATAATATGAATAAATTAATTTTATTTGATTTTTCCTATTTTTAAGCTCTGTTCTCACTTTCCCGAACTTAAAAAAATTATTTTTCATATATAGTTCCTTCTAAAATATAGAAAAAGACATTAAATGAATAATATAATGTAAAATTAACAATAGAAAAAAAAAATAAACAAATTTTAAAAATTGTCCACACTGGGATTCGAACCCGCACCGTCTCGCTCAGCTGCTATCACGCTATCCGCTCCACCACGATTACACGGTCAGCGAGCTACTTCATGGCTTCAAAAGCAATCTCGCGGTCAGTTTAACGATGTACTTTGGGGGCCCATTGCGACCCTCCTAATTAAGCTATAAATATTTCCTTAGGCACACGGGTTGGGGGCATGGTACTCTATGTTGGTACCGAGTTTGAGATTTATAGCTTAATATTAAAGCGAGTTATGTGGTCTTGAAAACTTACCCGTACATGCCTATTTTATGTTATTTTTTATTCCATTACGCGTTCTTTAACGAAGAAAGAGGATTGTTTTTATACAGAGAACATATTAGGCAGGCCAAACTATCGAAAGTATTGTAAATAATATGAATAAATAAAATTTAATAATTTTTCCTATTTTTAAACTCTGTTCTCACTTTCCCGAACTTAAAAAAATTATTTTTCATATATAGTTCCTTCTAAAATATAGAAAAAGACATTAAATGAATAATATAATGTAAAATTAACAATAGAAAAAAAAATAAACAAATCTTAAAAATTGTCCACACTGGGATTCGAACCCGCACCGTCTTGCTCAGCTGCTATCACGCTATCCGCTCCACCACGATTACACGGTCAGCGAGCTACTTCATGGCTTCAAAAGCAATCTCGCGGTCAGTTTAACGATGTACTTTGGGGTCCCATTGCGACCCTCCTAATTAAGCTATAAATATTTCCTTAGGCACAGGGGTTGGAGGCATGGTACCCTATTTTGGTACCGAGTTTGAGATTTATAGCTTAATATTAAAGCGAGTTATGTGGTCTTGAAAACTTACCCGTACATGCCTATTTTATGTTATTTTTTATTCCATTACGCGTTCTTTAACGAAGAAAGAGGATTGTTTTTATACAGAGAACATATTAGGCAGGCCAAACTATCGAAAATATTGTAAATAATATGAATAAATTAATTTTAATTGATTTTTCCTATTTTTAAGCTCTGTTCTCACTTTCCCGAACTTAAAAAAATTATTTTTCATATATAGTTCCTTCTAAAATATAGAAAAAGACATTAAATGAATAATATAATGTAAAATTAACAATAGAAAAAAAAATAAACAAATTTTAAAAATTGTCCACACTGGGATTCGAACCCGCACCGTCTCGCTCAGCTGCTATCACGCTATCCGCTCCACCACGATTACACGGTCAGCGAGCTACTTCATGGCTTCAAAAGCAATCTCGCGGTCAGTTTAACGATGTACTTTGGGGGCCCATTGCGACCCTCCTAATTAAGCTATAAATATTTCCTTACGCACAGGGGTTGGAGGCATGGTACCCTATTTTGGTACCGAGTTTGAGATTTATAGCTTAATATTAAAGCGAGTTATGTGGTCTTGAAAACTTACCCGTACATGCCTATTTTATGTTATTTTTTATTCCATTACGCGTTCTTTAACGAAGAAAGAGGATTGTTTTTATACAGAGAACATATTAGGCAGGCCAAACTATCGAAAATATTGTAAATAATATGAATAAATTAATTTTAATTGATTTTTCCTATTTTTAAGCTCTGTTCTCACTTTCCCGAACTTAAAAAAATTATTTTTCATATATAGTTCCTTCTAAAATATAGAAAAAGACATTAAATGAATAATATAATGTAAAATTAACAATAGAAAAAAAAATAAACAAATTTTAAAAATTGTCCACACTGGGATTCGAACCCGCACCGTCTCGCTCAGCTGCTATCACGCTATCCGCTCCACCACGATTACACGGTCAGCGAGCTACTTCATGGCTTCAAAAGCAATCTCGCGGTCAGTTTAACGATGTACTTTGGGGGCCCATTGCGACCCTCCTAATTAAGCTATAAATATTTCCTTAGGCACAGGGGTTGGGGGCATGGTACTCTATGTTGGTACCGAGTTTGAGATTTATAGCTTAATATTAAAGCGAGTTATGTGGTCTTGAAAACTTACCCGTACATGCCAATTTATGTTATTTTTTATTCCATTACGCGTTCTTTAACGAAGAAAGAGGATTGTTTTTATACAGAGAACATATTAGGCAGGCCAAACTATCGAAAATATTGTAAATAATATGAATAAATTAATTTTATTTGATTTTTCCTATTTTTAAGCTCTGTTCTCACTTTCCCGAACTTAAAAAAATTATTTTTCATATATAGTTCCTTCTAAAATATAGAAAAAGACATTAAATGAATAATATAATGTAAAATTAACAATAGAAAAAAAAATAAACAAATTTTAAAAATTGTCCACACTGGGATTCGAACCCGCACCGTCTCGCTCAGCTGCTATCACGCTATCCGCTCCACCACGATTACACGGTCAGCGAGCTACTTCATGGCTTCAAAAGCAATCTCGCGGTCAGTTTAACGATGTACTTTGGGGGCCCATTGCGACCCTCCTAATTAAGCTATAAATATTTCCTTAGGCACACGGGTTGGGGGCATGGTACTCTATGTTGGTACCGAGTTTGAGATTTATAGCTTAATATTAAAGCGAGTTATGTGGTCTTGAAAACTTACCCGTACATGCCTATTTTATGTTATTTTTTATTCCATTACGCGTTCTTTAACGAAGAAAGAGGATTGTTTTTATACAGAGAACATATTAGGCAGGCCAAACTATCGAAAATATTGTAAATAATATGAATAAATTAATTTTATTTGATTTTTCCTATTTTTAAGCTCTGTTCTCACTTTCCCGAACTTAAAAAAATTATTTTTCATATATAGTTCCTTCTAAAATATAGAAAAAGACATTAAATGAATAATATAATGTAAAATTAACAATAGAAAAAAAAATAAACAAATTTTAAAAATTGTCCACACTGGGATTCGAACCCGCACCGTCTCGCTCAGCTGCTATCACGCTATCCGCTCCACCACGATTACACGGTCAGCGAGCTACTTCATGGCTTCAAAAGCAATCTCGCGGTCAGTTTAACGATGTACTTTGGGGGCCCATTGCGACCCTCCTAATTAAGCTATAAATATTTCCTTAGGCACACGGGTTGGGGGCATGGTACTCTATGTTGGTACCGAGTTTGAGATTTATAGCTTAATATTAAAGCGAGTTATGTGGTCTTGAAAACTTACCCGTACATGCCTATTTTATGTTATTTTTTATTCCATTACGCGTTCTTTAACGAAGAAAGAGGATTGTTTTTATACAGAGAACATATTAGGCAGGCCAAACTATCGAAAGTATTGTAAATAATATGAATAAATTAATTTTAATTGATTTTTCCTCTTTTTAAGCTCTGTTCTCACTTTCCCGAACTTAAAAAAATTATTTTTCATATATAGTTCCTTCTAAAATATAGAAAAAGACATTAAATGAATAATATAATGTAAAATTAACAATAGAAAAAAAAATAAAAAAATTTTAAAAATTGTCCACACTGGTATTCGAACCCGCACCGTCTCGCTCAGCTGCTATCACGCTATCCGCTCCACCACGATTACACGGTCAGCGAGCTACTTCATGGCTTCAAAAGCAATCTCGCGGTCAGTTTAACGATGTACTTTGGGGGCCCATTGCGACCCTCCTAATTAAGCTATAAATATTTCCTTAGGCACAGGGGTTGGGGGCATGGTACCCTATTTTGGTACCGAGTTTGAGATTTATAGCTTAATATTAAAGCGAGTTATGTGGTCTTGAAAACTTACCCGTACATGCCTATTTTATGTTGTTTTTTATTCCATTACGCGTTCTTTAACGAAGAAAGAGGATTGTTTTTATACAGAGAACATATTAGGCAGGCCAAACTATCGAAAATATTGTAAATAATATGAATAAATTAATTTTAATTGATTTTTCCTATTTTTAAGCTCTGTTCTCACTTTCCCGAACTTAAAAAAATTATTTTTCATATATAGTTCCTTCTAAAATATAGAAAAAGACATTAAATGAATAATATAATGTAAAATTAACAATAGAAAAAAAAATAAACAAATTTTAAAAATTGTCCACACTGGGATTCGAACCCGCACCGTCTCGCTCAGCTGCTATCACGCTATCCGCTCCACCACGATTACATGGTCAGCGAGCTACTTCATGGCTTCAAAAGCAATCTCGCGGTCAGTTTAACGATGTACTTTGGGGGCCCATTGCGACCCTCCTAATTAAGCTATAAATATTTCCTTAGGCACAGGGGTTGGGGGCATGTTACCCTATGTTGGTACCGAGTTTGAGATTTATAGCTTAATATTAAAGCGAGTTATGTGGTCTTGAAAACTTACCCGTACATGCCTATTTTATGTTATTTTTTATTCCATTACGCGTTCTTTAACGAAGAAAGAGGATTGTTTTTATACAGAGAACATATTAGGCAGGCCAAACTATCGAAAGTATTGTAAATAATATGAATAAATTAATTTTAATTGATTTTTCCTGTTTTTAAGCTCTATTCTCACTTTCCCGAACTTAAAAAAATTATTTTTCATATATAGTTCCTTCTAAAATATAGAAAAAGACATTAAATGAATAATATAATGTAAAATTAACAATAGAAAAAAAAATAAACAAATTTTAAAAATTGTCCACACTGGGATTCGAACCCGCACCGTCTCGCTCAGCTGCTATCACGCTATCCGCTCCACCACGATTACACGGTCAGCGAGCTACTTCATGGCGCTTCAAAAGCAATCTCGCGGTCAGTTTAACGATGTACTTTGAGGGCCCATTGCGACCCTCCTAATTAAGCTATAAATATTTCCTTAGGCACAGGGGTTGGGGGCATGGTACCCTATGTTGGTACCGAGTTTGAGATTTATAGCTTAATATTAAAGCGAGTTATGTGGTCTTGAAAACTTACCCGTACATGCCTATTTTATGTTATTTTTTATTCCATTACGCGTTCTTTAACGAAGAAAGAGGATTGTTTTTATACAGAGAACATATTAGGCAGGCCAAACTATCGAAAATATTGTAAATAATAAGAATAAATTAATTTTAATTGATTTTTCCTATTTTTAAGCTCTGTTCTCACTTTCCCGAACTTAAAAAAATTATTTTTCATATATAGTTCCTTCTAAAATATAGAAAAAGACATTAAATGAATAATATAATGTAAAATTAACAATAGAAAAAAAAATAAACAAATTTTAAAAATTGTCCACACTGGGATTCGAACCCGCACCGTCTCGCTCAGCTGCTATCACACTATCCGCTCCACCACGATTACACGGTCAGCGAGCTACTTCATGGCTTCAAAAGCAATCTCGCGGTCAGTTCAACGATGTACTTTGGGGGCCCATTGCGACCCTCCTATATAAGCTATAAATATTTCCTTAGGCACAGGGGTTGGGGGCATGGTACCCTATTTTGGTACCGAGTTTGAGATTTATAGCTTAATATTAAAGCGAGTTATGTGGTCTTGAAAACTTACCCGTACATGCCTATTTTATGTTATTTTTTATTCCATTACGCGTTCTTTAACGAAGAAAGAGGATTGTTTTTATACGGAGAACATATTAGGCAGGCCAAACTATCGAAAGTATTGTAAATAATATGAATAAATTAATTTTAATTGATTTTTCCTCTTTTTAAGCTCTGTTCTCACTTTCCCGAACTTAAAAAAATTATTTTTCATATATAGTTCCTTCTAAAATACAGAAAAAGACATTAAATGAATAATATAATGTAAAATTAACAATAGAAAAAAAAATAAACAAATTTTAAAAATTGTCCACACTGGGATTCGAACCCGCACCGTCTCGCTCAGCAGCTATCCCGCTATCCGCTCCACCACGATTACACGGTCAGCGAGCTACTTCATGGCTTCAAAAGCAATCTCGCGGTCAGTTTAACGATGTTTTTTGGGGGCCCATTGCGACCCTCCTAATTAAGCTATAAATATTTCCTTAGGCACAGGGGTTGGGGGCATGGTACCCTATTTTGGTACCGAGTTTGAGATTTATAGCTTAATATTAAAGCGAGTTATGTGGTCTTGAAAACTTACCCGTACATGCCTATTTTATGTTATTTTTTATTCCATTACGCGTTCTTTAACGAAGAAAGAGGATTGTTTTTATACAGAGAACATATTAGGCAGGCCAAACTATCGAAAGTATTGTAAATAATATGAATAAATTAATTTTAATTGATTTTTCCTGTTTTTAAGCTCTGTTCTCACTTTCCCGAACTTAAAAAAATTATTTTTCATATATAGTTCCTTCTAAAATATAGAAAAAGACATTAAATGAATAATATAATGTAAAATTAACAATAGAAAAAAAAATAAACAAATTTTAAAAATTTTCTATGTATGTATGTATGTATGTATGTATACCTCAAAAAGTGTTGGGAGAAGCTTTATTTTGAGGAAATTCGCCTTCCGAAAAGCGTTAATACGAAAAAATTGTAAGTCTTTTCTCATTGTTAACAAAAGGCTTCATATTATACTATAATATTAACCTTTAATGTTGTAATTGGACCAGGTACTATATTACCGGGTACTAGTTTACCCTACCAAAGGAAATATTTATGGACCCCTTAGGGGTCCCACAATGGGTCCCCGCATTTTACTGTTTTTGTATATCTCAAAAAGTGTTGCGAGAAGCTTTTTTGACCTTTTTTGACCTTTTTTTGACCTTAATATTAACCTTTAATGTTGTTATTGGACTAGGTATTATATTACGGGCTACTAGTGTACCCTACCAAAGGAAATAATTATAGACCTCATAGGGGGTACACAGTGTAACCCCTCATTTCACTATGATAAAAATTGACAAATCTGAATTTTACTGTACTACGACTTATCCCTATTTTATGCGTAGGTGAAACACCATAAAAATGTGTATATGCTATTCACGAAAATGTGAATTTTCTTGCCTAATAATTACATAGTTGTTTGCCTAATAATTACATAGAATTACTAAATATAGCGACTTGCGACAATCGCTCACTTTTTATTTTATGACCATCATTGAACAGCCTACCCGAATGTGAGTTTACGGCTACCAATGTTCAACTCCGTAGCCTTGTAATTTTGAACCCAATCCAAAAGACAAGGGAACTCCTCGATCAGTATCCCCAGATGTATTGATTTGTTTTGAGAACTTGAAGGACTTTGGGACCCGGCATATTTAATGTACACCAGTCACCATTTAAAACACTGGGATTCTTTTGATGCTGCTATAGATAGTTTTGCAAGTGTAAAAATTTCTAGGAAAATATTGGGTAGTTAATTTTGTTGCCCAAATAACTGAAATTGAGAAAGAAACAAACAATGCACTTGTTTTTTTTAAACAGGATCTGGTAAAATAAAAACTTTCAAATTTGACTACAACGATGTAGCACAGGTTTCAATGATAGCAGTGCTTCAAACTCCAACTTTAAATAAACGAAGAGTCACTTTTGACAGTGATATTTCCCTTTAACTTTTTGTCAAATTTGTACATTCTGTTACATTCCATGTCCTCTCTGTTACGATACATTATTTGGACTTAAAAAAAAGGGGGGGGGGGGTGAGAGTTGGAATTTTAAAAGTCTTATAATAATTTATTTTACGTTGAAATGTGATAATTTAAAAAAAAAATGTCAGATAATGTTTAGGATGGTCCAAATCACAGAATTCAGCATAAATAACATGTAATTAATATGGGATTTTATCTGTCATCTCTGTTACAACTACATTTAATTAAAGTGCAATCTAATTATGAGGCTCTTTTATTATTTTATGGCAATTAATTAAACATTGCTCCCGAAAGTAGCATATTCTAGTAGAATTTTTGTTTTCAAAAATATTGAATGTATTTTTAAGAATAAAATACTTGTGTGATTTTCCCTCTGTTACGCTTGGAATTCAACTCCTTTAATATAGAGAGAAAATATAAATTTGGGGTTAAATTAAACACTAGTTTAAAATTATAAAACATATTTCAGAGTTTCAAATTCTGTATTGGATTTTTTTTTCAAATGTTAAATATACTATTATGAATAATTTTTAAGATTTACAAAATAACTTTTTCTGCTTTTTTTTAAAAATTTTAATAATACTTAAATGCGAATAAACTGCTTATCTATATTCATAGAAAAATATGTCAACATATTTACCTGAACTCTCAACCGAACAACAAATTCGTTTACTATTGTTTACCATAAACGATTTTTTTTTTCTATCAAACGCTCCTTGCCTGCATTAAAGAAAACAAACATCTGTTAAAGTATGAAATGTGTTTTTTATTACCAAAGCTCCAATCTGAGCTTTTTTTCCATCAAGAAATAAAAATATTTTTGTGTTAAAAGTTTAAATCATACGCTGTATTTTTCAAACATGATATTTTTTCCGTTGTCGTTAGTTCCGTTCCGTATTGTTGTCCGTTCCGTTCCGTATTTGTTATACTTAAAATATGATTTTTTTTGTCTTTTGAAAATGGTTGTAAAGCTGAGAATGTACGTCTACTTTTTTTTGCCAAAAAATATTTGTTCTTAGATTGATTAGATAAAAATAGTTATAGATTAATATTAGATTATATTAGATTGATATTAGATTAAAAATAGTTATTTTGTGCTTGTAAAAAACTAAACTATATTTTGGTTTAAAATAGAATTCTTTTCGTGTAAAGTCTCGATAATTTCTGCAAATGGCAAAAACTGAGGTATAACTTGTAAATGCATATCATAGTACATAGGACTGAGATTTTTTTGTGACTTTTGAAATATTTTCAAATCTTACATTAAAATAAACAATATGTAATAAAAAAATTTTTTTTTTCATTCTTAGCTTCTACTGAGCTTAAAAAATATAATTTTGTTTGAACATAAATTAACATTTTTGTAAATAAAAATTTTTTTATAAGAAAATTATTGTCCACATGAATATGAATGTTTCATATCTGTAGGGGAAAAAAATATATCTAGTTGAAAAATTCAAAGCAAATCCCAATTCCCGCATTAAATCATATTTCGCATCTAAATTCGATCATTATGACGCTACCAAAAAATCAAGTCAAGTTTATTTATGTTTTTTACAATAAGTCGGGAGGAAAGTCATGGTGGCTCAGGAGTAGAGCTTTCGTCTCCCAATGAGGTATTCTAGTTTCGATCTCAGTGATAGCTGGGGAGAATGAATTGCACTGACCACAGCGGTGACGTAAATTATCCTCAGTGATAGACGGATAATGGGTTAGAGTCTCATTGCTAATCGTGGGGGGTTTTCGTGGATTTTCTTCAGAGGGAACGCAAATGATATTTATTTTAATCTAAAAGTCTTGCAAATTTCATCCTAAACGTGATCCAGGCGTTTCCTTATCTTATCGATTGTCTTCAAAAATCCAAGTTAAACATTTGTAGTTGTAAATTCGGAATTGGGTCGGCTGTTCAAGACCAGTTATAAAGTAAAATAAATTCTGCTGGGTGGAAACTCGGTGGCTCAGGGGATAGAGCGTTTTCCTCCTGTTGGTTCGAATCCCAGCGTTGGTGGTTGATACGAATTATGCTCCCTGCTCGCATCGTGCTGACGTAACATGGGTTAGGGGGGTTCTAACCCATTCATGGGACCAACAGTGGGAGACTTTCGTGGTTTCCTTTTTCATGTAAGTCAAATGCGGGTTAACTTCATCGAAATGTCCTCCAGGAAGGCTAGTTTCTCCTAACGTTAGATTTAGAAGTTTCCTCGTTTTCCAGGTTGTTACAAGACTACGAAGTTGAACATTTATAGTCGCAAACTACTAATATATATTTATATATATAGACAATTAACGCAGTATTTATTGAAAATTTAAAAACAGAAAATAAATTTAATTCCTTTTTTCTGTTTTAAATTAACAAAATATTAATACTTAAAAGCACTTCGAAATTTATATATAATTTCAAGCATAGATGTGTATTATGTTGCATATTAAAACGTTATGTTGTATGTTTGATCGTGAATTGAAATTTAGATGAAGAGAATAACGAATTTTAATTACATTTGTATTTGATGCGATATTTTGCTGCCAGTATTCATCCTTATCAATTGTATGTGTAGCAAAGGATTCATTAACTATACCAAATCGTTGTTCAGATATTAATTAGATTCACTGCAGCCTTCCACATGTACTTCAACCTAACTAACATTGTAGTCTCCGTATATTCAATTCTCCGTATATTCCTAAATGGTCAAAATAGCTCATACAAATCTTACTGCCTGCTTAAGATAAATATAAATCGATAATAATAATAATAATAATATATATATATGTAATACAAAAATTATAATACTTTTGTATTAATAAAAGAATTAAAACTCCTTCGTTTTCATAAAATGTCTTTGTTAAAGAATAAGCGTAGAGAGATTCTATTTTGGGAATTCAAGGCTGATAAATATACGATTGAGTTATTTTTAGAATCTCTCCCCCTTTCACTTCCATATAAGGAAGCATGAAATGATTTTCCTTAATGCGTAAGGATACAAGTATTTCAAAGACTGTGCCTTTTTACTACAAAATGTGTTAGTATAAAAGCGAGAGCAATGCTTTTCGCATGGCTTTTCATCATGTTCTGATCCTGAAAAGTTGTTCCGGAATTGTCCAAAGTCTTGTCCAATCCCTCCCTTGCGGAGTGTGGATGTGAATTGTTATCGATACCAGCCTACTACCATTAATAAAGCTTTTTGGAGTGTATCATGGCTTACGACTGCATTATTAAAGCTAAATACACCACTGATAACAGGGATGAAGCCCTGTTATTATATATATATATATATATATATATATATATATATATATATATATATATATATATATATATATATATATATTATACATTTTTATACATTTTTGGACAAAATTTAACGTTTATTTTGAATATACCTTTATTTAATCGTATTCGAACCCAAACTAGAGATAGAAGCATAATAAATCAAAAGCAATATTCAAGCACGTTGCAACAAGTTGCAACATGTTAGTTTTTAAACTCATTGGATTTACCAGGCATACCACCGCATAATTTAGTACTCAAAGTTGGATTTCCGGTTATTTTGCTTCGTAATTTGAACCTACCACGGATGTGAAACGACACGCGATTAGTCGTTAAAAAATTAATGAACAACGTTACCGAAGTCATTATTTTAGATGACAAATTCCGGGGTGAAAGTATGTTACTTTCACGACCAATTCAATTGCCAATTCAATTTAAACGCATTCAGTTCCCCATTAGATTGGCATTTGCAATGACAAGGCCAAACAATGTCTGCTTGTGGCTTATATTTGAGCACACCATGTTTTTCACAGGGACAATTATACGTGGCAAGCTCTCGAGAAGACAAACCATCCAGTTTATTTGTGTTAGCTAAAGATGAAATGACAAAAAATATTGTACACTCCATTGCAATAAGAGATTAATATTGTTGACTAATATTTTCAGAATTCATTGTATATATAATTTATAAAAAAAGTTAACATAAAATTAAAAAAAAATTATTTGGTGTGTTGTTAATTTCACATTCCGTCATTGTTTACAACGCTTCATGCCTCTTTCACTCATATACCACATATGCACACACCTACAATAAATAAGATATATTTTCATACTCTAGAAATAATTCATATGGCAAAACAACGTTTGCCGGGTCAGCTATATATATATATATATATATATATATATATATATATATATATATACATTTTTTTTCCAATGGCAGGCGCTGAATTTGAATCTTTGCCTATGAAGATGCCAGAATTGCTGCTCATTTCGCGTTACCCAGTGGGCACCTGTGAACCAAAGTCACGGAAGCGAGCAGCATTGCCCACACCACACTGCCACAAACCCGTTTATAGGGTGGGCCACATTCACACATCACACACAACAGAGGACAACACAAAGAGAGAGAGAAACATACATGCCCAGAGCGGGATTCGAACCCGCAGCCAATGGCTTCGCAGTCAGGCGCGCTAGCCGCTCGGCCAACGGGCCGGCCTATATATATATATATATATATATATATATATATATATATATATATATATATATATATATATATATATATATATATATATATATATATATATATATATATATATATATATATATATATATATATATATATATATATGTTTAATTCATTAATTATTAAATGCAATATTTCATATACTTTTGTATATTAAAGTTTACTCTTCTTTAATGACGTTTTTTTAAAGGTCAAATAGAGATAACATTGTTTCATGTAACTGCAAACTGCATACTCATTGAAGTATTAAATTACAAACATTTCAGAACATTGTTCGATAAAAGCCTGTTTAAACAACCATTAGCAATACATCATTATTAGTTTACAATTTGGGAAAGCTTTTAAGGGATGATAGTTAGTTTAAAGTATAAGTGTAAATTGAGTATTAAGCTCAATAGTTTAAGACACTAACAATTAATTTAATTAATTTGGTAAGTGCTTTAACTGAATAGGCTATATAAAAATAAAAATAATAATATTAGTAAAAATAATTAATTAAAAGTTTTATTTCAATTTGGTAAGTATCCGTAGTTTTGACTAATTATGAGTATATATTATTTGTAGAATTATTTCGTAGTATTTATACATTTCAATGTTATACCAGTATTTAACTAGATAAATTTGCCACTCCTTAATCTTTTGAAACTATTTGAACTTTATTAATAGATCAGACACGCTGTTCGAGCTGTATCAATTTTAATTTACACACATTTTAAAATTTGTCCTATTTCGTAAACACGCCTTAGTACGGGAAAAGTAAATAATGAATAAATCGGTATTAATCAGCACTACAAAATATTACACAAATCTGAAAGACATAAATCAAACATAATTTAAAATAATTCAATTCTTTACTTGTTATAATATCCTGCATTTTAAGTCATATTAAGTAAACCACGCATTTTGAAGTTCTCATCTAAGTCCCTTTGCGGACTGATCGTAAAGACACGGTTCGCAGTAGAACACCGAAGTCTAGCATCACTGACTATGGTTTGTGTGCGGATCTGCCTGTGAAGGGACCGAGGGTGTGCTGTACCGGACCTCGGTAAACTGTTTTAAGTGCTTGACTTCGCGCGCAGGTCGTTGGGCTGCCAAAATGGAGGAGTCGACCATAATTGCGATGGATCTTCGGGTCATCCTCAGAGATGTTTCCTAGACTGTCGCCAATAGCCCATTGTGAAGCTCTAGTGCGACGTAAGTAAAGTACCTACCTATTATTTCATCAAAATTTTTTGATGTGTTAAGCATTAGATTTTTAGTTAAATTTAACAATAGATGATTCAATTCGTCAAATATTCTAAGTATAACATCTGTGATATTTTCTAGCTTATCACTGTCCTTCTACAAGAAAGGTTAATTGCACACATTTTGATATTTAATTATTTTTTCCCTATGTCAGATAAATTAAATGAAGAACCTTAACGTGATAGTATTCGTGGACTACATCCATTGATTAATGTTTCAAAAATTAACGTATTCCAAGTGTCTAATAATTTAATATCAACGATAATTGAACAAAACAAAAAATGGCTTCATATTCAAAGGCAAATACCTAATATTGACGCTAATGATTCTTAATTAGATTGGGTAATCTATGCATATAGAAATAAAAGAAATAATCCATGTAGTAAAATGCAGAATTAATGGAAAAAGGTGCTAATATAGAGGAATCGTAAAAGAATCCATACTATTATTGACGACAATGTTGCGTAATTGAGATTGAAAATATATATTGATTGAAATAAAATAACCAATGTTAAAAAAAGCAAAGTTAATGGAGAAAAGACGTTTTTTGGGAATATTATTACTCGCCTTATTATTATTCATACCAATGCTTAATATGGATTAATTTATGGCGAGACTACCACTACGATTATTAAACATCAATTCACTAGTATATAAGACATGCTAAGTTGATTCATTCTCGAAGTACCTTTTGATAGATATAGGTTTATATTCTCTAATGGTCTTTCCTCACTTTGGTGACCCGGACGTGATATGATTACGACTACTTCGATGTATGAACCTCATTGAAAAATTGACATGCTATTTGTGACTGCGTCTTAGTTTACCTAGCGCAGTTGCTTCTGTCTTATTAATACATAACACTCGAGTGCTAACAGCGACACAGGAGTGACCACACACACAACCATGAACTTAATACAGCTCTAATGGCTAAAAGCTGAAAACGCGATGACCTTAATCCAGCTCTCCCGGTCTTTCACAATTAGAGCTACTAGTGGTATCCGTTCATCGAATTCTATCACCGATAAAATTCTGGTGGGGGAGAATTGTGTCGTAACTACCACTACGATTATTAAACATCATTTCACTGTATAAGACATGCTAACGTGATTCAATTTCAAGGTACCTTTTGATAGATAAAGGTTGGCATTGTCTAATGGTCTTTATCTATATTGGTGACCCGGACGTGGACCTGTGGGGTTTTTTCCCCCACAGACTCTAAGAATACGAAATTCAACATGAAGCGGAATGAGTGCAATTGCAAATTTTTTACGAAGTCTTTTTTTTTTTATTTTTAGATTAGAGACATTTAAGAAACGGAATTTTCTAATTGGCTTAGAAGAAGCCATTGTTTCAAAATAAGCCATGGACGATTCAGTTTTGTAAAATATGACAACAGTGTTTGTTTGCTTAGAGCTCTAATCAAAAAAGTTGTTTATTGTTCGTTCTGCAACTCTTAATTTTTTTTTTCGTTATGCTAGGTTATCCGATGCCAGCATAAGCAGACCACGTCACCTGATAATTATTTTTAAGGTTGCATGGAACCACGTGCTTATTTTGTTTACAATTAAGCTTTTAATAAGTATACTCAATAATAATATACTCAATAATAATATACTTTAATATTCTCAATAATTTAAAATCAACGACAATTGTAATTCAAACATATGTTTTGCAGTAAAAAGCAAAATTAATAGAGACATTGAACTATTTCGTTATATGGTACAGTAAAAATTTGCCATGCTATTGTTGATACCAATGTTGCATAATTTTGGTAATGAGTAATGAGGATAATTGGTGCAGTTTCAGTAGATTCCAAATATACTCTAAGACAGGGACAACGTATTTTAGAGTAAATGAGGGGCTGATTAGATCTGCACCCATACTGAACATTCTTTATGATAGATTTATTATAAAGATAAGTATAGTATGCTTTTAAATTGCGATTTTACAAAACTAAAAAATTTAAAATCCACGGTAATTGAAATAAAAACAAAATTTTCGTACTGAAAGACAAAATTATTGAAAAAGGGAAACTAATTCGTTGAGGAAAAAGCATAATGAAACACCAATATTATTAATGACGCTAAGGATAATTATTTTTGGCAAATTAATGAGCTATGTACTAACTAACAATAATAAGTAACGAATTTTCACCATTACCATTTTTCTTATTTAATTTTGCATTTTAGTGCCTTACTTTTTTAATATTAAATACAATTTTAAACAATTTAGTTTTGCAGAAACTATTTTTAAAACGTGTATTAGCAATATTACTCTAAATGTTTCAATTAAAAAATAGAATTGTTAACAGCTTAATTCATAGGGATAATTAATACAAAAGCAAATTATTTAATATATTAGTATTAATTATTCAATATTAGTATTAATAGTTTAATATATTAAGTTTCTACTATTGCTATTAATTTTTTAATATATCAAGTTTTACTATTATTATTAATTTTTCAATATTATTATTAATTTTTCAGTTATAAAAACATAATTGTTAATAGCTTAATTTATAGTGATAATTAATGCAAAATCAATGATAAAAATTCATTTTTCAGCGTCTCTCTCAAATTGAAAACTTTAAGGGGCAAACATTGTCACATTGTTTGCTTATGACAGACGTCGTCTGAATTTCTGGACTCGAGAACAAATTATTTCGAAACAATTAGAATTACATGAAAGATGCGCATACTTAAACAAACTCTTCCCTTTTATTATTATTGATTTACCATAGTTGAAATCTCATAAATCACATTTCAAATCTGATATATATATATATATACTCAAACCCAGCTATAGTAAACCTTCAATTGACCGAAATTTCGGTTCACTATAACCTGGAGTTCACTCTATCCATACTGCAAACAATTTCAACAAATTTTTCTGAACTGCTCAATTTTATTACGCATTATTTAAGTAAATGACAAATAAAAAGAAATACAAAAATGATTAAAAAACAATTTGTAGTAACAAAAAATGTGTTAACTTTTACTTTATATTACTCTTCGTCTTGAGTACAATATATATATATATATATATATATATATATATATATATATATATATATATATATATATATATATATATATATATATATTTACACGATAAGTTGGACGAACATCAATCAGTCTTTTCGTAAAGTGTTCTTTTTTTATGTAAATCCAAAAATATTTCTTAATAAAACACTCCTAAATGCAATTGATGATCTCTTTTGTAACTTCAAGAAAAATATTTGAAGCCCTCATAACTTTTTATGCCTAAAATAAATTTAAGTAATATTTATAACAAAAGGTGGTTTGTTTGTTTAAACTAGATCAACAATGAAGTATTTGGATATCTTTAAAAATGTTTAGTTTGGGAAAGTAAAATGTAAAAGATTTTTTTTCTTAAAATCCTGAAGGAGTTTCTAATCATTGTCATAGAAATTTACGATATTGGTTCTATAATATGTTCCGAAAAGGAAGTTTTTTTTCTTATTCAAATTACATATTTTTCGGAATAATATTCGAATGAAGTAAGCTGACGTTAAATATTTTCATTCATCTAGGGAATTTTGAAAAAAAATCTCTGCCTCCGATGTTTTGCTTAATTCGAAGATATAAAAATTTTGTAATTAAATTTTAAGGGCCAAAAAAGGAAAGGTTAATAGAAATATTTTGTTTTTAAATTGCATTATTTAAATAAATTGTTTAATGCAAGTAAATTGACTGATTAGTATTTAAACAAGCTGACTATTTCCTATTCGCCATTTTTGAATACCACTTTTGATTCTAATTTTCAAAAAATTATATAAACAAAGAAAGCGTTTTTGCATAGGTATTGTCATTTACAAAATTACAAAGAATGAATGTTTTCTAATTATTCATGTAAATTTTTGGTAATTTAATGTCGCATTTTAAATAATTCCTGTAAATGTGTCTATCTAGAATCTTATCAAATCTAAAATCTTTCAAAATATGAATGTTAGACATTAATATGTTAATTTATGTATCTTTAGTTTCACTTCAAAGTCTTTTGTTTGCAAATATGTGACAGCGTATTAACCTCTTTTCTTTCCAATTTTTTTGGAAAAAAAATGCAAAAAATCAAAAAAATTTTTATTTCATTAATAATTAACTAAACGAACTAAAGGAACTAAAACGAAACCTAAGACACAAGTTTCAAGTTGAAATTTTAATTTTTTTGTGTAAAATTTTATTATGTATTTTTTTTATTTAAACATTTAATTTACCATTAGTTTACTATCCTGAGTTATTAAGGGGAAAAATTTAAATATTAGTCTTTGAATGATAGTTTATAAAGCAAGGAACAACACAAAGTGAAGTAATGCACCATTATTTTACCCTTTTTTTCTACTTAAATTCAGCAACCATCGTATATAAAATAGTACAAAATGCGTGTGCAGTCCACAAATCAAACAGCAAAACTCGCAAACAAAACTTGACAAACTTTCAATCACAGCAGGTTATTATTATTATTATTTTTTGCTTCCGACCGAGTAAAAACGTGATAAAACGAAACATACTGACAAATTCTGCTACGCCCGAGTTATCTCGGGATAATAAATATATGCAACATATACATACCCGAGTAAACTCGGGATAATCAGGGAAGCGGTTAAGTATAATTCACTGAGAAAAACAGTAGGGTCAAAATTACCAGAATAAGGTAAAATTTACCTTCTTTCTGGCTTCATGGAAACAGCAAAAATCTTGGTTATTTTTACTGAATCACTTCTGTAAAGATTTTGGTAGACTTAACAATAAAATATGGTTTTGTATAATACGTGATAAAATTTTGTAATTTTATCATGATACTTTAGAGTATGGGATAAAAACTATTTATTCGATTAAGCTTACTTTTAAGTTTTGTATTTTTTATTAAATGTGTGAGGATAAGAACTATAGTTTTGAAAATCAGAATTTGTGGTAAAATGTTACCTTATGTATGCATAGAAAAATAACCTATTGAAAAATTATATTCTAAATAAAAACCTATTACATGTATGTTTAAATATAAAAGTATTGCTTATAAACTCGTGCAAAACATGTGATAATTATAACACTGCAGTGCGTCGAATAATTTGTTCTATTATTATATACCTACTAATATAATACCTGATATAATAAATATTCTATATTTATCTAATATATCGTCTAATTTATCTTATCGTTGAATTTATATTATATATCGTCTAATTTAACTCATTGATACACGAACGTAAACAAGTGCAAATTGGTTTCAGTCGCGTAAAAACAATAATGCTGTATAGTATTACATTACAATTAAGATTTTACATAGAATCTTAGAGTGCCTGTAATGACATGGCCAGGGACTGTAGAATATTACCTATTATGCCTTCTGATAATTTCAAATAAATACGAAAATAATAATATCTGAAAAAAATGCAATAATCTCAGAAAAACCAATTTCTAAGTAAAGAGGAATTTTTCAAAAATGATCACATCATGCTTCTAAGAGAGAGCTTTAAAATCCACTTTTTAAAATGCGTACGTATCATTTATTTACCAAAATGGCATCTTTTTCTATCTGTATTATTACATCCTAATGGGGTTTCTTAAAAATATAATTCAAAAAGCCGAAAGGGATGAAACAAAACAGACGTATTTTAGTATAAAAATAACAAGAGCAAGTTGGAATTACATACCACTGAATTTCACATTTGAAATGGAAAAAGAAATAAAAAAAAAAAAAAAAAGTTTCCGATACTCTATCGAGACACGAATAAAGTCAACTTATTTTTGACAGTTCCATTTTCTGAGTGTCAGAGGGTTCGCTCCACTTATTTTTAAAACAAATAATTCGAACGTGTTTTTCAGACAGTATTCTCTTCAAATTGCGTTCGAAAAGGTTTTTACGAATTGATAGTGCAAATTTTATAATTTTTTTTTCATTTTGTAACTAAATACATAGGAAAAAAGCAAGTTGAGCAAGTTGTATATTTTCTTTGCAATTTTATTTAATACATTTGAAGAAAGATAATTTTTACAATTATTTTGAATTATTTCTTTCATTGTTTATATATTTAATTTAATAAAATTGCACACTTCCCTCTAATTTTCGGGGAAAATGTATTTTAAAAATAATTATTTATCACTGGAAAAACTGAAACTCAATATATACCTGTATTGCCCAAAAGCAGTCACAGTGACTGCATGGTGAAAGAATAACTAAAGTGTAAAGAGTATGTTTAATTGATTTTTAATATTTTTTATATTATTTACATTTATATTAAAAGTTATTAGTACATATTAATAATAAAATAATTTACTTCACTTGAAAAAAAATATGCATCATTTTTTGTACATTTTTTGCAAATGAAAAATCAGTAAAAAGCAATCACAATGACTTCCTTATTAAGTGATATATTAAATAAATTTATTATAATTATTTATTAATTATTTAATATGTTAATATTAAATAAATTAAATAATCTACCGTAAAGTTACGGTAAAGAACATTATTTATCTTTACGGTTTTGAAACCGTTTACAATTAGTATGATTAAAAAACTAAAAATAAAAAACTAAACATTTTTTTTATCATTTATAACTAGACTGGTTTCAAAACCGTAAAAAAATTTATTGGGCATTAGAGATAGGTTTTTTATTATGTAATTTTCCTTTGAATGAGGATGTGGTTGAGTTGTGTTTCATCAAATTTGCCGTAGAATGTGGTTTTATTAGTTTATCTGGCATTTGCACTTTATTCGTAAGAGATGGAGATATTAGTTTTTATTTGTATGTAAATCAGCTTTTATGGTGCTGTTATCTATGCGTGAATGAGAGTATCGTATTTTAATTGTGCAGGATGTGAAATTGGGGAGTGCAGGATACTGGAAAACCTTCATGTGAAAAAGGGAAGGGAGAGTAGCGTCAACATTGGGACTCGAACCCCCTTTTAATTTGGTCATGAGATTGTCAGATTTTCACTCTTGGCTATAATATATGTACCCAGCTGCAAGGAACTAAGTGTCTTCACTAGGTGGGCTTGTACTGTAAATGTTTAACTAGTACTTGGTGCAAAGTTTATAATTGCACCATAAATTAGTTTAATGAAAAATTGATTTATTTAGGTTGCAACATAAATTAGTAAATATGTTTGAGAAATACCTTCATGGTGCAATCGATTGCACCAAACTTTCGTACTATAAGAGGCTCACGCTTTAACTGTGACCGATATCTTATTTTTTAACTGTTGATTGATGGACGATTTTGTTGTTGAAGCTTGATATAATCTCATGCAAGTTGTCTTTGAAATTGTCTATTTCTTTTGCAGGTAAGTAAACTTTTCTTATTTATTTGTGTTAATTACAGTTCATTTCTTTCATGTCATCCTTTAAAATTTTGTTATGTGTTCTGAAAGATTCCGTTTAAATTTTCTTCTAGGGAACTATATTCGATGTATGAATAATTAAATATTTCAAAATCTATATTAGCTCTTTTTCAGTAAATTAGGAGATACATCCATTTTATGAACACAGAAAGTGCAATACCAGTGACAAATAAACAGTAAATACGGCAATCTTAAGCAGCATAGCTTTCCTACAGATTTACTGACGGTGAAAATTTCCTAGGTCTGTACTTTAATTGCATTCTACCGAACAAAAAAAATCGTGAGTACTTTCCGTTAGGATTAAAACTTTTTATCAATGTCTGTGCTTCTGTTTTGATTTTCATGTTCTATATTGGTCATTTTTGTTTGTGATGTCACATAATTACTCGAATCTTTGTCTATACATTCTTATATACCTTTGTTGTAAAATTTTCAAAGTGAATATACTCAGTTTCACCTCAAATTAGCACTAGAGAGAAAGACAGCTGTTGCCATGGAAACTGGGTTTCTCTTCAAGTTGGTATACCAATTAAGTTTCAATCCTATTTACTGATAGATAAGGAATAATTATTGTGTTAAAATAACTTCAGTCTTCTTCGTGGATTGATTTGACAAATTATTCATATAAAATACATGTATGTTTTCAGTTGTAAAATGAAGATTATTCATGTTCTCATAAAATTTACATAAATCTTTCTATTTTGTCAAAAAATTTTATAACATAATTTTATACCATTTAATATCTATTAACTTCGGTATTTTTAAGATTTGTTCAAACTCTCATATTATTCTCTCTTTGTGCATATGTTTGATTAGTAAACTAGTTTTATTCTAAGAAATATTATGCATGGTCATCTTAAATTTATGATTCTTGCTTCATTTTTTTATGCTAAAAGTAACTTTTTTAACTCTGATGTGTATCATATTTTGCAGTAATAAATAATTTAATACCAAAATATGGTAGCAGCTAATTAATTGTTTATTCGTTTGAATTTGGTTTTTTTCTTAAATTGTTTTTTACAAGATTGGATTTTTTTATTTTTTTTGGTATTTTTCCTTAAATTCATGAAGTTAAAAATACTCCATTAAGAATCATGCCAGAGAAACTCTAATAAATTTTTACTTTTCAGTTTATAAGTATATCATATAGGCTTTGTTAGAAAGAAAAAATAATATGAAAAACAATAATCAAATTAGCATAGCAAAAATATAAAAAAAATCCAGTCCAGTAGTTAAGCCAAGGGAGTGACTAAAAGCTTGCGTTCCTAATATTATTAACTTTTGTTATTCTACCTTTACTATTAATATTTTTTCTTTAATTAGTTTAGCTTTTCGTGCATTTTGTGAAAATATTTTGTTTTCATCTGTAATTTTTTAATTGAGTTATTTTTTCCGTTATTAGTTTTTTTCTTAAATTTAATTTCATAATCATCGTAATTTGTTTGAAATGTCATGTATGAAATTTTTATGTATAAATCAAGTAATTTTAAACATCGAATTTCTAAATGTAAAGAAATTGAAAATAAGGCATTTAAAATTATGTAGTTTAAAATGATTTAATGTTTTTACTTTATAACTCAAACCTCTTTTATTTATTACTAAATAATTTATTTGGATAATTTTTAATTTAATAATATACGAAAGACCCAATCTTAGATAAATATATATATCACTAAAGAATAGCGATAACTACTTAGATAAAGTACGTTTTGTGTCGTATATTTTAATTTAAATTAGGATATGCATTAATTAATTTGCATGATTATAAGAAATAAAATAGTTAAAATACAATTTAATTGACACATCCGAATTGAGTATAAATTATTTTTTGCTTGCTTTTCCTTCTAAAGCAAACTTTTTTTTGAAGTTTTTTATTTATTAATTCTACTTAAACTTTTTTTCTGCAAATTATTCATGCATGTTTTGTTTTAATTCCCCGGGTATACTAAGTTTCTTATTTCTACATTTTAATTTTGTATAAAAAATTTTCCCATGTAAATCATACGTGCTTCAATTGTGTTCGAAAAAAAAAATCAAAGTTGCTGAGTAAATATTTTAATGGATACTTAACTCAAAATAAAACATCTTACAAAATGTAACAATATCACCCGCTTTAGTATTCAAAACTTTATTCGATTATTGCTTGTATTACGTTTTGTTTCTGGTCTTAAAAATACTAGAAGCGGTTGTTTTCAAGCTCTAATGAAAGTATAAGGAATTTAACATTTGTATATTTTCTCATAAGTAAATCTTAAAATATATTCCAAGCCATATAACAGTCATAGAAAAAATATATTATAATAGCGTTATTCTATTATTCCCCCTCCTGATTATTAGTTCAAATTTTAGATTCACCAAATCAAGATGGTAAAATTGGATTGCGAAGCAATCTGAAATGAACTGCGAAAGCAGTTCCGGGGGTTGGTGAGCGCCAGCGAGCAGGGGGCGAAGCCTCCTGATAAAATATAAAATATTTCCTTTTGATAAAAGTTTTATAAATACAAAGGGCTTTGTCAATGCTTAAGCCAACAGAATTTATTGAAAATATTGTTAAAAAATACAACTGCGCAAACTATATTGGTGTTCAAACTTAAAAGTATTTTCAAGTTTGGTCCATAAACTCCAGAACAACTAGCAGATATTAATATATTTTGATATTAACTTAGGTTGACATAATGCACATAAAATATCAATTTTTATTAACTGGGCAATTTTAAATATCTATGAGAATAATTATGTTTAACTTAAATTCCCATTAAAAAGTTTTGAGTAATTTGCAAATCTATCTGGAATACCATAAATTATTATAAAATTAGCATTATAACAGAAAATAGGTTAAAGAAAGTACTTCATCATGAAAGTTTTTTTTAATTTCTTTAGTTGTCCTTGTTTATTGTTTTCGTTTCAAATAATATTACAACAAATTTGAAATTTAAGAAAAACTATCTGAAATTTTTATAAACATTAAAAATAAATTATATTTTTCCATACTATTCAAAACAAGAATCTGCTACTAATAGATTGCTGCATGATTACTAAAATGTAAAATGTATTAAAAAGAAACAACTTTTCTATTGACAGAATTCTGAATTTCTGCAGATGAATTTCTTCAGAAATTCCCAATTGAAATCAATTTTGAATAACGCAATTTAGTTTCAAATCTTCTTTCGAAAGAATTTATTATTTTTGAAAAGATTGTAAAAATCTAAAATTATATTTATTTCAATGTATACAAGAAAATTTTTTATACGACATGATTCAATGTTTTGATATTACTTATAGCTTACTTATAGTTTTGATATTACTTATTTGATATAAATAAGTTGTCTGGCATGAAAAAAATTCAATGTACTTTAAAATCAATTAAAATGGAATAATCAAATTGTGCGCATTTTTGGTTCCAAAAAGTGCGCAATTTTGGAACCTTCTCTTTTTGCCTTTAATCAAGGTTTTAAGATCTCGTGCCGTTTGTGCTATGTATGGAGAGTTAAAAAATTAAACTTTTGACTTCAAAGATGCGCGTCGATTAGAACATCCAGCTGAGCGATAAAACTAAATTTTGCTTGAAAAACTGTGTCAAACAAAAAAGGAATGCTAACTCACTTTAAATCTACAAAAAAAAAAAAAAATATTAGAAGAGCGGGAATTTACATGACAATCAACATTACACGACAAATGTATAATTTTTTCAGTAATTCAGAGCAATTTAAGTTACACTGAAAGAATTGATATCAAATTGAATGATTGATCACGTTTCTTCTTTAACAGCTTCCCTGATTATCCCGACTTAACTCGGGTATGTACATATTGCAAATATTTATTATCCCGTGTAAACTCGGGCATAGCTGAATTTGTCAATACGTTTTGTTTTATCACGTTTTTATTCCGCCGGAAGCAAAACAAAAAATAACAATAATCTGCTGTGGTCGGAAGTTTATTAATTTTTGACTGGGAGTTTTGCTATTTGTTGAACTGCAGACGTGTTTTTCACAGATGTATAACAACGGTTAATGAATTTACTCAGAAAAAAGATTTTTAAAAAAATGGCGTTCGTGAGCTAAAGTGAAAGTAATGCAGATGATTTTTCAGAATATGAAGATGTGAACATACACGAAGACTAATATTTAACTTTTTTCATTTGCCTGAAATAATTTGGGATGGTAAACTGATGGTAAATTAAATATTTTTTACACATGATAAATTAAAATTTCGACTTGGAACTTGTGTATTATGTTTTGTTTTAGTTCCTTGTACTTATTAATAGAATAAAAAAATACGTTGTTTTTTTGCCTTTTTATCCGAAAAAAATGGAAAAGGGAAGCGGTTAAAGGGTTACAGACTAGATATTTTTAGAATTTTCGAGAATTCTGCTTTCATTTTATTTTCTTTTAAAGTATATCATAATACTTTAAAGTAAAATTTACCTTAGGTACTCATTTTTCGAATATTTATGTAGCCTAGTTCCGTGAGTGATAAAAACTTCAGAAGCGTTTTTTACGCTTAACTTTTTACCATTCATTAGCATTTATACTTATACAAATCTTTCCCAGGTCCTAGTAGTTAGCGACAATCGTACGCCTTGCTTTTGCCTGAAAATTGTTGTTGTGTGTAGTTAAAGCAGGCAAAGTCATCAATCTAAAATGTAAACATTTGGATAAACGGTGGATAGTAAACTAAAAGTAACTATTGATTCGTTATTTTCAGCCTAAAATAGACAAGAAACACATAATTTTATGTAAAAAAATATTTTTTATTTTACACAATTCAACTTGAAAAAGTTGGGCCCACTTTCTTAGCCGCAAACCATTCAGGAAGAACGTTTTTATTAAAGAGGAGCTGCACAATTGACATTTTGTTTGCATCACGCTGGAAATATTAATTTTTGCATGTGTAGTGTGTCGACCAACACAAAAATACAATCCAATTATCTATTATATAAGACGATTTAATTCGATTCTATGTGGGGGTATATAGACGAATGTTGACATTGTCGATATGACTCTCCTCATATTGGTTACCCGGACGTGATGTGAACACGTCTTCTTTGACAGAAACTCCCACTTCGATTCTGTATTCGATGGATGATCTACATTGAACAGTTGTCTTGCTACTTGTGACTGCGACAGTATCCACCTCCTCGTGCTGTTGCTATTCAGTTTTGAGCACACACAACGTTACGCTCATACGCTCGACTGCTAATGGTAACACAGGAGCGACCACGACCGTGAACTTAATACAGCTCTCACGAACAGCACTCAAAAATTGCGGTGATCCTAATATTGCTCTCCCGGTTTCTCTCAAAACAGCAATGAATCAACTAGTGGTATGAGTTCATCGAATTCTATCACAGATATAATTCTGATGGGGGAGTACTGTTGTGTATCTACCACTACAAAAATACAATTCCAATTCACTAGTATATAAGACATCTTAACTCGACTCTACGTTGGGTTAACTTTTCACGGTGAATGTTGACATTGTCAAAATTACTCTCATCACATATTGTTCTTCTTATTTCTTATAAAATTTTCTTTTTTACAATATTTTGTTTTATTTTATTACCTAGCTAAAAATCTTTCAAACTATGCAGATTTTTTTTTGCCATAAAGTCCTCTTCAATAAAGACATTGCTCCACATAGAGAAAAGTCTTTTTTTCATAAATTATTTTTACATTTTTTCCAAACAACTTGAGTGATTGAAAAAAATGCAGATCTTTTTATTTAATATACAGATTCATAAAACCAATTACAAATACTTTATTTTCTTTAGCGAAAACCACATTAAAGTTCCCACATAAAATTCTTTTCATGATATAGTTTAAGATTTTTTTTTTAGCTTAAAAATGTTAGCATCAAAATATTATTCTTTCAGATGTAAAAAAAAAAAATTTAAATTGAAAATCTCGGTAATATTTTATAAAGAAAAATTCCTTCATCCAAAGGAATAAAATGAATACTAGTAAAATATATGATAATATTTTACTTGAAAACCAGGTTGAAAATTTTCACAAAGTGAAATGGAATTTATTTCGAGCAATAGTTCGGCTTTTTAAAGAATTCCTTCTAAAGATGTATTTTACATTTTTGACACAATTCTTTTCTAACATTTCTAAGTCGGAAAAAAGGTGCACGAGTTTCTCGCTTAATATATGCAAATAAGTTTTTTACTCTCGGTCTTTGATATTATAATCTTTTCGCCAAAATTGAAAGTAACCAAAACTAGAAACTTTTTGACTCGGAATCTTGACATCTTATAGAGAGAAAGTTAATGAAAACATCCTATTTTTCTCTTTCGTTCTTGTGTCAATTGTTTAAAGCGAAGAACTGTATTTTAGTATATAAGTATTAATAGTTAGTAAATAAGTATTAAATATTATATTCTATGGAAATAAATTTATACATTTATATGATTCTAAATAACTCTTTTTAAATATAAACAAAAAATATTGAAAAATTAATAAAACAATTTATAATGAAATGTTAATTTCAAATTGATCAAAATTTCGAAATTCTACTTTAAATTAAAAAATTGTAAGCGGTAAAAGTTCAAAGTTGTGCAAAAATTGCGTAAATAATTGTAATTTATTGTTCAACTTTGTTTTTCTGCATAGAAACTATAAGACTTAGAAATTGGTAATTGCGAAATTGGGTAGAGAGCCGCGATGGCTCAAGGGATAGAGCGTTCGCTTTCCAATGAGGTGAACCGGGTTCAGATCCCAGCGATGGTTGGTCGATACGAGTTCAGCCTCCGGCTTGCGCACACCACAGTGCTGACGTGAAATATCCTCAATGGTAGACGGATCATGGGTTAAAGTCCCCTTGCCGACAGGCTGACCGTGAGAGGTTCTCGTTGTATTCCTCTCCGTGTAACGCAAATGCTGGTTAGTTCCATCAAAAATTACCTCACGAAAGCAAATTTCTTCCAATACTTAAACCAGGAGTTCCCTTGTCTTCCGGATTGGGTTAAAAATTACAAGGCGCCGGAATTGAACATTGGTAGTCGTAAACCCAAAATTGGGTCAGCTGTTCAACGACGGTCATTAAAATAAAATAAAGAAGTGTATAAAAAAGTGCACAGATAGTGCGCAGGAAGTGCTGTAAAAATCAGATTTGATATTTAGTTCGAGAAATTAAAGAATACACCGAGGGACGCTCTGCAGCCCGCATGAATGCAAATACAGAGTTGAAATTTGAAGTATGAAAAAGGCAATAATTGTTTATAAACGTAGCATGGGTAATGAATTTTTTGTTTTTTTAAAAAAGATTCATTTTACTTAAAAATAATTGGAATTTTAAGTGTTTATTATTTTTTTGCTTCTTTTTTATTTTCTTCCGCAAAAACTGTTGGACTTAAAAATTTAAAATTATTAAGGTGCGCAGAAATATGCGCAATTTGTATGAGCTAAAAAATGGCTTTTTTGAAATTTAAATTATGAATAATTTGTTGGAAATAACAGTATAGAATATAGACACAAGAAAAAAAAAATTCCGATATATTTTCGAAATAACTTTTTTAACTTCCCATAAAAATATCTCTGTTTCTGCGAGCTATCTAAATTGGTTTCTTTAATGTTATCAAGAAAAAGAAAAAGCTTTAAAGCCTAAAAGCTCAAAAAAAATCCTAAAAGCTTCAATGCAATAGAGTTTTGTGATTCGTAGTTTTGAGTCAGTACTTTAAAATTACACATTTTTATATTTTTTAAAATTTAATTTTATAGACGAAGAAAATTCTTTTGTTAATGAACAATGTTAAAAAAATTCTCTTAACGCTAATTGTACAAAAACCTTTGTTTGCAGAACTGTATTTGTATAATTTTATCAGGAAAAGTTAAAAGAGAATCTAATTTACCGCACATTTCATATCTCAAATTAATCTTGTATTTTACGCGTTTCGAAAGATATTGACGAGACAAAAAAGAATTAAAAGCCAATTTTATTCCTCTGTCCTTCAACATTAGTGTTCGATCAAGCGGAGAGAGGCTTTTTAATAAGTAAGATTTAGCCATGGTTAAAAGAAGGAACTTATGTTTGACCAGAGTTACAAAAAAGGAACTTATGTTTGGCCATGGTTAGTAGAAAGAAGTTATGTTTGGCCAGGGTTACAAGAAGGAATTTATGTTTACCCATGATTACAAGAAGGAGCTTATGTTTGGCCATGGTTACAAGAAGGAACAGAATATGCAAGTGAAAGCAACCGTGTGATTTATTTATTCACGCACAAAAGTAGTTTTTTTATTGTTTTTGCAACTGTGGAATCATTAGATGAAACGATTTTTCTGAGAGTCCGACTTAAACTTACTTTAGATAAATAAGTTTTACCGAATCCAAGTAAAGTATTAATATTATTAATTAGTCAATGTTAAATGTTAATTATATTTTTCTATAGTTCCCTTCATATTAAAAAAATATAATAGTAGAAAAATTAAATTTACAAGATAAATTTGTACAAAATATCGAAGAAAAACCATTAAAAGCACAAATACATAAGTGTCTCATTACAAGAAAGCTTTTTAGTGAAGCAAAGAAATTCTTACAAATGAATGATGCATACAATTCATTTGCATACATTTTTAATCGAATTTTCAACTTAACTAAATAAACTTCTTTTTAGATTTTATGAATCAAAGCATAACTTATTCCTCTATTAACATCGATTTTTCCAAAGTTTTGAAATTCTTCTGTCTTCTTTTTCAAATGTCAAAAGGCTATAACGAACTTCAAAATTGATAAATTTAAGTTTGTTATAAGTTGTAATTTTATTATAATACCCACTCGAGTAATATTTTTGTTAATATAGTTATAAGTATTTGTCGAAATAATTTTTATTGCAATAAACTTTTTTACCAATAGGATTTAAAATTTATTTAGTCTAATTCAAAGTCTCAAATTTTAGCTATAGGCAAAATGGGTGTTGTTTTGGGTTTGATGGCGTGCTCACCTTATTTGGACGTCAACACACTTTTGAACTGTGTTCAAGAGTAATAGTAAACAGTGCGCATGCGTCATCACTGTATGCGTTGTCCAGGTGACCGCCACTGTTTGATAATGTTTTAGAATTCTTTTTTATTTTTGCTTTCGATTTCGTTACCATCTGTCATTGAAACATACATTTACATTCTTTGTGTTATGATATTTTAATAACAGCCACTATAATTTATCGTTTACGTTTATTTTCCATTTTAAATTGCTTTCAACTTTTCTTTTTCTTTATTTTTTACAAAATTTTTGATAATGGAGGTTTGACTGATTGTACGGAATTAAGGATTTTAACAAATACTTCTGTAGACCACAGTGCGAAAAAATAACAAAACTTTTTCAGTAAGAAACAAACAATCAAGCAAACAAATCAAAAGTTAAATTGTATAAATTTAGTTCAGTTTATTTAAAATTTAATTCATTTTACACTTTAAAGTGAGATTTTTATCAGTAAATAATTGGTCACAACTCTGACGTATAATTCTTTAGATATTTAAATATTAAAGTATAATAAAATCACTTTTATAAAATTTTCCTTTTAGTAGACGTAACCATCTCTAAGTAGGAAAGTTTGTAAACTCCTGAAAAATCATTATTAAAAAGAGAGCGTTTATAATTTAAGTGAAAAACAACCATGTAAACCTATGTCAAACAAAATCCTAAGCAACACTCTAAAAAACTCCGAACCAAATTACAGTAAAAAGCACTCAGGATGCCGGTACTTTTAACCTTAAAGGCAATTTTTACTGGAACATGTTACGAAACAAAAAATCTAATATAACGCAATTTTGACAGCTTAACGATTATCTTAAAATCAATAATAATGATTACTAGATGATCAATCATCAATGATTATCTTAAGACCATTTAATCCTTTTTTTAAAAAAAATATAACTGTAAAAATTGCGGTATATTTTGTTAAAATAGATTCTACGGTAAAATGGATTTTATGGATGATATACTTAAGGTGCCAGTGCTTTATACCTTAATTTGGTTTACAGTGTGTAAACAATATCCATAAGAAATTTTATTATTTTTTAAAAATATAAAAATATTTTTGAAAGTGACGATTCAATTGCCTATATTTCTCTCATATGCTTTTAATATATTTGTAAAAATTTAAGTAAAAGGAAGTAATAATTTAAATTAGTAAAAATAAAAAGTGGTACCTTTAAAAGAAAAACTAGGTTTTTATGTCTATAAAGTGCTGCATCTATGAATATCCTCTTTTGCTTTTAGATTTTAGTAGAAATATTTTTGACATTTTTCTCCAATGTTCATATATCATTCTATTTAGCATAATTTTTATATTTTAATTTAAACTAATTACTAAACCTAAACTCTTTGGAAAAAATAAAATATTTTTGAAAAATTGAAAACTGACTTAAAAGTAGTGAAGGAATGTTTAAAAAAACAAACACGCAAGGAGAGTTTTTTGTTCCTTGAGTTACTTTTAGACATAATAAAAGTGAGTACTGTTCAGTTCCATAACAAATAAGAGCACCAAATGACTCCTTTCTCAAACACTCTTCGGTAATAAAGTGGGAGATTTTTCCTGGTAAATATCCTATTTCTTTCCCAAACTGATATCAATCTGGAAAAAGTCCAAAACAACAAAGAATTGAAACATTTTTTTATATAAAATTTATAAGGAATTACTGCTTTTTCCCCCGATTCTTCTTTTTTATGAAAGCTTCTACTTATATGTATACGTTTTATTTTCATCAGAGTTTTCTTAAGGATTTATTTAAATCCCAGTATATTTATTTTTTTATATCAGAATAAGTACATATTTGTTATTTGTTAGATATTTATTTTTTATTTCAAACAAAGCATTTGGCGTCGGAAAAAAATAACGAAAATACTTAAAAGAAGTACATGAATATCTAACTTTTTCAATTTAAAATAATACTTTATATTTCTGGGTTCCGAATACTTAAAAAATAACACTAATGCCGCTGTAGAAAAACATTATATAAATGAAATAGAAATATAAAATATAAAATATTTCCTTTTGATAAAAGTTATATAAATACAAAGGGCTTTGTCAATGCTTAAGCCAACAGAATTTATTGAAAAAATTGTTAAAAAATACATCTGTGCAAAATATATTGGTGTTCAAACATAAAAGTATTTTCAAGTTTGGTCCATAAACTCCAGAACAACAAGCAGATATTAATATATTTTGATATTAACTTAGGTTGACATAATGCACATAAAATATCAATTTTTATTAACTGGGCAATTTTAAATAGCTATGACAATAATTATGTTTAATTTTAATTCCCATTAAAAAGTTTTGAGTAATTTGAAAATTTATCTGGAATACCATAAATTATTATAAAATTAGCATTATAACAGAAAATAGGTTAAAAAAAGTAATTCAAACTTCTTTATGTGACTATGAAAATGATGACGATGATGTTTGTTTCATTTAAATAGAAAAGTATATACCAAAAGTAGAGAATATTTCATGCATATGACATAAATATCAATAGAATTCGGAATTAACTGATGCAAATGTTATAGTTTCATTTTCTGAAATGTGTTTAATTACACATACGCATAATCATGCGTAACACTCATTGGAGACTGAAGGTATAAAACAGTAGTAAGAAAATCGAAAGAAAAAGAGATTTGATAGTAATAAGATTTGATCATCAAAGACACAAAGGCTTCATATCGTGCAGACCTTGGACAAATTATTAAATTATCTGTAAAAGCTTAAGCATCAGGTGATACTATATAGCTTTACTGTTTTTGCACTTGTTTACGTTCGTGTATCAAATGGTTAAATTAGACGATATATAATATAAATTCTACGATTGGATAAATTAGACGATATATTATGTAAATAGTGAATATTTATTATATCAAACATTATATTAGTATATTATAATAATTGAACCAAATTATTAGACGCACTGTAGTTTTTTCAGTAATTATATGTTTTGCACGAGTTTGTATGTAATACTTTTATATTTAAACATGAATATTATGGGTTTTTATTCAGGAGAATTTTTTATATACTTCCTATTTGTATTTATTTTTAACGTTGCATAACAATGTTAACCTATTGATACACGAACATAAACAAGTGCAAGCCAGTTTCATTCAGTAAAAACAATAAAGCTGTATAGTATCACCTGATAATTAAGATTTTACATAGAATCTTATGGAGCGTCTAATGATTTGACCTTGGACTGTACGTGGCTAATTTTATTTTAATATTCTTGTTTTAAAAAGACTCTACAGTTGCACTTATCTCGGGTACTAAAAATGTATAACAGTGTTAGAAAATTTACGTGATAGAAATTTATAGTATTGAATTTATCATTTAGAGTTCTAAATGCAAAAATGTTACCTGATGTTGATGCATGCTGATATCTATGACATACCGTATCATCTCGTCCCCGAAGACCGAAACTTTGCCTTGTAATAATTATGCTTGGTATTTTAATTAGTAAGGATAAAATAATTTACAAAACAACTATTTTTCTATCGTCCTGCATGAAAAAGTAAGAAATAAAATATTATGTGTCTTGCTACACATAAAAATCTATTGATCGTATCGTAGGTTTTCCATTGTATTCGGTGCATTTTTATTTGCCGGAAAATAACGTGGCAGGATCAAGTTTCAACTGTACTGCTTCTACATTTTTTACATACTTTTAATTTATAGTTTCTAAGTCTTATAATTTTTAAAAAAAGTGAAATTTAAAGCATAACAACAGCAAAACAAACTGTAACGCTACGTTGGAGACTTGGAAGAAATGAAGAGCTAAAAATTTTTTAATACAGATAGTATTCGGTATCGACAAAAAGAATCAAGTTAAAAGAGAGATAAAAATAGGAATATAATAAATGCTATTAACTCAAAATTAATATTTAATTTCCTGGTTCCCAATATTTAAAAGAAATAAAAACGATCGGGCAGCCAAAAAAATTTACATTACAAAAATAAATGAAAAATATCTTTTGTTTGCAGTTTTAATTAGCGTGAAATGTACTGTATTAAATACTTACGCTGTTCTTAATGGAAAAATACTGTTAAAAATCATTGCTATGCGAAATGTACAAAAAATGATTTGTTGAATTTTCTTTTGAATTAAAGTATTGTCAAATATATAACTTGGGTATTATTGTTTGAGTTCTTATCTGCGTTTACATGAAAATGTTGATTTAAGCACTTATACTAGTAATCTATTTATCCAATATTTAAAGTTGGGGAAATTTAATCATATTTTAATTTTTTTAATTTATAGTTGAAAAAGATTTGCATATTATATACATTTTTGAATATTATTTTCAGAGCTAGTGAGAAATTTTAAATTATGTTCTTCTATTTGATAAATGATCTTACATTTTTTATCAATGGCTGGAGGATACAAATTACGCATTCGGCTTGCACCAGACACAGTGCTGATGCAAAATTTCTCAGTGGTGGACACATAATTGGTTAGAGTCTTCTTGCCGTCAGGTTAACCGCGGGAGGTTTTCGTGGTTTTCCTAGCATTGTAATGCAAATGCTGGTTAGTTCCATCAAAAAGTCCTCCAGGAGGGCAAATTTCTGTCAATACTTGATCCAGGAGTTCCCTTATTTTCTGGATTGGGTACAAATTACAAGGCTACGGAGTTGAACATTAATAGTCGTAAACTCAAAATTGGGTCGGCTGTTCAACGACGGTTATAAAAATGGTTTAATCTTTGCATAAAATATGTTCCTTTATAATTAGTAGGGCAAGTATAGATAAAGTTAAGCAAAACTTTCACGCAGAAAGTTTGATAAAAGCACCGGAACATGCATTAATAAAATGAATTACTTGGATAATTTGAATCTTAAGGAATGAAAATTTGCTTTCCTTTAAAAAAATGCTGGATTTAATATAAATTGTAAAATGATGAATACATTTTTGGAGGAAAAACAAAAAACAGTTTTACAATAATAACTGAGCAAATAAAAAAAATATTTCTGATTTTTAAAACATTTGATCTATTGATTTGGTTCAAAATTATTTGGCTGTTAAAGCCCAAAGAAAATACAAAATGATATTTATGGGTGTAAGGTTAATTGACGTGTGATGTAATGGACAGAACACCGTAATTGCAATTTTGTATGTCAATGCTTTTATTCAATTTTATAACCGTTGTTGAACAGTCGATCCAATTTTTTGGTTTACGACTACCATTGTTCAACTCCGTAGTCTTGTAATTTTGAACCCAATCCAGACGACAAGGAAATTCCTGGATCAAGTACTGAGAGAAATTTGCCTTCATGGAGGACTTTTTGATGGAACTAACCCACATTTGCGTTACATGGAGAGGAAGACCACGAGAACCTCCCACGGTTAGCCTGGCGGCAAGGGGACTATAACCCATGATCCGTCTACCACTGAGGATATTTCCCGTCAGCTCTGTGGTCGATGCAAGCCGGATGCGGAATTCGTATTGACCAGCTACCGCCGGGATTTGAACCCGGTTCACCTCATTGGAAGGCATACGCTCTCTACCCTGAGTCATCTCGGCTCATGTCAGTGTTTTATGTTTCATATCCAAAGTTGATGATTAATGATACGTTGATAAATTTTAAAGAATGAAAAACGACGAAATCGAAAATAAATTACAGCACAGTATTATTGACATATTAAAATGACTAAACTTTGTAATTTTTAACACACATGTTAGAAGAAAATATCAATCAACTAATACTTGTGGACATAAGAGATACCAATAGCGAAATTTTATTTTCAAATGCAAAGAAAGAGTATTTCTTTTTCAAGAACGTATCCACTGTGCTTAAAAATTCTAACTTTCATTCTTCTTCTTCAAATGCACTACAGCCAACTACAGGTCAATATAGTTTCAATAAGTTTCATTAAATAGATCTGATCACTCAGTATAGTTTCCCAATGATAGAATATTAATCTCCTAAGATCTGCCTCCACGCAATCCTTCCATCTTATGCGAGATCTTTCCTGGTATCCCGTACAATTGCATAATTACCCTTTTTAACAATTTTCCAGTCGACACATCTAAAAATAGGGCCAGAATCACTTTATAAGATAAGATTTATTAACTCTAGGATTTTTAAGATGCGTTCATTTTTCTATAGATTTTATGGTAAAAAAAAATTCTCCATCTACCATTTTTTTTTCAATCGAGCGAAATATTTTGTGAAGGAATTTTTTTCGAAATATCAAATGTCTGTTTTTAAATAAACTCATTAAGGAGTTGATATCACGTAATCGAAGTTATTTTGATGAATTAAATCACAATTAAAATAACAATAATAAATTATGTTTCATATAAATATAACGAATTTATACTAAGCTCTTTTAAAACCAATAGATTCATCATGCAGTTCAATTCAAGAGAATATATTATTTATAATTTTTAAAGTAGTGTCAAGAACGTATCCAAGTAAAGACGACGTTATCTTCGTGTTAAACATGAATGAAGCTAAAACAACGTGGAAAGAACACAAATAGTTCGACATAAACAGGCATACTACAGTTACGTTTCTACAATGTAGAACTTTATTTAGCTTCGAAGCACAGATTGTAAGAAGAATACAGAGATTAAATAAGAAACAAGGGGGGGGGGAATACAGTTCGTCTATATTCCCATCTCCACGAATTTTCACGCCGCCTGCTTTTATGTAAAAAGAAAATAACTCATTTCAGAGAGGGGATTATATTAACCATAGTCACTGCTAATACTCCAGACGAATGGCTAGTGGAGTTCCTTACATAGACGTGATGTGAACACGCCTACCAAGACAGAAACTCCCACTTCGATTTGAACACGCCTACTTCGATGGATTATCAACATTGCTACTTGTGACTGCGATATTATCCCCCTCCTCGCGCTGTTGCTACTTCGTTTCGATCACACACAACGTCGGCCTGCATATATTCGACTGCTAATGGCAACTCAGGAGCGATCACCATCTGGAACTTGATACAGCTCTCACGATCAGCTAAAGTACGGTGCTCTTAATACAGCTCTCCCGGCTTCCCACAAAACTTAAATGAATCAACTAGTGGTATTTGTTCATCGAATTCTATCATAGATATAATTCTGGTTGGGGAGTACTGTAGTGTATACACCACTACAAAAATACAGTTTCAATTCTCTAGTATATAAGACATGTAAAGTGTAAAAATTTAGTGATTCAACCTTAAGCAAGATGTGAAATTAAAATCTTTTAATTACTAATATTTAAGAGCCCCTAGGCAAGTTCTCTTTCTGCCCATGTGATAGTCATCCCTTGCCTAACTTTGAAGTTTCCGAATGTTTAATAAGCTTTCGTTTTTAAATACACTTTCAAGTTACATTGCTTACATAAAAAAATATTGATGGCTAAATTTAAATCACGAAGTTTCTAGAAATGTTTAACTTTGAGAAAGTCAAACTTTATTTATTTCCAAAGCCATTTCATCATTTAAATCTAAATCAATTTCCTCTTTTATTTTCAACTCTATATGGAAAGCCGCCAACTTTATGTTAATGGTAAAGGAGTAATACTTATTTTTAATAAACTTTCCAAAAATACGTAAAATTAAATTTTTTCTTCCACTTGTCTCAAACCTTTTTTTTTCTCCTTTGGTATGGCTATCTGTCACAGAACATTATTTTCCTCCTTTGCAAAATAAGTTGAAAGCGAATAAACAACAATCACCAAACAAGTCGAGTTTTTATTTTGTTTACCAATACATCTTAAATGAAATGCAATGAAGTCGAATTCAATATGAAATCTTTCAGCGCTTATTTTATTTATGTTAAAAGTTCTTTGTCTTGTACAGAAAATGAAAAAAAAAGTATCCAAATATTGGGGAATTGAATAGGATGAAGATGAAAGACAACCAATACATTTTTCAAAAGTCTTCTAATTCTTAAAACAAGTAAGAAATTCACTTAAATTCAACTTAACTTAAAAGAAGTAAGAGATTCGAGGGAAATATTGCAAACTTTTTTGACATTTAAATACTTTGAGGATTTACAGAATCAAGAAAGTAGTGTAACTCTTACGCGTTTCTAAAACAATTGTCTTCATAAATTATATTTATTCATAACATATCTTCACTATATGCATGAAGATGTAGAATCCGCATGTGTTAATAAAAAGTAAATAACTTCTCGGTATTCCAATTTTGCTATTTTATTTTTTGACAAATTCTTGCAGTCCAGATTACAACTTTAAGAAAACAAACTTTACGGATATTTTTTTTTTAAAAAAATTGAAAATTGCAATGTAAAATTTTTTTTCTTTACCTTGCAGAGAAACAAACGACGCATTATCTTCTATAAACAAAAATGGAGTTGAAGTAAAATGTTTAAACATGCATTTTTTTTTTCAAAAAAAAATGGCTTAACATTGTAGATTTTTTAAATTCTGCCTGTTTCACTAGTTTACATAGAGTTCCTTCAAAAGTTAGAATTTCACAAAAGAATTAATTTGCAAACTATCATTTCTATAAAAATGCAAACACAGAAGAAATATGAAAAAAATTATCATTTTTGCCCTTAAAAGATTTCCCCTTTTATTTTTCCTTCATAATTCAATTTCTATCCTTTTAATTAGCATTAATCATTTTATGAATGAATATTACCTTAACATCCCCTGATGTATTGAAATAATAACTCCCTTCTAAAAGAAAAGGGAAGTGATAAAAGTTCGTGAAAATGAGAGAGATTTCAATTTTCTTAATGTGGTTGAGATTCAGAAGCAATCTCGAAATTGACGGAAAAGTTCCGGTTAATTAAATTTGTTATTCCTGGGGGGCCTGTCTGTAACCATGTCTGGAAATATTATTTTCTTCGAAACCGTCACATTTCGCCTTTTTAAGAAAGTGAAAGAATGATTGTCCATTGCATCCTTATTAAGAAGTGAGTGGAAAATAAGAGGGTGTCAAAATGCATTTTTTGGATTAATTAATTTAGCGCTCAATCAATGGTTCTAATGCAATTTTATTTGTGATAATTCTTTTATTTAGTCGTTTCTATGAGAGCAATTCTAACTCTTTTCCCCCGTCTGCTCAAGGAAGGTTTTTAAAAAATTGAGAATGCACAAAAGTCTAAAATGCTCTTCAAGTGATAAGTAAACAATGTAAAAACTGTCGTGTTATAAATGTCCAAATACAGTCCCTGGCCATATTATTAGACGCACTATAAGATTCTACGTAAAATTATAATTATCAGGTGTTACTTTACAGCTTTATTGTTTTTACTCGGATGATACCGGTTTGCACTTGTTTACATTAGTGTTTCAATTGGTTAAATTAGACAATCTATAATATAAATTTGATGATAGGATAATTAGGCGGTATATTATATAAATATAGAATATTTATTATATCACACATTATATTAGTATATTATAATAATTACATCAAATTATTAGGTGCACTGTAATTTCTTAATAATTACATGATTAGCACGTGTTTATATGTGATACTTTCATATTAAAACATACATGTAATGGGTTTTTATTCAAGAGATTTCTCATATACTTCCCGTTTGTATTCATTTTTAACGTATTGCATCTCAATGTTAACCAACTGATACAGGAGCGTAAACAAATGCAAACCGGTTTCATCCGAGTAAAAACAATACATCTATATAGTATCACCTGATAATTATATTTTTGCATATTATCTTATAGTGCGTCTAATAATAAGGCCAGGGACTGTACATATATATTTACATAACATTTTATATATTTACATAACATATAATTAGTTCCGACAATTTTGTCACAAGTTTGGAAACCGTAGTATTTATAATTTTTAAAATAGTGTCAAAAACGTATCTAAGTGAATTCTTCCAAGTAAATTTTGGACTGTTTAAAATCAATCATGAGAGTGCGAAAGTGATGCACACGCTGTTGAAAATTTCACATAGACAGAAGTTTATTACCATAAAAAACATACATGTTTTTAGTTGTGAAAAAATTACAATTATGTTCTTATAACAGGATTTATATAAAACTTCCAATTGTATTAAGTATTTTTATAACATTTAATTCCTATTTGTTCCTATTTCGTTAGGCCTAAAACGAAATCATAATCTTCATATTATCTCTATGTTTTGTGTATAATTACAAATACATTTATTAATAGACAAATTTTATTTTAAGAATTAGTGTACATGCTAACGTTACTGATCGAAATCAAGAGAATGTCGACTTTTACCGGTAAATGTCAACAATCTCATAGTCGCTTTGGAGAATTTTTATTATTTGTTATATCCGATTTAATATTAATTTTTTCGTTGATATTAGTACACTTATTCCATAGTTTAATAGCTGCTGAGGATATATTAGGAGAAACTTCAGTGTTTGGAGTAACGGTTAAATGCAAACTTGGTAGCGGCACTTGACCTTAAAAAATCATTGATGTAGGGCATACCGGGCAATGGCACATAACTATACCTTGTTTATATTCCGGACATTTATCAAAGCGACTTTGTGATAGTCAACATTCACCAGTGGAAGTCAACAACCACAAATTTCGGGCATTCCCAGTAACATTTATATGGTTCCAAAGTAAATGACACTTATTTTAAACTGTATCATAAAAATAATTCTACTGACTCTTATTTGCATCATAGAATTATAAATTTTAACGCTACTGAAAATTAAAAAAGTTTGTAGCTACTTTTCAAAATTTAAAGTAAAAGAACATTCTTGGACACTTCACTTGTAACGATGCCTGGTTTTTGATGTAGTAAATTACTAAGAGTTATCTGCTATTTAACCGGGATTTAATTGTTTCATTTCCTGCAGAATTTGGTAAAAAGTAGTTGTCACGATTTTTGGTTTTAGGACACTCTAAAAATTTACAGTGTACAAATTTAATTAATTTAGCTTGCTTTTTTATAAAAAGTGTTGATTAAATAATTTTAGAGATTTTTCGTGTGGAATCACATGAGTAGTTTTAAAAAACACTCAATCTTTTTAAATAAAACTTACGCATTTGGGTTTATGAAATATGATATATGTTTTTTTAATAAAACATACGCATTCGGGTTTTATGAAGTATCATAGATGTTTTTAATTATTTCCTGTGGTAGGCTACACTATTACCCGGTAATATAATACCTGGTCCAATTAAAATATTATGGCTTAATATTAAGGTCTGATATGAGGCCTATTATTAATATTGAAAAAAGACTTCGAATTTTTCCGTATTAACGCTTTTTAGAAGGCGAATTTCCTCAAAATAAAGCTTCTCGCAACACTATTTTAGATATACATACATAGTAAAATGCGGGGTCACTTTGTATACCTTCTATGAGGTCCATAATTATTTCCTCTGGTAGGGTACACTATTACAAGGTAATATAATACCTGGTCCAATTAAAATGTTATGGGTTAAACTTAAGGTCTGATTGAGGCATTTTTATTAATAGTGAGAAAAGACTTCGAATTTCTCCGTATTAACGCTTTTTAGAAGGCGAATTTCCTCAAAATAAAGCTTCTCTCAACACTATTTTAGATATACATACATAGTAAAATGCGGGATCACTTTGTATACCTTCTATGAGGTCCATAATTATTTCCTCTGGTAGGGTACACTATTACCCTGTAATATAATACCTGGTCCAATTAAAATATTTTGGGTTAATATTAAGGTCTGATATGAGGCATTTTTTTAATATTGAAAAATGCACTGTTTAAGATATACATACATAGTAAAATGCGGGGTCACATTGTGTACCCCCTATGGGGTCCGTAAATATTTCCTCTGGTAGGGCACACTATTACAAGGTAATATAATACCTGGTCCAATTAAAATATTATGGGATAATATGAAGGTCTGATATGAGGCATTTTTTCAATATTGAAAAATGCACTGTTTTAGATATACTTACCTAGTAAACTACAGTGCCACATTGTGTACCCCCTATGAAGTCTATAATTATTTCCTCTGATAGGGTACACTATTTCCCGGTAATATAATACCTGGTCCAATTAAAATATTATGGGTTAGTATTAAGGTCTGATATGAGGCATTTTTATTAATATTGAGAAAAGACTTCGAATTTCTCCATATTAACGCTTTTTAGAAGGCGAATTTCCTCAAAATAAAGCTTCTCGCAACACTATTTTAGGTATACATACATTGATTTATCTTGAAAAATGACTTCGAATTTCCCCGTTTTAACGCATTTTAGTAGACGAATTTCCTCAAAATAAGACTTCTCGCATCAGTATTTTAGATATACATAATAAATTGCGGAGTTACGTTGTGTACCCCCTATGGGGTCCATAATTATTTCCTCTTTTAGGGTACACTATTACAAGGTAATATAATACCTGGTCCATTTAAAATATTGCGGGTTAATATTAAGGTCTGATATGAGGCATTTTTTTAATATTTAAAAGTGCACTATTTTAGATATACATACATAATAATCTTCGGGGTCACATAGTGTACCCCCTATGAGGTCTATAATTATTTCCTTTGGTAGGATACACTATTACAAGGTAATATAATACCTGGTCAAATTAAAATATTATGGGTTAAAACATACGCATTCGGGTTTTATGAAATATGATGGATGGATGTTTTTTAATTAAACATACGTATTCCTGTTTTATGAAATATAATAGATAGACATATGTTTTTTACAGGTTTATACGTATTTAAATTTTATGAAATATGATAGATGATAGATATATAGATATTTTTAAAATAAAACATACACATTTAGGTTTTATGAAATATGATAGATGTTTTTTCATAAAACATACGCATTCGGGTTTCATGAACTGTGATAGATGTTTTTAAGTAAAACATACACATTTAGGTTTTTTGAAATATGATAGATAGATGTTTTTTGATAAAACATACGCATTCAGGTTTTATGAAATAGGATAGATATTTTTAAATAGAACATTCACATTCAGGTTTTATGAACTACGATAGATATATAGTTCTTTTTTTAGAAAGTTTGGTGTTGCCCAAATTTAAACAAAAATGAGTATGGAAAAATAGGTAAGGTATTATTAATAGCCCATCGGAACTAAAATGCATTGTTTAAAATTTTAGTACGTAAAGTATTAACTACTTATGGGTAAATATGTTTAATTCTTTGCATGATACTAAGACTTACGCTTGACTCAGATTAAGTGAGAATAACTAGGACTTACACTAGAGAAGGATTATAAGTTTAACTAAAATTCATCTTATTGAAAACTGGGAAAAATAAAAATCCCGAAATGTTAAGTAGAAAGGTTTATAATCTTGACGATTTGCCAAATTACCTCTTTTAATGATTATTTTAAACCCTTAAATAAGTACTTAATTCTAAAGTAGTATTTAATTAGAAAATTGCATTATTCGCTGAGTAAATACAAACTTTATGTTTTTGACACTTGTGTGTATTAAATTGAATGATTTGATAACTTCTGATAGTTTATGTACGTCCGTACGACATTCTTCATTCATGCTTTGGTTAAGTATTTTTTCTTTTATTAAATATGTGTAGGCAGGGTGTTTCACAAATACCGCCTTTAATATGTATTTTTAGAAGCGGCAAGGAAATGGTATGTATTGCTTAAAAAATTCTAGATATATGGAAATGGAAATGGATATATGGAATACACGAAAAGTAAAATTTACGCTAAAGAGTTTAAGTTTTGGACAGCTGTTCTGATCTAACTATTAGGACCATATTTCCTAGATTGCTATATTCTATGTATTCTATCCTATTCTACTGCCCTATCTATTCTATTTCCAGATTTCTAAATACTCTATTCTGTTGCTGTAGATTGCTTTACATTCCAGATCCAGAATGCTATATATTTTGAGGTCCAGACATCCAAATCCGTAAAATAGGCACGTTTCTTTAGAGAAAGTGCACTTTGATGTCCGAATACGTAACTTAAAATGTCGAATGTTCTAATAATTAGTCTATTTGGGGTCACCTCCTCAATCCATTAAGACGGAGAATAATTTTTTTTTCTCCAGAGTGGTCTGTTTGTTCTTTGCGCATATTTATAATAATTCTCTAATTATATAATAATTCTCATTCCTAGCAAGAATTATACCTTGTCCCCAGTTGGGCTCAAAATTAGCTCCATATGGGTCCTATATCAACATGCACCGCGGGACCAATCTTGGGATTCAAGGTTTTTTAATATTGGTCCTATATAGGGCCAATATCGGCCTTTATGGGGCCAATATAGAGCCTGTATTGGCTGAAAAAATGAATATTAATTATCGGGTGAATCTTGCAATTCCATATAGGACCTATATTGGTTGTAAAGTGGCTGTAAAATATCGGGTGAATCTTGCAATTCCATATAGGACCTATATTGGTTGTGAAGTGGCTGTAAAATATCGGGTGAATCTTGCAATTCCATATAGGACCTATATTGGTTGTAAAGTGGCTGTAAAATATCAGGTGTATCTTGCAATTCCTTATAGGACCTATATTGGTTGTAAAGTGGCTGTAAAATATCGGGTGAATCTTGCAATTCCATATAGGACTTATATTGGTTGTAAAGTGGCTGTAAAATATCGGGTGAATCTTGCAATTCCATATAGGACCTATATTGGTTGTAAAGTGACTGTAAAATATCGGGTGAATCGGACAATTCTATATAGGGCCGATATTGGACAAATAAAGGGCCTTTGAACCCTTATTCAACCAAGATTCGTAAATATTGGTCCAATGAGCCCCCAAGTTATTTTGCTGCTAGGGATATTCGTTTTATAAGCTGTGCTTGACTTGCAGTTTAAAGCAATAAAAAATGAATAAATAAAATTAAAAAAACGACGAGAAAGAAATTAGATGTTGTCTGAATTATAATATAATCAGAATCATTTATATCGATATTTTTAAGAAAAAAAATTTCTGAAAGGAGATAAAAACTGTTTCAAATTCGAACTACTATACACTTTAAGGTGATTGTTATGAATTGTTAACGAGTAAAATTACTTGTCATTTAATACCTTTTATCGTGGCATATATTCTAAATTCCCAAGTTTAAATATTTTTTCTAAAGGAATTGATTATTTTTCAAATCTAAATAATCATTCTTTTTGTCACGATTAACATATTAACAAAGGATTAAAAAATAAAATTATAACAATTTAATATTTGGTAAATAAAATTATGAATGAATGAAAGTTCACTATGAGGGTTGGTGGCGGTGTGAGCAGGGGGCCGAGTCTTTTTCGAAAAATGTTTATCTAGGGTGTTTCTGACAATAATTAATTGAAAATTTCAAATAACTGAAAACAACTTGTGAGTGAAGGTAAATATTTGTAATTGGAAAATTAACGAGCATCAATAACTAAAACCAAATACATAATTTGTTTAGTCACATTTCAAATTCTTAAAATGAATGAAATGTATTGACTTAAACTTATTCCCAAGACTTTTATAAATGGTTAAACATTACTTTAGTTCTATATCAATTTTTCATTTGAAGCATATTTTGTTCACTATTATTTTTGCTGAAAGCATTTTATTTTTAAAAAAATATTTTTCGTCTGGATATTACAGTAACTCCATATCTTGCTTAGAATTGTTTGGAATAAATCTAATTATTTGGCATGCATCTAAGAATAAAGGGAACATTCTTTTCCTGAAAGTATTTTATGCCCTTAAGACTTCTGAAAGAATTTCTGTGGCAATAAATATTTCGGAAGAGTAAAATTGCATCTATTCAAGAATTTTTGCACACTCTAAAATAAAGCTAAGATTGTTGCGTTAAAACTTTATTTATAATTAAAATTATTAAAATGATTTTTTATGTTATCAAACAAAATATTTTTCAATATAAATCAGGTTTAATTTTATTTCTTCGAGCATTATTTTATTACTTTAAAATTTAATATAATAAATACAACACTTGAAATCAAATTTTGAAATTTTCTGATAGATTTCTGGCAAAATATTCTTATGTTCGATTTTTTCTCCCCATACCTTCACGTTAAAATAATACAAACTTTTCTTTTCTTGGAGCTGCGCTATCAGCGGTCCTTTTGTTATGGACCCTGGTCATTTATTTTGTTTGTAGGGAATGATAAAGCGAAGTCGTTTTCTATTCCACCAAAGTAATCAATGCTTGGCTTGGAACGATCTTTGGAGAACATTTTCACGAAATTCTTTGTTCTTTACATTTCAACATGTCCAGAAAAGGCCACCTATTTTCGCTTCAGATGGTTTTATTATCATTTGTCAAGATTTACGTCTGGAATGGGGTTGTTTGATTTTGTTGTTAAACTTTCGGGAAGCAAGATACTCATGTATGTTTAGTTTAAAATATGATCATTCACCGTTTTAGAAAGTAGGTAAGAAAGTAACAGATAAATAAAATAAAGTAGGTAAGTAAATAAAATAAATAAAAGCTTGTAATTTATTTAGAGATGTTTAGGAGAATCAACAACGAACTTGTTTGCGAACTCAAACTTGCAAAAATGATTCAAATCCTTTTTACGAATTATTTGTTAGTATCTAATGTAAGTAAAATGATGTGGAGCTTTTGGGCAGGATTATGTAAATATCATAATTAAATAAAGGAAATTCATTAGTCTTATATTTAAACAAATAATATTTTATTTACAATATAACAGTTAGAATATATATTTAAGGTCGGCTCCAATATAACCTTTAAGGTAGGGATAGCCTGGCTGGTTGGGCACTGGGCCCATGTCCAAGAGTTCGTGGTTTCGATCCCAGTCGGCCGAAGACTCCCTGTGTAGTAAAAAGTATATAATATATAACAGCGATGGCTCAGAGGATAGAGCGTTCGCCTTCCAATGAGGCGAACCGGATTTGAATCCCAGTCGATACGAATTCCGCATCCGGCTTGTACCGACCACAGTGCTGACGTGAAATATTCTCAGTGGCAGACGAATCAAGGGTTCTCTTGCCGATAGGCTAACCTTGGGAGATTCTCGTGGTCATGTCATCCTATCCATGTAACGCAAATGCGAGTTAGCTTCCTCAAAAGTCCTCCAAGAAGGTAAATTTCTCCCAATACTTGATCCGGGATTTCTTTTGTCTTCTGGATTCGGTTCAAAATTACAAGGCTTAGTAGTCGTAAACCCATAAAATTGGGTCGGCTGTTCTTAATGATTATCTTAAGTGATTTACTTTTGAGGGAGGCAGAACGATCTTCCCTACTTGCAAAAAATGGTGTGTTAAACCAGATTCGCCGGAACATATTCTAGTTTGCCTTGGACTTTCTATGGTGGATCTGACATCAGATCCCCGTTTTGTTGCGGATTTCTTGCGGTCAGTGGTGCTTATCTGAGGTATGTCAGATTAAGAGGATAAGCAAAACCACATATGATACCCCACTCTCTACTCGCTTTTTATGCTCCAGTTTGTATTTTATTCTGAAAATTTTTCGTGTATTTTTGTGATATTTTAACTTGATCGGTTTCCTTTCAGGAACTCTTCACACTATTGTATTGAAATGTTTTGCTTTGGCTGTATGAACCCCTCAACAAGTGACATATATTTTAAAAAAATGAACTAAAAATGGAAATTTTTTTTTTTGGTTGTTCCATTTTGTCCTTTATATTATTAAAAAAGTTATAAAATGGATTTTTTATTACAAAAATGAAATTTAAAATGCAATAACTACTGTAATTGTAATTTTTACATACACATAAAATAGTAATGGATTACACGCACATCTTACTCAATTAGAGCAAATCAAACTAAGTTTTGAAACTAAATATAATATAACTAGCATAATATAATATAAAAACACAACAATATGATTTTCAATACATAAATTTTACAAATCTTTTACAGTATGGTTATCCCAACTCAAAACACGAAATTAAAAAAACAAATTGTAAAAATAAGTGTTTTCTTAAATTTGAAAAGTCTACTATCTGTTTTCGACTAGCTACTTATATGTGACTCTTCGTTTTCTATGCGCTATTTTTAATTAATTATTACTTTTGATTTCAGAAACTTTTGAATAAAAAGAAGATAACGAATACTCTTTTTCTTATATCTGAATCTCATTCTTAAATTTCACTAGATACCTTTAACGTTATAAACTAACTCATAAATGAGCATTTCGACATATTTTTGCTATTACTTTTGTCGAGAAATAAACATAATTTCATAAATTTTAAACAAAAGAAAACAAATTTAATTTTATATATTATATTTGTGCTTGTAAGATAAATATCTAATCGATGTTTTATATATATTTTCTGCAATTTATAAATTATTTTCTCATCGAAAACTAATCAAGGAATGCTAGATGCAGAATATTTTCTTAATTTTTAATACATATTTCATTTATTTCGAATGGCAACTTATTGGATGATTAAATTATAAAGGATGCTTCACGAATATTATGAAGAAAAAAAAAACGATGTGTAGCCGAACCACAAGTTGTTAACCACAAGAAATAGTCTCTCCGAATGTTATTTCCGATTTCATTCTACTTTATTACATTTATTTATGAGCCATTTATTGTAATAAAAATGATTTTCATATGGGAATCTCTTATCAGTTGTATAAATATGCTGTTTCATATTAGTAATTTTTATCTGTTTTTGCGATATCTCATATTAGTTACTAAACTACATATAACAATGTTATTAGAATAGTTAAGAGGATTAATGATGTACTTATAGCTTAAATGATATATCAAAGCACTTACTTGACTTTTAATCACACATAAACTATTCATTTTAAAAATATTTTTCTGTAAATGTTCTGCTATTTGACAAATGTGATTAAATTATAAAAAATTGAATTATTTTAGCAAATGAAAAAATGATTATGTGATCCTGATTTACAATAATTTTAAAATATTTCATCAGTGTTACTGAAACATAATTACAGTAACAATAATACAATCATTGAAGCATAGCATTATACAGTAAAATAGTTACAATCATTATAGCATTTAAATTTTTTTACAAAGTTTTAAAATATTATAGATGTATCCTATAAAATTTCAAAACTTTGCAATAACATTCAAATGCTTATTAAGTAAATTTAAAGAGATGTTATTTATTTATCTTAAATTTAGTTTATTTGTAAGCAACGATTAAAAATCCGATAAGGTTCATTTGAGAAATTTTACTTCCCAAAATGCTTGAACTTTAAGTTGGGATCCGTCAGAATATATCTCGATTCCCTTTCCTGTTGGTTTGTTGTATTCGAAATTTATGATTAAAATCTCCGCTGGATGTCTTGTATTAAGTTTTGGAGCAGTTTGATACTCATAATCTTTTTCTTCATGAAAGTATATATTGGAAATTCTTGTTTTAAGTTTTACGGTTAAATCAAGTGGTAAAGTTCCAGCAAGGATTTGGAGTGCTGCAGTTGAAATAGTTCTGCAGCATCTTGTGAATAAGATTAGGGGAATTCTTTCTATTTTTCTTAATTTATTGTTAATTCTTACTTGATCTTTGTACCATATTTCACATCCGTATTGGATGAGTCGTAATATACTGTTCAAATAAATTAATTTTCTGATGTTTGGCGTAACTCCCCAGTCTATTCTAATGACTCTGTTTAATTTGGCGTAAAATGTGTGAATTTTTCTATGTTGTACCAAAGAATGGGTGAAACCAGGACATTAATCTTGAAACCAAGGTAGTCTATTGAACAGAAATTCTCTTTCCATTTAACATAACTGTGGGTTTACGTGAGAGTCTTGGGAAAAACGATAGCTAATGTCTTTGCAGAGCTGAATTCCTGGTTATGTGCCCCAGCCCATTGTTCGAACTTTTCCAACTGGAACTTGTTGCCAGAGGTCCCAAGTAGTCCAGAATAGAATCTTACTGTTAACAATTCTCAGTGTGCTCTTAGTATATTTATTTTGTTTTACATATTTTTTTTCCTGCCAACTTATAACTTTTGCAAATACTGTATTTGTGTTCTTTAGAAATAATTTTTCATTAACTTAATCTTGAAAATTGTGTCACATTTTCTAACCGTTCATGTTTCGGACTTTCCTTCTTGATTGAGTTTCTTTTTTAAGTGGAAAAAGTTATGCGCCAATACTTTCGCCAAAACACAGTTTTATTGGCCAAATTTTACAATTTATTGCATCTGACGAGGTGGCGAATGCTCAGCGCATACCCTAAGTAACTATGCTATTGTATTTTGTACACTCATAATCATGCCATTTTCATTAGGTTACTTTTAAACATAATAAAATTTAAAGCCTAACGTTTGTATGAAATAAATATTTGAATATCTTCTTTTTAATTCTACTCATTACTCTAGAAAGAGCGAGACAGAAAGAAAGAGAAAGCACAGTATCAGCATAAAAAAATTATAATAATCGATAAAGTATTTTCAAATAATAATACAATTAAACCGAATTTTAATAACGTGAAATCATTTTTTTAGCAACCATGAAATTTTTTTAATGCAAAGGAAATTTTAAAAGAATATCCAGTAACCATATTTTCTAAGTTCGTAAACATCTCAGTTCACATATTTTTAAGATACTATTCCGAGACTTTTATTAAATGAATAATTGAAACTCCTCTTTTTACTAACACATAACGAAACACTACAATATAGAGAATGAGAGGGAAAAAATGGAGCCTGAAAAGAAACTTTTAAAATAATTTTATTAAAAGTAATTTCAGTTTAATGCTGTAAAAATATTTCAAGAATGCACAGGCAAAAATAACTTTCAGCTTATCCGATATTTTCTAATCAGAAAGTGCGGAAAAATTTATTTTTTTTACATTAAATATTTTTAAATCTTATAAACTATCTAAACAACAGAACCATTGTTTACTTTATAATGATAAAAGCATACACTTTTTAAAAGAAATTAATTAATACTTTTTATGAAGAGTGTTGGGGCTTTTTTTAAATGAGTTTTTTTGCTTGTTTATTTTAAGACTTGAAATACTGCATGATTTTAATAACAAAATAGAAGTGAAATCTTTTCAGCAAGTTATGGATTAGTCAGTAATTGTTTTTTAGAATAAATAAATATTGATTAATATATTTAAAAGGTGTAATTCCAGTGATGTATAGCTGATTTTTATTACAAAATGTTTCTTGATGTTTTTCATATAAGTAATTTTGATGCATGATTTTCTTCTCGCAAATAAGTATTGTTTGGTATTTTAAGGGAAATGTATGATATATTATTGAAAAATATAAATACTTCATTAATTTTTCTGTATTTTTTATTGGAATGAAATAAAAACTTTGATGCCTGGTAAACAAATATTGGTTGGAGTTATGCTATTATGCTATTTGTATGTAGGTAAATTAGAAAAAAAATGATTGATTTTTCTTAATTTTGCTCCCTTTAATGCTCGCTTTTCATAAATGAATATTACTTTTTCTATTTTGATGCATCTTGTCTAATACATAATTTCAATTTTTTTTTCTGTATTTATGAGAAATTCTTCTTTCAATACTTGATTTTCATAAATAAAAATCTATTTATATTTCTGTTTGGTACAAATCTTCTAGTACCGAATTTAATTTTTATTATCGATATTGTTAGCGGTATCTGTACCGTCGTATAAATAAGCGACGTTACAGTCGCATATTTCTGAGACTATAAATATACTTATATAAATATAAGAATAATATATATAAGTATACGAAGTACAATCCTATATTTATACAGCTAAAAATACATAATCGCACTTTAATTTAAAGAACGCGTAATGGAATAAAAAATAACATAAAATAGGCATGTACGGGTAAGTTTTCAAGACCACATAACTCGCTTTAATATTAAGCTATAAATCTCAAACTCGGTACCAAAATAGGGTACCATACCCCCAACCCCTGTGCCTAAGGAAATATTTATAGCTTATTTAGGAGGGTCGCAATGGGCCCCCAAAGTACATCGTTAAACTGACCGCGAGATTGCTTTTGAAGCCATGAAGTAGCTCGCTGACCGTGTAATCGTGGAGGAGCGGAAAGCGTGATAGCAGCTGAGCGAGACGGTGCGGGTTCGAATCCCAGTGTGGACAATTTTTAAAATTTGTTTATTTTTTTTTCTATTGTTAATTTTACATTATATTATTCATTTAATGTCTTTTTCTATATTTTAGAAGGAACTATATATGAAAAATAATTTTTTTAAGTTCAGGAAAGTGAGAACAGAGCTTAAAAATAGGAAAAATCAATTAAAATTAATTTATTCATATTATTTACAATATTTTCGATAGTTTGGCCTGCCTAATATGTTCTCTGTATAAAAACAATCCTCTTTCTTCGTTAAAGAACGCGTAATGGAATAAAAAATAACATAAAATAGGCATGTACGGGTAAGTTTTCAAGACCACATAACTCGTTTTAATATTAAGCTATAAATCTCAAACTCGGTACCAAAATAGGGTACCATGCCCCCAACCCCTGTGCCTAAGGAAATATTCATAGCTTATTTAGGAGGGTCGCAATGGGCCCCCAAAGTACATCGTTAAACTGACCGCGAGATTGCTTTTGAAGCCATGAAGTAGCTCGCTGACCGTGTAATCGTGAAGGAGCGGAAAGCGTGATAGCAGCTGAGCGAGACGGTGCGGGTTCGAATCCCAGTGTGGACAATTTTTAAAATTTGTTTTTTTTTTTTTTCTATTGTTAATTTTACATTATATTATTCATTTAATGTCTTTTTCTATATTTTAGAAGGAACTATATATGAAAAATAATTTTTTTAAGTTCAGGAAAGTGAGAACAGAGCTTAAAAATAGGAAAAATCAATTAAAATTATATTATTATTCATATTATTTACAATATTTTCGATAGTTTGGCCTGCCTAATATGTTCTCTGTATAAAAACAATCCTCTTTCTTCGTTAAAGAACGCGTAATGGAATAAAAAATAACATAAAATAGGCATGTACGGGTAAGTTTTCAAGACCACATAACTCGTTTTAATATTAAGCTATAAATCTCAAACTCGGTACCAAAATAGGGTACCATGCCCCCAACCCCTGTGCCTAAGGAAATATTTATAGCTTAATTAGGAGGGTCGCAATGGGCCCCCAAAGTACATCGTTGAACTGACCGCGAGATTGCTTTTGAAGCCATGAAGTAGCTCGCTGACCGTGTAATCGTGGTGGAGCGGATAGCGTGATAGCAGCTGAGCGAGACGGTGCGGGTTCGAATCCCAGTGTGGACATTTTTCAAAATTTTTTTTTTTTTTTCTATTGTTAATTTTACAATATATTATTCATTTAATGTCTTTTTCTATATTTTAGAAGGAACTATATATGAAAAATAATTTTTTTAAGTTCGGTAAAGTGAGAACAGAGCTTAAAAATAGGAAAAATCAATTAAAATTAATTTATTCATATTATTTACAATATTTTCGATAGTTTGGCCTGCCTAATATGTTCTCTGTATAAAAACAATCCTCTTTCTTCGTTAAAGAACGCGTAATGGTATAAAAAATAACATAAAATAGGCATGTACGGGTAAGTTTTCAAGACCACATAACTCGCTTTAATATTAAGCTATAAATCTCAAACTCGGTACCAAAATAGGGTACCATGCCCCCAACCCCTGTGCCTAAGGAAATATTTATAGCTTAATTAGGAGGGTCGCAATGGGCCCCCAAAGTACATCGTTAAACTGACCGCGAGATTGCTTTTGAAGCCATGAAGTAGCTCGCTGACCGTGTAATCGTGGTGGAGCGGATAGCGTGATAGCAGCTGAGCGAGACGGTGCGGGTTCGAATCCCAGTGTGGACAATTTTTAAAATTTGTTTATTTTTTTTTCTAATGTTAATTTTACATTATATTATTCATTTAATGTCTTTTTCTTCATTTTAGAAGGAACTATATATGAAAAATAATTTTTTTAAGTTCGGGAAAGTGAGAACAGAGCTTAAAAACAGGAAAAATCAATTACAATTAATTTATTCATATTATTTACAATACTTTCGATAGTTTGGCCTGCCTAATATGTTCTCTGTATAAAAACAATCCTCTTTCTTCGTTAAAGAACGCGTAATGGAATAAAAAATAACATAAAATAGGCATGTACGGGTAAGTTTTCAAGACCACATAACTCGCTTTAATATTAAGCTATAAATCTCAAACTCGGTACCAAAATAGGGTACCATGCCCCCAACCCCTGTGCCTAAGGAAATATTTATAGCTTAATTAGGAGGGTCGCAATGGGCCCCCAAAGTACATTGTTGAACTGACCGCGAGATTGCTTTTGAAGCCATGAAGTAGCTCGCTGACCGTGTAATCGTGGTGGACCGGATAGCGTGATAGCAGCTGAGCGAGACGGTGCGGATTCGAATCCCAGTGTGGACAATTTTTAAAATTTGTTTATTTTTTTTTTCTATTGTTAATTTTACATTATATTATTCATTTAATGTCTTTTTCTATATTTTAGAAGGAACTATATATGAAAAATAATTTTTTTAAGTTCGGGAAAGTGAGAACAGAGCTTAAAAACAGGAAAAATCAATTAAAATTAATTTATTCATATTATTTACAATACTTTCGATAGTTTGGCCTGCGTAATATGTTCTCTGTATAAAAACAATCCTCTTTCTTCGTTAAAGAACGCGTAATGGAATAAAAAATAACATAAAATAGGCATGTACGGGTAAGTTTTCAAGACCACATAACTCGTTTAAATATTAAGCTATAAATCTCAAACTCGGTACCAAAATAGGGTACCATGCCCCCAACCCCTGTGCCTAAGGAAATATTTATAGCTTAATTAGGAGGGTCGCAATGGGCCCCCAAAGTACATCGTTGAACTGACCGCGAGATTGCTTTTGAAGCCATGAAGTAGCTCGCTGACCGTGTAATCGTGGTGGAGGGGATAGCGTGATAGCAGCTGAGCGAGACGGTGCGGGTTCGAATCCCAGTGTGGACATTTTTCAAAATTTGTTTAGTTTTTTTTCTATTGTTAATTTTACAATATATTATTCATTTAATGTCTTTTTCTATATTTTAGAAGGAACTATATATGAAAAATAATTTTTTTAAGTTCGGTAAAGTGAGAACAGAGCTTAAAAATAGGAAAAATCAATTAAAATTAATTTATTCATATTATTTACAATATTTTCGATAGTTTGGCCTGCCTAATATGTTCTATGTATAAAAACAATCCTCTTTCTTCGTTAAAGAACGCGTAATGGTATAAAAAATAACATAAAATAGGCATGTACGGGTAAGTTTTCAAGACCACATAACTCGCTTTAATATTAAGCTATAAATCTCAAACTCGGTACCAAAATAAGGTACCATGCCCCCAACCCCTGTGCCTAAGGAAATATTTATAGCTTAATTAGGAGGGTCGCAATGGGCCCCCAAAGTACATCGTTGAACTGACCGCGAGATTGCTTTTGAAGCCATGAAGTAGCTCGCTGACCGTGTAATCGTGGTGGAGCGGATAGCGTGATAGCAGCTGAGCGAGACGGTTCGGGTTCGAATCCCAGTGTGGACAATTTTTAAAATTTGTTTATTTTTTTTTTCTATTGTTAATTTTACATTATATTATTCATTTAATGACTTTTTCTATATTTTAGAAGGAACTATATATGAAAAATAATTTTTTTAAGTTCGGGAAAGTGAGAACAGAGCTTAAAAACAGGAAAAATCAATTAAAATTAATTTATTCATATTATTTACAATACTTTCGATAGTTTGGCCTGCCTAATATGTTCTCTGTATAAAAACAATCCTCTTTCTTCGTTAAAGAACGCGTAATGGAATAAAAAATAACATAAAATAGGCATGTACGGGTAAGTTTTCAAGACCACATAACTCGCTTTAATATTAAGCCATAAATCTCAAACTCGGTACCAAAATAGGGTACCATGCCCCCAACCCCTGTGCCTATGTAAATATTTATAGCTTAATTAGGAGGGTCGCAATGGGCCCCCAAAGTACATCGTTAAACTGACCGCGAGATTGCTTTTGAAGCCATGAAGTAGCTCGCTGACCGTGTAATCGTGGTGGAGCGGATAGCGTGATAGCAGCTGAGCGAGACGGTGCGGGTTCGAATCCCAGTGTGGACAATTTTTAAAATTTGTTTATTTTTTTTTTCTATTGTTAATTTTACATTATATTATTCATTTAATGACTTTTTCTATATTTTAGAAGGAACTATATATGAAAAATAATTTTTTTAAGTTCGGTAAAGTGAGAACAGAGCTTAAAAATAGGAAAAATCAATTAAAATTAATTTATTCATATTATTTACAATATTTTCGATAGTTTGGCCTGCCTAATATGTTCTCTGTATAAAAACAATCCTCTTTCTTCGTTAAAGAACGCGTAATGGTATAAAAAATAACATAAAATAGGCATGTACGGGTAAGTTTTCAAGACCACATAACTCGCTTTAATATTAAGCTATAAATCTCTATCTCGGTACCAAAATAGGGTTCTATGCCCCCAACCCCTGTGCCTAAGGAAATATTTATAGCTTAATTAGGAGGGTCGCAATGGGCCCCCAAAGTACATCGTTGAACTGACCGCGAGATTGCTTTTGAAGCCATGAAGTAGCTCGCTGACCGTGTAATCGTGGTGGAGCGGATAGCGTGATAGCAGCTGAGCGAGACGGTGCGGGTTCGAATCCCAGTGTGGACAATTCTTAAAATTTGTTTATTTTTTTTTTCTATTGTTAATTTTACATTATATTATTCATTTAATGTCTTTTTCTATATTTTAGAAGGAACTATATATGAAAAATAATTTTTTTAAGTTCGGGAAAGTGAGAACAGAGCTTAAAAACAGGAAAAATCAATTAAAATTAATTTATTCATATTATTTACAATACTTTCGATAGTTTGGCCTGCCTAATATGTTCTCTGTATAAAAACAATCCTCTTTCTTCCTTAAAGAACGCGTAATGGAATAAAAAATAACATAAAATAGGCATGTACGGGTAAGTTTTCAAGACCACATAACTCGCTTTAATATTAAGCCATAAATCTCAAACTCGGTACCAAAATAGGGTACCATGCCCCCAACCCCTGTGCCTAAGGAAATATTTATAGCTTAATTAGGAGGGTCGCAATGGGCCCCCAAAGTACATCGTTAAACTGACCGCGAGATTGCTTTTGAAGCCATGAAGTAGCTCGCTGACCGTGTAATCGTGGTGGAGCGGATAGCGTGATAGCAGCTGAGCGAGACGGTGCGGCTTCGAATCCCAGTGTGGACAATTTTTAAAATTTGTTTATTTTTTTTTCTATTGTTAATTTTACATTATATTATTCATTTAATGACTTTTTCTATATTTTAGAAGGAACTATATATGAAAAATAATTTTTTTAAGTTCGGTAAAGTGAGAACAGAGCTTAAAAATAGGAAAAATCAATTAAAATTAATTTATTCATATTATTTACAATATTTTCGATAGTTTGGCCTGCCTAATATGTTCTCTGTATAAAAACAATCCTCTTTCTTCGTTAAAGAACGCGTAATGGTATAAAAAATAACATAAAATAGGCATGTACGGGTAAGTTTTCAAGACCACATAACTCGCTTTAATATTAAGCTATAAATCTCAAACTCGGTACCAAAATAGGGTACCATGCCCCCAACCCCTGTGCCTAAGGAAATATTTATAGCTTAATTAGGAGGGTCGCAATGGGCCCCCAAAGTACATCGTTGAACTGACCGCGAGATTGCTTTTGAAGCCATGAAGTAGCTCGCTGACCGTGTAATCGTGGTGGAGCGGATAGCGTGATAGCAGCTGAGCGAGACGGTGCGGGTTCGAATCCCAGTGTGGACAATTCTTAAAATTTGTTTATTTTTTTTTCTATTGTTAATTTTACATTATATTATTCATTTAATGTCTTTTTCTATATTTTAGAAGGAACTATATATGAAAAATAATTTTTTTAAGTTCGGGAAAGTGAGAACAGAGCTTAAAAACAGGAAAAATCAATTAAAATTAATTTATTCATATTATTTACAATACTTTCGATAGTTTGGCCTGCCTAATATGTTCTCTGTATAAAAACAATCCTCTTTCTTCGTTAAAGAACGCGTAATGGAATAAAAAATAACATAAAATAGGCATGTACGGGTAAGTTTTCAAGACCACATAACTCGTTTAAATATTAAGCTATAAATCTCAAACTCGGTACCAAAATAAGGTACCATGCCCCCAACCCCTGTGCCTAAGGAAATATTTATAGCTTAATTAGGAGGGTCGCAATGGGCCCCCAAAGTACATCGTTGAACTGACCGCGAGATTGCTTTTGAAGCCATGAAGTAGCTCGCTGACCGTGTAATCGTGGTGGAGCGGATAGCGTGATAGCAGCTGAGCGAGACGGTGCGGGTTCGAATCCCAGTGTGGACAATTTTTAAAATTTGTTTATTTTTTTTTTCTATTGTTAATTTTACATTATATTATTCATTTAATGACTTTTTCTATATTTTAGAAGGAACTATATATGAAAAATAATTTTTTTAAGTTCGGGAAAGTGAGAACAGAGCTTAAAAACAGGAAAAATCAATTAAAATTAATTTATTCATATTATTTACAATACTTTCGATAGTTTGGCCTGCCTAATATGTTCTCTGTATAAAAACAATCCTCTTTCTTCGTTAAAGAACGCGTAATGGAATAAAAAATAACATAAAATAGGCATGTACGGGTAAGTTTTCAAGACCACATAACTCGCTTTAATATTAAGCCATAAATCTCAAACTCGGTACCAAAATAGGGTACCATGCCCCCAACCCCTGTGCCTAAGGAAATATTTATAGCTTAATTAGGAGGGTCGCAATGGGCCCCCAAAGTACATCGTTAAACTGACCGCGAGATTGCTTTTGAAGCCATGAAGTAGCTCGCTGACCGTGTAATCGTAGTGGAGCGGATAGCGTGATAGCAGCTGAGCGAGACGGTGCGGGTTCGAATCCCAGTGTGGACAATTTTTAAAATTTGTTTATTTTTTTTTTCTATTGTTAATTTTACATTATATTATTCATTTAATGTCTTTTTCTATATTTTAGAAGGAACTATATATGAAAAATAATTTTTTTAAGTTCGGGAAAGTGAGAACAGAGCTTAAAAACAGGAAAAATCAATTAAAATTAATTTATTCATATTATTTACAATACTTTCGATAGTTTGGCCTGCCTAATATGTTCTCTGTATAAAAACAATCCTCTTTCTTCGTTAAAGAACGCGTAATGGAATAAAAAATAACATAAAATAGGCATGTACGGGTAAGTTTTCAAGACCACATAACTCGCTTTAATATTAAGCCATAAATCTCAAACTCGGTACCAAAATAGGGTACCATGCCCCCAACCCCTGTGCCTAAGGAAATATTTATAGCTTAATTAGGAGGGTCGCAATAGGCCCCCAAAGTACATCGTTAAACTGACCGCGAGATTGCTTTTGAAGCCATGAAGTAGCTCGCTGACCGTGTAATCGTGGTGGAGCGGATAGCGTGATAGCAGCTGAGCGAGACGGTGCGGCTTCGAATCCCAGTGTGGACAATTTTTAAAATTTGTTTATTTTTTTTTTTCTATTGTTAATTTTACATTATATTATTCATTTAATGACTTTTTCTATATTTTAGAAGGAACTATATATGAAAAATAATTTTTTTAAGTTCGGTAAAGAGAGAACAGAGCTTAAAAATAGGAAAAATCAATTAAAATTAATTTATTCATATTATTTACAATATTTTCGATAGTTTGGCCTGCCTAATATGTTCTCTGTATAAAAACAATCCTCTTTCTTCGTTAAAGAACGCGTAATGGTATAAAAAATAACATAAAATAGGCATGTACGGGTAAGTTTTCAAGACCACATAACTCGCTTTAATATTAAGCTATAAATCTCAAACTCGGTACCAAAATAGGGTACCATGCCCCCAACCCCTGTGCCTAAGGAAATATTTATAGCTTAATTAGGAGGGTCGCAATGGGCCCCCAAAGTACATCGTTGAACTGACCGCGAGATTGCTTTTGAAGCCATGAAGTAGCTCGCTGACCGTGTAATCGTGGTGGAGCGGATAGCGTGATAGCAGCTGAGCGAGACGGTGCGGGTTCGAATCCCAGTGTGGACAATTCTTAAAATTTGTTTATTTTTTTTTCTATTGTTAATTTTACATTATATTATTCATTTAATGTCTTTTTCTATATTTTAGAAGGAACTATATATGAAAAATAATTTTTTTAAGTTCGGGAAAGTGAGAACAGAGCTTAAAAACAGGAAAAATCAATTAAAATTAATTTATTCATATTATTTACAATACTTTCGATAGTTTGGCCTGCCTAATATGTTCTCTGTATAAAAACAATCCTCTTTCTTCGTTAAAGAACGCGTAATGGAATAAAAAATAACATAAAATAGGCATGTACGGGTAAGTTTTCAAGACCACATAACTCGCTTTAATATTAAGCCATAAATCTCAAACTCGGTACCAAAATAGGGTACCATGCCCCCAACCCCTGTGCCTAAGGAAATATTTATAGCTTAATTAGGAGGGTCGCAATGGGCCCCCAAAGTACATCGTTAAACTGACCGCGAGATTGCTTTTGAAGCCATGAAGTAGCTCGCTGACCGTGTAATCGTGGTGGAGCGGATAGCGTGATAGCAGCTGAGCGAGACGGTGCGGGTTCGAATCCCAGTGTGGACAATTTTTAAAATTTGTTTATTTTTTTTTTTCTATTGTTAATTTTACATTATATTATTCATTTAATGTCTTTTTCTATATTTTAGAAGGAACTATATATGAAAAATAATTTTTTTAAGTTCGGGAAAGTGAGAACAGAGCTTAAAAACAGGAAAAATCAATTAAAATTAATTTATTCATATTATTTACAATACTTTCGATAGTTTGGCCTGCGTAATATGTTCTCTGTATAAAAACAATCCTCTTTCTTCGTTAAAGAACGCGTAATGGAATAAAAAATAACATAAAATAGGCATGTACGGGTAAGTTTTCAAGACCACATAACTCGCTTTAATATTAAGCTATAAATCTCAAACTCGGTACCAAAATAGGGTACCATGCCCCCAACCCCTGTGCCTAAGGAAATATTTATAGCTTAATTAGGAGGGTCGCAATGGGCCCCCAAAGTACTTCGTTAAACTGACCGCGAGATTGCTTTTGAAGCCATGAAGTAGCTCGCTGACCGTGTAATCGTGGTGGAGCGGATAGCGTGATAGCAGCTGAGCGAGACGGTGCGGGTTCGAATCCCAGTGTGGACAATTTTTAAAATTTGTTTATTTTTTTTTCTATTGTTAATTTTACATTATATTATTCATTTAATGTCTTTTTCTACATTTTAGAAGGAACTATATATGAAAAATAATTTTTTTAAGTTCGGGAAAGTGAGAACAGAGCTTAAAAACAGGAAAAATCAATTAAAATTAATTTATTCATATTATTTACAATACTTTCGATAGTTTGGCCTGCCTAATATGTTCTCTGTATAAAAACAATCCTCTTTCTTCGTTAAAGAACGCGTAATGGAATAAAAAATAACATAAAATAGGCATGTACGGGTAAGTTTTCAAGACCACATAACTCGCTTTAATATTAAGCTATAAATCTCAAACTCGGTACCAAAATAGGGTACCATGCCCCCAACCCCTGTGCCTAAGGAAATATTTATAGCTTAATTAGGAGGGTCGCAATGGGCCCCCAAAGTACATTGTTGAACTGACCGCGAGATTGCTTTTGAAGCCATGAAGTAGCTCGCTGACCGTGTAATCGTGGTGGACCGGATAGCGTGATAGCAGCTGAGCGAGACGGTGCGGGTTCGAATCCCAGTGTGGACAATTTTTAAAATTTGTTTATTTTTTTTTCTATTGTTAATTTTACATTATATTATTCATTTAATGTCTTTTTCTATATTTTAGAAGGAACTATATATGAAAAATAATTTTTTTAAGTTCGGGAAAGTGAGAACAGAGCTTAAAAACAGGAAAAATCAATTAAAATTAATTTATTCATATTATTTACAATACTTTCGATAGTTTGGCCTGCGTAATATGTTCTCTGTATAAAAACAATCCTCTTTCTTCGTTAAAGAACGCGTAATGGAATAAAAAATAACATAAAATAGGCATGTACGGGTAAGTTTTCAAGACCACATAACTCGCTTTAATATTAAGCTATAAATCTCAAACTCGGTACCAAAATAGGGTACCATGCCCCCAACCCCTGTGCCTAAGGAAATATTTATAGCTTAATTAGGAGGGTCGCAATGGGCCCCCAAAGTACATCGTTAAACTGACCGCGAGATTGCTTTTGAAGCCATGAAGTAGCTCGCTGACCGTGTAATCGTGGTGGAGCGGAAAACGTGATAGCAGCTGAGCGAGACGGTGCGGGTTCGAATCCCAGTGTGGACAATTTTTAAAATTTGTTTATTTTTTTTTCTTTTGTTAATTTTACATTATATTATTCATTTAATGTCTTTTTCTACATTTTAGAAGGAACTATATATGAAAAATAATTTTTTTAAGTTCGGGAAAGTGAGAACAGAGCTTAAAAACAGGAAAAATCAATTAAAATTAATTTATTCATATTATTTACAATACTTTCGATAGTTTGGCCTGCCTAATATGTTCTCTGTATAAAAACAATCCTCTTTCTTCGTTAAAGAACGCGTAATGGAATAAAAAATAACATAAAATAGGCATGTACAGGTAAGTTTTCAAGACCACATAACTCGCTTTAATATTAAGCTATAAATCTCAAACTCGGTACCAAAATAGGGTACCATGCCCCCAACCCCTGTGCCTAAGGAAATATTTATAGCTTAATTAGGAGGGTCGCAATGGGCCCCCAAAGTACATCGTTAAACTGACCGCGAGATTGCTTTTGAAGCCATGAAGTAGCTCGCTGACCGTGTAATCGTGGAGGAGCGGAAAGCGTGATAGCAGCTGAGCGAGACGGTGCGGGTTCGAATCCCAGTGTGGACAATTTTTAAAATTTGTTTATTTTTTTTTCTATTGTTAATTTTACATTATATTATTCATTTAATGTCTTTTTCTACATTTTAGAAGGAACTATATATGAAAAATAATTTTTTTAAGTTCGGGAAAGTGAGAACAGAGCTTAAAAACAGGAAAAATCAATTAAAATTAATTTATTCATATTATTTACAATACTTTCGATAGTTTGGCCTGCCTAATATGTTCTCTGTATAAAAACAATCCTCTTTCTTCGTTAAAGAACGCGTAATGGAATAAAAAATAACATAAAATAGGCATGTACAGGTAAGTTTTCAAGACCACATAACTCGCTTTAATATTAAGCTATAAATCTCAAACTCGGTACCAAAATAGGGTACCATGCCCCCAACCCCTGTGCCTAAGGAAATATTTATAGCTTAATTAGGAGGGTCGCAATGGGCCCCCAAAGTACATCGTTAAACTGACCGCGAGATTGCTTTTGAAGCCATGAAGTAGCTCGCTGACCGTGTAATCGTGGAGGAGCGGAAAGCGTGATAGCAGCTGAGCGAGACGGTGCGGGTTCGAATCCCAGTGTGGACAATTTTTAAAATTTGTTTATTTTTTTTTCTATTGTTAATTTTACATTATATTATTCATTTAATGTCTTTTTCTATATTTTAGAAGGAACTATATATGAAAAATAATTTTTTTAAGTTCAGGAAAGTGAGAACAGAGCTTAAAAATAGGAAAAATCAATTAAAATTATATTATTATTCATATTATTTACAATATTTTCGATAGTTTGGCCTGCCTAATATGTTCTCTGTATAAAAACAATCCTCTTTCTTCGTTAAAGAACGCGTAATGGAATAAAAAATAACATAAAATAGGCATGTACGGGTAAGTTTTCAAGACCACATAACTCGTTTTAATATTAAGCTATAAATCTCAAACTCGGTACCAAAATAGGGTACCATGCCCCCAACCCCTGTGCCTAAGGAAATATTTATAGCTTAATTAGGAGGGTCGCAATGGGCCCCCAAAGTACATCGTTGAACTGACCGCGAGATTGCTTTTGAAGCCATGAAGTAGCTCGCTGACCGTGTAATCGTGGTGGAGCGGATAGCGTGATAGCAGCTGAGCGAGACGGTGCGGGTTCGAATCCCAGTGTGGACAATTCTTAAAATTTGTTTATTTTTTTTTCTATTGTTAATTTTACATTATATTATTCATTTAATGTCTTTTTCTATATTTTAGAAGGAACTATATATGAAAAATAATTTTTTTAAGTTCGGGAAAGTGAGAACAGAGCTTAAAAACAGGAAAAATCAATTAAAATTAATTTATTCATATTATTTACAATACTTTCGATAGTTTGGCCTGCCTAATATGTTCTCTGTATAAAAACAATCCTCTTTCTTCGTTAAAGAACGCGTAATGGAATAAAAAATAACATAAAATAGACATGTACGGGTAAGTTTTCAAGACCACATAACTCGCTTTAATATTAAGCTATAAATCTCAAACTCGGTACCAAAATAGGGTACCATGCCCCCAACCCCTGTGCCTAAGGAAATATTTATAGCTTAATTAGGAGGGTCGCAATGGGCCCCCAAAGTACATCGTTAAACTGACCGCGAGATTGCTTTTGAAGCCATGAAGTAGCTCGCTGACCGTGTAATCGTGGTGGAGCGGAGAGCGTGATAGCAGCTGAGCGAGACGGTGCGGGTTCGAATCCCAGTGTGGACAATTTTTAAAATTTGTTTATTTCTTTTTTCTATTGTTAATTTTACATTATATTATTCATTTAATGTCTTTTTCTACATTTTAGAAGGAACTATATATGAAAAATAATTTTTTTAAGTTCGGGAAAGTGAGAACAGAGCTTAAAAACAGGAAAAATCAATTAAAATTAATTTATTCATATTATTTACAATACTTTCGATAGTTTGGCCTGCCTAATATGTTCTCTGTATAAAAACAATCCTCTTTCTTCGTTAAAGAACGCGTAATGGAATAAAAAATAACATAAAATAGGCATGTACGGGTAAGTTTTCAAGACCACATAACTCGCTTTAATATTAAGCTATAAATCTCAAACTCGGTACCAAAATAGGGTACCATGCCCCCAACTCCTGTGCCTAAGGAAATATTTATAGCTTAATTAGGAGGGTCGCAATGGGCCCCCAAAGTACATCGTTGAACTGACCGCGAGATTGCTTTTGAAGCCATGAAGTAGCTCGCTGACCGTGTAATCGTGGTGGAGCGGATAGCGTGATAGCAGCTGAGCGAGACGGTGCGGGTTCGAATCCCAGTGTGGACAATTTTTAAAATTTGTTTATTTTTTTTTCTATTGTTAATTTTACATTATATTATTCATTTAATGTCTTTTTCTATATTTTAGAAGGAACTATATATGAAAAATAATTTTTTTAAGTTCGGGAAAGTGAGAACAGAGCTTAAAAACAGGAAAAATCAATTAAAATTAATTTATTCATATTATTTTCAATACTTTCGATAGTTTGGCCTGCCTAATATGTTCTCTGTATAAAAACAATCCTCTTTCTTCGTTAAAGAACGCGTAATGGAATAAAAAATAACATAAAATAGGCATGTACGGGAAAGTTTTCAAGACCACATAACTCGCTTTAATATTAAGCTATAAATCTCAAACTCGGTACCAAAATAGGGTACCATGCCCCCAACCCCTGTGCCTTAGGAAATATTTATAGCTTAATTAGGAGGGTCGCAATGGGCCCCCAAAGTACATCGTTAAACTGACCGCGAGATTGCTTTTGAAGCCATGAAGTAGCTCGCTGACCGTGTAATCGTGGTGGAGCGGATAGCGTGATAGCAGCTGAGCGAGACGGTGCGGGTTCGAATCCCAGTGTGGACAATTTTTAAAATTTGTTTATTTTTTTTTTCTATTGTTAATTTTACATTATATTATTCATTTAATGTCTTTTTCTACATTTTAGAAGGAACTATATATGAAAAATAATTTTTTTAAGTTCGGGAAAGTGAGAACAGAGCTTAAAAACAGGAAAAATCAATTAAAATTAATTTATTCATATTATTTACAATACTTTCGATAGTTTGGCCTGCCTAATATGTTCTCTGTATAAAAACAATCCTCTTTCTTCGTTAAAGAACGCGTAATGGAATAAAAAATAACATAAAATAGGCATGTACGGGTAAGTTTTCAAGACCACATAACTCGCTTTAATATTAAGCTATAAATCTCAAACTCGGTACCAAAATAGGGTACCATGTCCCCAACCCCTGTGCCTAAGGAAATATTTATAGCTTAATTAGGAGGGTCGCAATGGGCCCCCAAAGTACATCGTTAAACTGACCGCGAGATTGCTTTTGAAGCCATGAAGTAGCTCGCTGACCGTGTAATCGTGGTGGAGCGGATAGCGTGATAGCAGCTGAGCGAGACGGTGCGGGTTCGAATCCCAGTGTGGACAATTTTTAAAATTTGTTTATTTTTTTTTCTATTGTTAATTTTACATTATATTATTCATTTAATGTCTTTTTCTATATTTTAGAAGGAACTATATATGAAAAATAATTTTTTTAAGTTCGGGAAAGTGAGAACAGAGCTTAAAAACAGGAAAAATCAATTAAAATTAATTTATTCATATTATTTTCAATACTTTCGATAGTTTGGCCTGCCTAATATGTTCTCTGTATAAAAACAATCCTCTTTCTTCGTTAAAGAACGCGTAATGGAATAAAAAATAACATAAAATAGGCATGTACGGGAAAGTTTTCAAGACCACATAACTCGCTTTAATATTAAGCTATAAATCTCAAACTCGGTACCAAAATAGGGTACCATGCCCCCAACCCCTGTGCCTTAGGAAATATTTATAGCTTAATTAGGAGGGTCGCAATGGGCCCCCAAAGTACATCGTTAAACTGACCGCGAGATTGCTTTTGAAGCCATGAAGTAGCTCGCTGACCGTGTAATCGTGGTGGAGCGGATAGCGTGATAGCAGCTGAGCGAGACGGTGCGGGTTCGAATCCCAGTGTGGACAATTTTTAAAATTTGTTTATTTTTTTTTTCTATTGTTAATTTTACATTATATTATTCATTTAATGTCTTTTTCTACATTTTAGAAGGAACTATATATGAAAAATAATTTTTTTAAGTTCGGGAAAGTGAGAACAGAGCTTAAAAACAGGAAAAATCAATTAAAATTAATTTATTCATATTATTTACAATACTTTCGATAGTTTGGCCTGCCTAATATGTTCTCTGTATAAAAACAATCCTCTTTCTTCGTTAAAGAACGCGTAATGGAATAAAAAATAACATAAAATAGGCATGTACGGGTAAGTTTTCAAGACCACATAACTCGCTTTAATATTAAGCTATAAATCTCAAACTCGGTACCAAAATAGGGTACCATGTCCCCAACCCCTGTGCCTAAGGAAATATTTATAGCTTAATTAGGAGGGTCGCAATGGGCCCCCAAAGTACATCGTTAAACTGACCGCGAGATTGCTTTTGAAGCCATGAAGTAGCTCGCTGACCGTGTAATCGGGGTGGAGCGGATAGCGTGATAGCAGCTGAGCGAGACGGTGCGGGTTCGAATCCCAGTGTGGACAATTTTTAAAATTTGTTTATTTTTTTTTCTATTGTTAATTTTACATTATATTATTCATTTAATGTCTTTTTCTATATTTTAGAAGGAACTATATATGAAAAATAATTTTTTTAAGTTCGGGAAAGTGAGAACAGAGCTTAAAAACAGGAAAAATCAATTAAAATTAATTTATTCATATTATTTACAATACTTTCGATAGTTTGGCCTGCCTAATATGTTCTCTGTATAAAAACAATCCTCTTTCTTCGTTAAAGAACGCGTAATGGAATAAAAAATAACATAAAATAGGCATGTAAGGGAAAGTTTTCAAGACCACATAACTCGCTTTAATATTAAGCTATAAATCTCAAACTCGGTACCAAAATAGGGTACCATGCCCCCAACCCCTGTGCCTAAGGAAATATTTATAGCTTAATTAGGAGGGTCGCAATGGGCCCCCAAAGTACATCGTTAAACTGACCGCGAGATTGCTTTTGAAGCCATGAAGTAGCTCGCTGACCGTGTAATCGTGGTGGAGCGGATAGCGTGATAGCAGCTGAGCGAGACGGTGCGGGTTCGAATCCCAGTGTGGACAATTTTTGAAATTTGTTAATTTTTTTTTCTATTGTTAATTTTACATTATATTATTCATTTAATGTCTTTTTCTACATTTTAGAAGGAACTATATATGAAAAATAATTTTTTTAAGTTCGGGAAAGTGAGAACAGAGCTTAAAAACAGGAAAAATCAATTAAAATTAATTTATTCATATTATTTACAATACTTTCGATAGTTTGGCCTGCCTAATATGTTCTCTGTATAAAAACAATCCTCTTTCTTCGTTAAAGAACGCGTAATGGAATAAAAAATAACATAAAATAGGCATGTACGGGTAAGTTTTCAAGACCACATACCTCGCTTTAATATTAAGCCATAAATCTCAAACTCGGTACCAAAATAGGGTACCATGCCCCCAACCCCTGTGCCTAAGGAAATATTTATAGCTTAATTAGGAGGGTCGCAATGGGCCCCCAAAGTACATCGTTAAACTGACCGCGAGATTGCTTTTGAAGCCATGAAGTAGCTCGCTGACCGTGTAATCGTAGTGGAGCGGATAGCGTGATAGCAGCTGAGCGAGACGGTGCGGGTTCGAATCCCAGTGTGGACAATTTTTAAAATTTGTTTATTTTTTTTTTCTATTGTTAATTTTACATTATATTATTCATTTAATGTCTTTTTCTATATTTTAGAAGGAACTATATATGAAAAATAATTTTTTTAAGTTCGGGAAAGTGAGAACAGAGCTTAAAAACAGGAAAAATCAATTAAAATTAATTTATTCATATTATTTACAATACTTTCGATAGTTTGGCCTGCCTAATATGTTCTCTGTATAAAAACAATCCTCTTTCTTCGTTAAAGAACGCGTAATGGAATAAAAAATAACATAAAATAGGCATGTACGGGTAAGTTTTCAAGACCACATAACTCGCTTTAATATTAAGCCATAAATCTCAAACTCGGTACCAAAATAGGGTACCATGCCCCCAACCCCTGTGCCTAAGGAAATATTTATAGCTTAATTAGGAGGGTCGCAATGGGCCCCCAAAGTACATCGTTAAACTGACCGCGAGATTGCTTTTGAAGCCATGAAGTAGCTCGCTGACCGTGTAATCGTGGTGGAGCGGATAGCGTGATAGCAGCTGAGCGAGACGGTGCGGCTTCGAATCCCAGTGTGGACAATTTTTAAAATTTGTTTATTTTTTTTTTCTATTGTTAATTTTACATTATATTATTCATTTAATGACTTTTTCTATATTTTAGAAGGAACTATATATGAAAAATAATTTTTTTAAGTTCGGTAAAGTGAGAACAGAGCTTAAAAATAGGAAAAATCAATTAAAATTAATTTATTCATATTATTTACAATATTTTCGATAGTTTGGCCTGCCTAATATGTTCTCTGTATAAAAACAATCCTCTTTCTTCGTTAAAGAACGCGTAATGGTATAAAAAATAACATAAAATAGGCATGTACGGGTAAGTTTTCAAGACCACATAACTCGCTTTAATATTAAGCTATAAATCTCAAACTCGGTACCAAAATAGGGTACCATGCCCCCAACCCCTGTGCCTAAGGAAATATTTATAGCTTAATTAGGAGGGTCGCAATGGGCCCCCAAAGTACATCGTTGAACTGATCGCGAGATTGCTTTTGAAGCCATGAAGTAGCTCGCTGACCGTGTAATCGTGGTGGAGCGGATAGCGTGATAGCAGCTGAGCGAGACGGTGCGGGTTCGAATCCCAGTGTGGACAATTCTTAAAATTTGTTTATTTTTTTTTCTATTGTTAATTTTACATTATATTATTCATTTAATGTCTTTTTCTATATTTTAGAAGGAACTATATATGAAAAATAATTTTTTTAAGTTCGGGAAAGTGAGAACAGAGCTTAAAAACAGGAAAAATCAATTAAAATTAATTTATTCATATTATTTACAATACTTTCGATAGTTTGGCCTGCCTAATATGTTCTCTGTATAAAAACAATCCTCTTTCTTCGTTAAAGAACGCGTAATGGAATAAAAAATAACATAAAATAGGCATGTACGGGTAAGTTTTCAAGACCACATAACTCGCTTTAATATTAAGCCATAAATCTCAAACTCGGTACCAAAATAGGGTACCATGCCCCCAACCCCTGTGCCTAAGGAAATATTTATAGCTTAATTAGGAGGGTCGCAATGGGCCCCCAAAGTACATCGTTAAACTGACCGCGAGATTGCTTTTGAAGCCATGAAGTAGCTCGCTGACCGTGTAATCGTGGTGGAGCGGATAGCGTGATAGCAGCTGAGCGAGACGGTGCGGGTTCGAATCCCAGTGTGGACAATTTTTAAAATTTGTTTATTTTTTTTTTCTATTGTTAATTTTACATTATATTATTCATTTAATGTCTTTTTCTATATTTTAGAAGGAACTATATATGAAAAATAATTTTTTTAAGTTCGGGAAAGTGAGAACAGAGCTTAAAAACAGGAAAAATCAATTAAAATTAATTTATTCATATTATTTACAATACTTTCGATAGTTTGGCCTGCGTAATATGTTCTCTGTATAAAAACAATCCTCTTTCTTCGTTAAAGAACGCGTAATGGAATAAAAAATAACATAAAATAGGCATGTACGGGTAAGTTTTCAAGACCACATAACTCGCTTTAATATTAAGCTATAAATCTCAAACTCGGTACCAAAATAGGGTACCATGCCCCAAACCCCTGTGCCTAAGGAAATATTTATAGCTTAATTAGGAGGGTCGCAATGGGCCCCCAAAGTACTTCGTTAAACTGTCCGCGAGATTGCTTTTGAAGCCATGAAGTAGCTCGCTGACCGTGTAATCGTGGTGGAGCGGATAGCGTGATAGCAGCTGAGCGAGACGGTGCGGGTTCGAATCCCAGTGTGGACAATTTTTAAAATTTGTTTATTTTTTTTTCTATTGTTAATTTTACATTATATTATTCATTTAATGTCTTTTTCTACATTTTAGAAGGAACTATATATGAAAAATAATTTTTTTAAGTTCGGGAAAGTGAGAACAGAGCTTAAAAACAGGAAAAATCAATTAAAATTAATTTATTCATATTATTTACAATACTTTCGATAGTTTGGCCTGCCTAATATGTTCTCTGTATAAAAACAATCCTCTTTCTTCGTTAAAGAACGCGTAATGGAATAAAAAATAACATAAAATAGGCATGTACGGGTAAGTTTTCAAGACCACATAACTCGCTTTAATATTAAGCTATAAATCTCAAACTCGGTACCAAAATAGGGTACCATGCCCCCAACCCCTGTGCCTAAGGAAATATTTATAGCTTAATTAGGAGGGTCGCAATGGGCCCCCAAAGTACATTGTTGAACTGACCGCGAGATTGCTTTTGAAGCCATGAAGTAGCTCGCTGACCGTGTAATCGTGGTGGACCGGATAGCGTGATAGCAGCTGAGCGAGACGGTGCGGGTTCGAATCCCAGTGTGGACAATTTTTAAAATTTGTTTATTTTTTTTTTCTATTGTTAATTTTACATTATATTATTCATTTAATGTCTTTTTCTATATTTTAGAAGGAACTATATATGAAAAATAATTTTTTTAAGTTCGGGAAAGTGAGAACAGAGCTTAAAAACAGGAAAAATCAATTAAAATTAATTTATTCATATTATTTACAATACTTTCGATAGTTTGGCCTGCGTAATATGTTCTCTGTATAAAAACAATCCTCTTTCTTCGTTAAAGAACGCGTAATGGAATAAAAAATAACATAAAATAGGCATGTACGGGTAAGTTTTCAAGACCACATAACTCGCTTTAATATTAAGCTATAAATCTCAAACTCGGTACCAAAATAGGGTACCATGCCCCCAACCCCTGTGCCTAAGGAAATATTTATAGCTTAATTAGGAGGGTCGCAATGGGCCCCCAAAGTACATCGTTAAACTGACCGCGAGATTGCTTTTGAAGCCATGAAGTAGCTCGCTGACCGTGTAATCGTGGTGGAGCGGAAAACGTGATAGCAGCTGAGCGAGACGGTGCGGGTTCGAATCCCAGTGTGGACAATTTTTAAAATTTGTTTATTTTTTTTTCTTTTGTTAATTTTACATTATATTATTCATTTAATGTCTTTTTCTACATTTTAGAAGGAACTATATATGAAAAATAATTTTTTTAAGTTCGGGAAAGTGAGAACAGAGCTTAAAAACAGGAAAAATCAATTAAAATTAATTTATTCATATTATTTACAATACTTTCGATAGTTTGGCCTGCCTAATATGTTCTCTGTATAAAAACAATCCTCTTTCTTCGTTAAAGAACGCGTAATGGAATAAAAAATAACATAAAATAGGCATGTACAGGTAAGTTTTCAAGACCACATAACTCGCTTTAATATTAAGCTATAAATCTCAAACTCGGTACCAAAATAGGGTACCATGCCCCCAACCCCTGTGCCTAAGGAAATATTTATAGCTTAATTAGGAGGGTCGCAATGGGCCCCCAAAGTACATCGTTAAACTGACCGCGAGATTGCTTTTGAAGCCATGAAGTAGCTCGCTGACCGTGTAATCGTGGAGGAGCGGAAAGCGTGATAGCAGCTGAGCGAGACGGTGCGGGTTCGAATCCCAGTGTGGACAATTTTTAAAATTTGTTTATTTTTTTTTCTATTGTTAATTTTACATTATATTATTCATTTAATGTCTTTTTCTACATTTTAGAAGGAACTATATATGAAAAATAATTTTTTTAAGTTCGGGAAAGTGAGAACAGAGCTTAAAAACAGGAAAAATCAATTAAAATTAATTTATTCATATTATTTACAATACTTTCGATAGTTTGGCCTGCCTAATATGTTCTCTGTATAAAAACAATCCTCTTTCTTCGTTAAAGAACGCGTAATGGAATAAAAAATAACATAAAATAGGCATGTACAGGTAAGTTTTCAAGACCACATAACTCGCTTTAATATTAAGCTATAAATCTCAAACTCGGTACCAAAATAGGGTACCATGCCCCCAACCCCTGTGCCTAAGGAAATATTTATAGCTTAATTAGGAGGGTCGCAATGGGCCCCCAAAGTACATCGTTAAACTGACCGCGAGATTGCTTTTGAAGCCATGAAGTAGCTCGCTGACCGTGTAATCGTGGAGGAGCGGAAAGCGTGATAGCAGCTGAGCGAGACGGTGCGGGTTCGAATCCCAGTGTGGACAATTTTTAAAATTTGTTTATTTTTTTTTCTATTGTTAATTTTACATTATATTTTTCATTTAATGTCTTTTTCTATATTTTAGAAGGAACTATATATGAAAAATAATTTTTTTAAGTTCAGGAAAGTGAGAACAGAGCTTAAAAATAGGAAAAATCAATTAAAATTATATTATTATTCATATTATTTACAATATTTTCGATAGTTTGGCCTGCCTAATATGTTCTCTGTATAAAAACAATCCTCTTTCTTCGTTAAAGAACGCGTAATGGAATAAAAAATAACATAAAATAGGCATGTACGGGTAAGTTTTCAAGACCACATAACTCGTTTTAATATTAAGCTATAAATCTCAAACTCGGTACCAAAATAGGGTACCATGCCCCCAACCCCTGTGCCTAAGGAAATATTTATAGCTTAATTAGGAGGGTCGCAATGGGCCCCCAAAGTACATCGTTGAACTGACCGCGAGATTGCTTTTGAAGCCATGAAGTAGCTCGCTGACCGTGTAATCGTGGTGGAGCGGATAGCGTGATAGCAGCTGAGCGAGACGGTGCGGGTTCGAATCCCAGTGTGGACAATTCTTAAAATTTGTTTATTTTTTTTTTCTATTGTTAATTTTACATTATATTATTCATTTAATGTCTTTTTCTATATTTTAGAAGGAACTATATATGAAAAATAATTTTTTTAAGTTCGGGAAAGTGAGAACAGAGCTTAAAAACAGGAAAAATAAATTAAAATTAATTTATTCATATTATTTACAATACTTTCGATAGTTTGGCCTGCCTAATATGTTCTCTGTATAAAAACAATCCTCTTTCTTCGTTAAAGAACGCGTAATGGAATAAAAAATAACATAAAATAGGCATGTACGGGTAAGTTTTCAAGACCACATAACTCGCTTTAATATTAAGCTATAAATCTCAAACTCGGTACCAAAATAGGGTACCATGCCCCCAACCCCTGTGCCTAAGGAAATATTTATAGCTTAATTAGGAGGGTCGCAATGGGCCCCCAAAGTACATCGTTAAACTGACCGCGAGATTGCTTTTGAAGCCATGAAGTAGCTCGCTGACCGTGTAATCGTGGTGGAGCGGAGAGCGTGATAGCAGCTGAGCGAGACGGTGCGGGTTCGAATCCCAGTGTGGACAATTTTTAAAATTTGTTTATTTCTTTTTTCTATTGTTAATTTTACATTATATTATTCATTTAATGTCTTTTTCTACATTTTAGAAGGAACTATATATGAAAAATAATTTTTTTAAGTTCGGGAAAGTGAGAACAGAGCTTAAAAACAGGAAAAATCAATTAAAATTAATTTATTCATATTATTTACAATACTTTCGATAGTTTGGCCTGCCTAATATGTTCTCTGTATAAAAACAATCCTCTTTCTTCGTTAAAGAACGCGTAATGGAATAAAAAATAACATAAAATAGGCATGTACGGGTAAGTTTTCAAGACCACATAACTCGCTTTAATATTAAGCTATAAATCTCAAACTCGGTACCAAAATAGGGTACCATGCCCCCAACTCCTGTGCCTAAGGAAATATTTATAGCTTAATTAGGAGGGTCGCAATGGGCCCCCAAAGTACATCGTTGAACTGACCGCGAGATTGCTTTTGAAGCCATGAAGTAGCTCGCTGACCGTGTAATCGTGGTGGAGCGGATAGCGTGATAGCAGCTGAGCGAGACGGTGCGGGTTCGAATCCCAGTGTGGACAATTTTTAAAATGTGTTTATTTTTTTTTTCTATTGTTAATTTTACATTATATTATTCATTTAATGTCTTTTTCTATATTTTAGAAGGAACTACATATGAAAAATAATTTTTTTAAGTTCGGGAAAGTGAGAACAGAGCTTAAAAACAGGAAAAATCAATTAAAATTAATTTATTCATATTATTTACAATACTTTCGATAGTTTGGCCTGCCTAATATGTTCTCTGTATAAAAACAATCCTCTTTCTTCGTTAAAGAACGCGTAATGGAATTAAAAATAACATAAAATAGGCATGTACGGGTAAGTTTTCAAGACCACATAACTCGCTTTAATATTAAGCTATAAATCTCAAACTCGGTACCAAAATAGGGTACCATGTCCCCAACCCCTGTGCCTAAGGAAATATTTATAGCTTAATTAGGAGGGTCGCAATGGGCCCCCAAAGTACATCGTTAAACTGACCGCGAGATTGCTTTTGAAGCCATGAAGTAACTCGCTGACCGTGTAATCGTGGTGGAGCGGATAGCGTGATAGCAGCTGAGCGAGACGGTGCGGGTTCGAATCCCAGTGTGGACAATTTTTAAAATTTGTTTATTTTTTTTTCTATTGTTAATTTTACATTATATTATTCATTTAATGTCTTTTTCTATATTTTAGAAGGAACTATATATGAAAAATAATTTTTTTAAGTTCGGGAAAGTGAGAACAGAGCTTAAAAACAGGAAAAATCAATTAAAATTAATTTATTCATATTATTTTCAATACTTTCGATAGTTTGGCCTGCCTAATATGTTCTCTGTATAAAAACAATCCTCTTTCTTCGTTAAAGAACGCGTAATGGAATAAAAAATAACATAAAATAGGCATGTACGGGAAAGTTTTCAAGACCACATAACTCGCTTTAATATTAAGCTATAAATCTCAAACTCGGTACCAAAATAGGGTACCATGCCCCCAACCCCTGTGCCTTAGGAAATATTTATAGCTTAATTAGGAGGGTCGCAATGGGCCCCCAAAGTACATCGTTAAACTGACCGCGAGATTGCTTTTGAAGCCATGAAGTAGCTCGCTGACCGTGTAATCGTGGTGGAGCGGATAGCGTGATAGCAGCTGAGCGAGACGGTGCGGGTTCGAATCCCAGTGTGGACAATTTTTAAAATTTGTTTATTTTTTTTTTCTATTGTTAATTTTACATTATATTATTCATTTAATGTCTTTTTCTACATTTTAGAAGGAACTATATATGAAAAATAATTTTTTTAAGTTCGGGAAAGTGAGAAAAGAGCTTAAAAACAGGAAAAATCAATTAAAATTAATTTATTCATATTATTTACAATACTTTCGATAGTTTGGCCTGCCTAATATGTTCTCTGTATAAAAACAATCCTCTTTCTTCGTTAAAGAACGCGTAATGGAATAAAAAATAACATAAAATAGGCATGTACGGGTAAGTTTTCAAGACCACATAACTCGCTTTAATATTAAGCTATAAATCTCAAACTCGGTACCAAAATAGGGTACCATGTCCCCAACCCCTGTGCCTAAGGAAATATTTATAGCTTAATTAGGAGGGTCGCAATGGGCCCCCAAAGTACATCGTTAAACTGACCGCGAGATTGCTTTTGAAGCCATGAAGTAGCTCGCTGACCGTGTAATCGGGGTGGAGCGGATAGCGTGATAGCAGCTGAGCGAGACGGTGCGGGTTCGAATCCCAGTGTGGACAATTTTTAAAATTTGTTTATTTTTTTTTCTATTGTTAATTTTACATTATATTATTCATTTAATGTCTTTTTCTATATTTTAGAAGGAACTATATATGAAAAATAATTTTTTTAAGTTCGGGAAAGTGAGAACAGAGCTTAAAAACAGGAAAAATCAATTAAAATTAATTTATTCATATTATTTACAATACTTTCGATAGTTTGGCCTGCCTAATATGTTCTCTGTATAAAAACAATCCTCTTTCTTCGTTAAAGAACGCGTAATGGAATAAAAAATAACATAAAATAGGCATGTAAGGGAAAGTTTTCAAGACCACATAACTCGCTTTAATATTAAGCTATAAATCTCAAACTCGGTACCAAAATAGGGTACCATGCCCCCAACCCCTGTGCCTAAGGAAATATTTATAGCTTAATTAGGAGGGTCGCAATGGGCCCCCAAAGTACATCGTTAAACTGACCGCGAGATTGCTTTTGAAGCCATGAAGTAGCTCGTTGACCGTGTAATCGTGGTGGAGCGGAAAGCGTGATAGCAGCTGAGCGAGACGGTGCGGGTTCGAATCCCAGTGTGGACAATTTTTGAAATTTGTTAATTTTTTTTTCTATTGTTAATTTTACATTATATTATTCATTTAATGTCTTTTTCTACATTTTAGAAGGAACTATATATGAAAAATAATTTTTTTAAGTTCGGGAAAGTGAGAACAGAGCTTAAAAACAGGAAAAATCAATTAAAATTAATTTATTCATATTATTTACAATACTTTCGATAGTTTGGCCTGCCTAATATGTTCTCTGTATAAAAACAATCCTCTTTCTTCGTTAAAGAACGCGTAATGGAATAAAAAATAACATAAAATAGGCATGTACGGGTAAGTTTTCAAGACCACATAACTCGCTTTAATATTAAGCTATAAATCTCAAACTCGGTACCAAAATAGGGTACCATGTCCCCAACCCCTGTGCCTAAGGAAATATTTATAGCTTAATTAGGAGGGTCGCAATGGGCCCCCAAAGTACATCGTTAAACTGACCGCGAGATTGCTTTTGAAGCCATGAAGTAGCTCGCTGACCGTGTAATCGTGGTGGAGCGGATAGCGTGATAGCAGCTGAGCGAGACGGTGCGGGTTCGAATCCCAGTGTGGACAATTTTTAAAATTTGTTTATTTTTTTTTCTATTGTTAATTTTACATTATATTGTTCATTTAATGTCTTTTTCTATATTTTAGAAGGAACTATATATGAAAAATAATTTTTTTAATTTCGGGAAAGTGAGAACAGAGCTTAAAAACAGGAAAAATCAATTAAAATTAATTTATTCATATTATTTACAATACTTTCGATAGTTTGGCCTGCCTAATATGTTCTCTGTATAAAAACAATCCTCTTTCTTCGTTAAAGAACGCGTAATGGAATAAAAAATAACATAAAATAGGCATGTACGGGAAAGTTTTCAAGACCACATAACTCGCTTTAATATTAAGCTATAAATCTCAAACTCGGTACCAAAATAGGGTACCATGCCCCCAACCCCTGTGCCTAAGGAAATATTTATAGCTTAATTAGGAGGGTCGCAATGGGCCCCCAAAGTACATCGTTAAACTGACCGCGAGATTGCTTTTGAAGCCATGAAGTAGCTCGCTGACCGTGTAATCGTGGTGGAGCGGATAGCGTGATAGCAGCTGAGCGAGACGGTGCGGGTTCGAATACCAGTGTGGACAATTTTTAAAATTTGTTTATTTTTTTTTCTATTGTTAATTTTACATTATATTATTCATTTAATGTCTTTTTCTATATTTTAGAAGGAACTATATATGAAAAATAATTTTTTTAAGTTCGGGAAAGTGAGAACAGAGCTTAAAAACAGGAAAAATCAATTAAAATTAAATTATTCATATTATTTACAATACTTTCGATAGTTTGGCCTGCCTAATATGTTCTCTGTATAAAAACAATCCTCTTTCTTCGTTAAAGAACGCGTAATGGAATAAAAAATAACATAAAATAGGCATGTACGGGAAAGTTTTCAAGACCACATAACTCGCTTTAATATTAAGCTATAAATCTCAAACTCGGTATCAAAATAGGGTACCATACCCCCAACCCCTGTGCCTAAGGGAATATTTATAGCTTAATTAGGAGGGTCGCAATGGGCCCCCAAATTACATCGTTAAACTGACCGCGAGATTGCTTTTGAAGCCATGAAGTAGCTCGCTGACCGTTTAATCGTGGTGGAGCGGATAGCGTGATAGCAGCTGAGCGAGACGGGGCGGGTTCGAATCCCAGTGTGGACAATTTTTAAAATTTGTTTATTTTTTTTCTAAATTTAATTTTACATTATATTATTCATTTAATGTCTTTTTCTATATTTTAGAAGGAACTATATATGAAATATAATTTTTTTAAGTTCGGGAAAGTGAGAACAGAGCTTAAAAACAGGAAAAATCAATTAAAATTAATTTATTCATATTATTTACAATACTTTCGATAGTTTGGCCTGCCTAATATGTTCTCTGTATAAAAACAATCCTCTTTCTTCGTTAAAGAACGCGTAATGGAATAAAAAATAACATAAAATAGGCATATACGGGTAAGTTTTCAAGACCACATAACTCGCTTTAATATTAAGCTATAAATCTCAAACTCGGTACCAAAATAGGGTACCATGCCCCCAACCCCTGTGCCTAAGGAAATATTTATAGCTTAACTAGGAGGGTCGCAATGGGCCCCCAAAGTACATCGTTGAACTGACCGCGAGATTGCTTTTGAAGCCATGAAGTAGCTCGCTGACCGTGTAATCGTGGTGGAGCGGATAGCGTGATAGCAGCTGAGTGAGACGGTGCGGGTTCGAATCCCAGTGTGGACAATTTTTAAAATTTGTTTATTTTTTTTTCTATTGTTAATTTTACATTATATTATTCATTTAATGTCTTTTTCTATATTTTAGAAGGAACTATATATGAAAAATAATTTTTTTAAGTTCGGGAAAGTGAGAACAGAGCTGAAAAACAGGAAAAATAAATTAAAATTAATTTTTATTCATATTATTTACAATACTTTCGATAGTTTGGCCTGCCTAATATGTTCTCTGTATAAAAACAATCCTCTTTCTTCGTTAAAGAAGGCGTAATGGAATAAAAAATAACATAAAATAGGCATGTACGGGTAAGTTTTCAAGACCACATAACTCGCTTTAGTATTAAGCTATAAATCTCAAACTCGGTACCAAAATAGTGTACCATGCCCCCAACCCCTGTGCCTAAGGAAATATTTATAGCTTATTTAGGAGGGTCGCAATGGGCCCCCAAAGTACATTGTTGAACTGACCGCGAGATTGCTTTTGAAGCCATGAAGTAGCTCGCTGACCGTGTAATCGTGGTGGAGCGGATAGCGTGATAGCAGCTGAGCGAGACGGTGCGGGTTCGAATCCCAGTGTGGACAATTTTTAAAATTTGTTTATTTTTTTTTCTATTGTTAATTTTACATTATATTATTCATTTAATGTCTTTTTCTATATTTTAGAAGGAACTATATATGAAAAATAATTTTTTTAAGTTCGGGAAAGTGAGAACAGAGCTTAAAAACAGGAAAAAATCAATTAAAATTAATTTTTTCATATTATTTACAATACTTTCGATAGTTTGGCCTGCCTAATATGTTCTCTGTATAAAAACAATCCTCTTTCTTCGTTAAAAAACGCGTAATGGAATAAAAAAAAACATGAAATAGGCATGTACGGGTAAGTTTTCAAGACCTTATAACTCGCTTTAATATTAAGCTATAAATCTCAAACTCGGTACCAAAATAGGGTACCATGCCCCCAACCCCTGTGCCTAAGGAAATATTTATAGCTTATCTAGGAGGGTCGCAATGGGCCCCCAAAGTACATCGTTAAACTGACCGCGAGATTGCTTTTGAAGCCATGAAGTAGCTCGCTGACCGTGTAATCGTGGTGGAGCGGATAGCGTGATAGCAGCTGAGCGAGACGGTGCGGGTTCGAATCCCAGTGTGGACAATTTATAAAATTTGTTTATTTTTTTTTCTATTGTTAATTTTACATTATATTATTCATTTAATGTCTTTTTCTATATTTTAGAAGGAACTATATATGAAAAATAATTTTTTTAAGTTCGGGAAAGTGAGAACAGAGCTTAAAAACTGGAAAAATCAATTAAAATTAATTTATTCATATTATTTACAATACTTTCGATAGTTTGGCCTGCCTAATATGTTCTCTGTATAAAAACAATCCTCTTTCTTCGTTAAAGAACGCGTAATGGAATAAAAAATAACATAAAATAGGCATGTACGGGTAAGTTTTCAAGACCACATAACTCGCTTTAATATTAAGCTACAAATCTCAAACTCGGTACCAAAATAGGGTACCATGCCCCCAACCCCTGTGCCTAAGGAAATATTTATAGCTTAATTAGGAGGGTCGCAATGGGCCCCCAAAGTACATCGTTGAACTGACCGCGAGATTGCTTTTGAAGCCATGAAGTAGCTCGCTGACCGTGTAATCGTGGTGGAGCGGATAGCGTGATAGCAGCTGAGCGAGACGGTGCGGGTTCGAATCCCAGTGTGGACAATTTTTAAAATTTGTTTATTTTTTTTTCTATTGTTAATTTTACATTATATTATTCATTTAATGTCTTTTTCTACATTTTAGAAGGAACTATATATGAAAAATAATTTTTTTAAGTTCGGGAAAGTGAGAACAAAGCTTAAAAACAGGAAAAATCAATTAAAATTAATTTATTCATATTATTTACAATACTTTCGATAGTTTGGCCTGCCTAATATGTTCTCTGTATAAAAACAATCCTCTTTCTTCGTTAAAGAACGCGTAATGGAATAAAAAATAACATAAAATAGGCATGTACGGGTAAGTTTTCAAGACCACATAACTCGCTTTAATATTAAGCTATAAATCTCAAACTCGGTACCAAAATAGGGTACCATCAAAGCCTCCTAGATAGGGTGTACAAGCCGAAATATTGCTTCTACTCTCTAGTTGTGACGTCACTCTCTGTGGGTTAGATTTTAAGCTGAAGAAGGACAAGCGGTCAAAAAGAAAGACAGCGAACAGAGTTAGCCATTTCAACCGATTGGAAGCGACCTATTTGAAAAGTGTTTATCTTTGAAAAGCAAACCTTTTGAGAAGTAAGTTCACTTTATCTTATTTAAATACTTTAAAATGTTTCTTCTAATGTATTAATTGGAAATTGTGTGCTGTTTTAATAAAAGTTAACGTTTAAATTAACATCGTATCGATTATAATCACTCCATAATAATGTATATTTTATTGTTTGTATTGTTGTATTGTTTGTAAATATTTTTGCTGTGTAAATGAAAAATAAATATATTTAGCATTTTGAAAGTATAATTTTGATTTTCATTTATATTCTGTACTAAAATTTAAAATAAAAAATTCTGTACTAAAATTTCATTTAATCATTTTATCAGTAATCATTTTATCAGTAAATCATCTTATTGTAATATGACTAATATTTTGAAATTCGATTAATAAAAATTCCAAATATTTTGTTATTATTAAAAAACGAATTTTTAAAAACAGAATTTCCTCAACAATTCAATATTACAATTTACAAGTATTACCCCAAAAATTTTTTGAAAAAAAAAAATATATATATATATATATATATTGAGTTTAATTTACTGGACTTTTGTTCTTACCATTCAAAAAATTTAAACAGATTTTATTAATGCAACATTCTTAAAACCCTTTGAAATATTATGAATCCTGTTTTTAAAAAGTAAATGATTAAACTGAGATTTTACGTTAAAATAAATATTGAATAATTAAATAGTTGAAAACAATTTATATGACTTAAAAATGTTCTATTTTAACATTTATTATGACACAATACTTCAATTGTAGTTAAAGTTTGCAAATAATTAAAATAAAGTATGTTTCATAAGAAATCCTTACTTTGAACTAAACAAATATTGCTATCTATTATTAAAATAATAAATTTTTAGGAATCGTGTAACATTAAAAATAAATATATCTTTTATTTAATAAAAGAAAAGTCTTTATTTTAAAATATATGTTTAATACTACAAATTAAATATTTTATAATAAGCAATTAAAATTAAATAAAAAAAACATTTTCCAATAAATTTAAGAATTGTTCTAGTTATAAATTATTATCTTTTAATTTTTAAGGGAATTAGTTTTAAGTTTTATCGAAAATATTTACTTCAAAACAAAGATTATATAGGAATTTAAGTTTTATACTTCGAGAAAAGATTTTTAGAATAAAAAATTTTTATAAATATTTATTTTAAAACAAATTTTTAATCGAATTATTTTTTAAAAGTATTTAATAAGCAATTCCAGAATTCATATTTAAGTTATAGCAAATTAATAAAATTCTAATTTTTTAGTATTCGATGTAAAAGTTCTGCAAAATTTTTTAAATCGTATTATGCTAAATATTTTATGGATTCTATTCTTTTCATATCTTTTTTTCAAATTTTCCAGTAATGACAAATTTTTTTACCATCTCAACACTTTCACATTATTAATCAATCAATCCATTGTTACCTTACAATTACTAATGGTATACAACGAAGGTCCTGTGACCAATCAATAGCAAAAGGCCAAATAACACTTTTATTTTTCGGGCCTGTATAAGTGACGGATTATATTGCCGTCTCTTTATGATAAAACATGGGAAAAAAACAAAATCGAAAAAATTTGCTTAATATTTTATTCTTCGATTATCTTTTTTAATTTTTTTCCCATCTTTTCGAGTTAATAACCAATTTTTTTCCCAAACTCTACACTTATTCATTATTAATAAAAACAATTTATTGTAACCTTACAATTAATTTATGGTATGCAATGATGGTCCTGTAACCAATTAAGTGCAAACGGCCAAACAGCAGTTTTATTTTCCGGGCCTATATAAGGGACGAGTTATACCGCCGCTTCCGATAATGCCTCAAAACAAACGATAACGGACCCCATTGTGTTTGCCTTTTGCCGTTAACGTTCCGAAAATGCCTGCTTACGGCCTTACGTTTGCCGTGAGGTGTGTGCTTACTGGGTAATAATGTATATTTCATTGTTTGTAATATATTAAGTACAAACAAAATTTACAGTACATTTCTGTTGAATATCTTATTTATCTACATATCAATGACGAATAGCTGTTATGTTAATAACAAATAGTTCTACTTTGAAACATAATGTAAACATGAGATTATATGTCATGCTTTTTTACTAATCTTGCGTGTAATATTGAAGATCAAGCAATAATACTTATGCATATAATTATCCATTTACCTATATATGCTAAAATAATTTTTAATAAATTTTCTTCTTCTAATTTTAGTCTTAAATAATTAGTTTAATTTTTCAGATTAAAATTTTTGGAAGACTGATTTTACCTTCCTTTAAGACTTTAATATGTGTTTTTAAAATTACATAGCATCTTTGTTTTGAATTGTAGTTTTAGTATTAAGTTGATTTTTTTTATAATTATCTGACATTTAACATAGTAATGAATAAGTATCAATAATATTTGCATAAGTTTCTCTCAATTAATTTTTATAAATTAAATATATAAAATGTTAAATATTTGAATTTTTAATTTAAATTTTCAGTCTTGAATAATTGTTATAGTTTTTTGTTTAATTCAAATTTTTAAAAATTCTTTAATTTGATTTGGTAGATTAAGCAAAGATGAAGTCATATTTTATTATTAAGTATCTTTTATTAAATTTTTTTATTTGTTACCAGGCTTGTAATATAGTAGGCATAGGGAATGCTTGATGCATCAATATCTACTAAGGTCTAGTACCTATAAATTTAATTATTTACACACGCATATAAAAACAATTGCTTTTTTGTTTTCAGTTTTGAATTATTAGTGCACTTTTTCTCATTTTAAATTCTTGAAACACAGATTATACTCACATATACAAAATTTTGATTTATGTTTTTTAAATTATACTGTAGTTTTAGTTCTGATTTTCCATTTGTTTTGGTTTGAAACATTATATAAACATCAGGTCTTACTTAATTCTTAAGTATTTTCTATTGAGTATTTACCTAACATATAAAATAAGTAGCAAGTATCTATCAGTGTGTATAAAAGTGTTTTAAACACCATGACCAATTGCCAATTGCTGTTTAATTTTTTTTAATTAGTCTATTTTCAGTTTTCAAAAATTTATAAATTTTCTGATTACTAACTTAACACCTGATTTTATTTACATTTTAAATTTTAATGTTTTTCAAATTACATTGCAGCTTTATTTTGATTTGCATATTAGTTTAGGTTTGAAGCATTTTGTAAACATAAATCTTATATTACTGTTTTGCTTTTCTTTCAATTACCTGACATTTTTTTTACCAACAACATTAAAAAATAATAATATAATAATAAATAATTTAAATACACAATAAAGTAAAACTAGAAATACACATAATTTTAATTTTGTTTTACTGAGCAAATATTTTGGAAATCTATATATATTTTATGAAGACTAACACATATGATTGTACTATAAATGACTGTGAAAACAATAAAATAATTTTTTAATGGAAATAATAAAAACTAATTTCAATAGATTGAACATACGTATTATTTTATGATGGGCTATGACTTTTTGTATTTTTGCAAAATTTTTAAATATATTTTTAATTTTACTTTGCGTCTTTAGTTTATTTTGAAACATTATGCGTATGAAGTCATATGTCTTTTTTAAACTTATTCAACTTGTAAAATTTTTTTTCTTCAATTATTTTACGCCTTACATGCTATGAAGAGATATTATCTACTGCACTAATATCCATAGGTTTAATTGTCTATCTAAAAAATTAACTGACATTAAGCCGTAATTCTGTTATTCTTGTTTTTACAATATATAAATAAATAGTTTTTAAAATTTATTTTTTTTACTTGTAATAAATAAATTTCATTAAAAAAAGATATCACTGACTATAAAAGCTATTACTGGAACTAGTTTTGTTTTTAATTTTGCATGAAATAAGTATGAAAAGCAATAAGATATGTTTACACCATTTTAGTTGCAGAAAGTGACTATTTTAAAACAAATTATGTGACTATTTTGTCATGATATTTTGAATCTGTTTCATGTACTTATTTTTTTATTTCTTACTTTTCGAGCATTAGCTTGACCCATGTGTTATAAATTTTTTAAAGCTATTTCTAAAATTATAATGCACACTTGAGATTTAATTTATAATTTTAGATGCCTTTTCAATTGGAAATATATACAATTGAGTTTTTTTTTTTCTTCCATTTTTCAATTTTTTTAAAAAATTCATATCAAATTAGATATTTATTTTTTTGCAAATAAATGGAACATGCTCAATGTTTTTTTTTTTTTTCGCAGATGCCACGATCATGCTGTGTGCCTGGGTGCTGTTCGAGTTACAAAGGAGAAAATAAAAAATAAACTGTAATTTTTATGTTTGTCAGTTTTGTTTAGCACCTTATTATTTATTTATGAGTATTGCATTTTTTAATATAGTACAAAAATCTTTATTTTTGTACAGTTTATCAGCATTATTGTAAATAAAAAAATTTTCAACCTTTAGTATCTTTGTATGGATTGAATGTTAAGAAATATTTGCTTTATATGGTTTATTTTTTCAGCAGGAAAAGATTTCATTATGTAATATTAAAAGGATGTATTATTTTTTATTTTAAATGTATTCTTTAAATAATAATGATGTTGAAAAAAAAGTAAAGTAATATAATTTTCTGTGCAAAAATTGATTCATAAAACAATGTAAACTTTTGGTGCATTATTTACATTTTTTGTTTAAATTCTTTAAGGTTGATTATAAAAAATATCCAATTTTTAATCAACAGATTTAAATAATGAATGGATGACAGTAAAATTAAATATTCGATAGCTTTATTTTCCTAAAAACGATTAATATGTTTTAAGGACTGCATCATAAGAATGTTACATAATGAAGTGCAAAATGTGTGAAATTTATTTTTCATGAAAAAGATTCATGAAAAATACCCGTTTTATATATATATACATAGTAAAGTGCGGGGTCCCACCGTGTACCCCCTATGGGCTCTAAAATTATTTCCTTTGGTAGGGTACACTAGTGCAAGGTAATACAACACCTGGTCCAACTAAAACATTAAAGGTTAATATTAAGGTCTGATATTAGGCTTTGTTAATATTGAGAATGGACTTAGAATTTCTGCGTATAAGAGCTATTGAGGAGGCGAATTTCTGCGAAATAAAGCTTCTCGCAACACTTTTGGAGATATACAAAAACAGTAAAATTCGGGGTCACGCTGTGTACCCCCTATGGGGTCTATAATTTTTTCCTTTGGTAGGGTACACGAGTACAAGGTAATATAACACCTGGTCCAATTACAACATTAAAGGTTAATATTAAGGTCTGATAGGAGGCATTTTTCTTAACATTGAAAAATGCACTGTTTTAGGTATAAATACATAGTAAAATGCGGGGTCACGCTGTGTACCCCCTATGGTGTCTATAATTATTTCCTTTGGTAGGGTACACTAGTACAAGGTAATATAACACCTGGTCCGCTTAAAATATTAAGGGTCAATATTAAGGTCTGATAGGAGGCTTTGTTAACATTGAGAAAAGACGTAGAATTTCTGCGTATAAAAGCTCTTCAGAAGGCGAATTTCTTCGAAATAAAGCTTCTCGCAACACTTTTGGAGATATACAAAAACAGTAAAATTCGGGGTCGCGCTGTGTACCCCCTATGGGGTCTATAATTATATTCTTTGGTAGGGTACACTAGTACCCCGTATCCGTTAGTTATTAACCATACACCTCTCAAATATTAAACCTTATGATTTGTTTTATAAAGGATGATTGTTTTTTTTTTTCGAACTTTAGTTTCAAACTGCCATGTTTTATGGCAATTTTTTGATTTTTAATTCTATTTACTGAACTCGGAACCGTTTAAAAAATGCAGTGCTGTATTTTACATAATAGCACTAAACACTTGATTCAGATTATTTATTTTCTATTTATTTGTTTAGTTATTTTTGTTCAAATTTGTCTAGGTCGGTATGATTTAGTGAGCAGATGGTACGAATTAGGCAATGATTTCTAAATAGTACCAATAGAAGAACTTGTAAAAAAATTAATTTTCTGTACTTTCTGCAAACAAAAATATTGGTAACAAACAGTGATATAAGTCGCTGAATAACTATATTTTGTTATTAAAATATTTCAAATGTAATTGTCAGTGATTTGTAACTGATAAAAATTAAAACGGGAAAAGTGATACGATTTAATCAACTCTACTCTATATTTGCTTCTGTTTCTTTTCATCGAGAATTATATGAAATTCAAAAAAAAAAAAAAATTACAAATTTTACTTAATTTTACAGTTTACAAAAAAGTGCCGCAAAATCAAAAGGGAATGCAGCTATACTCTAAAGTAATGCAGAAGAAATATTTATATTCGCCTTCAGGAGTGATCTTATACTTAAACTAGGCTTAGTAATCACACAATCGATATTCTAAGTCGATTAATTGACGGCGTAGCGGAACAGATATATCGATTGTGTACTTATTGATGCGCAATTCCTCTCTCGAAGACTAAACGACATCTATGTTGATGGTTTTTCTTGGATATCTCGAAGATTTATCAGGAAAAAAAATACTTAATCGAAACGTTTTGATCCGTAACTGATGCTTTCAATCAGGTCTAACGCAATATAGATAGTGGGAGAAGGAAAAATCATGCGAACAGATCATTCCCTTGAGATGTTTTTCCAAAGATATTTCGCCAAGAAAAATAAAGTCATATTTTGGTCAAAGCAAATATTTAGTTTCCGACTATGTATAGTATCTCGTCAAAAAATAATAATTTACTAGTCTCGGAGAAAAATAAATACTTCAAATATTTAACATTCTAAAAAATCAAAATATTGCAAAATTGTTAAAATCAATAAGTAATTCGCAATTCGTGACATCATCAAACAGTAAACTGATGTAGTAAATTTTTCACTGTTAAAAAATCCGATTTCATTCGTTTTTCAATAAAAAACAATGCGGATTTTGTGTAAGTTTCATTGTTAACCTAAATAAATACTGGGTAGTTTGGTACAAATCATTGCCTATACTGTAAAAAAGTGTAGTGTATCTTACTTCCAAAAACGGTGGTAATTATTTTGGAACAAAAATGGTGTGATACCAAGAATTATAGTTAGTGTAATCAAACACCAAGGATAATTCATCGTGTACTGGAATCCTCAAAAATGTACCAGTATTGAACTTTTGGTGTAAAGTAGTTGCCCCCATTTTTGGTGATCAGTTACACCAAAATGTGTCATGACTTCAAGATATAATACGCATATGAATTTATAAATTTATTTTTATGATACAAAATTTAAAATAAATGCACTCCATAATTCTTAACGTCAAAAATAGCAAATTGTGCAGCTCTTGTAAGACGTATAACGTATTACTGTAACAATAATTATTTAAATAAAATTACTTTGTGAATGAAGAACAAAGAGAACATTATAGCGAATCCGTATTATGTTTAATATAACAGAAGTCAGGAATATAAACATATTCAATATATTTTACTGATGTATCTGAACTATTTCATGATAGCACAATTTTCTTTGTAACATATCTTCTGTAAGAGTAAAATTATTTTTCTGTGGATGGCATAATACTTACGCCTTCTCGTGCTCGATAATACATGATATACCATTGCCATATGACTGCTTCTAAACGTATTGAAAAATTTTTGTTCCTGAACGTGAAAATATTTAATGAATAATATAAATGTGAATAAGCATGGTATAAGCATTCTCTGTTAATGCGATTTAATTTTAACTTCTCCTTTTAAAGTACATATGAACGCTCAATGTTGGTCAAATTTGAAAAAAAGTATTCTTTCATTCAATTTGGAGTTCCGCAGTGAACCGATCGTAAGGACACGGTTCCCGGTAGAACACCGAATTCAAGCATCACTAGCCGCGGTCAGTAGGCGGGTGGGTGACCACTCTGATTAGCCCGGGTAGGGAACGTAGGTGCGCGCTGTCAGTCCTCGTTAAATTATTAGACCGTAAAGAGCTTGACTTCATCGTGCAAGTCATCGGTCTAATAAAGCAGGGGAACTATCTCCTCAGCAGAGGATCAAAATTGCAATGGTATGTCTTCGAATCATCCTCAGGGATGCTTAACAGGCCATCCTTAATAGCCCATTTTGCAGCTCTAGTGCGACGTAAATAAAATGCCTACCTACCTACCCACTCAATTTGGAGAGCTATTACACAACAGTTTTTACTTTGTGTGTTTGCCAATCTGAAATTTTTAATTAACTCTTTATACCAATATCATAAATATATTAAATGAGAACTTATGATTAATTTGTCGGATATTTTTCGCAATGGTGAAAATAAATCTGTCAGAAATAAAAATAAAAACTACTATTAGTTCATATTTTATAACATTTTTTTTTTTTTTAATTTGGTAGCAAAACAAATATTTAAAACAGCAACATTTCAGAAATTTTTTCTTACAGTTTTGAAACAATACAGAATTTGGAGTGATTTTCTATTGTAACATTTAAAAAAAGTTGTTACAAAATTACAAAAATTTTCAAAACTGAAATGCATAGTTATATGCGCTATTACCTTATTACGCATATTAGTTATTGTGTAATTAAGTATTATATTAATAATTAAGTTCTAAGCTTCTAACTTTATTTATTCAAGAAATCAACCTTGAAATATGTTTTTCTTTTCAAAATTAATGAAAGAACTAGACTTCATCGGTCTATTAGTGTTTTTGATGTTTACATTTAAAATCTAAATATAAAATTTCTTGCTTTTATTTAATTATACTAACTAACGAAATATCAAAAACAAACTTAGACAGATGCTCACTTACACGTTTATTATTCTGAATTTGAAATCCTCTTAAAGATTTTAAAATACATAGTTTTGAATATTTTATTTGATATGTTTAGAAAGTTGGATTTAACTCAAATTTCCACACAGAATTCATATTTTATTAAATAAATAAATGTTCAGTATATTTGGCTAACTCAAACTGCCAAAAGTGGGCCTTATCATAGTTTAAAACATATTTTAAATATTTATTTAAGAAATGAATAAATAACCAACGTATTAAGGTTGCTTTTATTTTTTTTAGTTTATAGGATTTGAGTAATTTCTTCCTTAAACCTGAAGGATATGCCTGATTAAATTTGACAGATAAATGCATCATCTCTCGTCTCTATAATATTTAAATTTGTCCCAAAGTTTAGAGTATTTGAAAAATAGTAGTTTATAGAAGTAAATTTGATTAATTTTTAAGAACTGAAGTCTTGTTCATGGATGTAGTAAATACTGTAAAGTATGATTTTAAAGTTATTTGTAGCATTATAACTCTTGCTAGTTTTTTACTCAAGCTTATTTATTACTTTCTTTAATATTTAACATGGTTCAGAGAAATTTCATATTTCTCTCAAATAATTATTATTTATTTCATCATTCAACGCATATTTTCTTATACATAATAATTGAAAGACAATATGCTAAATAGAAAAGTGAATATATTGAGTTACTTATCGTATCGTAATCGTATCTTGAACTCATAATCGTATTTCAACATAATAGTAGTACTTAAAGAATTTTATATAATGTTTTTAAATAAATTCTACAATACAATTCGACTTTTTTCAATTCCTACTATTAGTACAAACCCTCCCCATATCTTGTTCACATTTTCAATCGTTAGTAAAATACTTTTCATTCATCTACTATAGTTCAAATACATTTTTTAAACTGGCAGTCGATGACACTTACTGTTAATACAGTTTTTTTTTAAATATTAATTCATTAATTAAATAGTGATGAGAGAAAAATGAAATGTAATTTTCAGGTTTGTTAAGCGTTAGTCATTGATTTAAATTTTACTATTAGTGATTCAGGTTTTCTCATATTTTAATCAGTGATAATTTCTAACTATTTGAACAAAAAAAATAGTTTATTGCGAACATTTAAATATTTTATTATTCTATATTAGTTGCGTTAGATAAAGTCAGTAAAGAAGATTACTTGGTATCTCGTGTGGTACACGTCATCAAATGTATACTTTTATAGTTGTCGGATAACACGTCGAATATTTTTTTTCAAGTCCTACTATTATTTTACACTCTCGCTATATATATTTATATATCTTGTTCAAATTTTAAATCGTTAATGAAACAATTTATTTCACCCATTCAAGTTCAAATACATTTTTTTAAACTTGTATTGGATGACACTTGATGTTAATACAGGTTTTTCAAATATTGATTCATTAATTAAATTTAATTAATTAATTTTAGTTCTTTATGGGAGAAAAAACTGTAAATATTTAATAAAAAGTAACTAAAATAAAATTCTTCTTTGTTGACCTAAGTAGGAATTGACTTTAAAATGTTTTCTTATATTAGTTGTTGTTGCTAATATAGCAACACCGCTATTTTATTATCTTTGTAACTGTTTTGTATTTTTCATTGATGAAACAATCATTACAATGTAATGTATTTGATTATAAAAGCATTTAAATTCTAGATACTGCTATATTGATCAATGAAATAGTAATAGAATGCAAACCTAAATATATAAATATTCGCTTAATTTTTAAGCCTAATAAAACAGAAAAAAGTTATTTTTAAATTATTTAAAGTAAATTAATTATAATTGAGAAATTCTAAGTTCCAATTCAGCAAGTGGCTTAAGTTTTTACATTTGTATTGTGCGTCAAATATGCCGCTACAAAAACTTTAATGATGCTTTTTTTAATTAGTTTAACAAAACTTGAAACGAAACTAGCACAAATTCAGACCAAGCTGAAATTAACCATATAGGGTTCTTTTTTTTCATTCTTTTATTCTTATTGTACATAGAATATTCTACTGAAATAATCTAATATTATTTCAATTAATTTAGAATTGATAATAATTCGAATAAAGCTGGCTCAAATTCTAGTCGAGCAAATTTAAATGAGCCACATATGATAGGTTTTCCTTGTTTTATAATTGATATTAAGAATAGAATATTCTATTGAATGAATCTGATATTATCACAATTAATGTAGTATTTTCAAACCTTAGAATACACCTGGCTGAGGCTGTAATCGAATAATTATCAGTCAACTGTTTTACTAATAAGTATCGTTGTAACACGATGTTTCGCGCAGGTGTCTAAGACTCATTTAAATTCAGGAGACAGTCTATGATTAAACGAAGCTTCGCCGTTCCTAATTTGGATATCGAGGTATCGTTGATGAGTTACTCTCCATAAGCATTAAGCCTTCAAACATGACTAAGTATATTCCAATTCCATACTGTTCTCAACATTAAGCCAATTCAAGTATAATATCCTTGTCTATTTGAAAGTGCAATATGCTTTATAAATTATACAGGTGGAAAAAGTCGACCTGTATCGAGTGCTCAAAAATGGGCGCCCATTCTCAAGACTCATCAGATGGAAAATAAAAAAACATGCCTGAGAAAGAAATGTAAGAAGAATTGATAAAGGGAATTGAAAAAAATGTAAGAATTGAAAAAAATACGTTAATTATCACAAAGTTCAGAATGCAAGAAACTAAAGTTAAGCAATAAAAAACGTAGTTGTCGAGTACCAGCGTGATTGAAGTATAGTGAATAACTCTTGTTGTTATCCAGAAAATCTGCATTCAAATGAATGAAACACTATTCCAGAGAATTAAAATAAACTAATGGGGCAGGGGTTTAAAAAAAAAAGTACACGTGTTCCAAGCGATCGAAAATATGTGCCTCTTCTCAAGACTCACTAGACGTGATTGAAAGAAATTAAACAGATTTATGAAGAAAGCGTCATCATCAAGTATATCTTATTATCTCACTACCTCAATGTTGCAAGTTCATTTATTTCATCCTTATCGTTTTATGCAAACCCTCTCTGATTACTTAAATTGAACACGAGAGTCAATCAAAAGGTAATTTGCATCGATGTAAAATAGAATATTATAAAAAGAACTCTAAATAATTGTAAAAAAAAGTTTTTCAAAATTGAACAAAAATGTGTCAAAATAGCTCCGAAATTATTATAGTCAAATTTGAAAACATCCATGTATTTAAAATTGAAATTGTAAATTCTCATTTTTAAACAAAATGTATCTTCTCCCAAGTGATTTAATTTGCATGAAACATATTTTGATTGTAAAATAATTAATAAGATCAGACGCCGATTTAAATAACTTTATCTCAAAATGTAACGTAGAATTTGTAGAAATTATTGAGTTATACAAGTATTAACTGAATCTAACATCTTAAAGTTAAACTAACTATTTATTCAGCATTGTATAAAAAAATAGAAAGATGATCGTATAAAAAAAAAAAGGTAAATAGAGAATGGGCTTCATATCTAGAAGTTGAAGTAGTAGTACTGATCTGTTGCCAGATTACATATATAAATACCAATTATTTTTCTTATTAACATAGATTAATAGAATTACGTTATTCAAATAATAATAATAATAAAAACAATCATCTTAAACTCTTAATTTAGAAAGCAAACAGAATCAAACAGTACTGGTAAATACCTTTAAATTAGGGATGCAAAAATATTTATAGGATAATTACTTTCAGATGACAAATTTACATTTGCTTCATAACAAACAACTGATTTTACCTTTCGATAAATGACTTATTATACCCAAACAATTAGGACATTCCTTATTTACGTTGTATTTATTTCTTAATTGAAAATAGCAAATAAGGAATAACAGATGTTATCAAGTATTGTTCCTTTACTTCAGGCAACAAAAGTACCACAAATGATTATTTTCGGAATTGCAATACTGTGAAGAATAATTGCAATAGTGTGACGTCAAATCATTTATTTGTTAGAAAATGAAATTATGAATTAAATATTTATTGATTTATAACAAGTAATATAAAAAAATATTTAATTCATTTTCTACTTTGGTCAACAACAAAAAATTTATTTTATTGATTTTTTATTAAATAATTACAATTTTTTCAGCCATATGAAACTAAAATTAATTAAGGAATTAATATTTTAAAAAACTGTATTAACATCAAGTGTCATCCACTATACGCTCAAAAAATGTATTTGAACTTGAGTGGATGAATAAAAAGTGCTTTATTAATGATTGAAAAATTGAACAAGATATAGGGAGAGTGTGAATTAATAGTAGAAATTGAATAAATAAACGGTTTATATTTTATTCAACCTTTTATGCAATTTTACCAAACATTTTTATCTTACGCACTCAAACATTTACATCAAGAAGTATCGCTAAAATTTTATGGAATGAAAATTAAGTTTCTAGTTGTTTTACTGTTTTAAATGGTACATTACATTTCGTATCTTATCTGTAACTATTTTTAAGCAAGCGTACAGAGTAAGTATAAAGTCAAAATTTTAATAATCATTGGCATTGTAGGTAAAGGAGTTATCAACAATGCCAACCTTTGTCCATCAAAAGGTACCCCAAATTTGAATCGAGTTAACATGTCTTATATACTAGTGAATTGATGTTTAATAATCATAGGGGCCATTACGCCACAATACTCCTCCACCAATTTTATCAGGGAAAAAATTCGATACGCGGCTACAACTAGTTGTCGTCTTGCGAAAGACCGGGAGAGCTGTGTTAAGTTCATCTGATTTTGAGCACTTGTGGTGAGATCTGTATTAAGTTAACCGAATTTTGAGCGTTAGCCGTGAGAGCTGTATTAAGTTCACGGTTGCGTGAGTGTGGTATCTCCTTTGTTGCTATTAGCACTCGAGTGTTATGTATTAATAAGACAGAAGCAACTGCGCGAGGAAAATGATGACGCAGTCACAAATAGCATGTAAACTTTTCAATGTGGACCATTCATCGATGTTCATATCACGTCCGCAGGTCACCAATGGGAGAAATGAGTTTTTGATTATGTCAACCTTCATTTATCAAAAGGTACTTCAAGATTGAATTGAGTTGGCTGGATGCTGGATATGTTGGGTAGCTCAGCATTTGCCGCGAAGCGCCACCAACTGATTCATCGTATTTGTAATGTCCTTTGTTATCAGGTCATAAAGGAATAATCATATGCTAGGAATTGAATTGAGTTATCATGTCTTATGTACTAGTGAATTGATGTTTAAGTGGTGGTTACGCCACAGCATTAAAAAGAGTTTCTCATCGTAATCCCAACTAACAAGCAGTTGAAACAATACAGATTATTTCAAATGTATTTTAGTTGGTATCAGAGATCTCATACTTAAGCATTTATTCTTCAAAGTGGTTACATAATGTATTAACAGAAACTGCAAATATTTATGATGAAGTGTTTATTTAACTTTCACGCACTTTTGCAAGAAAAGCATCATTATTCAATATTTCAACTTCAATTTAATTAATTCACCGCTACAAGGATAACTAGATCAGTAAGTGACGAAAGCAGCATCTGTAAGCTCTCCATTTAAGATTTTAGCTGAGAAAAATTGGTAGTTTTCCGTTAGCCGGGCCCAAGTGAAAATCACCCAAATAATGTAGAATTCCGCCAAATTTCTTAAAGTCATAATAAAGTTTTTATAATTGGAATTCTACGTTATTTGACTATTTTTTGCTTGCTCCCGGTTAACGGAAAAGTACCGAAACTTTTAAATAAACACGTACACTGTGAAAAAAAAGTATGGTCAAAACTACCAGAATATGGTAAAATTTACTGTGTTTTACTCTCTAGGGGAAAACCAAAAAGCACTTCTTACTGAAGCGCATTGTTAATGGTTTTGGTCAAATTACAGTTAAATATAGTTTTATAATATGAGATAAAATTAGTCATATGTGATAAAATTTTAAATACCTTAGAGTTTGGCATAAAAACAGTTTATTTGGTTAAATTTACTTTTCTGTTTCGTAATTTTTCTAAATATGTGGAAATAAGAACTCTCATTTCGAAAACCAGAACTTTCAGTAAAAATTTTAGCATTGCAACAGAAAAATAACCAAATGAAAATACCGTATGCATTGGGTTTATTAACCTGAATTATGGTTTGGTTTTTACAAGAAATGTCAATACCGTAGAAAATGGTAATTATATTATTCAAGAATTTATTTCTCCGAATATAAAAAAATGGCATTTTGTGTTTGAAATGGTAAAAAATAAAGGCACAGTTGTTGAAACACATAAAGTGTATCAATGCAAAATGTGCTCTAGTCTGTTTAATCATATTAGAAACACTTTTAAATTGTGACAATCTAACAGATATCGGTCTTTTGTATAACTGTCTTTGTCAACAGTGATTATTCAGATTTCAATAGTTTTTTCAAGTAATTCTTGCTTTAGTATTTATTTGTGACCCCAACGTGTTTACATTTTTGCTTTTATTTCTGACAATGAATCTAACAAGACACTTAAGTCCTTACGAAAAATTCTGCATTTAATTTTGCCTATTAATATGCAAAAAATATTTTTGAAATACAAATTTTTATTTAAATTATATAAATATGTAAGTATACAGGGTCTTCCATAAATACCACCCTTAATACGTATGCTAAGAAGGCTTGTCAAAAATGAAAACAGCACAATATACGCATTCGGTTTTACAGAATAATATTTAAGTGAAGAATAATTCGAAAACGCTATCAAAATATGACGAATTACAGTAGAAGAATGTGGATGCGATAAACAACAAGACTGGTTTGATTGCAAGAAAACACAGAGAGTTTGAAAGGCAACAGCAAGAAACACATCTTCAAGTTTAAACCAGAAATTAAACTTGCTTTTACGTTTTGTTATGCTTTTCCTTTTCAGTAATTGATCGGGTTTCGTTGGCGTTTCTGTTTTTTTTTTTTTTTTTTTTTTTTTTTTTTTTTTTTTTTCTATATTTATATATTAAGTTGAAAATTCAATTGGTACGGTCAGGTGGGGGAAAGGGGATACATGTGGCAAAATAGGTATATGTTGAAAAGAACATCTATTTTCTCCTTTTAAATTGAGATAATTTGTTTAATATATTTAGAGACATATACTGGGATTGCGGTAAACATTTTCATTTCAGTTTTCGAAAACTGATTAAAAATTTTATGTTTACACACTCTATGTTTATCAACAACTTCTACAGTATGTTAGTTTAAGCTGTTGAGGAATATCCTTCTAATATCACTAAAAACTGTTAAAAAAATATTAATTTTAGCTCAAACAGGTAGAAAGAGGTCTAAAAAACAGATCTACGTAGAAATTTGAAAATAAATCTTAAAATTCTATTTATTATGAATGGTCTTCTGAGATGATGTAAAGTGGGTATATGGTTAGGCGTAGCTAAGTGTAGTGCAGTCCCTGACCATATTAATGGACTCACTATAAGATTCTATGTAAAATCTTAATTATCAGGTGATACAATATAGCTTTATTGTTTTTATATAACTAAAACCGGTCTGCACTTGTTACATTCCTGTCTCAATGGGTTAAATTAGAAGATATATAATATAAATTCGACTATAGGAAAAATTAGACGATATATTGTATAAATAAGGAATATTTATTATATCACGTATTATATTAGTATATTATAATAATTTGACCAAACTATTAGACGCACTGTAGTGTTTTACTGGTTACATGTTTTGCACGAATATATATGCAATACTTTTGTATTTGTGTCATGTCTGCTATAAATGGTAAAAACATTATCAATATTTATTTTTACACCTTCATTTATAATTCAAATAAACCAAAACTTATTACAGTTTTCCTGCTTTTTGATGAAATTGTGTATACACTGCATCTGCAAAATATACTGCATCTGAAGTGAAACCTAATTTTGATTGCCATAAACATTAACTCTTTAATTTAGAAATGCGAAACAAAAATTAATTTTTTATCATTTATTCTTTTAAATATAATCATGATGCATTTATTTAAAAGCATTTTTATTTATAAAACAATATTTACATATTTAGGGAAATATATGCTAATTATAGGACTATGTCCTTTTTTCCCACTCTGGGGTAAAGTGGGCATATCAAATCATTTTTTTTTTTAATGCATTACCCTAAGAAAAGAATTTTACAAAATAAATAAGCTATGTTTCATACTTAATCTATATGAATTCAATGCATATAAATGTGCAAAATAAATTTAATGGTTTGGTTTACCTGACTCTATGCTTTTTTTTATTCCATTTTTGTTAAAAATTCTAAAAATACAGATTACAGATGGTATTTAAGGAACACTTTGTTTACTACAGTACAAACCATGTTTTCGTACAAAATTATTTCTGACGACAAACTTGCAGCTTATGCTTGTAAACACACTGGGTGCTCCCTAATAATTACTCTTAATATCTATTTTTGAACTGCCTGTACGAAAGATGTTGACTCTCGGTGGTTAAGTGGTTCGCGCTCTCGTGCCACAGGTCCTTCGCTGGATCCTCTGGCCAGGTAAGGTTGACTCAGCCTTTCATCCCTTCAGTTTGTCGACAAATTCAGTACCAAGCATGCTTGGGAACTAAATACTGGGGTTCCGCGTTTGGCTGACCACCAAACCGGAATACCCACCCACTATTTTTTTTTATAACCATCATCGAACAACTGATCCAATTTTTGGGTTTACTACTACTAATGTTCAACTCCGTAGCCTTGTCATTTTGAACCCAATCCAGAAGACAAGGAAACTCCTGGATCAAGAATTGGGAGAAATTTCCCTTCGTTTAGGATTTTTGATGGAACAAACCCGTATTTACGTTACATGGAGAGGAAGACTAAGAGAACCTCCCACGGTTAGACTGACAGCAAATTAACTCTAACCCATGATCCGTCTACCACTGAAGATATTTCGCGTCAGCACTGTGGTCGGTGCAAGCTGGATGCGATTTTGTTTGGACTGTCCATCGTTGGGATTCGAACCCAGTCCACCTCATTGGAAGGTGAACACTCTTTCCCCTAAGCCATCGCGGCTCACCCACCCACTATTGAATATTTGCTCCCACACCCAAGAGCCCTTGGTCAAGAAAACTGGGATGTACACAGTAGGCTTTGGCTCTCTATGGAATGTAACGCCGCAGAGTTTAGTTTAGTTTAGTACAAAAGATGTCAGCAAAATTAGCTATGTTCAGTACAGGTCGTAAATCATTATTTTAGAGAAAAGAAAAAAATATTCCAAACTCTAACCGATCATTAATGAGATCAAGTGAATAAAATATTAGCATTTTAAAATAATTTTTTATCTAGATTTAGAAACTAATTGGAAATTTAAAGGCGTATTTAATAATCATCGTTAAATTACTATCTGTTTCCTCCTGTAGTCAAACCTGCTTTGTTTCTTATTACATCCACTTTCCTGCACTATGATTTGTATGATTTTGTATTTTCCTCGTTAAAGTATTACTCTGAGACCCCCAATATGAACTTTTTTTGTTTTCATTTTTGTTTAGGATTATATAAATACATATTACATCCTGTATTTGTTTAAGATAATTATTCGACATCACCTTCACTTGCCACTTCAATTTTAAAGGAACTCGCGCCAGTATTATATATATTTACTTTCTACTTAACTCATCTGAGAATAAATTAGCTAATAATTGGTGCCATTTAGTCACAGACTGAACTGTGTAATTACTGATAGGGGTATATTTGGCACATTTATTATGAAGCCAAATATAAGGCACGGAAAAAGATGCGCTCGATAATTCTTCAACAACTGTCGCCCTACGTCATCCATGAATAATTGATGGGTGTTGACAAAATATATATATTTATGAGGGCAATTATAAGTAATCTTCACGTAAATAGAATCCAATATTTTCACTTTCTTTAGATGGTTATTGCGGCTAATAATATAATTCTAATAAGTATTACATTGGTATGAAAATACTAATAAAGTTTATATGACATTAACAGAAATGTATATTATGCACTCTATAAAAATTCTATTAATAATACAGTCCTTTGCCAAATTATTAGAAGCACTATAAGATTCTATGCAAAATCTTAATTATCAGGTGATACTATGCAGCTTTATTTTTTTTATGAGACTGAAACCGGTTTGTACTTTTTTCCGTTCTTTATAAATTGGTGAAATTAGACGATATATAATATAAATTCGACAATCGGATAAATTGGACGATATATTATATAAATGTAGAATACTTATTATATTAGGTATTATATTAATATATTATAATAATGAGACCAAATTATTGGATGCACTATAGTGTTTTAATAATTGCATGTTTCGCTCGAGTTTATAGGCAATACTCTTATATTTAAACATACATGTAATGGGTTTTTATAGAGGATACTTTTTATATACTTCCTATTTGTATTTTATTTTTAACGTATTGCAATGTTAACCAATTGATACACGAACATAAACAAGTGTAAACCAGTTTCAGCCGCGAAAAAACACTAAAATTGTAGAGTATAATAAAATTGTAGATAATTAAGATTTTAGATAGAATCTTACAGTGCGTCTAATAATTTGGTCATGGACTGCATGTGATTAGAAGTATTTACTAACTATTAACCTTTTACGCTTTTAAAAGTTTTTATAAAGGTATTCCGTTGAGACCACCCTTAATGTATATATTTAGAATTCTTTTCAAAAATGGAAACTAAAATACATACACATGGGAGTAACGTATTAATACTTGAAGAAGATAAAAAGAAAAACCGACTAAAATAAATAAATAAGGCGAATAAAATAAATATTAAGACTCGATTAATTGGTGTTTAAAATTCGAAGGATTTCAATCTAATAATCATCCCTCAGCTTCTTCTATAATCAAACCAGTTTATTACAACCATTTTCCTTTACTGTGATTTGTCAGATTTTCGGTGTGCTACGACCCATTTTATGCTTCTTTGTTCTCAGTTTTCATAAGAATCCTTAAAAGGTCGTTTTATGCGGAACACCCTATATTTACGGATATCATATTAATTATTTACTTTAAGAATATTTTTTATTTATTTATTTTTCTTATTATAAAAACCAATCAGAATTCTTCCTTGTGGGGGGTAAGTAGATATCGACCATGTCAACCTTCATCTATGAAAAGGTACCTCAACATAGAATCGAGTTAGCATGTCTTATATACTAGGGAATTGGAATTGTATTTTTCTAGTGGTAGACGCACTACAGTACTCCCCCACCAGAATTATATAAGATAGGTTGAACTCCGACCCACCCCAGGGGGGTATACGGAGATAAAAGTTAAATTATTACATTAAAAAAAATTCTCTAAAAAGTAATATTACAGTAAAATTTTGCCAAATGACAGAGGTAGTGATCAGTTAAAAGGGGATTAACTGAAACTTTTGACAATTAAAAACATGTTTTAAAAGCAATGAAAGCTAATAGCGTCGGTGTAAATGTCAACAATTAAATGATTATAATAATAAGGAAACAAGAGATGAAAATAAAATATCAAAACTAAAATCAATGAGAGCTAAAAGTCCTAAGTGTAAATGTCTAAAAGTCTGAATAGAAGTCGATGATGTCTAAAATCAAAAGTAGATAAAATTTCAAGATGTAAGGCTAAAAGTGGATCAGTATAAATTAACGATGACATGTTCTATTGTTGGTTCATGACTGGGGTCAGTTGATCTGGGGCTAAAATGTCCTCGAGGGTTTGTTTTATAGTTTGAGTCACAATTTTTCTGCAGGCCAATATAGCAAAGAATTGGTGTTCCTCTTCGTAGTTATTCATGTGGGTCCCACGAAGTGCCCGGAATCTTGGACAGTGCTTAATTAGATGTTTAATGTCCTGTCTCACTCCACAGTAATTGCATGAAGCTGATTTCCTGAAATAATTTTGTTGATAGGTCTCGAACCCTCCGTGGCCAGTAAAGAGCTGGTTTAAGTAAAAATTGGCCTGTAGGCGCTTTATGCTAGGGTCTTTAAAAAATTTATAGGTTTGTCTTCCCTTGTCACTAGACCTCCAGTCATCTCTCCAGCTGTTAAAAGTGATTTTCTTAATATAAGATTTAATTTTACATTTTTCACTCGGGGTCTCAAAATCAATCTGGCCAAGCTTAGTGGCTTCCTTAGCAACCCAGTCGGCCTCTTCATTCCCTTCAATGCCTGAGTGTGCCTTAATCCAATTTATATTATAGTTACTACTCCACATGGCTTTGGTGTCTTCTATAAGTTTGAAGTGTTTACGTGGGTCCTCCAGGCTCATGAGTGAAGAAAGGGAATCTGTGTAAATGCTTGCTATTGCAGAACCCTGATTTTTAAGCCACAAGAGCGCTGACTGGATCGCAAGGAGCTCAGCCAGATAAATACTGCTGTTGTTATTTAGACGCCGCCAAGATGGTACTGATGGTTTTGCCATTTATCTTTATTACAACACCATATGCAGTTTTATAAGTCTACCATTGTCCTCAGTTTGAATTCTCGACCCGTCTGTGAAGATTTCAATGCCATGGTTAGTTGGAAGAAATTTCCCCCAGGGCAACGCGAGAGAGTTTGAGGGACGAACCAGTTTGGGAGGTAGTAAGAGGTGATCAGGAAAGCACATATGATTTTCAAGCCAAATGATATCTTCTATCCTCCATTTCCAGGTATTTCTTTTAATGTAGATCTCGTCAATGATTTCATAGTAGATTGGTTTTACTCCGACCAGTATCTGGAGTGCATCAGTACTGACTGTCCTATAAGATTTGGTAATGGTAATTAGCGGAATTCTTTGAATTGATTTTAGTTTTTCTCTTCTTTTGACTGTGTTTCTAAACCAGACACAGGCCGCATAGATGATGACTCTCTCGGTTGCCTGGATAATTTTTAGAACATGATGGTTGACACCCCAGGTGACTCTGGCAATCCTCTTTAATTTATGATTGAAAATTTGTACACGATCCATAACTTCGTCAAGATGGGGAATCCAGGTGAGTTGTGGATCCAAGATAACCGCTAGATACTTTAGTGTTTTCACATTCTTACATTAGCGTTATCCGGGAGATCCATCTCGACACAAGGAAGTCTAGCAATTCTTTTGTTAGATTTTGGAAAAGTGATTAATTTGGTTTTTTTCTTGCTAACGTTGAGGTGATGGGTTTCAGCCCTGGTCAAGATCGTGCCGAGAATTTGTGTAGCCAGAGAGTCAAAATGATATAAGATGGTACGTCTCAGAAGTAAAAACATGTCGTCAGCGAAAATGATAAGTTTAAAATCAGTAGAATAAAAATTATTAAAACGGTTAAAATATTCCTCGTTAAAGATATTAAAAACTTGATCAATAAGGATCAGCCATAAAATGGGCCCAAGGGAAGAACCCAGCGGTACACCAACTTTAAAAGCTCTCCGAGTTAAAATGTGACCACCACTGTTTTCATATGAAACACTTCTTTCGTTTAAAAAACTGAAAAGAATCTTGAGTATGTTGATTGGAAGATCCAGGTTGTGAAGTCTCTCCCTGAGTATACCCCATCTCGCGTTGTTAAAAGCACCCTTGATGTCCAGGGCCACCCCAATTGTATGTTTGCTGGATTGTTTAGCCTCACTAATAAAACCCACTACAGCCTTCAATGCGTCGTCCGTCCCCTACCAGATTTGAAGCCATATTGATTATCATTCAAGCTATGTGTACTTTCCAAGTAATATGTGAGTCTTTTGCATAAAAGTTTCTCTAGAATTTTCCCCCAGACTGGCAGTAGGGAAAGGGGCCTGTAGGAAACTGGATTAACAAGATCTTTGTTTGGTTTACCAATTAGGGTAACCCTGACAATTTTCCAGCAATTTGGAAAGTGACCCAAGGAGAGACATTTATTCATGATACTAGTGAACCAGATCTTATTTGTGTAAAATAGGTCTCTGATGACATCTCCCGGGATTCCGTCTAGTCCAGGAGCCTTGCCACTTTTTAAGTCTCTAATTACATACTCAATTTCATAAATGTTAAAAGGATCATCCTCAGCCTCCTGCCCATAGCATGTGACCATGTCTTCTTTCACCTCTTAAAAATGATAAGCAAACATATTATCAATCGATTCTTTAAGTTCCATTGTGGTGGTCCCAATAGATCTGATTGTGTTATAGAGATTCTGCCTTCTTCCACCAGAATTATATCTGTGATAGAATTCGATGAACGTATACCATTAGCTGATTCATTGCTATATTGTGAGAAGCCGGGAGAGCTATATTAAGATCACCGTAATTTTTGAGTACTGATCGTGAGAGCTGTATTAAGTTCACTCCTGTGTTGTCATTAGCAGTCGAGTGTATACAGGCCGACGTTGTGTGTGATAAAGACTGAGTAGCAACAGCGGAGGACGACAATATCGCAGTCACAAGTAGCAAGTCAACTGTTCAATGTGGACCATCCATCGCAGTAGGCGTGTTCAGATCGAAGTGGGCGCTGCTGTCAAGATAGGCGTGTTCATGTCAAAATGAGGTTTTCCGTTTAGAAAGGCATATTCACATCACGTCCGAATGACACCAATGTGGGAAGAGGAGTTAACGACAATGTCAACCTTCATCTATGCAAAGGTGCCCCCACATAAAATCGAGTTAACATGTCTTATAAACTAGTAAATTTCAATTACATTTTTGTAGTGGTAGAACCACTGCATTCTTTGCTTTTGTTTATATTAATATCTTTTAGCTTTTTGAATTCCATTCTGAGTGTTATGTTTAAAATTTTGCATCCTTTTAAGTATATACAAGTATGAAAACCCTTTTGTTTTGAAAGTCAGTATAAGTTTTAGATTTTAAAATGTGTGAATAAGAAAAAATACTTCAACTAATCGTTTTATATTATTCCTTGATTTAAACCTTTTTCTTAATTTATTATTCCAAACTAAACGCTCTTTCTCACACTTCTCACACTATTCACATCCTATCTTTTAATCTATTTCTGGCTTCAAGTTATGCATGAATTAACATTTTATAATTTTCCCTTCATGAACTGTGAGTAAGAATTATTTTTCCCTCGACCTATTTAATATACCATTTACAATGACTAAGATTTCCCTTATTCCCTAAAACGAAACATTTTACGGATTTATTTTGTAAGATTTACCCTAATTTTCATCCGGGAACACTTCGATTTGTCAATCCCTTGGATACTCATTTTCTGATTATGATTATTTTTATTTTTTATTTTATAACCGTCGTTGAACAGCCGAACCATTTTCATGGGTTTACGACTACTAATGTTCAACCCCGTAGCCTTGTAATTTTGAACCAATCCGGAAGACAAGGAAACTCCTGGATCAGTACCCCCAGAGGTATTGATTTGTTATGGGAACATGGAGGACTTTGAGACTCGACAGATTTAACGTGCATCAGTCACCATTTACTACACGGGGAGTCTTCGGCCGGCGAGGATCGAACCCACGACCTCTTGGACATGGGCCCAGCGCCCTACCGACCAGGCTATCCCGGCCTTTGATTATGATTATTAAATAAAATTAATGCACTATTTTTTAAATTCCATGCCTGTTTGCCCTGCTTGTTGTTGAAGTTGTTGTAGTTCATTTACGTCGCGGTAGAGCTGCACATTGGGCGATTGGCGACGGTCTGCGAAACATCCCTGAGGATAATCCAAAGACTTACCATCTCAATTTTGATCCTCTGCAGAGGGGATGGCAACCCTGCTTCGGTAGCCCGACGATCTACACGAGAAGTCGAGCACTTTATGATAGAACAGTTTTACGAGGACCAATACCGCACACACTTTTTTTATTATGACATCAGATTTTCTTCAGCAATAAATTTATGGAAATAAAATTTGTCGATTTGCAGTCCCTGGCCAAATTATTAGACGTACTTTAAGATTCTATGTAAAATCTCAATTATCATGTGATACTATACAACTTTATTGCTTTTTATGTGACTGAAACCGGTTTTACTAGTTTACGTTCGTGTATCAATTGGTAAAATTAAAGGATATATAATACAAATTTGACAATTGGATACATTAGACGATATATTTTATATTTATATATTATATAAATATAAAATATAAATATAAATATAAAATATAAATATAAAATATTTATTATATCAAGCATTATATTAGTATATTATAATAATTAGATCAAATTATTAGGCGCACTGTAGTTTTCTAAAAATGACACGTTTTGCACGAGTTTATGGGCAATACTTTTATATTTAATCATGCATTTAAAGGGATTTTATTCAGGATATTTTTTATATACTTCCTATTTGTATTTATTTTTAACGTATTACATTACTGTGTTAATCAATTAATACACGAGTGTAAACAAGTGCAAACTGGTTTTAGTCTCGTAAAAACAGTAAAGCTGTATAGTATTACCTGATAATTAAGATTTTACATCGAATCTTATAGTGCGTCTAATAATTTGGCCAGGGACTGTACATTCTCATCTTTCACATATAAAAATATAACTTATCAAATCGCTGCCGTTTTCGTAAAGATATTATCAAGTAACAATCCTATTTAATGCTCTAATTTATATTTGCAAGCATTTACACACTATTAAAAAATATATATTTATTTATTTTTTTGGTGTCGCATTGGTTCAGTCACGAATGCTCCAAATTACTCTTTTTAGCAAAAAACACTTTTTTTAAGGTATTCATTTTAAACTTTTGCAGCAATTTATGTTAATTCTCGTCAATAGACAAAATTAGAAACTTGTTCTAAAATTTGTAGAATGTATAAAATTAAAACTTGTTGCCAACACTTGAAAGTGAAATTTATGTTTTTTCTGTGTGAATGCAGTGTTTTCTGAGTTATTATTCCAAAACTGCTCATAAAACACTTCCTTCAACATAAAATGGAAACTAATAATAGAATATTAGAGATATATTTATTTCTTCGCAAACGATCCCTTACAATACCTAAGATATAATCATTTAGTAAACTTATAAATTTAAGCCATCCACTCAAACTCTCAAACGGAACTTAATTGCGTATCTTGATTATTTTGTCGATGATAAAATTCCCTAAAGACATCGTCGAAATTTTGAACAAGTCTCAAACCTTTAGTTATAATCCTTTAAGGAACTCAATTTCTCAAGAGCACATATTTAGCTTCCCGAATGGATTAATTAATTCATAATTCGTTTGCAAATAAAATATCTCTTTTAAAAGAGTCAAACAAAAACTACATCAATTTGTGTATTTTGTTTTCTAATTTAGACAATTATGTTTCGAGATATATTGTTTTAAGACTAATTTATGGAATTAAAATAAACTTTACTCATTTTAAGGCGCTATGGAAAAAAAATAGATCGGTAAGAATTTCTACTTGTACGGCAACAAATGATATAAATATTTTTTTTACCCTATGTATACCATTTCCAGAAAGAATATGCTTTTCAAGGTTACATAATTTCCCCAATATCCACATTTTTACCAGTTACCATGGTTACTAAAAATCGTGTTTTTCCAATGTTCCCGATTCGATGTTGAGAAAGAATAAGCTAAATTTGAGGGTAATATTGTAATATGGAAAGGGAAAAGTGTGAAGAGTTGGAAAATCGCGCAATCATGAGACGACTATTATATTTACAAAGAGTATAGGCATTGAATTCCATACTAAATGATAAACCAGCCAAATATGAAGGGAATTAAAATCTGATTTTTGTTTTAGTTATATTTTACATCTTTTATGCTAATTAGAACTTTTATTTGAATTTAATCTGAAAATTCAAATAAAATCTGAAAATTCAAAATAAATCTGAGCGAAAACAAAGAGCATAAGGGTTACAACTTTCATCCATAAACAAGTAAAGGTGTTTTTACCTTGCTTATTTTTGCTATGAAGGAAGGAGGATAAAAAGATGCCTACGTAATATTTGAAGAGCCCCTCAACACTAAAAGCTCGTTAATTTTACCGAAACGTTTTGGTAATGTTTTTCAGTAAAATTAACTACAAAATATGGCATTATAATATGGGATTAATGTGGTAAAATTTTGGAAATGCTATTATGATACCTTTGAGCGTGGCATAAAAACCATTTATTCGATTAAAATTTATTTCTCACTTTCGCATTTTTTATTAAATGTGTCAGGGACTATAATTTTGAAAACTAGAATATCCAGTTAGCCACATGAACAGAGAAATTACTGAATTAACGGTTAAAATGCTGTATTTTGGTTTTTAATGTCAGAATTATGTTTTTTCTTTTTACCAGAAATATCTTTACTATAATAAAGTACTCTAATTTTACCAGTATTTTTTTTCTCTGCGTATTTTTCATAAAATGGATTTCATCAAATTAATGAAAATCTTTTAAATAATGCTTCTAAGATTTTATTTTTATTTATTGGTGTTTTATTTAATTTACATTTTAATCAATAGCAAATAAAACATTAAAAAAAATCACTTAGATGATTCAATATTAAAGTTTTTACGAATGAAAACTATGAAATTAAATTAACGAAGTCAAACTATTAAAATTTCGACTCAAATGTAATGCAGCAACATCACGTGTTTTTTTTTTCTTAGAATTCTTTAAATAATTCTTAACACGTCGTGATAAAAATGAAGTAAGATTTATAACTATAACACTTATTTAGTATAGTTTTTAAGTCTTTGATAAAAAGAGAAAGTTAGTTTTCTATTCGCCCTATTCATTTGCTTAAGGAGAGGTTTAGATTTTCCTTAGAATTAACCTCTTTTTTATCTTAAATAAATAAATCATTCACATTTTATCAAAAAAAATGCTTTGGTGTAAAAAGTCATCAAATATAAGCATTTTATTCTTGAATATAAAGCATTAAGAACTGAGATATTTCTACTAAAAAAAACATTGCAACAAAATAAATGTTGTTCTTTGCTTATTTGATATAATGCTAGCCTTTAATATTAAAAAGAACCTCATGATTTAAAAACAGAAAAAATAGAGGTAGTACTTGTTTAAAACTGAATTGGAAAAAAATATACTAATTAGAAATAACAATTTGCGTGTTTCAAGCAATGATGGGCATCATTCACAGAAATTTTATTTATGACTAAATTTAGTCAGAATAAATTTATTCTGAATGATTATTCATATGCAGATTTAGTCATTATTCATCATTCATTATGCAAATTTTTGAATAATGATTGTTGAATAAGTTCATTAGTCATGATAGAAGCAATAAAGAAAAAAACAATGGAAATTAAAAAAAATATGGCCACCGAAGCCGACGTCTTCAGGGGGTACCAGCTCCGGAAGTTATAAAACAAAACCTTTTCTATTGAAAGAGCCAAACAAATGTCAAAATTTGCTCTTTCAGTAACCCGAAGGTTTTGTCAGAAGAGAACAAATCAGAAGAGAAATTTCATACAAAATCTTGAAAATATTATACAAAAACTCATAGTAAACTGGTCAAACAGCAATTTCATAAAACTAACTCAATGTAAAAGAAACAGTTGAAATAGAAGAAAACAACGCCCTCTATTAAAATGCGCAGTAGGAAGAAAAGGATAGGGAAGGCAAAGAGAGATTGCTTAACAGATTAATATAATTCTTAACTGGGGCTGCTTTGTCAAGACTTTAATTTCGTCCTGTTAAAAGAAATAGTAAATTAATATTCCTCAATCATTTTCCTAATCAAATATTTAACATTACAATAATTAAAAGGAAAATCATTATTTCTCAATTTCTCAACAAATTATTCACAGCCTCCTAAAAACGTTCAACGTTATCGCAAATTTTTTTAACTCTAAACAATGGAGAAAAAACTAAATTTTTAAAAATGTTATTGCACAAATTAGTATTAAAGTTACAGAAAAATATAAGTTTAAATATAAAAGCCTCTCATTTATCAAAAACACCAATTGTAATTTTTTTTTATCAACAATATCAATTTTAAAATCTAAATATACAACATTTAAGCAATTCTCATTAGTTTTTTTTTTCTTTTCAAAACCAAATCCTTAGGAAAAATACTAAAAATAAAATCATAATTATCGCAATTAAACAAAATCAAATCATCAATATATCTAAAAGCATTAAAATCATTAAACTCAAAAAATTTAGCTTCAAAAAAATTTAAAAAAATATTAGCAAAAGCACCAGAAAAGGAATTACCTTGTGGAATTTCAATAATTAGTTAATAAAAATCCAGACCATTAAAAAGTACATACTCAAAAAGATTAAACTTACATATATCCAACCAATAAAATTTATCAATTTTCTCATTAATTAAATATTTATCAAAAATTCCACTACAAATTTCAATAATCTGTGCATGTGAAATACTAGTATACAAATTTTCAAAATCAAAAGTATTAATACTAGAAATTACATTATTATTGATATAATCCAAACATCAACGTAACAATATTTTTCTCTTTTTTAATTTTGAGTAAAATAATTTTAAGAAAATTAAACAAATTTTTACTAATATCAGAATTGTATCAATTAGTAGCACACGCACTAAACCTAAGTTTGACCGGACATTTATGAAATTTAACAATAGGAAATAAATATGGAAAAGTAATTCTATTTAACTTAAATTTTAATTTTTTACTAAATGCAATAATCCTTTTTTCAATATCTTATGCAGTTTTAATGTAAATTTATGTAAGTTTCTGAATAATAATTGATGAATAAATTCATTAGTCATGACTAATTTCCTGATTAAAATCTTGAATAACCAGCGAAAAATGCAAGCATTATGTCATTTTCGTTGCAAGTTGGTTGTCGACTTACTGTAAAGTACTCAATTTCAAATTTAATTAGTTATAGATGATGATTGCTTAGTAATCAACAGGCTATAATGATCATGATTACAAGTAAACACAGTAACAAATTACTATTATTTCTCATCACAAGTGGTTATGATTATTTGTAATCGCAAATAAAAATTGATTTCAGATAATCAGAATTAAACTTATCAAGCCCTACGGTCATTGTGACTACTTGTAATCTTAAAGTAAGAGATTACAAGAAATGATAACAAGTTATCATAATCAAACAATTACAGGTAATCTTAAATTTAAGTAACTGTGATACATATGATTACAAGACTATCAGATGTAATCATGATTTCAAGTGGGATTTGTAATAGGGATTGTAGGTAGTTAAATACTTTTAAGACAATGCATAAATTGTATATGTAAATGAAATGATTAGTTTACTATTATTTGGTTATTAAATTAAAACTTTTAAACAAATAATTACCTACGCAAAAAATATGTACATAAATACACGAATAAGATAATATAGTGATTACTTGTAATCACAAGAAAAGATTACGAGTGATTATGATTGAATAATCAAAATATAAAATTACATTTAATCGTGATTGCAAGTAATTGCGAGTACATGTAATTGAAATATACGATTACGAGTAATTACGAACAACATGCTTATTCAGTTAGTGAGTATGTATATGAATGTGTGAACAGATATTTATGTACGTAGAATAAACGTAAATATATAAATACAATTTATTAATGAACGAGCAATGCATGTAAGTTCGTATGTATGTAGTACGGTTACACAGGTGTATATAAGATTTTACAGTTGTAAATACAATACGCTTGCATTCACAAACGTTATTTGTACGTATATTATACGTACATAATTTTGAATATAATATGCATGTAAACATGTATGTTACTTTTTATGTACGTATGTAAAGGCAATATACTGTATGTACGTATACAAGAATTTTACAAAAATACATTCATAATATGCATGTAAGTGCATTGTACATCAGAACTTTGTTTATACATATGATATATGTACATATTTATGCATATAAAATTCAGGTACAGACATATATGGTTTGCACGTGTATTGTATGTCCATGTGTATGTACGGACATGTACATCGTCAAAACATGTGTATGTATGTACAAAAATGTTTGTACGTACTTGCATTATACGTATGTATATACAATTTATGCGTGTACGTTAGTGCATGTAATGTATAAATGAGTGCATGCACATGAAATATATGTATTTATGCATGTAAATATCTTATGTGTATGCATATCATGCCAAACTCTTCAAACATCAAAGCTACGTCTTTTCGCGGATGCAAAACAACATCTTAGATAAGGAATTTAATCATGAAACTTAGACAAATATGAATAGTTATTTTAACTCCAGTGTAACATAATCGTTTAATAAGTTTTTATACTTAGTTGTGTTAAAAATAAGTTTATAACAGTTCAGTTATTTAAGCTCATTTTAAATTTGGTCTAATATCTATAGAACTCAATTTTATATCCTTCTTGAAAGCAAACGATAATCTTATTTAAAATTCCTAATTATAATTCAAAATTAAAAAAAATAAACGTTTTTTGTCAAACAAGCATTTCTCTGAATTATGCATAATGTTATATAAAAGTAAATTTGAAGCCACAAAAATCCTGTAAAAATACTTGAAATTTTTATTTATTTAAATATTTTAATTTAATATAAATAATATAGGTCAATTTAAACTGACAATTGATTTTAAATATCTAAATTGATTACTAAGTTGTAATTGATTGTTATTAATCACTGCAATCGACGCCCAACTCTTCTATGCACGTCTGTACATATATATGCAGGTACTTGTATGAGCCAACTGACATATATACATTGCTATTACATAGTGCATACGTAAGTGCATTGTGTGAACATACGTATTGTATATATATATATATATATATATATATATATATATATATAGACATACATTGTATGTACTACTTATGTATGGACGTATACATAATTTATACAATATACGCAAAAACGAATATGCTATGTAATAACAATATTTGTAAACATTAAACTTTTTTTACTTATTCAAAGCACTTATATACAGAGCTCGTTTGAATATATGTGAGCATAAACATGCAGCGTAGTTAAGTGTGCATGTATGTACAACACATTTATGTATTCGTGCAGTAATTATTTTTACAATTATTCGTTAGATTATGATTGCTGATAAAAATGACTGTTTATAATCGTACTATTGATTACTTTGATTACTTAAAAAAAAGATTTTAGCCATTTGTAATCATATGCAAGTTATCGCATCTTGTTGCAATTACAGGTAATCGTAATCACTTTTTATCTGAAATATTTACTTGTAATTTATAAAAATGATTACAAGTAGTTTATTACTATGTACTTTTTATTTGTAGCTGTCACAATGATAGACAATAAGAGAATTCCGGGCCCATTTCTGTTGATCAGTGAAATTATTCACTTATTCTTGACTAATAAATAAAGAAAAATGATCGAAAATAATGAACTATTTATTATTTATTCAAAATATTTCTGACTAATGAATAAATCTTTATTCATTATTTAGGAAGATTTTGAATAATTATTCATTATTCTTTATTCATTATTTTTAATACCGAATGACCATCTCTGGTTTCAAGCACTCATAAGCAGGCACCCATTTTCAAGACTTGCCAGGCATGAATAAGAAGAAACAAAATTTATTTTAAATTTAAAACGCAAATTTGCCAATGAAAAATTTAAAAATAAAGAAGTAAACCAAAAACAAAACAATAATTTGAAAAACCACAGCAGTTGAGAGAGCGAAAAATGAAAAACAGAACAAGAAAAACCGCAGTGGCCGACAGGGGAAAATCAAGGCAAAATACATTTCCACGCAGTATGAATAGTTTGGGAGAAACTAATACCGTTAATAAGGGAATCAGTATTCATGTGAATAAAACAAGATTTCACGGCATCAAGATGGGCTGATGTAACTGGGGCGGAAATAATTTTGCATTGTCGAAATTGAATTTATGCCTAAGATTTCGATGAATTTATGATTTCTCGTATTCTTGATAACGGACTACCAATTCTTGACATTAATAATGTAAGACTATGCGTCAAAAGAATATTCTTACATCATTAAGATCAACAGTTTTTTAATCGCTTAAAATTTTCATTTTGAAATAAAAATCACATGTTGAAAAAGTAGAAACTTTTTTAAAACGCTAATTTTGGTCAGCCAACACATTATTCACAACATTTACAATACAGTGCTAGGCCAAATTATTAGACGCATAACAAAATTCTCTGTAAATTCTTAATTATCAGGTGATACTATACAGCTTTATTCTTTTTACGCCGCTAAAACAGGTTTGCACTTGTTTGCGTTCGCGTATAAATTGGTTAACATTGTAATGCATTACATTAAAAATAAATACAAATAGGAATTATATAAAAAATCTTCTGAATAAAAACCCATTACATGTATGTTTAAATATACAAGTATTGCCTTTAAACTCGTGCAAATTATGTCATTATATAAAAGTACAGTGCGACTAATAATTTAATCTCATTATTATAATATATTCATATAATATCTGATATAATAAATATTCTATATTTATATAATATATCGTCTAATTTATCCAATTGTCAAATTCATACCATATATAGCCTAATTTAACCAATGGATACACGAACTTAAACAAGTTCAAACCGTGTAAAAACAATAAAATTGTATAGTATCACCTGATAATTAATATTTTACATAGAATCTCATAGTGCGCTTAATAATTTGGCTAAGGACTGTGATCAAGCAATTTTCCGTTTAATTTTCTCTGTTTGTCGATTATCAGGCATGTTTGTGAAAATAAAATTGATCCTATATATTTGCGAGTATTCTTTCAGAATGTTTACTTCGGAGATTCAGTTTTTACATTTATTATGAAACCATCAAACATCGGGAAATGTCTTTATGTCGATACATTTGTTCGCGTCGAAGAAATAGACAGCATATTTTGAAGCAAAATATAAGTATCTTCCGAAAATGGAAGTTAGGTATCATCTATCTTAGTCTCAGAGTAATAACGTTCTACTTTAAAAACCAAAAATGCGTGAATATTTTAAAGCAAACGTAGTAAGCAAAACATAGGACGGAGAAAAAGAATACTTTGTAAAAATTATTCTTTTTGGAACATTTTATTGAAGAAAATGTCGAGCGATTTTTAATAGTAAATGTTTATTTTCAGATTTAACAATTTAATGTTCTTACGTCTTTTGCGATTGTGATATTTCAAAGATAATTTTTCACTTTTATTTTAAATTTGTAATTACATACAGTCCCTGGCCAATTTTTTAAACGTACTATAAGATTCTATGTAAAATCTTAATTATCAGGTGATACTATACAACTCTATTATTTGTAGGTGTCTGAAACCGGTTTCCACTTGTTTAAGTCCGTGTATCAATTGGTTAACACTGCGATGATTACATCCATTAAAAATACAAAATGGATGTATATAAATATCTCCTGAATAAAAACCCATGACACTTATGTTTAAATTTCAAAATATTGCATGCAAACTCGTGCAAAACATGTAATTATCAAAAAACTACAATGCGTCTAATAATTTGATCTAATTATTACAATATACTAATATAATACCTGATATATTAAATATGCTATATTTATATATTATACCGTCTAGTTTATCCAATTGTCAGATTTATATTATATATCGTCTAATTTAACCCATTGATAAAAGAACGTAGACAAGTGCAAACCGGTTTCAGTCGCGTAAAAACAATAAAGCTGTATAGTATCACCTGATAATTAAGATTTTAAAAAGAATTTTTTAGGGTGTCTAATAATTTGGTCATGGACTGTATAATAAAAAATTTGCAGTAATTTGAAATTAAATGACCTATTTTTGTGTTTAGAAGCTAAAACACTAAATTAGCAAGCTTTGGCTAGATATATGACTACGAAAAAGAAATGAAGCGTAGCTCGATACCTCTTTTGCGCTGAGTAAAAAAAGGTAGATTAAAAGGAAACATTGCCAGTGCTAAAATTTTATTCTCCTTCACAACCAAAATTTAATAAATTTTTAAGGCTTCTTTTCGCAATTCCCTTTAAGTATAGGAAACTCAAGGTGAAAGTGAACTCGAGTTTAGCTAATTCATTAGATTAAATTTAGATAATAAGCTGGCTTTTACAAAAATTATCACAAAAAGTTCAGCCTTGTTCAGACAAAACATCATTTAATACCAAAAACTTGGATATTGCCAAGATAAGTTAAAATAAAGAAAAATTTTATGGAGATATTTTTAAGCATCTAAATATTACATAAAATATTTCCAAATTTTTGCTAAGAAATCAAAGAAATTTTTACCCATTGGCAAAATGAGTCCTGTTTTGGGTTTGATGGCGGGTGCATCTTATTTGGACGACATCATCCTTTTCAACTGTATTCCAAAGTAATAGTAAACATTGCGCATGCGTCGTCATTTCATGCGTTACTAGGGCGACCACTGCTGTTTGATAATTTTTTTCAGAATTCAAGTTTTCTCTTTTAGTTTTGTTTTGCACTAACTACGAAACTAAATTAGACGATAAATGGGATAAATTAGACGATATATTATATAAATTCGGCGAGTGAATAAATTAGACTATATATTATATAAGTATAGAATATTTATTATATCAGGTATTATACTAGTAAATTATAATAATTAGACCAAATTATTAGACACAATGTAGTGTTTAATTAATTGCATGTTTTACAAAAGTTTATCTGCAATACTTTTATATTTAAACATACATGTAATGGATTTTTAGTCAGGATATTTTTTTATATACTTCCTATTTGCATTTATTTTTAACGTATTGCACTACTATGTTAACCAATTGATACAAGAACATAAGCAAGTGCTAATCGGTTTCTGCTGAGTAAAAAAACTAAAGCTGTATTCATAATTAATGTTTTACATAGAATCTTATGGTGCGTCTAATAATTTAGGCAGTGACTGTAGAATCCTTAATTTTGAACAGCTCATTTAAGGAATCATTTCATTAATATTTTTTTTAAATAAACCTCATAAATACTTTATGTTTTTTGCATATATATCGCTTAAAGGATAATTCTGCCTCGTTGCGTGCCCGTTTCAGCATAATTAAGCTCTAGTTCGAATTAATACATTATTCTACTCCCACATTCGCCGCAACAAAACAAATTCCAATTATGTTTACCATAAAATAATCCTGAAAGGTGAAATGAAGTGAAATGAGAGATAAGTTGAAGAAAACTTATCCCAAAAGAATCACGTGATTCTAGGAAAACTAAACATTTTTTCCAGTCCAGTGTCAAGTGAAGGAAATGATAAATTACACATTCGTAGTTATCTTTTCAAAGAATAAATCTCACAGAATAAAATGTATTTGGCTCCTTTGCGTAATCAGTTTCATTTTTTTTCCGGACATTTTTTTGATAATTTTAAATAATTGTGTTCAAGCGTTTATTTAAATATTTTTATGACTCTTCTCATAAAGCATTTCTATGGCAGCAAACTCAATAAGGTAACAAAAAAGTGACCATTTAAATTTCTTTGTGGCATTAACATAAAATGTGACTTCATTTTTATAAATTCTTTTGCTGAATATTTATAACATATTAATTAATCTTAGTTTGCTCACTAAGAAGGCTTTATCATCCATATGTAGACAAACTATTAATTTAGTATATAAAATTTTATTTCTTTCATTTATTTCAGATATTTTTTTCTTTTCTTTGCTATTCATTCCTTTTTTTCAAGTTGTGGCTTAACTACCACTACAATTATTAAATATCAATTCATTGGTATATAATACATGATACCTGGATTCAATCCTGAGGTACCTTTTATGGATGAAGGTTGACATAGTCTATATAACCTATTTTGCCACATAGGTGACTTGCAGATGTGATATGAACACGCTTATTTCGAATTAAAGTTCGCATAAAAAAATTTGACTTGTTATATATGACTGCGTCATCGTCCTCCTTGCGCTGTTGCATCTCAATCTCATTTATACACAACAGGATCCTACACTCACTCGACTGCTATTCACAACAAAGGAGAGACCTTACACACAACTGTGAACTTATCACAGCTCTCCCGGTCTTTCGCAAATAAAGCAACTAAAGGTATTCGTTCATCGAATTCTGTCACAGATAAAATTCTGGTGGGGGAGTAATGTGACGTAACTACCACTACGATTATTAAATATTAATTCACCAGTATATAAGACATGCTCACTTGATTCAATCTTGGAGTACCCTTTGATAGATGAAGGTTGGCATAGTCAAAAGCTCCTCGCCCCACACCTATAGGCGTAATTTAAAATTTAATGATATATATATATATATATATATATATATATATATATATATATATATATATATATATATATATATATATATATATATATATACATATACTTCTAACTGTAAGTAATCCTGAAATTACATTTTGATATTTTGAAAAAATTTTATATATTTTATATATATAATTTTGCTAAAAAATAAATAAATGTCTTAAATAAAGAGTCTTGAAAGATTTGAAAATTCCGAAAACTAAACATAACTTTATTTATTTATTTTTTTCTATCCATCGAGGAGGTATGACGTACTGTGCATATCATGCTACCTAAAACTGTACACTCAATTTTGTTGGTCGTAACTTCATTTTTGTAAGGAACAAACATCAAAAAACGATTTCCTTTTTGTTCTTGCGTGATTTTTTTCGATTGATCATGACCTTAACATCATCGAGCCGAAATGTTCTCCTGTGTAATGAAAGACCAAGAATGTAGAAGAAATTTTCTCCCAAAAATTCAAAAAACGTAAGAGAATGGTTCTCTTCTTCATCATCTAATTCTAAAATATCTTTACTTCGTACTCCCAGTTGTTGAAGGATTTTTTTTTTTTTTTTTTTTTTGCTAAAAAATGTAAATATTTATCAACTCTATACTTTTGTGATAGGGACTCACTGTTATATTATAATCAAATTTTGTTTACATTTCTTATAACAATTACTATACCTTTCCTCATGACTATCATTCTCTGTAATTATCGCAATTTTACACTCACAGTTGAAAGAATTATTTTACACGCACTGAGTTCTAAGAAGGTTTTGATAAAATTCAGAAAGTCGGCCGTTAATTAATGCGGCCAGCACCTGTACCAGTAATTGTAAAGATTTTCTGCAAAATTAATAGAGTTGACCGTTAGTTTATACTGTAAGATTAATTTATACAATAAATCTTTGAGAAGAAAACCCAGTGATTGCTAAGAACTTCAGCAAAATTAAAAGGGCTGACCTTTATTTTGTTAGGGCATCATATATAGTTGTTAGGTCTTACATACGCACTTCTAGGATAGACACCCTTTTTTTTTTATCGGTTACAATCTCAGGCAATGAACACAGAATGCCATAGTTAAAATGCACCCGGTACCGAAAACCTTGTCTCTCTCACGCTCCCCCTACATTGGTGAACACGAGCCGTAATGGCTCTGGGGATAGAGCGTTCGCCTTCCAATGAGGTGAACTGGGTTCGAATCCCAACAGCGTCTGGTTGATACGAATCCCGCACCCGGCTCTCACCGACTACAGTGCTGACATAAAAAATATCCTCAGTGGTAGACGGATCATGAGTTAGGGTCTCCTTGCCATCACGCTAAACATGGAAAATTTTCGCGGTTTTCCTCTCCACGTAATGCAAATGCAAATTAGTTCTATCAAAAAGTCCTGCGTGAAAGCAAATTTCTCCAAATACTTGATCCAGGAGTTCCCTCGTTTTCTCGATTGGGTTCAAGCCTACGGAGTTAACCATTAGTAGTCGTAAACCCAAAATTGGGTTCAAATACGGATAGTTAATAAAACAAAGATTATTACTTTTAATTTTTAAATGCCTGTCGTTTCGATTAAATAATTTTATGACATTTAATTTCCATCCCGTTCTATTATTTTAAGATTAATTTGAGTTTGTCTTAATATTGTCTCTGTGCCACGAGTAGGTTAGGTTTACGAACTAATTTGTGTAAAAAATAAGTGAGGAGAATGCTAAACTTAACTGTTCTCACTTAAAATGTGTCTTAAATATGACTTTGTTGACTCTTATGTATATCACATTTTATTCTTAAAAAATTCAAAGTAACTGAACACTAAAAAGAGGGGCAACTACTTTATAATTAAAAATAATGTAAAAGGAGCTCCTCTTCACGTTTGGTGCAAAGTAGTTACTAAGATGCACTAAAACTTTTTGCCGTATAGAAATTATTACGCGACAGAAGAACATTGTTTAAAGAAAAGAATAATCTTGGAAAGTGTTTTTTTTCCCCTTTTTTTTTCTTCTTAAAAACAAAAGAGAGTACTTAACAGTCAGGAAGAAAACTTAAAAACAAACTATCCATTAAGGAAAAACTATATTTTTTAAAAATTGAGATTCCTCTGTTGAAAGTTGTTAATAAAGCATAAAGTGCATTAAAATGTATTGTTGCATTTTATAAATATTCGACTATGCCAAAATCGAATTAAATTCTGTGCCATCGGTGAAAAAAAAATTTATTAAATTGCTTTCATAGAAAAATGCATCGCAGAAAAAAAAAATCATTATGTCCAAACATAAACTAGCTTTTTTTTACTTAATAAAAAACGTACAGAAGAGGAATTTTAAAATAAATTATACAAACTGCAACTTAAATCTTTTAAAATACTTTCTAAAAAAAATTTTTTATTCGATACATTATAAATTAGTTTTCACTTACTGTGAAAAATTAATCTAAATATAAGAAGTCACAACAAATATATTATTGAAATAAAAATTTCTGAAATGAGTTTAAAATTACTATTTAATGTCTTCTCGAAAGTTGAAGTACTATTTATTTATTGTATTACAGATGTTAAGGTATTGAACTGCATAAATTTCGTAAATTAAAAGAGTATTAAAGAATTTTGAAGTTGGATTTATTTTATAACTTTCTCCTTTTTATTTGATAACTGTCCATCGTATGTATTTTTTTAAGCATTTAGTAAATTTTTTTTTAGATATTAAATTTTTCAGAATTTCTTTATTTCAATATCTGTTAGAATCCAATATCAAACACACAGAGAGAAACATCCATGCCCTGAGCGGGATTCAAATCCGCAGCCATTGACTTCGCAGTCTCGTACGCTAACCGCTCAGCCACATCCCCGCTAATAACAAATTGTATCGATTCTTTATCCTAAAACGCTTGTTTTTCCTTAAAAACAAATACTTTAATTTTGCTTTTTTAAGTTGAATTAAATTACAAAATTAAGGAAATTTCTGTTTCATGACGATAAACAAAGATGACTTACAAGCCAACCATTAAAGAGATAATTGAAGAAATGACAAAGTATAAATAATTTATAAAATTTTTTGTGCAGCCGACCCAATTTTGGATTTACGACTACGAATGTTCAACCCCGTAGCCTTGCAATTTTGAACCCAATCCAGAAGACAAGGAAATTTTTAGATCAAGTATTAGGAGAAATTTGCCTACGTGGAAGATTTTGCGATGAAACTGACCGGCAATTGCGTTTCATGCGAGGAAAACCACGAAAGCCTCCCTCGGTTAGCCTGGCGGCTCATGGACTCTATCCCATGATCCGTCTACCCCCGAGGATATTTTACGTCAGCACTGTTGTCGGTGTAAGCCGGTAGCAGAATCCGTATCGGCCAGTCTATGGGATTCGAACCCGGGTCATCTCTATCCCCTGAGCCACAACGGCTCAAATATAAATATTATTAAAAAAACAATTAAAAGAAATCATCTGAATAGTAAGATTAAAAGAGTTTTAAGAAAGGGAAAAGGATCATCGCTTGGAAGAAGCAGTTTGAACACAATGTATGCAGAATCAGTATAGAGATTCTACAGTCCTTGGCCAAATTATTAGACGCACAATAAGATTCTATGTAAAATATTAATTATCAGGTGATACTATACAGCTTTACGCGACTGAAACAGGTTTGCACTTGTTTACGTTCGTGTATCAATTGCTTAACATTCCAATACAATACGTTAAAAATAAATACAAATAGGAGGTATATTGAAAATCTCCTGAATAAAAGCCCAATACATGTAGGTTTAAATATAATAGTATTGCATATAAAATCTTCCCAAACGAGTAATTATTAAAACACTACAGTGCATCTAATAATTCTGTCTAATGATTCGAATATACTAATATAATACCTGATATAATAAATTTTCTATATTTATATAATATATCGTCTAATTTATCCAATCGTCCAATTTATATTATATATCGTCTAATTTAACTGATTAATATACAGGAACGTAAACAAGCGGAAACGGGTTTCAGTCACGTAATAACAATAAAGATGCTTAGTATCTCCAGATAATTGAGTGCGTCAAATAATTTGGCCAGGGACTGTATCTGCTAATTATTTTAAATTATGGCAATGAAAAATGAAATAATAAATAAATCTTTGAATAAATATACCTTTTCTTCCATGTATATGTATTTTCTAAGAGTAGCTGCAATGAGTAAAATATGGTCTCGTTGTTTTATGCTGGAAAGCGATCAATAGTTTCACAAAAGCGCAAACACTCATATCGTTTTTGGAGAATTTCGAAATCTCGGTAACTTATAAAGCGAATCGAGAATTTTTTTAAGACAATTATAAAATATGTTTATCCAAAAATGATTCGACACAAAAAATTATTTAATTATTAATTTAATTTTTATTATTTATTCAGTTATTATGTATATAATTATTATATATTTAATTATTGCATATTTAATTTTTATTATTATTTCAACTATTATATATTTAATTATTATATATTTAATTTTTATTGAAATAAAAGTTGAAAAAAATTTGAATGTCAAGGTGTACTAAAACATTCATGGACTTATTCTACGTAATTTTAAATGATGAAAAATTTAAATTACCATCGTCTCATCATAAAATTTCTTAGTTTTAAATGAAGATATATTAAAAATTTTAAAATTTTCTTTCTTTGAAATTTTATTACTCTAAACTAGTTGGCCGATTTTGTTCACATTTTGAAGTTTTGGAAAGATTAATTAAAAATTATGTAAAAAAAATGTATACCTTACATTTTAGGAAAATTGCGAACAATTAGTTTTTATTTTATTAAATAGTTTGGCAAATCATTATTAAATGCCGGCTGAGAGAGGTGAATAAACTTTAGGAAATTCCCATTTTATAACTGCTATAAAATCTATACAAGTTTTAAAAAGAAAGCTTTGAGCTTTAAAAAGAAAGTTCTGAAAATTTGTTAAGTCATTATTTTTTTCTAAATTTAAAATCTTACAGGAAATGACAAAAATTCATAAATACACTGCAGAATAATTTAAATAAAACATATTAAATATTTTATAGAAGAAATATTTACAAAATAACTATGCAAACAAATGTTTTACAAAAATATCGTTGTACTTTTGAAAATAAATAATCTAATAAGGGATGTTTTAGTTAACTTACAATTTTATCTCACAAAATTTAATAAGGGTTTAATAGTTGTAAATAATCTAGGACAAATTTCGATCATTTTATACTTTTGTGGCATCCACTATGAATTATTTTGTAAAGAAAATAAAACGCTAACTTTGGCCAATCAGACCTCTAAACCTTAAAGCGATGCCGTAAAACACCAGTTAACTTTTACGTGATTTTACTAACACTATTTAGTTTTTCTTAGAAGCTTGATAATATAAACAGGTCCACCGTAGCCTTATCATTATGTCCCCCTATAGCCATCTAAATGCTTAAGGCATGAATAAATTAATAAAGGCAAATCCAATGAGAACATAAAAATATTTAATAACCATATTCATTCATGGCATATTATTTCCGACTGTTAAAAACGATGAATAAGAATATTAAAAGTAAACACAAAATATTAAAATAGAAGAAGTTATTTTTCCACCGTAAAAACCATGTTATTGCCCATTGGCAAAATGGGCCTTGGTTTGGATTTTATGGAGTCCTCACTTTTCAACTACAATAATCAAGGGCAATAGTAAACAGTGCGCATGGTAAACAAGGGCAATAGTAAACAGCTGTTTGATAATTTTTTTAGAATTCTCTTTTTCACTTTTAATTTTGTTATGCATTAATTTGGTGAGTTTATTTTTGAGATATGGAACCAGCGAGATCCCAGAAATACTTGAATAAAAGGTAGTTTAATCATTTAAACGATATTTTTGTTTTTATTGTTTAAATTAAAAATCAGGAATTCTAACTTACTGTTCAAACTGGATCGTTTTCAATACTAATTCAGGTGAATATCACACATAAAGAGGGTCCAAACTGATTGGCACGGTCCCAAAAGTTAGAGTTGAAGCAAGAAAAATACGATGGCAAGGCTTAAACTTACCGAGGTAAGAAAAGTCAAAGAGTGTAGACGGGAATACCTTAAGCGTTACGCACAAACGGAAAAACCAAAATTTCAATTCGCAAACGCAAGCATGAAACCCGTCTCTAAAGTACCACACTGATTGAAAGAACTGAACCCTACTGAAGAGCGAATGGTGACTCTCAGAACCTCTTTCATGCAAATGCGAGAACTGGGTGTTGATCACCAGTTAGAGATAAAAGGATCCTTTGTCAGCGTACCCAATGACTTGCAGAAGACTGTCTTCCACGCAATAGAAATGATTCATTCACTAGTCATGTGAAATTGGAAAAAAAAGACTAGCTTTAAAATCATATTTTGTGTATGAACTTTTGAATCCGAAACGGGTGTATGATGCCGCTTACCGTCCCCATTGTACCAATCCGAAAATGCCACTATTGATCTCGATTGGCTGTTCAATGTCTATTCAGTCTTCAAAAGAATTTACATAGAATGTGTCTGGGCTGCATTAAAATATGTGTCAGATGCATCATAAAACTCTTACTAATTTTCTATAAACCTTTATTACAATATTTACAAGTTATAAAGCGATCCACTTCTATATCTTAACATTCTCCATTCAAAACATTAACTGATGAACTGTTGCCATTCGAATTCATATAAGTATTAAACTAATGAATAAAATATTACAGATTATGAACGATGACGTCATTACAAACGTTATTACGTGACATCCTCCCACCTTGATTAAATATTATTTAATCAACTATAACATTTACTAAAAATGTATAAACAAGCAATAAATATAAAATTTAACTACATATAAACTTACTAAATGCATTATATACTATATCTAAGAGTAAAAAGAAACATTCCCAAAATAAGTATTGAAACACTAATTCGTAAGCCTAAAAATAAATGCTTTTTTTCAGTCATCTAAATATCTAATAGGTTTCTTAATCACCCGACCATTTCTGGTCCTAATATCCTTTACTAGTTTATCGGCTAAAAGTGATTTTTGTGTCTCTGATGGTTTAGCAGTAGATTCGCTACCAGAACTTATTTCCAACGGATAAAGACGTTGGACAGGTCTCAGCAATTCTCCAGAAGATGTCTTTAATTTCACTACTCGAACTTTTCCATCTTTACCAGGATAAACTTCCATCACTTTAGCCAGTGGCCACAGGGTTCTTTTTATGGAGTCATTTTCGATAATGACGACGTCTCCAATGCTTAGTTGAAAACAATTTGGCCTCTCCTTACTTTGCTTTAACAGTCCGAGATATTCAATTCTGAATCTTTTCTTAAGTTGTAGTCTAAGAGCTTGCTGAAATCTCCATTTTTTCTTCAAATCTATTTGATCAATATCGGGAACTCCCACCGATCGTATCTCTTGTAAGAACATTGCCGGTGTCAGTGGTATCAAATCTTCTCTATCTTCGGAAAGATAAGATAAAGGTCTTGAATTAAATACTGCCTCGCATTCACAGAGAAGGCTCATTAACTCTTCATAATTAAGTGAGGCATTTCCCAAAACTCTGCGCAAGAGTTTCTTGACCATTTGTACCATGCGTTCCCAAAACCCTCCCCACCAGGCTGCGGAGGGCGGGATAAATTTCCACACAATTCTTTTAACTGTTGTTTCTGATTCGACAACACTCCAATCAATGCTTCGGAAAAGGTTTTCCGCTCCTACAAAATTTGTCCCGTTGTCGCTGTATACAACACTCGGTCGTCCTCGACGAGCGATGAATCTTCTTAAACAGAGTAAGAAGTCTTTGGTAGACAACGAACTGACCAATTCTAAGTGTACAGCTCTGAACACCGAACACGTGAAAAGCACAAGCCAGCTCTTTCGGCCACCTTTCAAGATCAAAGGACCAGCCAAGTCTACTCCTACAATTTCAAAAACTGAAGCGTCTTTGACACGATCTTCTGGTAAGGAAATTGGAGCGGTTTCAACAGGCTTCACAGTGTGCCTTCTACACTTAATACACTTATTAATTACGTGGCGAACAGATCGTCTTCCACCTAGAACCCAAAATTTCTCCCTTAAGTTAGATAGAACAGTTTGTAATCCAGCATGCATAAGTTCCAAATGGTTTTCTCGAATCAATACTTCTACAAATTTGTGTTTACTCGGAAGAAGATAAGGGTATCTAAACAAATCAGTATCTTTCCTGTCCGTTAATTTCGTCTTTACTCTATAAATTCCATTTTCATCTGTAAAAACGTTTAAAGTCTTCAAACTATTGATAAATTGCGGAGTAAATACTTCACCTTGCACTCTTTTTATAAGGACCCTTTCAGCTTCATCTAATTCCTTTACTGATAATTCTCCCTTTCGAAAATTGGTTTTGTCTCTTGTGTTGTGAATAAATCTTAATACTCATGCCATCATGCGTATAATTCTGGTATAAGTTGAGAAATAACATAAAAAATCTTCACTGCTTTCGGTAAGTAAAAGTGTTGAACAGTTGTGTATTTCTAGGCGTACTTCTTCCTCATTTGTTCTCAACTCTGTACTTGGCCAATTTTCTTCCGGCGTTCTGAGCCAAGGTGGTCCCTCCCACCATCTAGATTTTATAAGCTTTTCCGCAGAACACCCTCGGGAAGGTAGATCCGCTGGGTTGTAATAACCTGAAATGTGTCTCCAGCTCTCCTTTTTGGATGTCTTAAGGATTTCCTTAACCCTGTTCCTTACAAACACACCCCAGGACTCTTCTCTTTGTATCCACTGCAACGCAGTAGTTGAGTCCGTCCAAAAGAATTCCTTAAAGTTTATATTCAAGCTCCTCCGTACTAAATCAGCCAAACGTGTACCAATACAGCAGGCTAAAAGCTCTAACCTGGGTATAGAAATCTTCTTTAACGGTGCAACTCTGGATTTAGCTATCAATAGCTGTACCGAAATATTTTCATCTGTCTTACATCTCAAGTAAACTACAGCAGCGTAAGATAAACTACTTGCATCGCAAAAGGTACGTAATTCTGACTCCAAATAATTATCAGGAAACACTTGTCTTTTTATTTTTAAATCTTTCAGTTTCCTCATTTCTCCAATCCAATTTAGAACTTTGAGTTTTGTATTTTCACAAACCTCAGTATCCCAGCCTAATTCAGACCTCCAACTCTCTTGTAGTAGTAACTTAGGATACAACGTAGCTGGGCATGAAAATCCAAGCAGATCGAATACTTGCTGAGCCATGGAAAGAATGGACCTTCGAGTTATCTTTTCTGGATGGTTTGAAATGGATTGAGTATCACAAAAAATAACATCTTCATTCTTGTCCCATAGTAAACCTAAAACTTGTGATGGGACCATAGGAACAATTGAACGTTTAACGGCAGAATATTCCCATCCTCTCAACTCGAACTTTCCTTTGGCCATGATCTCTGTAGACACCTTTACAAATCTTTGTAATTCGCTTTCAGAATTAACTTAAGTAACACAGTTATCCACATAGTAAGCAGATTTAAGTGTCTCTGAAACATCTTGATATGGAGAGAATGCAAAAGAATTTAAATGATATCTTAAAACAGCACCCAGTAAAAACGGACTACAATTAAGTCCAAAAACAACTCTGCAATGTTGGTATACTTTAATAGACTTTTTTCCTTCATCTGCCCACCATAAGAATTTCAAATACTTGCGATCCTCTTCTGCTACTGAAATTTGCAAAAACGCCTTCTTAATGTCAGCAACAACTCCTATTTTTTTCTGTCTGAATTTAAGAAGAGCAGTTGGGATGTCTTCGAGCAAATTCGGACCTTTAATCAAGCAGTCATTTAACGAAATATTTCCCTTCGACTTGCACGAGGCGTCAAAAACGGGTCTAACAGGTGTGGTAGTGGAAGTTGGTTTGAACACTGCATGATGCGGCAAATAGTGACCTGGCCCTTCTGAACATTCTTCAATTATTCCACATTGCAACCATTCTTGGAACACAGAATTATAATCTTTTATCTTTCCAGCTTTACTGAGTTTCCAAGAAGTGGACAATAATCGTTTTTCTGCAAGTTCGCGGTTACATGGTAATTCATCGGGACTTTGCATCCAAGGAAAACTAATTTCATAGCGCCCATCTTCAGTAATCTTTAGAGTCTTTTCAAAATGATCAAACGCCACCTTTTCCAATAACTCCGTGTTCATACTTTCACAAGGATCTCCAATTCCTATTGCTTCCAGTTTCCAAAGATTTTCTATATTATGGCTTTGTAAAAATAGCGATGTTATAATGTTGTCTTTGCAATTATGAATTTCAGACCTTCCCATGATAGTCCAACCTAAGTGCGTCTGCACAGCTACAAGACCACATTTTAAAATTTGCGTTTGACCTGTATACAATTTGCCTGCAATATCTGCTCCAATTAGGAGCTCAATAGGAGGTCTACCTTTACCACGGTCTGTTATCTGGATCCCCAAGACTTCTAACTCTTTTAAACAAGATACATCATTTGTTCTTGGTATCATTCCACAAATGGTTGGTTGGTCTAAGACTTGCATCTCGCAAAATTTGTTTGCATGAATACTGCTTACATTTAATTTATAGGCATTGTGTTTAGATCTTGTCATATTTCCACCAAACACCACATGATTCAGAGTTTCAAACCCTACAGGTGTTATTTTCAGTCTTTCTACTGTGGATTTTAGTACATAAGAGCGTTGTGAGCCAGTATCTATTAAAGCTCTAACGATACTACGTTTTCCCCCATAATTTATCACAACAAGCAAAGTCTGCAGCAAAACTTCTTCTGAAACATTGTGATTGGTTAAAACAAGATTTTGTGGCACTTCTTGACTTTCTTGAATCGCCACTTTCTGACTTGGAGATAAATTAGGACACATTATTACCCAGTGTCGCTTTCCGCAGACCATGCAGCGTACAGTTGATCTGCAGTTTCTCGATAAATGCCCTGGTTTCAAACAAAAAAAACAGCATCTATATTTTCTGACTGCTTCTCTCTTTTCTTCTAATGACAGTTTTTGTCCCTTAAAACAGTCTTTACTTTCATGTAATTTGCTACAAAATATACAGTTCAACTTGGCTTTTTCTTTAAACCCTGATATTAAATCATTGGCTGTAGGTGGATAAAATTCTGTTTCTCTGTGTTTTTGTCTCTTTTCAACTATTTCAGCTTGTTTAAAACCAGTTTTTGCTAGAGCAATCCGTTCTTCACCCTCCACTTCCGTTCTTAGAAATGTTAACAGTTGAGCCAATTTATCGCTATAAGAATTCCCTTGTTTATTAATTAAAGGACTTCTAAGCCAAACTCGTAGATTTTCTTCGGGGATGCATGACTCCACTAAAGGGAATAGCATAGCGGCATATTTGTCAGATGTCATGCCAATGGATTCCAACGATCGCAAATGGGATTCTAATTTGTCGTACAATTGTGTAATATCCATTTTATTCTTTAAATTTGTTGCATTTTTAACGACAAGAGCCAACAGTTCCCGAACATAATATTCAATTAAAAGTTCCTCTCGGCCAAACCTTGATTTCAAACTCTCAATAACTTTGGAATAATTATCAGCCGTCGGCGGGTAACTATCCACTATTTCACGAGCTCTTCCTCCGGCTGTCACGCATTGAATAAGATATTGGAATTTATCTTCATCATCCATCGATTTATTTTCGTGTATTCTACTGAATTGGCTCCAAAAATGCAGCCAATCTTTTATCTCGCCACTGAAATGCACAAGTTCTATTTTCGGAAGCTTTAGTTTAGTTTTTTCATTTTTTACCGAATTAACTTTCTTATCTTTCAGTTCACGAGAATTAAGAATTCTTTTTACACGAACACGAACAGAATCTAACTTTTCTCTGTATTCTTCAATGATACAGTAATCTTTTTCAAAATCGTCTGCTTTGGCGACTTCTATCAAAATGGCGTTACATATATCTTCATCTAATTTCGATAAATCAATAGAAATTCTTTCCAAAGACGATAATTTACTTTCTAAATCTTCAAAATTTAATTCAGTTTTATCGAGAGCCGCAATTAAAATATTATATAAACGAGTAAAAGAAGCTCTTACCGACTTTCTTTTCACTATGAGCAGATCCATTTAGAATTCCAAACTTGAAAACAATTTCAAATAAGAGTATAAAAATATCTGACTTAAATGTTGATCAAATGCAAACGATCACGTCGGGGTTTCACCACAATGTCAGATGCATCATAAAACTCTTACTAATTTTCTATAAACCTTTATTACAATATTTACAAGTTATAAAGCGATCCACTTCTATATCTTAACATTCTTCATTCAAAACATTAACTGATGAACTGTTGCCATTCGAATTCATATAAGTATTAAACTAATGAATAAAATATTGCAGATTATGAACGATGACGTCATTACAAACGTTATTACGTGACAATATGTCTGCTAAATTGTGTACCGAGCAGTTCAGGATTAACAGTTAAAGATGTCCACGATGAAAACACAGTAAAGTCTGTTTTCCAAAAAAAAAAAATTTCATAATCCATTTTGCCAATGGTTTATCTGTGATCGCCTTGCGGCGATCACAATTTTCTTCATTTTGTTGTGAACCGCGATTTATTTTTCTTATTTATTTCCAACCAGTACTCCTTGGATGTCCCCTGGCGGAGGCGGGAGAGGGTTGAGTAATAAATAACTTAAAAATCTAGTGTTATATTTTGTAACAACATAAGAAGATGTAACATGGATTTTACAATCTGCAAAATTTACAGAAAATTTGTGAATGATAAATAACAGAAATATTCCATTTGCCCACACTAGTCTCCAACTTCCCTGAAAATATCATCAATCAATTTTTTCGATTCCGTAAGCTTGAATATTTGAAAAATGTATTTCCTTTTCATATTCTAGCTTTTCTTACAGATATGAATAAAACAGCATTATCCTATTATAAAGAAATATATCAAATACTTCGATAAAAACATGAATCATGTCACAACATGCCCTCTTCAAACAGTTTTGTCAAAGGTTTGAGATTTACGATACTTTCTCATATTTTTGTCACTTTAACAGTAAGTTGTTGAAATTTAAAATAAATTTGCCTTTAAATCGAGCTAAATCCTTCGATTCCAGTTTTCCTATTTCACGCTAATCCAGAAAAGAATCTAGTAGAAGAAGCCAATTTAAAATTCTGAAGAATGGATGATCCTGTCAAAATAAGTTCCTTTTTCCTTATTATATTTTAAAAATAGCACAAATAGGAGATTTAAAATATCTGAAGTATTGATAAAAAAAATATGTTTTGCTATTGTTTCGTTTTCACACTATTATTTGAAATATTTTATTAGCATCAAGTAATTTAGTATCAAAAACCTTTAAATGCGTTTTTCGTCCCATACTGCAACGTGTTAAAAAAAACAATATTTTATTGTTAAAAAAATTTTAAGAAAAGGTAATTAAATCGCATGTATAAAAATTTTGAGTCGATCACAGTGTCCCTGGCAAAATTATTAGACGCACTCTAAGATTCCATATAAAATCTTGATTATCAGGTGATACTATACAGCTTTATTGTTTTTACGCGACTAAAACCGCTTTGCACTTGTTTACGGTCCTGTATCAATTGGTTAACATTGTAATGCAATACGTTAAAAACAAATAGGAAGTACTATATAAAAAAATCTCCTGAATAAAAACCCATTACATGTATGTTTAAATATAAAAGTATTGCCTATAAACTCGTGCAGAACATGTAATTATTAAAAAAAGTACAGTGCGTCTAATAATTTGGTATAATTATTATAATATACCAATATAATAGCTGATAAAACAAATAATATTTATAAAATATATCGTCGAATTTATATTATATATCGTCTAGTTTAACCAGTTGATACACGAACGTAAACAAGTGCAAACAGTTTCATCCGAGTAAAAACAATAAAGCTGTATAGTATCACCAGATAGTTAAGATTTTAAATAAATTTTGAATTATCTATTATTAATCTTAAGATTTAAAATCCTGTAGTGCGTCTCATATTTTGGGCAGGAACTGTATATTTATCAACCCTCTATACTACAAAATATAAAAGTTTGAATAATGCATAAGGGAGAAAAAAAACTTGATGCCGTTATTCATGTGTTTATCAACATAACATAAAATGCAGATTATTAGAGTTTTAAATAAAACTAAATTTAACCTAATAAGCTTCATCTAAAATTAAAAATTTCAAATCACTTTAATAATAAATATTAATAATTTGCTGAATATGTTTTTGTGTTATATATACTTTCAATGCTATATTTATTCAATTTATACATTTTCTTTTTTATTTTGAAAAACAATGAATAGCATAGAAGGATCACGAAGTCATCGAGAAAAAAATTAAAGGAAATCCCACTCATATATGAAGAATATCTAGAAATAGACAGGAGAGGATACAAACAAAGAGTGAAAAGAAGCTTAAAAGACTGCCAGAAAAGAAAAACAGCGACAAAAGCTGAAAATTTATATTACTATATCCTTCATTATTATCTAAATTTAAAACAAAATAATCTGCTTTCCTAAATATTTGCATGTCATCATTCATTATTTATGTAAGTCCCATCCTTGAAAGGGTATCACGTCCGCCACGAAAACTTTCAACATTTTTTACCCAAGTAAGAATTGAGTTGGAATTTAATTTTTTCTTAGATTATTTATTCAATCAGTTTTCTCTAACACAAAAAACACTGTTTAAACAATTATAATTCGCAGAATTTGGAGTTTTTTTATTCAAATGCGCCAGGTCAATTATTTTTTAAATAAAATAATAAATTACATGGGAATTTGTATGAATGTACAGCATTAGAATCCATAAAAATGTAAACCAATAATCTACAGTCCCTGGTGAAATTACTAGACCCACTATAAGATTCAGCGTAAAATCTGAATTATCGGGTGATACTACACGGCTTTATTGTTTTTACAAGACTGAAACCGGTTCGCAATTTTTTACGTTCGTGTATCAATGGGTTAAATTAGACGATATATAATATAAATTCAATATATATTGTAGAAATATAGAATATTTATTCTTTGTGGTACTGTATTAGTATATTATAATAAATAGACCAAATTATTGGACGCACTGCAATGTTTTAATAATGATATGTTTTGCACGAGTTTACAGGCAATCCTTTTATATTTAAACAAGCATGTAATGGGTTTTTATTCAGGAGATTTTTTTATACATTTCCTGTTTGTATTTGTTTTAAACGTATTGCATTACCATGTTGACCAATTTATACACAAATATACACAATGGTAAATTAGTTTCAGTCGCGTAAAAACAATAAAGCTGTATATAGTATCTCCTGATCAAGAAGATTTTACATAGAATCTTATAGTGCGTCTAATAATGTGGTCAGGGACTATAAAATATTCTAGCTAATAGCTGATTTAGTTTGTGTACTTTAGATTTGACGCTTAGCATTTGAATATTCAGTCATTAAATCAAACATTCCAAAAGATTCCTTTTTTTTCTTTTAATCAGTTTCTAAATATTAAGCTTATTATAACTTTTGGAAATATTTTTAATTAATAAAAGCAGGTGCGTTTCCTCTCACATGTGGTTAAACATCTAGAGTTTCTTCCATAGATAAATATCATTAATATTCATAAAATACTCAAAAGTTTTATCAGGCATTATAAAGAACATATTTTTTACTTTTCTCTTGCATTTACTGATATGCAGTTAATTCTACAATATCACACATTGATGCTTTATTGCTGTAAAAGCTAAAGTTTGCAATATTTTAACTGAAACTTAAGTACCTCAAAAAGAGACATTGTGATTTTCTCATTCATTATTATGATTACACTTGGAGCAAATTTTTAAGTAACAAGCAAAATATCGAAAAGTTATTGTTCCCTAAAAGGGAATCCAATTATTTATAATTAACTAAACCATTGTGTGACGCAATTACAAGTAGTAATTGAATACTTTAATTATCATCCAGTTAAAATATAAAAAATATATTTTAAAGGAAAATATAAAAGCTGTTTTTCAAACTCAAAATAGAATTTAGCTTTAAGTGGAATTGTAGCAACCTAATTTCCTCAGTTATGTGTTTAAATGAATTTGGTTTTCAATGAGTTGCTTTTCAAAGACTTAATAAACTTGAGAAAAAATTTGAGAAAAAAATCAAGTAGATTTACTCAAGTTTCAGATTTTTTTTTAATAAGATACATTAAGTTAAAAGTAAAATATTTTTAAAAAATTTTATTCAGTAACGGTTCTAACGATTCTAAAAGAGATATTTAAAGCATTAAAAAGTGTTTAAACATTCTTAATTAGAATTTCAATTTAATGGTCAATATTTAAAGATTTATTTAAAAAGATTAATTTAAAAAATAATAATTTAATACAAATTATAATTTAGTAACTTTTTTTTCAAATCTATGCTTAATTATTTAAATTAACATGAGTAGAATTATCTATTCTAACTTTGAAATCTCTGAACATTTTTATACTTTGACTAATAATTAATACATTAAGGTCTAATTTAATAGTTCGTAGTCTTTATGATCTAATATTATTATGAATATAAGTAATTGCCCTATTTTCGGAGTCATTCTCATAACTAACATTCTTATAACTTAAAACATTCTTATAACTCAAAACTACTCTTTCAGATTAAAAACGGAAAGAAAATATTTGTTTTGATATAGACCACTGTTACTTTTGATTCAATTTGGCCCAGAGTCATTATAGTTCAAATAATTAATAGTATATTTTCAAATAATTAATATATATTCAAATAATTAATAAAATTAAAAGATTGCTTTATTGCACAACAAATACAATATGAAAAGCATGTAACATGTTTTGTATTCTAATTACGGTTTTATAAATAATAAATCTTCTGATATTGAGAAAAGTATTAAATTGAAAACTATAAAAACATATTTAAAAAAACAACGTCTCAGTCACACTTATTATAAGAAGATGCATGCCGGATTATTTGAAAATCGAAGTTATTTAGATTGTGTAAGAACTTTTCCTTTAACGTAAAGTTTCGAATGCTTATTTTATTCGTACGAAAGTCAATATCATTATCTGTTTTGATTTATATTTTTAGCAGGAGGTCTTCAAATCTATTTAACCAAATATTAATTCCTTAATATTCGAGAAATATATGCTAATGATAAAAGATATGAGTATTACTGTAAATTACTACGCACTTTTCGCAAACATTTTTTACGAAAAATTACCTACAGGCAAACAATTTTTCAACCCCCCCCCCTTTTATATTTAATTGTCTTGTGGCGACGGCGACCATTAATTTCGCCCTATATTCAATTTTATGAATGATGAAATTAAAAAAGTTTTAGTGATTTCCCGCAATATAATGGTAATGAGCAAAAGTGGCTCAATGGATAAAGCGTTCCCCTTCCAATGAGGTGAACCGGACTCGAATCTCAGCGATGACTGGTCGATATGAATTCTGCACCCGGCTCGCACAGACCGCATTCTCATGTAAAATATTGTCAGTGGTAGACGGATCATGGGTTAGAGTCCCTTTGCCGTCGAACAAACCGTAGGAGTTTTTCGTGGTTTTTCTCTCTATGCAACGAAAATGCGAGTTAATTCCCAATACTTGATCCAGGAAATCTCCTGTCTTCCGGATTCGGTTTAAATTGACAAGGCTACGTAAATGAACATTAGTAATCTTAAACCTAAAAATTGGATCTGCTGTTGAACGACTCTATAAACTTTATTTTTTCAGAACATTAGTGACAGGAAATACACATTCTATAAATGGAATGACGACTGTCCTTTAAAACAAGTATTTAAACTTATAAACATAGAATCTGCGACACAATAAAGTAATTTTACTTGGTAACAATATTTAGCGATAATTATATAGCAGCAAAAATTTTCTCTGTCTCTTGAGGTTTTAATTAAAGTTTTGAAAATTTCGATATAAATAATTGTAAAATGACTAGTAAGATCGAATCTCTCTCTTAGTTTTCTTATTTTATGTATTTATTTATTCATTTTTTGTTATTTTTGACACGCCAACTGAGATTTTATTAAATTAGATCTGGAGACAGATACATTTTTATTCATATGTTAATTATTTTTATTCTATGATACTCCTAGCATATTTTTACACACTTTCGTAATTTCAAGTGTATAAGTCTCACATTTCTTCTCAGAAAAATTTAGATGTAATTCTAAGTTAAACACTCCCCCCTCCAAAAAAAAAACTGTGGTACCGGTGCTTACGTTTTTTGATGATATAGAAAGACGATTACAAATAGCACACTATCAAACTTTGATTTATATAAAAGTGACCGATACAAACACTGATGATACACTGTCAGGAATTTCTCGGGAAAAAATTGCTAAATAACAATCTATTTAATTGTTATTTTACCATATTTAAACAAAACGGTCAAATAACCATAAATAAGATGGTAATTAAACTATTAACTGTGAGAAAAATCGTTTATTAACTATATTTTTTACCTAAATTGGTTAAATAACAAGAATTTTATCACACCCACTAAGCCCACCTAATGAAGCAACTTAGTTCCTTGTAACTACGTATATATTATCCCCGAGAAAGCTACTCTCTCATTCTCATGATCGATTGAATAGGGGTTTGAGTCCCAGCGTTGGCACCTCTATTCTCTTTAATACACATAAAGAATTTCCACTCTCCAATGCCCATTATCTAACGATAAGCTTAGCTCCTATGTCCAGTTAAATTTCTTTTTTTACAATTTTGAACCATGGTAGCTGTAAATGTTTGAAAAAACCGTGTAGTTTTGTATTCATAATTTGACAACAATGAAAGTTGTAAACGGTTTCTAAACTATAAAGGTAAAAAAATATTCTTTACCGTAAACTTTACGGTTAATCGGATGGACATAGTGCTGCCGGTTATTTTACCATAATTTTAGAATGAAAATTCTAAAAGTGTACACTAATGACTTTGAAAGTGATAGTAGAAGACACTGTTGGAAAAGATAATGATTAGTTAGAAAAGAAATGATGATGAACGAACTTGCTGTCGAGTGGTTTGTAGAAAATATTTCTATATCATAACTTTGGAGTTAAATACAACCATACAACCGTTTCTACTATTTAATACATATTTAAATCCACACTTTTAAAGTGGTGCAGTGGACTGATCATTCAGACTCGGTTAACAGTTGAATACCGAACCACTGTGATCAGCCTGAGTAGAGAAAGAGGGTGTGCGGTATCGGTCTTCGTTAAACTGTTCTAGAGTAAAGTGCTCGACTTCGAGCGCAGGTCATCGGGCTTTCATCCCCTCAGCAGAGGATCAAAATTGTTTTGGAATATCTTCGGATAATCTTTAGGGATATTACCTAGACCGTCGTCAATAGCCCTTTAGTGCGACATAAATGAATTATCTACTACGCTTTTAGTTTAAAACAATCGGTAGGAAGTGGTCGGTACGGTGGGGATATTGGGGCCCACCGAATACATGCGTTCCGTGGTTCGTGGAACCTGGAGAGAAATTCCTTCCCCTTCAGATCTACGTCTAAATTGTGTAGTGGCGTAATTTATGATTAGTGCTGTTATCTTTCCGGGGTTTCTAACCGGGTCTTCCCAGGGTCACATCGAAAATCATCCTAGCGGTGTTCTCCTATGAAACGAAATACGTTGTTTCCTGACTTAATTTACAAGGGTAATAGCTGGTGACCTTGGCTCTTCCAAGTGTCATTAAAAAACAATCAAAAGAATTTGTTGCGCCATCTGTCGCGAATTTGTAAAACTAAAACAAGAAATTATTGGAGAAAAAAAATTCCTTCGCATGAATTTGTTGTAAAAATTGTTTCGTATTGTTCACCGTTTTATCCTTATATGTTTTTGCAGAAATGTATAATCTAGAAAATCATATCGGATCATATTTCAATCAAACTGTTAATTCATTGAGTTAATAAGAAAATTTCGTCATTTATCTGCTCAAGAAAATAAATGTAAGCAGTTAATTTATCTTTATAAATAAGAAATAAGAATATCATTTATGAGAAATACGAAAAAATTTCTAACTTTTATTATGGTAGAAAAATTGACCGAGTGTTTTTTGGAAAAAGCTAAAGTGCTTTAAAATATGTTAATATATTTCCTGAATCATCGCCTTTTTTGAAAAACAAATTAGAGCGTGTGCTTTTAGGAAAATAATTAAATTGTCTCAGTGGAAAAAATGCTTTGAAAAAGGAAAGAAACAATTCACTTCGCGTCACCAAATAGTACTTTGTAGAAAAGAAACAAATTGACTTTAAATGGAATCTTTAAAAACCGTATAAGTAAATTTTTTGCTTAAAAAGAGAAAAAATGCTTTTCAGAAATAGCTCAAAAAAAGTCCAAACAATTAATCTTCATGTTTCCTTTGAAAAATTTTTAAACTTCGCCATTTATATATTGTGTCATGAATTTTCATTTAGTCATTTTGTTTTTATTTAAAGATTCAATTTTATCTATACTTTTGTCGCATATAAAAGTAGAAATCAAAACTAATTTTATACTTTTTGCAATTATGCGTAACTGTGCTACATTTTCAGTATCTGACGTTGCTAAAGTGTATGACTCTATAAAGATCACCCTTTATATGTATTTTCAAAATTCTTTTCGATAAGGAAAACAAAATATATATATATACAAGGGAACCGCAAAATAATATTTAACACAGAAAAAAACAGAAACACTATCGAAGTCTGACGAATCACGCAGCAGGAAGGGGAACGTAATTAACAAAACAAAAAAATTATATGTCGAAAGTAATATCAAAGAAATACGAACGTAATATCAAAAAAATTTTGTGTTATAATTAAAGCTTTCTTGAGTCACGATGACTCAGGGGTAAAAACGTTTGAATTTCAATGAGGAGAACCGGGTTCGAATCCCAGCTATGGCTGGTCGATGCGAATCCACATCCGGCTTGCACCGACCACACTACTGACGTGAAATATCCTCGGCAGTAGGCGGATTATGGGTCAGAGTCCCTTTGCCGTCAGGCTAACCGTGAAAGATTCTTGTGGTCTTCCGGGTTAGTTCCATCAAAAAATCCTCCACGCAGGCAAATTTCTCCCAATACTCGATACAGGAGCTCCCTTGTCTTCTGAATTGGGTTCAAAATTACAAGATTGTGGAGTTAAACATTTGTAGTCGTAAACCCAAAAATTGGGTCGGCTGTTCAACGACGGTTATAAAATAAAATTAAAGTTTTCTTGGTTAAAACTTCAAGTAAATCAAGGTTGAACAAGGTAATTCTATCAATTTTCTTTTAACTTTTTTCTGTCTCAAACCACAATAAAGCCTGTTTGTTTATAACTTCAGCTATTTCGCTTCGGGATTTATCATATTTTTAGATACATCAGATTTTTGTTTTTCACTGTTATGTATTAATTTTCGATCCCAAAGTTTTTGTTTTTAATTAGAACTTCAAAGGCAGTGTTTAAGAAATAAAAGTGTGTCTTTAAGGCATTCCTTGTATTTTAAAACGTCATCTGGGAGTTCTTAAGCCACTAAGGAACTGAAGCGAATGACTGAATGTTTTTTTAATGTTTATTGGTGCAGATTGAAATATTCGTCGAATATTTCTTAAAAAACTTTATTACTGTCATAGAAGATAAAAATTCAGGTACATAAAAAGAAATTAAATTGATCAATCTTCAGATTATATTTGTTGGGTCTTACAAATTTGTAATGCAAAAAAAGCGTGGTATAGTTAATAAAATGATATAGTTAATAACATGATAGTTAATAATATGATACACGAGTCTAGTCAATAAGTTTAAAATCAAATAAAAGTTAAAAAATAGATTTTTGTTATTCTCAAAACAAATAAATATCTCAACTGTACATAGTTGGCAGACAGATAACATGCTTTTAACATCTTAGTATATAGAATATGCCAAACATATTCAAATTTATTTCGAAAATAGAAGTGATATTGCTCAAGGCAGAATAAAGTTTCGTGTATGTTGTTGCTCAACACAGAATAGAAAGTAGAGTCAGATCTGAACAAAATCGCATACTCTTGAATTGCATATTTGAAATGCGAAGTGAGTACCACCAGTTGAAAGTATTCTGAGCAGTTCTGCATATTCTTGACAGTAGAGGTTCGTAAATGTCAGGCAATGCATCTTTGCTTGTCTTCAAAATGGGAAATTTTTTCGTATTTTCCAGTTCATCCAGTTGTGAATTCTGTGATAGAAATATTTTTTGTGACTCATGTAAAATATGCTTTATAACTTCAAACCATCTAATAAAACAAATTTTATTTGATAGTATAGTGTTGTATTGCTTCAGAAAATATGTCTGGCTCTTGACACACCAATAAAATTATATTTTGAAAAATAAAGTTCCCATAACTTTTTTTTTTAATGGAGAGCTTTGTTGTACCCTTTTAAATGATACCTGAAAAATATTCTTTCCCCCTCTTTACGTTTCTTTTTAGGGGGGATTTGAGGGAGATAATTGAATCTCTTTAATACGAGTAAGTGAAGCATTTTATTTACTGTATTTTTACATGATGAATTGAATAAAACCATTTCAAAACCATCAGATTGTTCATTTAGAAGTTATAAAGGTTTTCCGTTCAAAAAAGTACAATTTGTCCCAGAATCTACTTACACATCTGGCATTACACATCTGGCATCTAAACAAGTGAGGTATTGTTTCCAATGTACTTTTTATGCTTAATCAAATGATACTATGCACAAATCAATAGTTGTAGATGTTGTAGTTCATTTACGTCGCACTAGAGCTGCAAAATGGGCTATTTGCGCCGGTCTGGGAAACATCCCTGAGAATGATCCGAAGACATGCCATCACAATTTTGATCCTCTGCAGAGGGGATGGCACCCCGGCTTCGGTAGCTCGACGACCAGCATGTAAACTCGAGCACTTTAGGGTAGAACAGTTTAGCGAGGACCCATAACACACACCCTCAGTCCCTACGCAGACTGATCAGAGTGGTCAACCACCCGCCCACTGACCGTAGCCAGTGATGCCTGACTTCGGTGATCTACTGGGAGCCGTGTCTTAACGATCAGTCCACTGCGGGACGCACAAGTCAATAGAATGAATAGTTAAAAAGTTGCGGGGTTTTTAATTTGCAAAAAGTTTTTATTTTGACATGTGCTTTGAACATATTCTAGCTATTGCTATCTAAACAAGTGAGGTCCAATGTATTTTTAAGCTGAATTAAATTATATTTTTCACAAGTGAATAGTTTGTAAATTGTGGGGTTTTTAATTTACAAAAAGTCCTCTGCTCTTTGACGTGCTTTTCGTCATGCGTGACTCGGGGCTTCCCTCGTGTCCGCGTATTGCTTGGTCCTTAGTTCTGTTCGGGGTTGCTTAGCAACCGCGGGGCATCACAAATTTTGGCATATTTGCCTGGGTCGCCGTAACAAATTCCTTAACCTTACAAAAAGTTCTTATTTTAACGTGTGTTTTGTACATATTTTACCATGTTATCTGGCTACTATTTAAGCATGTAAAGTTTATTTTCGTTCATTCTGATTTAAATGAAGACAGTTGAGGAATTAACTCACTACTAAACAATCTCTTTAGTGAAAAACATGCAACCCATTTATATGCGAGGGTTGTTTTTAAGTAAGGGCCGTTTTGTTGTGTACACTGATAGGAGACGCATGTCTCGCAGCGAGTGCTTGGGTCGTGTCCCGTCATTCCTTTGGAACAACTGTGCTCAGTTGCAGCTGTGTAGGTAAACTGTACGGTCAGTTCTGTGTCTTTAAAAAGTTCACATTTAACGAATCACCAGCCACGGACGAGATACGGTAAGTGATGCGTTTTTAATCTGCAAAAGAACGTGTCTGCTGCATGCATTCACTGGCAGATTCGTGAAGTAGCAAAATTTCCTGCCATGCTGACAGGGAATTTTGCTACTTTATAACAACGACTCTCTCCGCAGCTCTGATCCCAGCTTTGGTGATCTATTTTAGTTGGGAAGTTTTAGACCACCCCTTATTACAGCCCAGACCTTGCGCTGAGTGATTTTCATCTTTTCCGATATTTAAAATTAAATTTTTGTGGCAATCACAACAACGATGACGAATATGTGAAACCGACCGTGACCTCTCGGTTAACGAAACAGGTGGCAAATTTATATGAATACGGTATTTTAAATCTAGTTGTAAGGCATGATAAGTGTTTATCCCTTGGCAGTGTCACCCAAATCCAGTTCGGGCAACTACTACGTGCAGTATTTGTGATGCCCGAACTGATTTCGGGCAGGAGAAAAATTAACGTGTCTATTTTGTGAAACCCGAGCTGAGTTCATTTCTACTTTGGGATACTTAGTTCACTATTTTCCAAATAGATGGCATGAGTGGTCCTAGTTTTTCACCGATTACGACTTCAGTCGAGGGAGGGAAATGTAGGGGGGAGTTTGGAATATACCATACTGTAAACGATTTGTAAAATTTTTGTATAGAAAATCATATTTTTGTGTTTTTATATTATACTAGTTATATAATATTTATCTTCAAAATTTTAGTTAAAATTTGTTCTAATTGAATAAGATGTGTGTTAATCCATTACTTTTTTGTGTGTATGTAAAAATTACAAATACAGTAGTTATTGCATTTAAAATATTATTTTTGTAATAAAAAACCATTTTATAACTTTTATATTAATATAAAGAACAAAATTAAATGGTCAAAAAAATTTTCCATTCGTGGTCCATTTTTCTGAAATGTTAAGGTTTTAAACAAACTTGTCAATTATACTGAAAAAAAAAGAGAAATGTATGTAGAATCTGAAAATAAATTTGCTTCTTAAAAATTTTCTTTCGTTTGGTTTTTGTTTACAAACGGCCCTTGCTTAAAAAACAACTGTCGTATTAACCAAACATTAAATAGGAGTTCAAAAAACAAAATTGTAGGTTAAGTTGCCTCATAAGTTTACTCCCTCAATTCTTGACTCCACGTCTAATCTATTAGACAACCATTAGTATAATTTTATCATTTAGAAAATTAAACTTTAAGATTTTTTTTTTCCATTCATAGACTTTCATAAAAAAATTTCTAGTTAAAAAAAAAAATTTATTTTACTCTCGCTGTTCAAAATTTTAATTACAATGAAAAGTTGTTAAAAAATAATACATTTCATTTAGGTAACCTCTTGAACAGTTTTATGACATTGTTATTTTTAATGGATTATGTATTATGACCAAAATGTGAAGAAATTATATGTAATTGGGTACTTGCACTTCAAGAAGAAGACCTCCCATACCCTCACACGTGACCTATGGCGTTAGCGCCAGCTAGGAAAGAAGAATTCATCTTAAATTGTAAGTTACCTGAAAAATTTGTAATTGAATTCGTTTAATTTACATGAATTTTGGCTTTTTTTATACCTTTAATTAGCACATCATTTTAAAATAAACTAATGCCATGCGTCCTAAAAATTACCGACTATTTGGGGAATCATTAAAATAAAATCCCTGAAATACAATGAAATATTCCGCTTGTTGTATTGTGATTTGGAAATCAACTATTATTTTCACTGAGTAACAAACTCGGTCAGAAAAAATCAACAGCAGATGGCGCTACTGTAAAAAAACGACACAGTTTTTTCTAAGCATATCAAGAATATTCCATTCAATTTAACTTTAAAGTGATTAAAAATATTTTCTATATGTTTGATTACGAATATTTATTTTTTTAAAATAAAATTAGCTGACCAAAGTGAAAAATATTATAAAAGCACAAATCAAGTTTAGAAATTGACATCCTTATACCTTCGGCTTTCTAACTCTCTGGATAAGAACCTTCCTCAGTCTCTAAACACCAAAATGTTATTTCTATCACCAAATATGAGTGTGTAAGACGCCAAATGACACTTCTCAGTGTAATTAAGTGCTTGGGCACTGGGGTAGGTTCTTATTTCATTTCTTGTTACCATTTTTGAATTCTATTCAAGTTGTTTTCCGCATTAGTATATAAAGCGCAAAACATACACTATCCTTTCGTATATCAACTGAGTTTTATAAATTTGAATTAAATTAACCCTAGAAACAAACGATTTTTATAATTGTTATAAATGATATTAATGTTTTAAACCAGATTTCTCATCCGAATTTCTGAAATCATTCAACATTGTTCGTTTTAAGTTTAATTTTAAAAATTAGCAATCAACAACTCATTTTAAATTGGTAATTTTAATATGGTATTTCATATGGTAATTTTAAATTTAATTTTAATAGTTAACCTAAAGCAACTCAATTCATTCATTTTATTTTACTGCATAATTTTAAGTTTTTCTTTTTTTTTCACATTATGATATTATAATAAGATATTAGAATATATAAAAGTGCCAGTAAGTTATAGAGTAGGGCCAGTAAACTCGGTAATTACTTAATTTTTTAAGCTTTAATTAATGACAGTTGTTGTAATTACTATTGTTGAGAATAAAGAATAGTCTGTTCGCATAAACACACATAAGAAACAACATGCAATCTCTATTAAAATATAGAATAATGACTGAAGCATTTTGTAAAAAAAAAGACTATTTATTATTTATTCAATGATATTAATACAATTATTCATGCCATAAAATTGTCTATCATGCTGTGAGGCTCAGAAGTTACATACTCAAGGAACAAAATGTCCTATTTGGGTTAGTCACCATTTTCAAAATCTTCGCAATTATGACAGCGGAAAAATATTTATGAAGCACATTAAACACAATGTCCTGTCAATGTGCTATGATTTTTTTATGTCAAAATCAGAAAAATCTCCACAATATTGTCCGTAGAGAAAATATTTTGTACTGCACGTTAAACACAATGTCCTGTCAACGTGCTAGGCATTTTTTTAATGTCATAATCGGGAAAATCTCCACAATACTGTCCGTAGAGAAAATATTTATGCAGCACATTAAACACAATGTCCTGTCAATGTGCTACTTTTTTTTATTTGTATCAAAACCAGTTATGCGTCACAATCGGGAAAGGGTCAAAATCGAGTAGGTGTCTAAACCGGATAAGAGTCAAAATAGGTTAAATGTCAAAATCGGAATTTTTGTGAAACTTTTCGACATTTCTAGAAGAAGGAACTTTTGTTCCTTTTCTCTCTTTCACCCTTTTGGAAATCTCTCATCATCCGTTTGTAGTGTGCACTTGAAATTCCCATAAAATTGAAATCATTTTTTACAGCCCTATTCTTCTTGATGTCAAGAACAGCCTGTCCTATAATAACATAGTCCCGGATCTTTAAAGGGAACTTTTCGAATTTAACATTCCTTATACCTTCCTCATCCACTGCAGTTTTTTTATCCAATTTTTTATCAAAAGCATCTGCTGCTCTGTCGTTTTCAACAGTTTTCTGCTCAGCAAGAACATCGTTCCAGTCTCTTAACTGGAACTCATTATCAATTTCCTCTGCAGGGTTTCTCTCTAAAACTTCCTCAACATATTCAGCAGTTTCCTCAACCACTGCCGCATCCTTATCCAGAACCTCTGCAGCTCTGTTTCTTTCAAACATTTCCTGCATGTCAAGAACTTCGTTCCAATCTCTTAACTGAAACTTATTATCAACTTCAGCATTTTTTTCACTTGCGGTGTTTTTCTCCACCACTTCCTCTACATATTTAGCAGTTTCCTCATCCACTGCAGTTTCCTCGTCCAATTTCGTATCCAGAGCCTCTGAAGCTCTGTGTTTTTTCTCAATCGTTTTCTGCTCGGCAAGAACCTCGTTCCAGTCCCTCAACTGGAACTTATCATTATCCTTCTTTCGCTTGAACCTAAATAAAGATGCAATCTAAATTTTTCATACTATTATCTATAACTAAAATATTTAAATCAAACTAAAAAGATGATTTTAAATTCATTTCCAATCTTTTTGTAGTAAATTACAAAGCTAATTTTCTTAATTTGATTTTTAACTATTAACTTTAAGTTAAAAAAAAACTATTGATGCTGCAAATGTTTTTCAACTAGAAAAATGATTTGTATTTAGATTTGTAATGTTTTTGTGCATTATGAAATTAATTTTCTAAATGTCTCTATAATTTTATGATAGTATTCTGTTCTTGAATTAAGTCCTATATTCAATACATCATGACTATTAATAGGAAAAAAATCGTTAGAAAAGTCTGTTTTAAGTTAACACACTGCAATTCTTACAAGGTGAAAAAATCCTGGTAAAATTACCGTCCTTTGTTGTAATGAAATTCCTGGTAAAAAAAAAAAAAAAACATATTTATGATTAATAAAACCTAAACATACGATATTTAAACCATTCATTTGGTAATCTTTCCGTTCATATGGTAATGGTTAACCGGAAATATTATGAATTTTAAAATTATATTTCTTATTACCACATTTTCTTATTACCACACATTTAGTGATTAATGCAAAACTGAAAACTAAATTGAACTAATTTAATGTTTTCTTTTGTCATGCTCCAAAGTATCATGATTAAAGTTACAAATTTTAAAACATTTACCAATTTTTTCACAAATTATACAACCATATTTCATAGTTATTTTTATCGAAATCATCACCAAAGCGCTTTGATAAAAAGTTACCGAGTTTTTGTTTTTCCCATAGAGCCAGAAAAATTGTAAATTTTACCATATTTTGATAGTTTATACCCTACATTTTTTTGGTGGGGGGATAAACTGATATATCATATTATTGATAATTTCCTTGACGTAAAGACATAACTTTCACAATAATATAAATAAATTTATTTATTATCAAATTCAAAATATTTTGTTAATATTTTTTAGTTGAAAAGCTTATTTATACTTTGCTTCAATTTTTTTCAATGTAGAATTTTTTCCTTATTTCATGAATAAGTAAAATTCAATCTTTAAGGAAGTTTTTCTATAAATTTTTTCTACAAAAAAAAAATTAAGCTAACAAAATTAAAAAATAACAAGTTTCTTATCAGAAAATACTGGTTTGAATTTAAGTTTTAAAAATAGGAACTATTGAAACAAATTATAATTTAAGGAGAATCAAAATGATTTTTAAAGCTAGAATAAAGGATTGCACAAGTTATTTTAATCTACCCTGAAACGCTTATTAATATAATTGAATTTAATATTTTCTTAATTATTAATGTCATTAAAATGATACATCTAGTCATATGTAATAAGCGTTTTTATCAGTTTTCGTTTTAAATATTCATAAGTCCGTCATTACAGGAGTTTTTCAAAAAATTATGAAAAAAGTTAAATAGTTCCTTATTTGATGACGTTTAACTTAATAGATTTGCATTCAGCAAATATTTTAATATACGCACTTGTATTAAAAAGTTTTTTTTTCCTCCAAAAATGTTGCGATTTTAATGGAATTCTGTAATGTACTTATAATTTTATGAATTTTACAACTTTACCAAGTGAAACAAAATGCTTTAAGAAAGAAAAAAACATTATTGGGAGTAGTTTTTCAGTTTTTCTTTTTTAATAATCTAAGCAACTTTAAAACGATTCGGCTTATAGGTTAAATTGAATTTAGTAAAAGTTTGTTATTATTACAATCAATATCTAAATAAGATCACTATCTAAAGTAACTTATGTTGATGGTCAAATTTGATATATAATTATAAAGTATAAGTAGTTTATAGAAATTTACTTAAATAAAACTAAACTATAAATGTAACAAATTTGGCGGCAATAATGCACATAAGAAATAACTATCACTTAAAGTTATTGAACTTTTTTTTTAAATTAATTTAAAATTTTAAGCAACCATATATCAATTTTTGCTACTTAAAATTATCAAATGCTCATTACTTACAGCTTTTGTCGGATATATCTCAAAAGCTTAGACATTTTATTTCAGAATAAATTCTTAACTCAAGAAATTCAACCAATTTTCTCAAGAGTTTAACAAGAAATGGAAATCTTTAATTGTTGAAATGAGATTTTGTGCAAACGTGCATTGTTAACTTGGAAAAGATGGTATTAACATTGTTGTAATACCGAAATATGATACAAACAAGTTATTATAGAACATAGTTAATTTCTTTTCGTTTGTTTAAAAATAAATATGAATTAGGTTTTTTTGTCTATTGTTGGTATTAGTTTTATTAATGTGAAAGACATGGCGTTAAATAATATGTTATATAGTTGTCATTATTCTAAAAAAATTCGCATTTGCTTCACATAAAATGTGCATTTTTTTGAAATGTGATTACTTTTCGTCTATTAAAAAATAATTTATAGTATTACTTGAAATTAAGTTGCATGTACCAGCACGTATCTTTTAGCATTTAATATAAAATTTATTGTTTTTTAACACACAAAATTAGAATAGTTATTTTATTGTAATGAAACATTACACACTAAAAAAGCATGTTTAAAACTACCATAATATGGTAAAATTTACTTATGGTAAAATTTACAATTATGTTAGAATTTACAAATATTAATTACCTCTGGTGGTACTGATCTAGGAGTATCCTAGTCTTCTCAATTGGTTCGAAATTAATTGAACATCAGTAGTCGTAAACCCGAAATTGGGTCGACTGTGCAACGACGGATAAAATATAAAATAAAATAAGTTAGAATGTTAATTGACGATAAGTTAATTAACAATAAGTTAATTAAATGTAGAGCCGTATCGCACATCGAATTTATTGAAATATGATTCTTTCTCGTCTACTTCTCTTACTTAACTTAGATTTATTATTTATTTACGTATTTTATTGTAACCGTGATATATTTTTGTTTTGAGTACCTGGCAACTTCGAAGCATAATTAGTTTGTTTTTGTTCCACATTGTTTCGTGTCTGTCTTTGTGTTATGTCTCTGTGAAAACATATAGTGAAAGAATTGAAATCTTTGGGAAAGAATTTTTGTGAAAGAATTTAGAATGTGTTACTTAAGAGAATTAATACTTGAAGGACTTGGCTTACTCGAAATAGAATGGAAAGAACATTTGCTAACGTAAACAAATTCCTCGTGTCAGCAACCAATCAGGTTAGAGATACCCACACTACGTCACTTTCAGTCATGCCATTATGTATTTTATGGGAAATCCATTAAAAAATATCCGACAATATCTAGAATGCGCTAAAAATAAGAAGTTCTATTTTTAATGTAAAAATTTTTATTAAAAATAAGTTAACCAATGAAAAATAAATTAAACAAAACCAATTAAATTTTATTGCTTGACATTCTTAAAAAAATATTTCCAAATATATTTGAGAATAATTTTTTTCTAAACTGCATATTTCAAAGTAAAAATCACAAAAATCACATAGAAAATTTGAGTCGACCCTTATTTAGTAAGTCTTCTTAAATATGTTTACAGATTACATTTTGATAATGGTTTGGTTTTTATGATTAAAAAGTAGAAAGAAAAAAATTAACTTAAAAGGAACTTTTTTGTTTTACTTTTCATAACTAAAAAAAATAAAAAATTCTTGTTAGGAGAATTTTTTTTAAATAAAATTGAGCATCCATCAACTTATTCAAATACAAGAAGAAAAAAATAAATTTCGGTTCAAATACTAATCCAGACTCTTATTCTTACTTCAAATAAAATTCTTATATTCCATTTCGGAATATTTTTCCCATCCTCCTGAAATATGAATGATTCAATATATCGCAGAAAAACGAGATTTCTGGAATTGTGAATTTTTTTCCTTCCTTTCATAAATCTTTTGTAGGCAATATGGCGAACAGCATTCAATTTTTCCATAAAATATTTGTGTCATAAAAATTTTGGTATAAGTTCTGTCAGAGCCTGAAAATAAATTAACCGTGTACAGAAATGGTTTTATTTTATTTGTTAAATTAAAAATATGTATATCATCATACGTTTGTCGTGTTTCTTTACTTTAAGGCGTTTCTTTTTTTATAGTAATTGACGTAATAACTGAATGAAAATAATAAAAAAATTAGTAATTAAATAATTAATTTTATACAGCAACCAGTATAAATACATTTTAGTAAAGTAAACAAAATTGCTTTTGATAATAAATTCATTAACTGCAAAAAATACTTTAAGAATAAAATGTGTTCCGTAATGGCCACCCTTGGTATATATTTTTAAATCCCTAAATTGAAACAAAAATGTATTCACACTAGGGGTCTCAAACTAATATTTAACCAAAGCAAAACCAAAACCACTATCGATATCTAAAAAATCACAGTACAGTGAATCGAATGTAAAATATAACAAGCCGAGTTTGATTGCAGGAAAAAAACAGACAAGATTTGAAAGCTTGTTTTCATTTTTGATACTGATTCGAAAAATAACTGTTAAGAGCGGTTTTTGCGGAACATCCTATACGATATACAGTCCCTGGACAAATTATTAGACGCACTATATGATTCTATGTAAAATCTTAATTATTAGGTGATACTATTCAGCTTTATTGTTTTTGCGTGACTGAAATTGGTTTACACTTGTTTACGTTCATGTATCAATGGGTTAAATTAGGCGATGTATAATATAAATTCTACGATTGGATAAATTAGACGATATATTATATAAATATAGAATATTTATTGTATCAGGTATTATATTAGTAAATTATAATAATCAGACTAAATTACTTGACGCACTGTAGTTTTTTAAAAATTGCATGTTTCGCACCAGTTTTATCTGCAATACTTTTATATTTAAACATACATGTCATGGGTTTTTATTCAGGAGATTTTTTATGTACTTCCTATATGTATTTATTTTTATCGTATTATATTACAATTTTAACCAATGGATACACTAATGTAAACAAGTGCGAACAGTCACGTAAAAACAATAAAGCTGTGTAGTATCACCTGATAATTAAGATTTTACATAGAATCTTATAGTGCGTCTAACAATATGGCCAGGGGCTATATAATACCTTAACATATCGAGTGATAAATTTTGCAATATTGCTATTTGCATTATTTTAATGTGCATTTCGATTGTACTTAAATTAATCCATAAATCCAGTTTTCGGGCATCAGATTTTTTTATTTTGCTTCTCCCATAACTGATTTAGAAAAAAAAAGTACATTTTAAAAGTTTTTTTTTTCTTGAAAGTTTAAGAATAAATTAATTCAAAAGATTTCTCCCACTATAGGCTAATAGTTTCTGTAAACTTCGTAGCTCACCTTTACCACTCACCTCTTACCGTTTTAAATTAGAAAAAATAGCAATTTCCATTTAAGACAGTGAATGGTCATATCTAACAAATCACAGCCACTTTACTATACCTTGATAACACTTTTGTGACTATTAATCACGCTTTTTCTTTTATTTTCTATTGCTATATAGATGTCACGATATGAAAGATATTTTTCTTTGTTTAAAACTGTTTTGATTTAAAGTTTTTTTTGTTGCCTCATTAGAAATAGTGTAGCAAGCCATATCCAGAAATATTATCATAAAATGCAAGGTGAAATTATAAACTTCCTATTCATGCGTCTTTAAATTGGTTCTTTTATTTATTTAAATCATCTTAATTTTATGTCAATTTTATGATTTTCTAATTAAAATTTTCGAAAACTACATTCTAATAACCTGAGTCATGGTGGCTCAGGGGATAGAGCATTCGCGTTCCAATGAGGTGCATCGGGTTGGAATCCCAACAATAATTGGTCGATGCGAATTCCGCACTCAGCTCGCACAAACCACAGTGCTGACGTAAATTATCCTCAGTGGTAAACAGATCATGAGTTAGAGTCCCCTTGCCGTCATGCTAACCGTGTGATGTTCTTGTAATCTTCCTGTCCATGTAACGCTAGTGCGGGTTAGGGAACAAGGGAACTCGATCCAGGAGTTCCCTTGTCATCTGGATTGGGTTCAAAATTACAAGGCTACGGAGTTGAACATTAGAAGTCGTTAAACCAAAATTAGTTTTAGTAATAAAAAAAAAATTAGTATAGTTTAGTTTAGTTTTTTTTTGGGGGGGGAGGGAATAAAATGCTCAACGATGGCTACAAAATATAAAAAAAAGTCTAACAGCCAGTTCTCTCCAAAATCTGCTCTGAAGATTTAATTTATAAGCGTGTTTAATCAAGTAAAAAAAGGACTTCACTTGTTAATTAATATCTGAAATAGATAACTTATTGCTATGAGTGAAAAGAAGAAGAAAAAAAAGTCAGAAAATCAATTATTTTTCTCTTTTGATTATTTCCAAAATCTTTAGTTTTCGACTCTTTTTGCGTTTCGTTGCGTTTTGATTAAGAAAATAATCTATATATGTATATATATATATATATATATATATATATATATATATATATATATATATATATATATATATATATAAAGAGCCGTATAATGTACTAAAGAACTTTTTTGATATAAGAGCATCTGTTGCTCGTTTAGAAGCAAGCAAAGAATAAGTCAGTTGAAATCTTTTTTTGAATCTACACATAAGCCTCCAGATTTAATTGAAGAAAGTCAACTAGTTTTTATTTTTTTACTTTCGACTGAGATTACTGATTTATAGACATACCTTACGACAAAAAGTAATCATTCTTGTATCGACTTAAAATACAGTTCTTAATACCATGAAGACTTTAGGTTTTCTTTCTATTTTTTTTTCCTCAGATTTATTTGTTGCTTTCTGACAATTGATAAGACTTACTTGCTTAGATTACATTTTTGATTTCGCGTGATTTGACAAATTAGCAAAGCGTGTAAAATCAATTATTTAAATAAGCAAGGGTACAATTTGAAAGACATTTAACAACAATTGTCAGTTAATCAGATTAAAGTTCTAAAACATTTTTGTGCCCCATAATGAGTAAAGAGAGATAACATAATATTTCACACTTTATCATTAAACACATCAAAAATTTTAAAAATATTTATATCAATAAAATTAGAACGTAAACATACTATCTATTAGTATTGAAAAAAATGTACTATTTATTGTCTTACAGCAATAACACACCCCCACACACACATATATATATATACATATATATATATATATATATATATATATATATATATATATATATATATATATATATATATATATATATATATATATATATAATATATATATATATATATATATATATATATATATATATATATATATATATATATATATATATATATATATATATATATATATATATATATATATATATATATATATATATATATTTATATGAAATTTCGTGATTAATTCTTTGTTTTGAAATTAAATTTCATTTACAACAACGTTTAAGAATCTCAAATATTAAAATTTTGATTAAAACCATATACTTGTTTCAGTATCATCTTCATCAGTAAGATAAGGATGATAAAAACGGAGAGTATTAAATCTGATAGAGGTTACATCATACTTAATGGATAAATCTACAGATAAATATAAAACCTGAATATAAAATTTAAAAAATATAGATAAATATAAAACATTAAAAAGACAGAGAATTAAAAATTTATAAAATTAATCATTTCCAAATGCTTGACAAGTATAGTATAGCAGCAAGATCATTAAAAATAGGTTTTCTGCTTTTAATGATGCAGAAAACTTCCCAGAAATCCAAGTCACCGTAATTTCTGTAGTATTGATGTTCTTTATTTGAGGGCTCCTTTATTTTATTTTATTTTTTTCTGTGCGACAGTCTACATTGGCGTGAAATATTCTAGATTCCCCATCTGTTAAAGCAATCAATATTTTTTTAGGGTCGAGAAATTAATTTTGTTGTTCAAAGAAGAGATAACTTTACACATCTCAAAGAAGAGATAGTTCAAATGTTCAAGGAAGAGATAACTTAAAATTTGTGGTTTGGGAAGATTTTATATCCTGGAAGCTAGTTTACCAAACAAAATGGAAGCACATCGCAAATTATTCTATTTGTTTTGGATTTGACATGTTTATATTTAGGATTATAAGCACATTTGGACATCTTTTTCGCAATATATTAACGGTGGACACACCATCTTGAAAAAAAAAAAACTTTTTAGTGATAAATGCCGAATGCGGTAAATACGGTGTCCATAACTCATAATTATTAGTGGTTAAAGATTATTATGACGTGATAATGTAATTATTTAACTTTGAAAGTCAATTATTTAACTCTGTAATTATTTAACTCTGTAAATTCAATTAGTTAAAGCGATAGATAAAAACTAAAGGAATTTTTTTTTATTTAAACTTGTTCCGTCTTTTTTTAAAATGACAATATGTTGAAATAATAATATTTTTAAGATAATAATAAATGTGCTTTGCTGAAAAGATAAAAAGAAAAATCTTTTCATGGAATTTCCTGACGTGAAACATATTATTTTGAATTTCATTATGCTGTTTAATAATTTCATGAAAAACCGGAACTAAAAAAAAAAAGATAGATACTTGCTCGCTAATTAAAATTATGTAACTTAGCAACAAACGAGTATATTTCAAATTTAATACCCAAACGTACCATTCATACAAGAAATATCTTAATCCTTGAATAAATTGCTGCGCTTTTCAGAAAGAAAAAATGAAAGAAAAGAAAACTTTGCTCTTCTTAAGAATTTGAGATTCTTTAGTATGGAAATAATTGTTCGATGAAAAAACTTGTCCAATAAAAAACAATGATAAACTGTTAATTTATAATTAATCTGAAATATTTCCTAACGAAAAGAATCAAGTGTAAAATTAAAATCAAGCTCAATGCTCACAACTTTTATTACAATTTTAATATTTAACTAAGAATAAAAACAAAAACATCAGCGAAATTTAACAAAGCATTTTCGGATTGAATCTCTGTAAAGCTGAGGTTTCACTAATTTATTTAAGTTCGATTAGCAGATAGAACTAAAAAGTACTAAAAGTAGCCGTGTGTCACTGTTATTCATTTCTAGTCAGAATGAAAGTAAGTAATTTAAATTCACAAAAGAAAAATAATAAATTTTTCATCAATTCGTCAACTGGGAAAAGTAAATGTAAATATTTACCTTGAAGTTACAAAGATTTTTAAAAAAAATAATTGCATTGAAAGTAAAGATATAATTTTCATTTTTTTTTTTTTTTAAGAACTCATGAAGTTTCCATAAAAAGTCCAAGACAATACGTTCGTCGTCTAAAAAATTGAGAAAATGCTTTTTTCTAAAAATAAAAAGAAACTTAACACTGCAAGTACTATTAGTAAAAAAGCAGCAAGTTTTTTTTTTTTTTTTTTTTTTTTTTTTTTTTTTTGTAAGAAGGGAGAAAATCTTAATTTATCGAATAAAATTCTAATTTACTGAACCTTAATATAACTTCATCCTATGGAAGCAATACAATAACTCCATTTTGTTTTGTATCACGATGAAAAAAATAATTTTTACAGTTCAATAGGTGTATAACAATTTTGTTTCTTTTTATTTCTCTTTTTTTCTCTTTGTTCTTTCACTGCAAAAAAAAACTCAATAATTTAACGCGTGTTATCTTTTAATATTTGCTACCATAATGCATATATCTTAATTAAAGTTACATGTTAACTTAATAAAAATACTTAGGAGTACTACTAAAAGATAGTTTGATTAGTTTCCAAAAATACTTTTTTGTATGTATATTATTCATAGTTTCATGATACTGTCAAACCCCGCTATAGTGAACACGGTTTATAGTAAACTCCCGAATATAGTGAACGAAATGTTCGCTCCCTTGCCTTGCTACCCACGTTTAATGTTATTTTTTGTGGGATATTATGAATTTTTTTTACTATCTGCGGCTGATTTAATTTCTTCATTTATAATACATATTCGTAATAATTTTGAAACTTCTACTTCAAAATAAATACATATACCGATTTTTTAAACCATCAATAGCATGGAATGTAGCAATAAGCATTTTTTCTTGTTTGCTTCATTATTGAATAACGTTATTGAATTGGTTCAGCATTCTAAGAAGCCGCAATCTTCCAGCATCTGGACAAATGCTTCAAGTCAAAGCCGATGAATTTGCTAAACGATTTGTTGAGACTACTTTAATGTGCTCGAATGGCTGGGTTTAAAAAGTAGAATAACATAAATTCTGGAAAAATTATCGTAGAGTCGGGAAGTGTTTCCATATCTGATGTAGAGGATTGCTCATCTGCTAAAGATTACTAATATTTTTTTTTTTTTTTTTTTTTTTTTTTTGCAAGCAAGATGAAAAGTAATAAAAAATAAAAGTTAAGACATTTTTGTTACTACGTATTATTTTTTAGTCACTTATTTTTTATTTAATATCATTTTATTGGTCATTTTTTTCAAATAATGTGCTATAAAAAGGGGGAGTTAGGAACCATTAGTTAAAATTGTGTGCTGGACGGACATAATGAAGTCCCGGTTATAGTGAACCGAAATTTCGGTCCCTTGAAGGTTCACTCTACCGGGGTTCGTTTGTATATATTATAAAAATTCTTTGAAATATATGTCTTCTTCAAAGTGTTTTGATTGTTTCGCAAAAATACTTTGATGTTTATAGTTTAGTTGAAATTGTATGATAGCTTTTTAAAAACACTTGACGAACTATATTTCTGAGTTAAAGTTGCGTGATAACTTTTCAAGAATTTTTATTGCACAATATTTTTAAGATAAAGTTGCATTAGCTTTTGAAAAAAACTTTTTTCTATATTGTATTTTAAAGTTGCTTTAATAATTTTTTTTAAATATTTTTATTCGTAAATCTAAGTTAAGACGATCATTTTCTAAAAAAATTAATTATTGCTGTTATTTGGAGGCTTTGTCGTCGTATGAAATAACGTTTTTTTTTTTTCGGGGGGGGGGGGAATAATATGCTATTTTCATAACAGTTTGCTGCAGTTGTTTGTGACTGTTAGATCAAGTTTCGCCTCCCCGATTCCAAATTCTAAAAAGAGCGAAATACGTCAATATGAAAAGAAAAAAAAAGAAACAGTTTTGTGAAATCTAATTTTTCTTTAAAATTTAAATTCATTCAAATGCTGAATTATCTGGGTTGATAAAAAATTTTATTTCCAATTTTCCTCTTGGTGGAAAAAATCTCTCTAAATTGGCTATTTAAAAATTAATAATAACTTTTTTAAATATTTCATTTTAGATAAAGTCAATTTTTCAAAAATGCTTTTGGGTACATTCCAGCGATTCTCGATTTTTTCGTCTACGGAACCCTAATTAATCAAACTTCTTTCGGCGGAACCCCGACTTCATAAATTAAGTTAGTAACGTAAATAAAGGTAAGTGTGAAAGTTATAACCTATAAAAAGACTAATTTTATATATTTAATTTAAGTCATGAGGACTTAATTGCTTTATTATTAACAGTTATAAATTATGGCTTCTGTCCGGCAATTGAACTTGAAGTCCTTGTGTTAGATCTAGTCTCATGATTTTGTTTTTGGTATATATACAGTTTGGAATATATACTGGGGGTTCCGCGTTCGGCTAACCACCTGACCGGAACATCTGCTCCTGCACCCCAGAGCCCAAGGTCAAGAAAACTGAGATGGGTACAGAAGTCTTGGCCCTCTATGGGCTGTCGCGCCACTGAGTTTAGTTTATATATACAGTCCCTGGCCAAATTATTAGAAACACTGTAAGATTGTATGTAAAATCTTAAATATCAGGTGATACTCTACAACTTTATTGTTTTTACGTGGCTGAAACCGGTTTGCAGTTGTTTACGTTCGTGTATCAATGGGTAAAATGAGACGATATATAATATTAATTTGACGGTCGGATACATTAGACGATATATTATATAAATATATATATATATAGAATATTTATTATATCAGGTATTATATTACTATATTATTATAATTAGATCATATTATTAGACGCACTGTAGTTTTTTAATAATTGCATGTTTTGCACGAGTTTATATGGAATACTTTTATATTTAAACATACATGTAATGGGTTTTTATTCAGGAGATTTTTTATATACTTCTTAAGAGTATATATTTCTTTAACGTATTGCATTACAATGTTAACCCATTGATACACGAACGTGAACAAGTGCAAACAGTCACGTAAAAACAATACAGCTATATAGTATCACCTGATAGTTAAGATTTGACATAGAATCTGTTAGGGAGTCTAATATTTTGGTCAGGGACTGTATACATAGGCTGAAAATGAATAAAATAAAATAAACTATAGTGTACTTCGAAATGAAAACCTATAAGAACTGCGTCGAAAATGGTTATTAAGGAAACATATTTCGTTATTAAAGAAATAAATCATTTTATTTTGATTTAGAAAGCGTAAATAGGAAATACGAAAGCTATATTTTATAAATGCTTGTTCGTTTCATCATTCGCTCCAGTGCTAATAGAAATATTATATTTTCTTCAAAACGAAATGCCATTCCTATTTCGTTGGTATTTTGTATTGAAATTGTTTCATAAAGGAAACCAGGAAATGAAATGAATCACGAATTAATGGTTGGATCTAATTACAATCTGAGGCTTCAATACTCGTCTCTGCTTATAATTTCGGAATCCTGTCAACTCTTCCACGAAGTCCTAGGAATGCAGAACAGTATTTGGAAACCGTTTATGTGGAGAAAGGATCTTTCGAATATGTCAATCGTTGTCTATTAAAAGGTACCCCCATTTAGCATGTTTTATATACTAAAGAATTGTTTTTTAATAATTGTAGTGGTAGCTATACCACAATTGTCCCTCACCAGAATTTTTTTTACAGAATAAAATTCGATTAATGGATACCACTAGTTGCCGAATTTGCGAAAGACCGAGAGAGCTGTATTAAGTTCGCCGGGTTTTAAGCGCTTGTGGTGAAAGTTGTATTAACAGTTCTATTCACGAGTTTTGAGCGTCTTTCGTGAGAGCTGTATTAAGTTCACGGTTGTGTGTGAGGTCTCTCTTGTGTTGCTATTAGCATTCAAGTTTATGTGCTGGATCACGTTTTTTTTTTTTTTTTCCCGTACTATTCACTACACCACTTCTTTAGAATAAGTAACGCGCTACATTAGTTTTACGACTTGTAGTCCGCTACTTCCGATCACTGCTCAAGGTTGACTTGAACTTACTTTTTCTGTGCTTAAAATTTCAAATTATTCAAGCAGGTGAAAAAGAATTTGTCGTTTTCTGCGTCCTCTTAAATGAGGGGGGGGGGAACGTTTCCAAACTCTGAACCTTCATTTATTTTGATGGATTAAAAAAACATCAGACATCGAAATCTCGGTAATTATTCTCAGAAGAGGCGCATCAATGTATAATTTCTTTTTTTCAACTTTCTAAAACTCATTTGTCCCGCAGTGGCTTAATTGTAAAAACACGTTCCCAGTAGAACACCGAAGTCAAGCATCACTGGCCGCAGTCAGTAAAGAGGTGGATGACCACTTTGATCAGCCTACGTAGAAACAGAGGGTGCGTGGTATCAGTCCTCGTAAAACTGTTCTACCGTAAAGTGCCCAACTTCACGCCCAGATCGTCGGGCTACCAAAGCGAAGGAGTCCTCCTCTCTGCAGAGGATCAAAATTGAGATGACATGTCTTCGAATCATCCTCGGGGATGTTTGCCAGACCGTCACCAATAGCTCATTGTGTAGCTCTAATACGACGTAATAAAATGACCTGCATACCTACTGTCTCTGACCAATTTATTAGACGCACTATTTTATCCTATGTAAAATAACAACTAAAGTAATCGGTGCAAGTTAAGATCTCTCAAATCTCTGAAATCTTTAAATTTTATTGCTAAGTCCAAAAAATCGCATGAATTAAAGATCTCTAACGTTACAAATTAATTTTATAAGTATTTCTTGAGGATCTCTTCTATTACTGTAGAGTAGTATATATGTATATTCAAAAATTTAAAATCTTGACAGGAAAATCTTTTTAGAACCTTAGAAAAAGAGTAAATAGTTTTAGATAATTTAATTACTTAAATAAAAACAAAAGTTGTGATCGCTGGTTAACCATGGGTCACATGCTTTTTCTTTCTGGATTGACTCCGTTAAATGCCACAACATTTCAAATCATGGGTTGCAAAAACTGCCTCAATTTATGTTTCTCGCCGGATTGGTTTTCATATCCTGCCTACGTACGTGTTTCAAGATGTCACAAAATACTTTTCTTCAACTTTCATATTTATATTGAAATCACCCTTCAAGCCAGTCATTATGCGTTAATATTAAAAAGAATATAAAAATACTTTAATTTGTTATTAAGTAAATGCATTAAAAATGCCTGCTAGTGAAAATAAAAAGAAAAACAAACGGTTGCCATAGCAACGCATGCAATGACGACGCATGCGCACTGCTTGCTATGTATTACTTTTTAACACAGTTGAAAAGTGTGTGGACGCCATCAATTCCAAACCAAGACCCATTTTGGCAATGGGTAAATGGATAATGGTAGCAACTTGTCTTTACTTGAAATCACTTGAACTTTTTGTAGACTGATTCCTCCCCTCCTCCCCCCCCCCCACAAAAAAGAGAGAAAAACATTAAACATTTTTATTTATTTCAATTTTATCAGTCATCCTTGTTTTTCGTATTTAAATTAAAATCATCATTTAACTGATCAGAAAATAAATTAATCATAGCATGTTTTTTATCACCATTCTAGAGGTCCTTCTAAATATTTCAAAAAAAATAATAATAATAATAATAATAATTAAAAATAAAAGATACTAAATATAATATATTCAGTTACAAAATAATCATAACGAACTCAACAACTCTTTTCAATTAACTCAAACTCAACGAATCGTAACAAAACTCAACAGCTAAAGCAATGATGCAGCATTGATAAAATAATTTGATACAAAGGTACATGTTTCTCATTCAGATACTTTTTGTCAGTAAATATATACACAAAACAAAAACACGGATAACAATTTTGTTTTAATTTCGGCTAAAAACTAACAATCGAGAAATAAATCACAAAGTCTGAGTTTTAGTTTAACGTTTGTCCGAGTAATAATGTATGCGAAAAAAAGTTTTTAAAACCTATAACGAAGCAACAGAAAACTAACTTTGTCTATTTTTAAAGTATTAAAAAGTATTAAGTAGTATTAAGTATTAAAAAGTATTAAATATTAAAAAATAAACTTGACTTAAAAATAATGTTGTTTAATTATTTATTTATACTTATTTATACTAAACAATTAAGAAAAAAATCTGCGATTCTAGGAAAAAAACGAGATCCTAAACCGACTTCAAAAATAGTAGTGTGTTGTATCTTATAAATAAGATGGCAGCACTACTGACTTGATTAATACGTTTGAAATTTTTTATTCATTTATTCTTCGTGTTAATTTTATTTTGAACCTTTCTATGCTTTTTTATTTACAATTTTTTATCTGTTTAAATTTTTTTGTTTTTGTTTCATTATTGAAGGTTATTCTCTAATTACTGAAATGCAATGAAATAATGAAATAACAATGACAGTTAAAATATAAAATTCGAATTTATCTACTACAAATAAAACATTTCATCCTTTTTTTATTGATTTGATATAATATTTAAAGAAATGTACATAAATTGTTTTATAAGTAAAAAAGCTTTTAAGTTACTTTAAAAAGAAGTGTTTAATTCTTCCGTGTGAAAAGCATTTTATTACAAGCTGTTGCCATATAGATGGCAGCACCAAATATCATCAATTTTCATATTCACCTTATCATAAACTTAAGCAGAATTTTATTTACTAATTAAATTTTTTTTTATTACATTAGTAATTTTTTTTCTTAAGTATATAAGCAAGTAATGCGTAAAAATTTTCCGTAAAGGATTTGTTTCTAGAGTTTAAGACTCTACAAAGCGATACCTATTAAAAAATATAGGCTTAAGACTTTTACTTGTTTCAACTGTTGATATATAACAGTTGATATATTGAACTATAGAATGTTCTATTTGTCTATCTAAAAAATCCTATTAATTATCTCGCAAAAAAATATGCTTTGTCATTAAAATAACTTAAATTTAAGTTAAGCGTTCTGTATAAAATAAACTATATGACATTTATTTATTATTCACATATTTAAATTCTTTGATGAAACCGACAACATAAGGATAATATTCTTTATTATTAAACGATACACATATTACAAAATTAAGTCAAAATTGAATTAATTATTTGAAGAAATTCATAAAAATTAGGGTGAAATTCAATTTATTTATTCATTTCAATTGAGGATATCATATGGAGATCTGCAAGGGCCATTTACGAATGTCTATTTTTTTTTTTCTTTAAAAATTCCAATTCTTCATTTGAAAATATATTAAAATAAATAAGCAATTAATAATTTAAAAATGTTTTTGTATTGCTTAAATTATTAAACTTAAAATTTGCTTTAAGAAATTTAATGTATAATGTAAATGTAAAAAATATTATTCATATATTTATAAATAAATCTCTCCTGTTTGAGAAGTAAGTTGAATTATTTCAAATTCAAGCAATTAATAAATCTAGAACTCTGAACATATTTACATATACAATTACAATATTTACATAATAATAATTTAAAATGTGTATGCCTTTACTTCTATGCTGCCATCTATAAGTATTTTATAAAATTAAAACAATTAATTAAAGTTGGATGCATTTTCAAGCTAACATCCTGAACTAGCGTGCACAACCAAATAAACTGAGAAGGGGGGGAAGGAATTTTAAATTTAAAAAGGAATTTTAAAAAAAGAGATTGAGATGATGAAATTTAACTTAAATTAATTAAAAACGGCACATTAATGAACATAGGAAAGTTACTAACTTACAAATCATTTATAATCATTTGTTTTTAATAATTATTATTTCTTACTGAAAAAGCCTTTTGAAATCTGTTATTAATATAGATAAATTAAGAAGGCTTTGAAGATAAAAAATTATTATGCTATGTCAGAGAGCAAAGAACGAAAATGTTATAATTGAATTAAAGTGACAATAAAAAGACTTTTCTGTTTCTTCTAAGTAATTTAATAAAAAGATAAATAATAAAACCAAAAAATGCATGGTTATAAAAGTTAAATATATTCAAACCTAACCAAAAATATAAAAAATGGAGTATCAGAACACTTCTTTAAAATATTTCATTGTTGAGACAATAGGAACTTTTCGAATTTATAAATTTTAATATTCATTTATTTATATTAAATTTCTTAAAACTGTTGGTACTATTTTATAATTATTTAAATAAATCTATAGAAATAATTTTTATGATTAATATGAAATTTTGTTAGCAAGCAATATTAATAAAACAATTATTAATTTTTTATCTTAAATTTTAAAATTAAAAATTTAGAAAAGTTTTTGCATTAAAATAAATTTTTAAAAAAATATATAATTTTAAATATTTATAAGTATTTTGAACTTAATAAGTCCCTGGCAAAATTTTTGACGCACTATAAGATTCTATGTAAAATCTTAATTATCAGGTGATACTAAATAGTTTATTGTTTTTACGCGACTACCGGTTTGCATTTGTTTACATTCGTGTATCAATGAAATAAATTAGACGATATATAATATTATAAATTCAACGGTAGGATAAATTAGAAGATATATTAGATCAATATAGAGTATTTTTTATAATAGGTATTATGTTATTATATTGTAATAATTAGATCAAATGATTAGACGCACTGTAGTTTTTTAATAATGACATGTTTTACACGAGTTTATATGCAATAGTTTTATATTTAAACATACATGTAATAGGTTTTTATGCAGGAGACTTTTTATATACTTCCTGTTTGCATTTATTTTCATTGTATAGCATTAGAATGTGAACCAATTGATACACGAACGTAAACAAGTGCAAACCGGTTATTACCTGATAATTAAAATTTTACTTAGGATCTTATAATGCGTCAAATAACTTGGCCAGGGACTGTAAATATATAAAATTAAATATTTATTTAAATTACTTTATTTTTGGTAACGTATTTTTAAATTTTATTTATTTATGCTTCAATTAAAATAGAAAATAATTTGCAGTTGAGAATTTTAATCATATTCTGCTTCAAATACTTATATAAATTTTTTTTTTTCCAAAATACAGGGCTAAGTTCCAAATCTCAAACCGAATATGAGTGTTCCACAAATCGGGCAAAATTAACGGTTGAGACAGGCCAAATGGCGCTAAGTAGCAATAAAGACAATTAACTTTCAGTCACCACCCGATCTCCATTTTCCCGTCAAAAATGTACTTCATTTCTGTTTTATTATAATTTTTTTAATTAAAAATGGATCACGCTTGTTTCTTAAACTTTTTTTTATATTTGAAAAGAAGCGTTCAATATATTTTAAAAAATACTTGAAAAGAAATGTCTTAATTAGTTGAATTTGTCTATAAACAGTTTTCTTAATCGTTTAATGTTTTAAATTTTTTAAGAAAATACCCACTGTTAAATATAAATGACCACTGGTCAGCTGCAAAATTTCCTAATTCTGACTTATAATTACTTATCATTGACCCTTAATATTTACGAGCATACCACAGCAATTTTGGGGAAAAAAACTTGTACTTGGCGTGTCAACATAATTCTTTAGAAACATGTTTTAACAGATTAAAAACAAATAGAAGTTTAGAAAGAAATTAAACTACCGTAAACCGGGGCGAGTCTACCCATTTTTTCAGTTTGTCAACTTACAAGTGGTCAAACTTTTGTAAATATTAAAGAAAAAAGGCTTTTAATAGGTGTTTCGGAATCACTATTTATCCCTCTTTAAAGCTGTGAAATCGATTTTAGAAAATATTAACAGTTACGCTGTTACTGTATATTTTTATAGAACTGCTGACAAATCTCTCGTATGGGGCGAGTCTACCCATTCTACTAAAATGAATGTTAACATTGTAAATAATCAAATTTTACTATTAAATTGTTATTTTAGTTACTATATAGGATATTTATGAAGTAAAATTCATAACTTTATTATATATTAAATTTTTTTATTCATAAAATAACACAAATTGAGTATTTGATCGATTATCACATTTTGATCACAGTTTTGTTTTTATAATCATTAACATTATAAAATAACATTTTTTTCTGATTATTGTTGATAAAAATAAATTAAAATTAATATAAATTTACAATTATAATAATTTATAAATAATAATAATTAAAGATTATTAACAAAATCGAAATTCAAACATTGGGAATCATGAAAAATCCTTTTTTCTTATTAATGATAAATTTATCAACGCAGAATTAAAATAATATACTCAAATTCATTTAAAATGACTTAATTTAAATATAAACAAAGTTCTAAATTACATTATTATGCTTTATTAAAACCAAATACGAATGGGTAGACTCGCCCCGCGAATTCTGGCTTTTTGTTTACAACAGCAAAACTTACATTCTTTTTGTTTTGTTTTTTTCATATAAAATTAATGTAATCTTAGTCTTAGATAAGTTTATCACTTTACCAAAGTGAAAATAGTAATAATATTAATATACTTACGGAGCACCAACTAAAAGTTTGCTGATTTTCAATACAAATCTCTCAAAAGACGTTTGAACAGGTCGGTTAAAAAGACACCAAATAAATAAGAACTGATCAAACTACTACAGTGCCATCTTCCTTAGAGTCTGAACTAAGTCCTCCGTCGGTAAACAATTTTTTATTTGCAATTTAAAATAGTGAAAATTAAATAAAACTAAAATGGGTAGACTCGCCCCTGGATGGGTAGACTCGCCCCGGTTTACGGTACAATTAAAATTTCATTCATAATATTTTCCAAGAGTTAAAAGATTATGAAACAAAGCAGTTAGAACAGATGATACATCCATAACATTTGCGCAATTCAATTAAATTTAGATATTTTTTTCTTCAATGTTAATAATAATAAAACTAAATTGCATATCGGATAACCCAATTATACGAATAAAATTAAGTACATAGTAACAAATCATTTTATATAAAACCAATATCAAATTTCCTGGATTAAACGGTTATTTATGATTGCCATCTTGCTAAAACGCATAAAGAAGAAGAAAAATGTAGTTTTAAGAAATATTTCAAATTGAATTTTCGTTTTTCACTTAAGATGAGATAGACATTTAATTAAAGATACTTTATCCACTCCAAAAGAGTTGTTAAGGAAATAATCAAAACTTGATATCAGTTATAAAGTAAACGAGATTTTTAACCTTTTTTTGGCTGAGTAAAAAAAATGCTAATTTAATATGTGTCAAAGCAGTCTTTAAGTACAGATTTCTTCAGAAAGAAATAATTAGTATTTTAGTGAGTTTTCTTTTCTTCTTCTGCTTTTCATTAGCATTGAATCATTTTTATATAAATTTTAAAACAGATTATGACTGTTTATTAATCATCAAAATTACTTTATTCCCTCGAAACGTTTTATTTTCATAACCGTATTGTCCAGTAGACTAAATTTTGGATTTACGACTGCCAATGTTCAAATCCGCAACCTTGTCAATTTGTACCCAACATAGAAGACAAGGGAATTCCTGGATCAAATATTGGGAGAAATTTGGGATGGAACTAACCAGCGTTTGCGTTACCAGGAGAGGAAAACCACGAGAACCTACCAGAGTTTGTCTAACGGCAAGGGGATTCTCACCCATGATTCGTTTACCACTAAGGATATTTTACGTCAGCACTGTGGTCGGTGCAAACTGGGTCGCTGAGATTCTAACCCGGTTCACCTCATTGGAAGGCGAACACTCTATCACCTGAGCCGCCATGACTCCTCGAAATATTATATTAGGTATTGCATACCATTTTAAAATTTAATTTTGTAAAAGCAAAGTATTTAGGATTTAATGTGCAATTTTTTTTAATCACGCCAGCAATTCACAACTGTCTAAAAATCAATTAAGATTCTAAAGTTGTTTCATTCTTAAACTAATTTGTAATGAAAATTCACAGGATTTTTAATTAATATTATTTAATTTATTTTAATGAATGAAAATACCAAGAAAACACTAGTTCATTAACACATTATTATTTATTGTACTATTAAAATAAACATTTCAACATAAAATATTATATTAAATACACAACAATTATCACATGATGCACACATATTATAAAAAAGGAAAAAATTACAAAGCGATATTAGCAGTTTGCAAAAAAGACAGATTTTCTATTTAGCCTACGACACAATTAAATATTACCTTTAAAAAACAAAAACATTGTTTAACAAGTAGAAAATTACAAATATTCTGCCGCAGCGAAACTTTCGAGGCTACGAAGTTTAGTATATAATAAAGGTAAGGAAATGACAATGTACAAATGACTTCAGCACTTTACAAGTAGCCAGAATTTTGAATTAGTTTACGAGATAGATAAGTGACGCTAGTAGTTTGCAAACAACCGAATTTTCAAAATAGCCTACGACATGACAAAATTATTATTTGTAATTTTTTTTTTTTAGTTAAATAAGTAAAAAAATCCCATATGTTCCCCTAACCACATAAATCACATTTTTCCTATCAAAAATATAAGCTGGAAAATTTATTAAGTATTGCCACTTGCCCGTTGATAAGCATTGTTAAAAATGTGCAATTACAAATAAAAAATTTATGTACAAAGTAAGTGGAGAAACTTATTTCATCTTTAATTAAATTACCTTCTCACTAGCTTTTTGCATTTCTAGTGTTTACACATTTATCAAACATTTATCTACATTTATGCACAAACATTATATTTCACAAAATAATATAATTTATATATTTTTAAAAAAGTTTATTTAAAATTTCAAATTTTTTTATTTATTTATTTTTTTTAGTTATTATTTAATCTAAAATCACACTATAAAAATATTTTGATACAAAAAATTATACAAATTATCACATTTTTAGTGAGGTAGCGTAGTTGTATTTTACATATACAAGTCGCCGGAAGCAAACAACTTTACCTATACCTCCATACTAAAGGCAATTTTTATTTTTTTCATTTCTAAATTATGCCCTAATAAACTAATAAGCAGTTGTTATTTCTAACTAATGCTCGCATAAATTAATGTCAAATTTCATTTTTAAACTTATTCCTTTATAAACCAGTAGCAATTTTTATTTTCAATTTATGCCTTTGTAAAATAAAGGAATTTCTTTTTTTCTTTTTCTTTTTTTGAAAAAATACCTATATAAACGATATTTATGTTTAATTTAAAATTAAGTTTGAAATGAAAAAAATTTCTACCGATATTTATGTTTAATTTCATGAAATTCATAATTTCATAAAATATTTCCAAAAATACTCTTGAATCTAATTGTGTTTCTTTGAAACAATCAACCTATTTTTCAAAAGTTAAATATACGTAAATATCTATTTATCAAACAACAGTCAAAGCTTATTATTTTTGACGGAATTCTAAAAATAGTGAAAGTTAGTATGACCAATGTTGCAATTTTTTTTTTCAAAACAAATATATATATATATATATATATTCGGACCACAAAAAAAATGACTAAGTTCAGCAAAAAAGAAGTGCTTTGCTTGCTTAATGTGATTCAAATTTTAAGTAAACCAAACTAAAAATCATGAAAATAAACTTTACAGCGGGCAAAATAGATAATTAAAAACAAATATAAATCACTTAGATGAAAACATATTTTTTGCGCTGTAATCGAAATCAAACAAGTATTTATAATCACATTTTTAAGAAGATAAGAGTTTTTAATTTAAATTATTAATCGAAGCCATTAATTCTCCTTACTACATATGTATAAATTTTGTATACGTTTTCTGATCTTTTTTCTGTGTACGAATGAATAATATTTTATTTTTATAAGCCATTGTAAAAAAAAAAAAAAAAAAAACATTCATTAAACAATTTTGATACCGGATAACCAAAATAATAGGCTTAATTTTCTTAAAAAATAAATAAAAACATAAATACTTGTAAACACTAGTATCTTAGAATAAAAAGTTGGAAAAAAAAAACATCACTTCTTGTGCAGATTTTGAAAAAGTTCTCCTGTTGTAAAATTAATTAAAATAAATATTTATAAAACTAAAGTTAATTAGCTTACAATTAATTTCTACTTAACATTAAAACACGCAATAGTTTTATAAGTAAATGCAATACAAATATTTGTATTTAATGCTTTTCCTCACAAAATTTAAAAGGTAATTCAGCTAAAATAAAAAATACTACATTTATTTTTAAATATAGAACGTGACCCCTCTTTAAAAGTTTTGATGATTATAGAAGGTACATCGAAAAATAGTGAAAAGAAATATAAAACAATTAAAAATTTTAAAAAGTTTCGATGAAGGATTAAAACCTTCAGAAGAGCAAAATTCCAACGTTCAGAAAAATCACTTAACCTGTTCAGGTCCGGCTTTATAAAGAAGTCCTTCACCAGTCCCACACGCTCCGAGAGTATACTTTTTGTATATACGTACAAGAGTACGTATATACTATATACTAAAGAGTAAAGCGCATATATACTATGTACAAAAATGAGATGCAGTACGTGGAATATTGAATAGAGATCACGTCCTAGTGATCAGAAATACTCGTTTCTTACATGATTCCGTCGGCCGCGATTGGAGAATCACATGATGACGTCCATGTGATCACGGTCCTGAACAGATTAAAAGAACTAGATCTCATTAAGACTTTTTCTGGTTGTACTTTTCTCTATAATGTTAAATGTCATAACCATTATGGCCTAAAATTAAATTTAGCTTTTAAACTATATTTTAAAATTTGTCAAATAGTATTTTAAAATTTTTAAATTGTCACTTTGAAATCATTGAACACTGCTTTCAACTTCAAGCAGAAAAGAAAAAAAAGAAAGTTGAAAAAAGTTTACTGTCCTGAAAAGTTGAGGAGCACCAGTTTTTTTTTTTAATTTTTTTTTTTAGATGAAACTTAAAGACTAGGGCTTTCTGATCTATCACAAGTCCTAGATCCATTATTAAATGCGAATCCTCTGCTCAACCTCTCAACCTCATCTTTAAGTTTGTCAATCTCGCTTCTCTGGTCATAAGCTGCCCTCTTAAATCCACTCAACTCAGCTTCCAACCTCAAATTAATGGTCTGGAACTCGGCCAACTTCATCCTGAGAAGTGTATTCTCCTGTACGAGATTCCTCGCCCTCGTGGCGATGGCGTCTTCTTTTAGACGTCGAGCGTCTCTCGAACGCTTTGCGGCTAAATTGTTTTTCCGCCGCTTCTCGAAATAGGCAGCGTCCTTCTTTTCGTCGGGATACTTCTGTCCTTTTCGACGCGCGCTGTTGCCTTCAGAGCCCTGCTGAGGATTGTTGGAATGCTGTGATTCGTCGGAAAAGCAGTCTGAAGCATCGTGTTGGACCTCGATGGATGCATTAGATAGTCTAGAACTGGAATTCGATTGCTGGTGGGTGGATGATTCATTTCTAGAGCTTTCTGTAGGGTTATATGTGGTCGTAGGCTGCTGAGGTACCTCCTGGAATCTCGGAGGAATCATCGTTGGGCAATTCTGAAATGGATAATTTAAAATTTCTTGTTCATATATTTTGAAAGGCCGAGCAGCTTTTGATACCTTTCTATCACCATTTGTTTCAGTAGAGCCATATTTATAAGCATGACCGTTAAGAAGTCCTCCTTGATTCCCTAAAAGTCCACCTTGACCATTCAAAAATCCTACTTGACTGTTCAAAAGTCCACCTTGACCACCTAAGAGTCCTCCTTGAGGAGCTAGAATTCCTCCTTGTCCACTGATAAGTCCAGATCCGAAAGATCCAGGAAGCATGCCTAAGTATGGATTATAGCTGGAAATGTTTGCTGGACACAGGCCTTCGCTTGGAATTGACTGGCCAAAACCATTTACCACACTTTCATATTTTTTTGAGTGAGATCTATATTCTTTAGGTACACTTCCTATATTTCCAAAACCGATTTTAGAGTTTCCTGCATTCATAGGAACATCGTAGGAATTCCCTGGACTCTGAATGAATTTTCCAAAACTTGGCAAAGGTAAGTTATTCACAGATGTTTCTTTATGTCCATTTGTGGTTTCATCAGTGTGCATATGCACTGTTGGGTTTACAACTGAAACCTTAGGCCGACTTGGATTAAAGGTTTCGGGACTTAGTCTTGGCCCAGATTCAGAATAATCGACCACGTGATCTCTAGTATTATGTGACATTCTCACTGCTGTATTCTTTCCTCTCATTTCGAAATCTGGATTGGAAAAACTATTTGCGCGAGGAGATATAGAAGAAGATGTGGCTGAAGGTGAAGATGAGGCAGATCTGGCTGAAGGTGGAGATATGGTTGAAGGAGGAGAAATGACTGAAGGTGGAGAAACAGAGTCGTTTCCATTTTTGACAGAAAAATCCAAAGGGGAATCTTGGGATTGTGAATTGTTACTCTTTGGAGGAGTTGAAATATTTAGATGGCCCAGGTCGGGTTTTAAGTCTCTTTCCTCATAATCAGCACCGCTTTTTCTCTTTTTCGGAGGCTGAGCTGGATATCCGTTGTAGGAGCTGTTGCCATCCATCCTTGACATGTATTGAGAAACTAAAAATGGAAAAGAAAAACAAATTTGGGTTAATTAAAGAATTAGAAATAAGTTAAGTTATTTCAGTTGCTTATTACTAAAACATGTATTCCAAATTATTACATCTTGTATTATTTCGAAGAATGCAATTATCAAAAGCAATTGAAAGGGTAGAAGGCATAAAAGATAAAAAATTTTAGGATTTTGAATTAAGAAAATCTAATTAAGTTTTTTTTAAATCTAATAATAACTTAAATCTAATAACTTTTTTTTTTAAAAAAAGTGTAGAAACAATATGGGAAAATGGTATAGAAAAAAAAAGGTGAGAAACAAAAAAATTAAAAAAAGAAAATCGAAAAAGGAAAGAAAAAAAAAAGATGAAAAACAAACAAAGCCACAGTAGTCGAGAGGAGCAAATCAGGATGAAATGTATTCCCAAGCGATAAGGAGAGTATCGGCCACTGTGTTTCTTTTCGTTTTTTTTTTTTTTTTTTCAACTTCTTTTATTTACACTTGTGTTTCTTTCCTACTTTGTTTCTCACCTTTATTTTCCCATTTTTCATTATCAACTCTACAATCTATGTTTCAAATCAATTTATTTCTGCTTTTTCACTGCAGGCAGGTCTTGAAAATGGGCACCTGTTTTCGAGCGCTTGAAACATGTCGACTGTTATTTTTAATTTGTATATTTTTGAAGTGAATGAAGTTTTTTATTAGGTAATATCTTACCACTTCAGTTTTCCGGAATTATTTAATTAATACCTTACTAATAGCGATATCAATTTCACAAATGGTTTTATTCGAGCCAGAACTAAGTGTATTAATTATTTATTCGAATGAAATTAGACATTGTTCTTTAAACACTAATTGTAATATAAAAATTATTTTAATGTTTACGAGGAAAAAAATCCCTCATTTCACACAATTCAACAATATGATTAGAACTTTTAAGCAGTGTTAAAATTACTCTAAATTTCAATAATCACACTTACTGAATTGTTACATGGTTCTTGCTGAAAACTGAAAGTTTTACCCCCTGAGAGATTATTGTTAATTTATATAGTATTTATAACAATGCCATTGAATATAATATAACTTCATTTACAATTAAAAATATAAAAAATATATACATTGAATGTTCCTTTCGGCCAATTTCAAATTAAATTTTCTACTTTAACAAACTTTTTTTTAAAATATCAAATTACGCTCGAATGATTATTTAATTACATTAAATTCGAGTCTAACAACTTGAACTGGAGGATGAATTTATATATAGTAGTTAATGTGTTCCCCCCCCCCTTGACCTGTGCACTAGCTACTCTCTTCAATAAAACTTAAAAAAATAGTGCGTCAGATTTTAATTTCTGTCAAAATTTATTTAAATTATTTCATTTCTAAAATTATTTAATGTAAATCCAAATTTAATAAAAAAAATTTTTTAATTATGTTGGGGTACCAGAGAGTGAACGGGATTAAACACTTCACAACAAATTTTTCCTTATACATTTTATTTAATTTTTTATGTATTTATTTTCATTTATTAATTTATTTTATTTATTTATTTAATTTATTAATTTTATTTGTTTTATTTATTTATTTATTTTATTTATTTATATAATTTATTTATTTTCTTTATTTGTTATATTTTTAAGTCGATTAAATTCTTCTGCATCTCATATTGTCCGATTTAAATGACTCAAGATTTACGTAAAAAACTCGTATACTTCTCAGAGTTGCATTAAATTAAACATTTTATCTCTACAAATCAGTAGTCGAAAGTAGCGGACTACCAGTAGTGAAACTACTGTAGTCGTTATCTTTTTTTGTAGTTTGTAGTGTAGTGTGCTACTTTTCTAAAAAAAAGAAAAAAAAAAGCAGTGCAGTGCGATTAAAGATTAGTTTGTAGTAATTCTTCACATTAACTTAGTAAAGAAGCCGGGGTTCTAAAGTAACTAATTTTTCGAATTTGATAGGTACAAATCTTCACATGTCTGTCAATGGACACAATTTAAAATGACGGAGAGGAAGGGAACATATATTCGATGTAGTATTTAATTTCTTAGAAGAAATAAAAGACGATTAAACATTAGTTTGTAGTAATTCTTCACATTAACTTAGTAAAGAAGCAGGGGTTCTAAAGCAACTAATTTTTCGAATTGGATAGGTACAAATCTTCACATGTCTGTCAATGGACACAATTTAAAATGACGGAGAGGAAGGGAACATATATTCGATGTAGTATTTAATTTCTTAGAAGAAATAAAAGACGATTAAACATTAGTTTGTAGTAATTCTTCACATTAACTTAGTAAAGAAGCAGGGGTTCTAAAGTAACTAATTTTTCGAATTGGATAGGTACAAATCTTCACATGTCTGTCAATGGACACAATTTAAAATGACGGAGAGGAAGGGAACATATATTCGATGTAGTATTTAATTTCTTAGAAGAAATAAAAGACGATTAAACATTAGTTTGTAGTAATTCTTCACATTAACTTAGTAAAGAAGCAGGGGTTCTAAAGTAACTAATTTTTCGAATTTGATAGGTACAAATCTTCACATGTCTGTCAATGGACACAATTTAAAATGACGGAGAGGAAGGGAACATATATTCGATGTAGTATTTAATTTCTTAGAAGAAATAAAAGACGATTAAACATTAGTTTGTAGTAATTCTTCACATTAACTTAGTAAAGAAGCAGGGGTTCTAAAGTAACTAATTTTTCGAATTTGATAGGTACAAATCTTCACATGTCTGTCAATGGACACAATTTAAAATGACGGAGAGGAAGGGAACATATATTCGATGTAGTATTTAATTTCTTAGAAGAAATAAAAGACGATTAAACATTAGTTTGTAGTAATTCTTCACATTAACTTAGTAAAGAAGCAGGGGTTCTAAAGTAACTAATTTTTCGAATTTGATAGGTACAAATCTTCACATACATCAAATGTCATCACAAATGTCAATGGACACAATTTAAAATGACGGAGAGGAAGGGAACATATATTCGATGTAGTATTTAATTTCGTAGAAGAAATAAAAGACGATTAAACATTTCACGAAATTGAAAGGGTTTCATAATTTCCTAGCATTTTTTGAATTAAATACTCGTTGTCGAGATGGGCATAAAATGTTGAATTAAATAAACAAATTCCAAAAAATGTTTTAGAAAAATAAACTACCTCATGTAAACAGAAATAAATATTTCTAAATAATTATTCGTGTTTAATACAAAGTCCCTGGCCAAATTATTAGACACGCTATAAGATTTTATGTAGAATCCTAATTATCAAGTGATAGTATACGACTTCATTGTTTTTGCGCGACCTAAACCGGTTTGCACTTGCTTACGCTCCTGTATCAATTGGTTAACATTATAATGCAATAGTTTAAACATAAATACCAATAGGAAGTATATAAAAAATCTCCTGAATAAAAACCCATTACATGTATGTTTAAATATAAAAGTATCGCATATAAATTCGTGCAAAACAATGTCATTATTAAAAAACCACAGTGCGTCTAATAATTTGGTCCAATTATTATAATATACTAATGCAGTGTTTCTCAAACTTATGACTTTTGTGTACCCCTTCTGCATTTTTCGTAACGCTGTGTACCACTAACAAAAAAATGAATGTATTTTTTTAAAAATGTTTCTTTTCCTTTTTTGGTACAAAGTTTTGTAGATACCAAACAGCGATCCATATTCTATGTTAGGAATTAAAATTATATTTTATAAAAATAATCAAAATAAGTAGAATTTATTACAGACCATCACTATAAAAAAATTGCACAAAAGTTAAAAAATTACAACTGGCTGTTGACACCACTAATTATTAACTGTCAACTCTGCAAAAAATAGCTTATAGAAAAATACATAATCGTAAATTTTCAAGGCTAGTTTTTTTTTTAAATAAAAGTTTTTGAAATTTTCGTTTGTTGCAAGATATTTCGCATAAGAACGTGTACCCCCACTAAACTGTTCCCATACCCCAGGGGGTACGCGTACCACACTTTGGGAAACACTGCACTAATTTAATACCTGATATAATAAATATTCTATATTTATATAATATATCGTCTAATTTACCCAATCGTCGAATTTATATTACATGCTGTCTAATTTAACCCATTGATACGCGAACGTAAACAAGTGCAAACCGGTTTCAGTCGCGTAAAAACAATTATGTTGCATAATATCCTCAAATAATTAAGATTTTACATAGAATCTTATAGTGCGTCTAATAATTTGTCCAGGGACAGTTGGTGTGAATTTAATTCTCGAGCAAAGATCGGTTCTTTAGAGTAGTGGTTACAATTAGAAAATAGCTTGTAGTCACTACATTTAAAAAAAAGAAAAAAAAAGAAGTTGTAGTTGTCGTTAACGTGGTTGTAGTTATAGTAAACTAAAAAAATAATATAGTTTTCCCAACCACTGCTACAAATGCAAGGAAATGCCTTTAATTATAGCCATTTTAAGAGGCAAAGGTAATCTTTCTCAGGACATGATACTGTTTCATCACAAACATAAACCATCTAATGATTACACGTTTCCGGTATTCTTGTCAAAACTTTCTTTTCCAGCAACTTGAATGAGTACAAATTATTCCTGGTCGTCTGCAACCGACGTCATCCCCCTGGGAGGGTGGGAAATTTGGTTCCAAAAGCAGGAGGAGGAATGATGACCGTCTCGTCTTGGTCAGTTCCGTTTCCCCTCGTTCTAATCTTCTCAGTTGGAGATTTTAACCACAATCAATTAAATGGTTCGCATATGCTAACTTCCATTATTGTTTCCAGGTGACGAACAGATTAGCTGCATTCGATTCGAAGTATTCGTTCGTGGGAAAATAAAAATGAGGAACAGAAGGCAGAAGACGAAATCTACACTTATTATCGTTAAAATATTTTTTTTCCGGATTAAGAAAGAGGAAAAAGATTCTTCATTTCAAAGAAACTGCACATTTTTAGATTAACACTAGATTGCCCAAGGAAGTCATTTTGACTGCTTTTTAATTTCAATTTGAAAAACAATGATGTTAATAATGTCACAATTTCTTAAAATTTTGTGGCTTTTTGTAGAACATATCATTTTTTTCATTGTTAATATTTGCTAATAACTTGTTATATAACTGTAAATAATATAAGAAATATTATAAATTTATTTTCAAACAAATTTCTTTACACATTAGTTATTCTTTCACAATGCAGTCAATCTGACTGCTTTAGGGCAATATATGTATATACCAAGTTTCAGTCTTTCTAGTACTAATAACTAGGCTCCTTTCGTAAAAAAGGGAAGAAATAATGTGAAAAAAAGTAATCTTAAAATTAGCGGAAGTTCCTTTCTTAAGAAACTTTATTTTGCCTTTATTAGATAACCATTACACATGGTTGTTTGTTTTAAAAACAAAAAAAAATGTAAGCCTACCTAAACTTTATAAATTTTTTTCTTCCCTTACTAAAAATTTTTGAAAAAACAAATGACCGAAATTTTGACATTTCCTGACACTTTCAAACCTATTTACTATAAACTATTATATCAAACAAATTTTGAGGAAAGTTTACTCTTTTAAATTGAACTAGAAAAATACAATTTTGAGAAGAATAACTTTTTTTTTCACACTTTCTAATTATTACTTAACGGCGAGTTTTTGAAAGGGTAAAAAATTATTTAATTCAAAACAATATAAATGGAACTTAATTCGTCGTAATGAATGGATATAATTTCAGTCAACCCACCTCCCCAAACAAACATTAACCTTATCTCACCAACCTTCCCTTAAAAACAAAATTTACAAAAAACTAATGATATGCTGTAAAAAAAACAAGAGTTCCTTAAATTTATTTATTTACTTTTTATTATTATTTTCTTATTATACTAAAACTAAAGCATATATTTTATGCGAATAACGGCAAAAGAGCACCGGAAAAAAAAGCACCCGGAAAAATAGTGCACCTTTATTAATTATCATATATGTAAAGTCAGATTGGATTCAGGCCATTGAATCCGAATTATTCAACCATAATTAGATATTTTTTTTCAAAAAAATAATTAAGGTGCAAAGTTTAGTTTGAAGCTGACTGAAGGAAACTTTAATACATTACAAAATATTTTTAATTTTTAATACAATTATATAATGTATTATATATGTTTTAAACAGTTAATCAATTAACGGTAATTAATCTCCACAGCAGGTAAAACTTTCGATGAGTTAAAACTATGCACAAGAATGATACAATAATTTAATACAAATTTTTTTTAAAAATTTAACAAATAAATTTACAAATTTAATTCAAAAAAGTACTACGGTTATAAAATATTTAAAAAGTTATTCCGAAGCTGCTTCAATTGGGATCATTCTGTTGATTTATCAGTTCATTCTGTTTCTGCTGTCATCATTCTGTTAATTTATTTTGATAATTTTCAACTCAGTGGGAAAATCTCGGCCAATTGTCGATTTTTAAGAAGCTCAATAATAATGTTTTAAATATTGAAGTCATTTGCCCGTTCTAAAGCTCAACAGATAATTTTGTACAGCAAAATAAAATATATATTTATGTTATGTATATATGTAATGTCGGGTCAATTTTTTCCTATGCCTCAGTTTGAAGTTAGTGATTATCAAAAAAGATTATGTGTAGTTTGAAACTATAATTTTCTCCCTTGTGTAGGACACTTCAATTGTGACCCTTTTTAATATGCTTGCCAAGAACCTAGAAAAACAGTGTTAAAAATGAGAAAAGATGGGGGACAAAGTAATTTTCGTTGCCTCCATTTAAGTGTTTCAACAGCACCTGCTGTTCAGAAAAAAAGTTCTTCCAACAATGACTTTTTTCACACATTGTAAAGTAATTCTGTTTTGTTCGGTAGAAAATAAATCTGTGAAATTGGCAGAAAAAAACGTTTTAGATCATTTTTTACGGCTTTCTAATTGCTTTCACAAACAATCTAAATGCATAACACAGAACGAAACAAGACACCTTTTGGCGACAAAATGCAATAGAAATCCTCATGGGAGGTCTGCTGCAACTACTTTTGCTCACTGTAATATTTATCTAAGACATTTTAAATGTGAAGAAATAAATCTCCAGAGGGGAGGGAAAAGTCTTGGGGGGGGGCTTGTAAGGGGACCCCAGATAACGGCCACTTGCGTAACCGCGAAAGCCGGGATTTATTACGAAACGGTAGAATATTCTGTTGTTAACAATGATATCTGACCACAGGGTAATAAAAATAAAATAAAAAGTGTGCTAGTTATGTCACGAGCGAAGATAGGGGTTTTTTTCTCAAGAAAGTGCTTCCCCTGTTCATGCTCTTCTTGGAAAAAAAACTCCCCACCACATAAAAAAAATATACAACAATAAAAAAAAAATGATTGCTCTGCTACTTTATTTTTCTTTCTTACTGTAAACACAATGTCGCATGCTGCTGAATAGCTTATTTTAATAGTAGAAAACTAAACATAAGAGCCAAAAGTGAAATTTTATATATAAGCTTGTTATTTTACAGATAATTTTAACCACTGTTAAATTTAGATAGTTAACACCAATGGAGCTGTTCAAATATTGCGTAAGCAAGTTTTAGGGAATCTCGGACTCCCCTTCCCTCTTTGAAAGCAGCAAAGAGCAAATTATAAACCCTTTCCACGCTTACGTAAAAGAAAGTTTTAACCCCAAGTTTGTTTGTTTTTTTTTTTTTTTTTCTAACTGTAGTAATCTAATTTTAAGATTTATTTCAATTAATAAAAAATTTAACTATGCATTTAACAAAATTTATATTTCAATTCCTTTTTCTAAATTTTGAGTAGATTAATTCTTTAGAAACCTTTTGAATTTCCTTACTGCAGTCAAATTTAAAAAAAAAATAATTAAAAGAAATAATAAAACTCAAAAAAATTTCTCCTTAAACTTCACATTTATTTCAAAAATGAAAAATTTTTCCTCTTTTTTTCGTTCAAAAAAAAAAGGAGAAAAAAACTAGAAATAAGGTGATTTCTAAGTTTTAAATAATTATTGATCATAACCCTTCCAGCCAGGTACAAATCCGTCAGTAAAAATAAGCAAACAACTCCCCTCATTAAGTGCTTTGTAATATTTGAACACTTTTATATTTATTATTTTTTTTATACTATGATCGTTAATAGCATTTTTCATGAAAAAACTTATAACACTTTTCCAGATGTCATGATTAGACAATATTCTTCAAGAAATTTTTAGATAATAAAAGAAAATTAGGAGGGTGAACGGAGTATCAGTTTTCTATGCATAAAATTAAATTTTTTGAAAAAGTTTTATTTCTAAAAGTTAAAGAATTGTGAATAATAGTATAAACTTTATGCTTTAGTTTCTTTTAGCCTTTTAAGGCGACTCTTAATTGCTTATTAATATTTTTATATAATTAGTCTACATATAAAAAAATATCAATTTTTTCATATGAAAAATTAAGTTAACTAAAAATATTTATTAAATAGTATAGTAACTTATTTTTTACAGAAAATTTACAGCACAGAATTTAGAATTAATACCACTGAACGGGATATTAAACATTCAAAAAATTTTTACGGTCCATAAGAACATATAAAAATTGAAAAATATTCATTAAGTATAATTTCTAAGAAAAAAAAAAGTTATAAAATTTATCCTATATGTTTAAAATATTTTTCAATTTCTTAAGTTCAAATCACTTCAAGGTAAGCTAGTGTATAATATAATAATTATAGAGAAATAATTATAGAGAATTGTAGATAAAGCTTCGAGTTCAGAGCAATAAAACTATCGCATTATCTATTTACATGCATTTATTATTTATTTGTTTTTTGTTTTATTTGTTTTTGCTTTATTTGCTTTTTTTGTTTTTGTTTTATTTGTTTTGTTTTAGTTCCCTTTGTAAAAATTATTGAAAAATAAAGAGTTAAACAGTAAGTTTTGTCACCTGATTTGCTCTAATTTGTTGCTGGATTAACCTTCATGTATGAACTGCAATTCTGATCATATTGTCTTTTTTTTTTTTTTTTTTAAATGATATATTTGAATAAAAAATATTTAATAACTACCATATAACTTTTGTGCGTATTTCATATTTTAATTCTAACTCAATTCCACTTTGTGACTTAAAACGAACCAAATGAATATTAAAATAATATTAAGCCTATTCCCTTGCTTCTAAAGTAAATGATTCAAGGGAGAAAAGCGGAATGAAAGATCCCCATGTACGGGGAAAAAAGCACCAGGAAAAAAAAAAAAAAAAATAACATACATTTATTGTCCGATTGTATTCAGGGAACTGATCTTGAATTTAGTGTAATTCGATAATTTTTTTAACGTCAACTATTATGCAAAGTTTTATTTTAGAAGTTATCTGAAAATAACTTAAAATAATTATTTATTTATAATAGTAAAAACATTTACACGATACTATTGATGTAAATAATGCATCAATTAGCAATAATCTATCAGGATGTTAATCCTTTAAACAGCTAAAAAAATCTACAAAAATGATAAATTATCTTAATTAAAAAAAAATTACGAAATATAAATTTGAAAAAGTATTATTCTTTTACTATTATATCGCAATACAGTAGGCATAGTTGTTGAAATTAAAAGCTTAAGACACCCTAGTAATTCAAAACGAACCAAATACGATGATGCAACTATTTTAATATTTATATAATTTCTATATACATAATCATTCTTTATAAAGCCTTTAAAAACTTTTAAGAAATGTTAATTTCATTCATATTAATATTTAATTACATTAAGCTTTTCTCAACATTTCGAATGGAATCAGTTGTTAAATTCATATCTTTTCCAGAAAGGAGCTTTTTCTCCAGTGATTTTTTCCGGTGCGTATTTTCGAGTGCTTTTTCCGAGCTGTTCTTTTCGGTGATTTTTTTCGGAAATCGAAGTAAATATTGATATGTACTAATTTAATTCCTATGATTGATCATTTAAACTCTGATATATTCAAATCATAATAAACGCAATTCAACTTCTTAAGAAAGGAGATATTACTCAGGGTACCGGAAATAATGTCGCTTTAAAATTTCGTTAGTCAAAACCAATTCATTTTTTTTTTCGATCCATTTTCGATCCGGAATTGTAAGGTTACAAGGGTGAATACAAAATGCTAACAAGGGTGAATTCTTTATTGATCAAAAATAAAATTTTGATAACTAATACTAAATGCAACGAAACGACATTACTATCTAGACCACCTAATATATTTAGTGCTTTTATACAAGCACAGCCCCTTAAATGCATTACAAAAATTAATTTTAAGTCTGCTGTCGAATTTACAGCCCCTGGCCAAATTATTAAACGCACTATAAGATTCTATGTAAAATCTTAATTATCAGTTGATACTATACAGCTTTATTGTTTTTACGCTGCTATTACCGATTTACACTTGTTTATGTTTGTTTATTAATTGGTTAACAATGTAATGCAATACGTTAAAAATAAATGCAAATGGGAAGTATATAAAAAAATCTCCCCTACAAAAACCCATTATATGTGTATTTAAATATAAGAGTATTGCATACAAACTCGTGCACGACAGGCAATTATTAAAACACTACAGTACATCTAATAATTGGATCTAATTGTTATAATATACTAATATAATACCAGATATAATAAATATTCGATGTTTATATAATATATCGTCTTATATATCTAATCGTCGAAATTATATTATCGTCTAATTTGACCAATGGATACACTAACGTAAAAGTGTGTAAACCGGTTTCTGTCGAGAAAAAACAATAAAGCTGTACAGGATCATCCGATAATTAAAATTTTACATAGAATCTAATTACTATTTCAAATTTGATAAGGTGAAATTAAAATATACGGTTTGATAAGAACTGCACCTGCAGCAAGTATTTGTTGCAATAGTCTCATGACACATCAGAAATTCTTTAAAAGTGAAAATTTGGTGGGTGGTATTGCTGAGAGCAATCAAAGGGTAAAGCATTCTCCACACCCTAAACAACAATGAACACACCACAGCATGGGCCACACATTGACAAAATGACGTTATGCTTCAAAAATGTGTGAATTTTCAATGAGCACGTGGCACATAATAGCTCATGGTCCGGAAATCATTTTAACTACAGTAACTTCTTTCATAAAGAGTTAACGATAAACAGGATTTAACGAAATTCGATCAAGACTCGCTTTTAAAGAGCAATATTTCAAGAAATTTCTTCTGCATTCCTCAAACTGACTATGAAAATTCTCCTTTCGAATATTTTGGGGGTCCGCGAATTTTGACGATAATTTTCGGGCAATAAAGCCGTTCAAGGCAAATTGACTTATTTCTTTCGTACTGCACAGGAAAAAAAAGTGCTATATTTTATTTCTATGTACCCAATTTTTTGGATTTACGGCTACTAATTTACAATCTCGTAGCCTTGTAACTTTGAACCCATTCCGGAAGACAAGAGAACTCCTGAATCTAGTATTGGGAGAAATTTGCCTTCGTGGATGGAAGACTTTTTAATAGAACTAACCCGCATATGCGTACATAAAGAGGAAAAACCACGAAAAACCGCCTGCGGTTAGCCTGACGGCAAGGGGACTCTAACCCATGATCCGTCTACTACTGAGGATATTTTACGTTAGCGCTGTGGTCGGTCGAGAATTTTTATGAATTATTTTTTACTAAACCGCTATTTACGAGCACTCAGTTACAACGATCTAACATTGCAGCCCCTTAGCGCTCGCTATAAGCAAATTTGACTGTTAGCAATGCAAATTTTTTCTTACTTACTACCAATTTCTTTATTTTTATTTCACGTTATTTTACGGGTAGAAGGAAAAAGGAAAGCTTCTTCTGATTGTTCCACACCAGTTCGAAACTTTAGTAAAAATATATAAACTAAAGATTTTACTTGAGTTGAAGAAAGATGAAAGTTATGTCTTATTCAAAATTACTGCTTTATAATTTAGAAATAAAGCTTATGATTTATATATGCTAAAAAAATAAAGCTAATGTCAAAGATGGTGAGAAAAATGTAGGGGCCATTTTTTTTTTTTTGTTGTTCAGGATTTTAGAGAATTTTAACCGTTTTTAAAGACTTTTTTTTTTCTTCAATTTTTTGGATCTTAACATCCTAAGCTCGATTATAGATAGCCCAATTCAGAGGGCAAGTAATTAAAATTATCAAAACCAAAAACCCTTTTTTTTAAATTCGCTATTTATGTTTGTTCAGTTAAACTAAATATTCTTTGAAAAACACATTTCTTTAGCCTAACTAAAAATATTGTAATAAAAAGTTTCTAACTATCGGAATTTATTGCCGATTTTTAAAAAATGTATACATTATTTAACGGAAGAAAAATTATCAGTTTTGAGATGAAGTTAGGCTAAATTACTTAAGTAAAATTTTAATAAATATTTTTTTAAGAATTATTGCTTTAAGAAAAGTTATAAGAAATGAGTCATACAATCGGCATAACTATCACAATAGCAATATCTTGCTAAAAGTATGTATCATGCATTTAAGTTATCTATTATTTACAAAATTTAGTAATTTTTATATTTTTGCGCATAATTTAAAAACTTATTAATCCAACGATTATTCTAAGAAAAAAAAACATAATTTATTGTTCTTTATTTTAGTGATGGTTGAAGGCTTTTTGAACAAAAGGGCTTGGAATAAAACAAACCTCCCCTTTTTAAGGTGGAATTTTAACATTAAACTGTACCTAAGTATTGTATCATGAAAGGTACGTTATAAGCTTCCTGAATTTTCCCTACACAACTGGCCAATAGTCAAACTTCGTAATGCCTACGGGTGTTGGAAAATTTGGTTTATTATTCAAGTCGGATTGGACAATAAAATTGCATTTTTTCATTTTACTTGATTAAGTTTTAGGTTTTGTTATTTCAAATTTCTTAGTTTCTTATTTCAATTTAATCATCAAATTTCATAGGACACAATCGTCATGCAAAATGTATGTTTATTTTCAATTTCTTTCCTTTTTTTTCCCAGATTAATTTATAAAACTGTTGAAACAACTTGTGAACTATGAAATGACATTATTTAGAATTATTTAACTCTACAAGATCAACATTTTTAAAAAAAATTAAAAAAAAGGAAGAATAAATGCAAAAAAAAAGGTTTTTTAATGAAAAAAAAAATTCAGATTTTTAAAAAAAAAATCTTTCCTTTTAGATTTTATAAAAACATACCACAAATCTAAATATGACTGAATTGGTAAAAACAATAATCACAATAAATTCAGTAAAATCATATATTTTACAAGAAATAAAATGCAGATCAACCACTTTTACTATTTTAGACATGAGTAATTAACAACTTATTTTCAAAAAATATTTCGAAATTGCTAAAAAATATGAAATATACAAATGCAAATACACATATAAAAGCATATTCACCTTGAAAAGTTTTTAAAGTGGCAGCAAAATTGCGAAAAACATAAGCAATTTAACTTATTCCTATCTATCAATAAGTGCTAATTTTAATGAAGAAAAAAAATCTTTCTTAAGCTGAAGAAGAAATTAAATATAAGCTAAATTTATGCAATTCTTACTAGCCTTGAAAAACGTTACCATTTACTATTTCATCCAGGCCTTAGCAAGGCCTGATAATCATTCAGAATAAAGAAAAAAAAAAAAATTTAAATAAGAAAAAAGTACTAGAGCCTTTAAAAACTAACTAAAAAAATAAAAAAGCAGCATTGTCTACTGTATTGCATAAAGTGTGTGTGTGTATATATATATATATATATATATATATATATATATATATATATATATATATATATATATATATATATATATATATATATATATATATATATATATATATATATATATAATGCTTTCATATTTTTAACACGGCATATAAAACAAGTAATAACCAAACAGCAATTTATGATCTATATATTTTTTTAACAGATTTTACGAATTATTTTACCCCTTGTGTTCAATTTATAGAGAGTATTCATACTAGGCGAAATAAATTTTGTTGGATGCAAGACATTAAAGAAATAGGAAAAAAATTGTATGGAGTTTTCCTATACTTAAGTATAAAAAGTATTCTTATACTTAAACACAATTCAGAAGTAATTGTCCTGAATTTTATCCAAGTTTAACGATATATGTGAACAGTCTCTTTCAATGCAATTTGATTTAAATTGTTATTTCTGTAGGGGCTAAAAGCATACCTCTAACCATATTTTATTATTTTTCTTGGCTCTGTTATTAATTGTAAATTATTGCTCTCGATTTGAAAATGAATATTTACAATCATTTTTCAATTGTTATACTATTTAAGACCTGAATGTGATATGCTATGTCATTAAAAATGCCGAAGATAAGACTTATTACCAATTTTTCCAAACATATTTTTCAAATTATTTTTAACAAAAATTTTTTTTTCAATTATATAACCAAGATCATGTAGTTAATTTAACAAAACAGTATACATATATAAGTAAAAAAAATTACCTCTTAAGATTATTTGTTGGAGTTGCTAGACAATCAGGCAATAGATAGATGATAGTATCTAGAAAACGATCAAATCCGAAGCAATTATTGCATTGCTTGGGTGCCGTTTTGTTTAATGCTTTGAGCAGTTATCACGCACTATCCTTTTAAAAACCAACTTCGCAAACAAATACGCAAGCCTTATCATTTAACTCACTTTACTTACGTACTAGAGTCTGAAGGTCCACCCACCAACCCCTTAGACCCAACAAGAATTTAGTCCAGCCCCTACAAAATTTTGGGTCCTCACATTGGCTACTTGGACTTTACGTTTGACCGGGGTCACCTTCAGCTTCCCCCCCCCCACCCCATCCAATTGCTGTCTTTTACTATCTCCTCTGATGTCTACCGGTAGATAAATCCATGGGTCAAAATTCCCCCCCCCCTAAAAAATTAACAGAAAAATGTACATTCTTAGTTCGATTTTTAATGTACTTATAGTCTCATTTTAATCACAAAAATTAAATAGCTTGGGGCAAGTCGTAAGGATTGTATGAGTTTTATCCAGATGACATTTTTAGTTTCACATTTTAGATGACATTTTTAGAAAAATGTACATTTTTAGTTAGATATTTAATGTACTTTGTGTTATTTTAATGACAAAAGCTAAAATAGCTTAGGGCAAGTCTTCAGGATTGTATGAGTTTTATCCATATGACATTTTTAGGAAAATGTGCATTTTTAGTTTCATTTTTAATGTACACTTTTATTCTAATCACAAAAACTAAAATAGCTCAGGGGAAGTCATCAGGATTTCATGAGTTTTATCGTGATGAGCTTTCATGGCAGCTTCTCTGGTTTTTACACGGGAATTTGCATGAATACTTTATAATGTTCTACTGTTTTATTGCTGTTGATTTGCACTTAATTCTATGGACCATCACTAGGCAAGAGGAACTTAAAAACAAGAGTAAAAATCTGATAGCCATGCAATAAAGTGCTGGCAGAGTTGGACAAATTAAACTTGACTGTTTTTGGTGAGCTAGGACTTACGGGTTAGCGTCTATGGCTTGGAAATCCTACCTTTTGAAATGTTCTTATTACTAATTCTCATTATTTTTTAAATATTCTTTAGATGAAGCAAAATGTTTCAGTTTCTAAGATTTATTTTAGGAATTTCAAATTCATCAGAAGTATGTTTTTGTCTTAAGAATGTATACATTAAACCAGACGCATCATACATCAAAAAGGCAAAACTTTTGTCGTGTGACACTGATACTTACTTCCTGGCAAAACAATAATTAGGCAAATGATTCTTTTTAAGTAGTTTAGATCTTAGCTCTTGTATGATTAAACTACCCACCTTCGACAACCAGATAGTTCATCATATTTTGTGGTTAGGACTGTCGAGGTATCTAAAGTCTTGAGGAACCTTCGTCTGATGAATTTTCTGATTTATGACTTTTATATGATTAATAAATGTTGTACCATTAATACCAATTAAGCTAGTTACCTGTTAATTATCGTACAAATGAATAAAACATATTTCAGTTTATCCTCATATCAGTTAATGCGCATTTGATTTGAGACTTCTTCATTGGTAAAAACGTGTTAATTAGGCTAATTACCATCTAATTACATCGAAAAATGCAATCTATTCAGATAATTACAAAATGTCAAAGTTATTTGTTTTTCCTTACGTCTTATAATGATCATATGGTGTTAATTTGAGAATTTATCATCTTGATAAAAGCACGTAAAAGTTAATTTAGGCAAATTACAACGATAACTTATGAAATATCGGAATGAACACTTTTTGTTATTTTATTTTTTATTTATCTCACACGTGTTCGAAATTTAAAGTTTAAATTAGTGATGAGTGAGTGTAATTAGCAATGAGTGATTGGGAAAATTAGTGATGAGTGAGTGCTTTGATTGAGTGGAATGTCATGTCGCGGCGATCAAGCGACGATTTCAGAGAGCGGTCATAAAAACTATTTATTAATTTATTAAAAACTATTCTAATAGTAGGAGTAATTTTTGTCAAAAGAAACATAAAAAATTTAAAACTTTTTGTAAATTTATTTTTTTCTTTCTCTCTTTTAGACCAAGAAATAGTATTATTAAAAAAGTTTGCTATTTTAGCTTTTCCATTTCTGACCATCCATCCATTTCAATCCATCCATCTCCATCTAGCCATAAATTTCTATCCATCTATCTCCCTCCATCTCTATCTATCCATCCATTTCTAACATGCATCCATCCATTTCTTTCTATACATCAAGGTTCCCGAGGGTCTTGAAAATTTTAAAAAGTGGTAGCGAAAATAAAAAAAATTTTGATATTTTAATTTCCGTGTAGCCTCCACTAAAAATTGTTTTCCAAAGAAAGTATATTTGCATGAAAATTCCTGCACTTAACGATAAAATGGTATGTTGAAATAAAAAATATATTTTGGCATTACCCTAATTTTATAACCACTTAGCAGTAGTGTAGATTTGATAGCGTGCAAAATGAAAATTAGAACACCTGAGTAACTTTCAGATTTTTATTTACAAATAAGATAAAATCTTAATAATTTTGACACATAGACATAGAATATGCTAATTGATCCGAATAGACAATGTTTTAAGCTACAAAATCTATCGCAAAAATGCACTTTCTCTGTATAAACATTTTTCTTTCTTTCAAAATAATGCATTTCAAAAAATATGGTTCCAATAATAATATTTAATAACTACATCTTGAACAAAAAAAAAAAAAAAAAAAAAAAAAAAAAAAACGCATAATACTATTTGAAAATTATAAAAATTTTATTTAGCTTCTTTTTTTTTTTTTCATTTTACGCAAGCTGTAGTGCACTAAAAGTAATGGGAAGGTCCTGAATGACCTTTGATCCAACGATCATATATTCACGTACTGAAGGTCAAACCAAACGTTATGTGGGCCTAACTTTAAAAATATACGAATTAATTTGAACAGGAGCCGTGATGGCTCACGGGATAGAGTGTTCGGCTTCCAATGAGATGAACCGGGTTCGAAACCCAGCGATGGCTGGTAAATACAAATTCCGCCCCCAGCTAGGACCGACTACAATGCTGACGTGAAATATCCTCCGTGGTAGATGGATCATGGGTTAGAGTCCCCTTGCCGTCAGGCTAACCGTGGCAGATTCTCGGGGTCTTCCTCTATCTGTAAAGCAAATACCGGTTCTATCAAAAAGTTCTCCACGAAGGCGAATTTCTCCCAATACTTGATTCAGGAGTTCCCTTTTCTTCTGGATAGGGTTCAAAATGACAAGGCTACGAAGTTGAACAGTAGTAGTCGTAAACTCAAATTTGGATCTGCTGTTCAGCGACGGTTAAAAAATAAAATTAATTGGAATTTATATTTTTTAAGTTAAAAAAACACACACAAAAGCGTATTTTCTTTGAAAAACATACCTTTTTTTTTTTTTTTCCGATTCATTCAGATTTGTGTCCCTTAAAATATCGGTGGTAACTGCCATCTAGGAAATAGTCCCTATACTTAGATTAGGAGTTTCGTGTCTCGCCAAATCTCAAGAACTTTTTAAGTGAATCGATTTTTAAGCTGTTTAAAAATTTTAAACACAATTATAAAATTTGTTTACCCAAAAGTAATTCCAAAATAAAAATTAAAAAAAAAAAAAAAATTATTTACTTTATTACGCAATCATTTATTTTTTAAATAATCAATAATCATTCAATTGTTTTATTAAATAAACAATAATCATCAATTTATTAAATAATCATAATTTATTAAATAATCATATTTTATTAAATCATCTGAAACTTTCATTTCACTACCTTAAATTTTTACTTTAAAAAATAAAATTTTAAACGATAAGATACAAAATATGAAAGAAATCAGTCGGATTCTTCTTGAGAAATTAAATTTTAAATGCATGATTTTTTGGAATCTATGACTCTGAAACTATTTGATCTATTTAGAGCAAATTTTGCATTTTCTTATTTAAACCTCTAGATTTCAAAAGGCTATAAAAAAATTTACATAATTTAGAATAAATAATATAACAAAAAGGAACAATAATTTTAAGTTTTAATTCACATTGAAGTATCTTTGAATAAACAAATTTTATAATTGTGTGTAAAAATATTTCCAGATATACTTAAACACCATTGTTATAACTTTTGTTACAACTCCAAAGCAAATACCGATTTGCTTTCATTATAAGTTGACACAATAAACGAAATCTTCAATATTCATGAATACCCCCATTTTCCTGAATAAATGAAGGCATGCATTGATTCATACTTTTATCAATTGTTATTTCAAGCTGTTTTACAGATGCAGATATTGCATTGATGTGCAGGACAGCTATTGTGAATTGATAAAGCGGGAAATTACAATCAATCATATGAATTATCAATGAAATTCAATAGCTGCAAGAAAAACCTGATGAAACCTTTGAGATAAGCATGACAGGTGATAAGCAAAACCAAATGCTAAGATTAATGCAATATTAAAACATGAAACATAATTCAGTTCAATATTAGGAGGATGGGAATATTACGAGATTATATATATATATATATATATATATATATATATATATATATATATATATATGGAATTTATCAAAGAAAATATCTATATTTATCTTTGTCATCAATACAAAAAAGTAAGAAAAAGGAACAAATTTATATTTTTTTTAAAATTTTATCATTAAATTCTTAACTAATAATGCGTGGGCGACCACATGCTAATCATCCGAAGCAATAGATTAAGATGGCCACCTTTAAAAATCCTTTGGGATCTCGGACTAGAGGAAGACCTCCAACTAGATGGCTAGATGACACTGCTAAAGATCTAAAAGCGTTAAAGATAAACAAATGGAAGAAATATGCCATGGACAGGAGGCGTTGGAGGCTACGTGTGGTTGAGGCAGCCAAGGCGTGTAAGGGGCTGTCGTGCTGAAGAAGAAGACCACATGCTAAATTACCTTCCATCCAAACGAAAGAAAAGTTGTGTTTAGAATTCCTGCCTAGGCATTTCATAAGAATGCACTTTTCGTTTACCATGCATCTATATCTTATTTCCTTACTTGATAACTTTCCAATTAAAATCAACGTTCATCTTTATCAATGATGTCAATAGATATTGCATTTCATTTCATTTTTTTCCTCGAAAAAACATGTTACGATTTGGAAGAAAAAAAATTGTCGAAGCTACGTAATTCAGTCTACAATCTGTAGACGCAAAAGATGTACTCTAGATATGTATTTTAAATCAAGACAGTTGTTCAAAGACAGTGATGATGATTATTAATGATTATTCATATGCAAATTTAGTCTATAGTCTTCATTCATTGGGCAAATTTAAGCACATTTTTTGCAATGATTGATGAATAAATTCATTAGTCATGACTAATTTTTCTGATTAAAATTTTGAATAACCAGCGAAAAATGCAAGCATTATGTTATTTTCATTGCAATCTGAGGGTCGATTACAGAAATCTATAACAAATGTAATTAATTATTGATAATGATTGCTTGGTAATTAACTACTTGCAATGATCATGATTACAAGTAATCACAGCAACAAATAATTATTATTTCATTTTACAAGTGGTTATGATTATTTATAATCACAACAAAAAGTGATTACAGATAATCAGAATTACAAATAATCAAGAATTGAGACTGCAAGCCATTGTGACTACTTGTAACCATATAGTAAGATTACAAGAAATCGTAGCTATAAGTTATCATAATCTAACAAGTAATCTTAAATTCAAGTAATTTTGATATATATGATTACAACACGATTAGATGTAATCATAATTTCAAGTGGGCTTGATTTTATTGTAATAGGGATTGTAGGTAATTGAATACTTCTAAAATAATGCATAAGTTGTATATGTAAATGAATTGTTTAGTTTACTATTGTTTGGTTTATTAAATGAAAACTTTTAAAGATAGAATTACATACGAAAATACGTACATAAATGCAGGAATAAGATTATATTGTGATTACTTGTAATCACAAAAAGAAACGATTACAAATGATTATGATGATTTACAAATGATTTGAAATGATTATGATTATGATCGAATAATCAAAATATATTATTACATGTAATCGTGATTGCACGTAATCGCTAGAACATGTAATTACGATTGCATATTATATGCTTATTCAGTTTGTGTGTATGTATTTTGTGTGTATTATGTATGTATGTTTGTAAGTGATAACATATTTTTCTATAGGTAGAATGAACGTACGTATATAAATACAATTTATTAAGGTACGAGCAATGCATGTAAGCTCATATGTATGTAGACGCACATATGTATTTGTAGCATATGTACAATCGCTGATACATAGATATATTTTAAACTCATTCAATATTTGTACGTATGCATGTGCATGAATGTACGTACGCATGCAAGATAATTGTATGAAGATATTTGTATGAATGTACAGATTTAAATCAAATGTACAGATTTAAATCAAATGTACAGATTTAAATCAAATGTACGTATGTATGCACAAATGTTATTTGTACATACATTATACGTACATAGTTTTGCATATAATATACATGTAGACATGTGGAAGAATAAAAAGGTGTATAAATGGGTTCGCCCTATAAACGGGTGTGACGTATGGGTGTGGCAGAAGTCGAATTCTTGGCCATAATTGGGGCCACTGCTGATTTCGTGATGCTTTTCAGAAATGATTGTATAATTATATACTTTTTTTTATACTCCATATGAACAAGGAGTATTCAGCTAGTAAAGTATGAAACAAGGAGAATCTTCAGTCGAAGAAAGAAGAAAAAGTTCAACAAAAAGCAATAAAAAATATTATAAAATATCAACTTAAAATGTTTGTATAAAAATATAGCGGGAGTAAGACTATATGGTTATCCTTTAAAAATTTGTAGTTAAAAATTCTAACTACAACCTACTTCAGATTAAACTACAAAAAGAAAAAGATAACAATCTTATTTATCAAAGGCTAATAGTTTTAATCAGAAATACCCGAAAAATTTATCGGTTTTAATTCAGAATTACTTCCTTCGTAGCTGCATTTCAAAATATTGTGATAACTTCAAATTTCCTTAATTATTCATTGTTCTAGATTATTGTTTCTAATTTTTCTTACTTTTGATAACAAATGATGAAAAATTCTATTAATCATATGCACAAGAACTTGCATGCTGTCTATGGCATATGCAAGGCACGTGAACATTCCATTCTGTTATCTAAGCTTTATCTAACCCTTCCTGCAATTTTCTTCTATCGCTTCGGTGTTTTAAAATTAATCATACAATTATTCCTCCCACAAAATCCTCAGAATTTCACTATCTATTTATATATTGACGAATTAAATTTTTTCTCAAATTTACTCGTAGTTATTATGCCTGCAACATTATCTGATTTCAAATTTATACTAACGGCACTTTTATAGCGATATTATGAATACCTGATTTGACCAATAGATCAGGGCTGTGGAGTCGGATTTGGTGTCGAAAAACAATTTTCGACTTTGGTTGTATAAAAATTAGTTCCTATAAATTAAAAGAACCAATACTCACAATTTGTACGGGGGAAATGAGGAGAACCGAGTTCGAATCCCAGCGGTGGCTGGTCGATACGAATTTGCATCCGGTTTGAACCGACCACAGTGCTGACGTTAAATATCCTCAGTGATAGACGGATCATGGTTTAGAGTCTCCTTGCCATAAGGCTAATCATGGGAGTTTTTTGTGATTTTCCTCTTCATGTAACGCAAATGCGGGTTAGTTCCATCAAAAAAGTCCTCCACGAAGCCACATTTCTCATAATAGTAGATCCTTAAGTTTCCCTATCTTCTGGATTGAATTTGAAATTTCAAGGTTATGGAGTTGAACATTGGTAGCCATAAGCTCAAAATTGGGTCATCTGTTCAACGATGGTAATGAGATAAAATAAAATTTTTATGAGAGCAAAAATATTACTCAAATCAATATTATGACAATTATTTAAATTAGAACTTACGTTTAACGTTTTTGAGATTGTGTTTGATTGAACTGTTGTACATAAATTTATTTAGCTTATTCGAAAAGTTAATTTTAAAAAAAAGAGATACGTAATACAGTGAAACCTGCCAAGTTGACCACCCTTGTAAGTTGAACACCTGCATAAGTTGACCTCAATTATCAAGAACGGAATTTTCCCTACATAATATAAAGAAGCAAAACGTTTGCAACTTGACCACATGTCTATCTTGTATGTTGACCACTGAAATAAGTCAATTTTGTCTAGGAGTATTATGAAATTCTATTCTAATTCTATTCTATCCCTCTTAAGTTGACCAGGAAAAAAAAAAATTTCGGAAAATTTTCTATCATTTTGCAACATATGTTAAAATTTCATTTGTTTGGTGAAATAGTGTAAAAAGCTTATCTAAACACTTTTGTGAGTTGGCCATCTGGAGAAATTGTAGGGGGGCAGCTTTTGAACATTTCTTTCATTCAAAACATTGGGCTGATGTAAAGTCCAAACAACAGCGCCAAACAGTAATGAGGGAATATTTTTGTAACAAATTGTAATGTATGTGACTCAAAAGCAATAATTTCTTAGTTCCAGAATATTCCATGTCTTTGTTAAAAGATGTTTGCTGTGAAATTGGTAATAGTAATTTGGTACAACTTCAATATTTTGAACAAATGTACTTTGCAAAAATTATAAATGCTTTTAGCTCATGCATATATAAATTTAAATTAATATTTTTAAGCAGTAATATTAATATTTTATTAGGATTTGATAAAAAATTTTAATGTAGTATAAGTCACAGTTGAAGTCGATTTCTTGGAAAAGTCCGTATTCGGTATTAACACTAAAAATACTATAACCAGACAAATGGCTGTTTAAGAACTTTTGCCCCGAATATTTGCTTATCATCGTATCGTTTTTGCACACTTGGCTTCATGACTTTTTTTTTTAACAATTACATACAATTAATATTCTATTATTATTTTTTTCTTTTATATTTTGTTTCTTTCGAATAATAATTGTCGCATACTTATTTCTATCACAACCGGTCATTTGAAAAGGGAAAACAATTTATTGCTTTATAAGGTTATCGGATCAGAAATTACGATGAAATGCGTGTTCAACGTTTTGCATTCGATTAGTCGCATATTTCTGCAAAGACTTGCGTAGCTAGTTCAATGAGAATAATTTGAATTCAAATTTCAAGAAAGTACCTAGAATTTTTAGATTGGCAATTTTGTGTAAGAAAAGGTGACAAGAACTAATTGTTTTGGTAAGTAGCTTATATTTTATTTTGATAACTTAACTTCATTTCTAACTAACTGTTAGTTTTTACCCAGAAAAATGTCGAAACGATCATGACAGCAGAAGTTCTCAGAAGATATAATATTAATTATAAGAATAATTATAAGAATTATAATTCTTAAATATTCTTATAATTATAAGAATTATAGAAATAATAATAATTAGAAGGAATATGTTTGAGGAAAAATGCACAATGGAAACACCCTGTATATGTAAAATATGCGTTGAGCAATAATTAAAAATTCTTATTCTTTGTGTTTGTAATTCATAAAAATTGGGAATACACAATTTTATTTACTTATAATTGTGTTATTTTTAGTGTTCATTTCCTTCCTAACATCCATATTTTACACATTCAATCCAGAAACATAAAGCCCGGTCATTTGACCGGCTATGGTAGTAATAGGTAGATATTAAATGTTGGTATGTCTAGTGTTAAAGTCGATTTCGAACAATTCAAATTTCGACTCCATAGTTCTGGGTTTCGAAACACTTCTAAGCAGCTATATATTTAAAAATTGAATTTATTTATTGAAAATACAATTACTTAAATAAAAATTAAATTTTCCTAAAATTCTCCTTCTAAATTTTTTCTTCTAAAATATTCTTAACATTAAGTTCCTAAATCTTCAAATATTGCAACATCCTATTAAATCATTACATTAGCTAAATTAGAAAAGATAAGAAACAGGATCTTTTTAAGGACAGTAAACAAATATGTGGTAAACAACGCAAAAGAAAATAACCCAATCAGTTTTTGTTTGTAATAATTTGCCGCCATGGAAAGATAAAAGTTTAACTATTCAGGATTCTTATTTAAGAACATGACACACAGTTCACCTCTAGACTAGACGCCTTAAATCAGTTTACATTTTAATTAAATCTCCCCTTTTGATTTTACATAGATAAGATCTTTCCCATATTATATCGTCCTTTAAAAAGTATTTATTTACTCAAGATCCACCTCCGAATAGTATATCCCCCCATTCTAATGGTTGCTATGGTCAGTAAGTTAACTAGATTTACCAATCAGAAATCAGCCTTTGATAAAGTGGGCGGGGTTAACAAGTTACTGGAGCATTTTAAAAAAGTGAATTGCATTGGACAATCAATTGTCGCAGAAGATTTTTAACTCATTAATACCGAATTAAAATACTAAATTGCCAAAAATAAATAAAAATTAAAGAATATTTAATGGGAAATTAAAATAATTTAAATGACTAGAAGTTTTATTTATTGTTTTATAGTAAAAAAAAAAATTTCTTCAAAAATTAAAAAAAATAATAATTTTTTCTAAACTTTAAAAATTCAAAGATTGATAAATAACTAAATATGATAAAAAAACTTTTGTTCAAGAATTTTAAAAATTATTTTTAAGCTTTAAAGTTTTACTGTTGATTAATAATTTTTTCTTCCTCTTTAAATTTTTTATTTATTTATTTATTATTTTATTCTTAATAATTTTTCTAAGATCTTATTCTTATTTTCTATTTCTCTTACTTTGTTATAGTACGTATTCTAAATATTTTCAGTCTTCTTGCACGGTTTATAAAATTTCCTTTTAATTTTCTAGAACTTTTCATACATGTAAAGCAAATATAAAATATTTAAATTAAACGAAATGGTGATCTGAAACCAAAAGAAGTGCTTTCACAAAAAAAAAAACTTCATAATCACCAATATCAGTAGATTAAATTGACAACTAAGATAGTAAGTAAATTTAATAAAAAAAATCTGTACTTTATGATACCAATGGTATACAATTACAGATTTTTGATAATTTTTTTGTTCAATTAATGTTAAAAAGGATTTTTTAACATCATCCAGATAAGCTTTCATTCATTTAAATTATGATAAAATAAATTTAAAAACAGGAAAAAAATTTCACGCAAAACCGCAAACGCATATTTCACTTTAAAGCTTTCAGGAAAAATCCAAGGAAGTTCTACAAATTATTAATAAATCTAATAAAGCTTCAAATATAAAAAAGCGACCTCTTTATTTTCACCTTTTTTTTAAAAGATATAAAGCTGTCAAATAATACTTAAACATCAAAATTCGTAAAGAAAATGTATAAGAAAATATCAAAAAGATACAAATCAAAAATTTAACTTTAAAACCCAAATGCTACTTTTTCTCGACAATTGAAAGTCAAATCTGTCAACATCGGCTCAAATTTTCTTGAAATGGTGCTGTTTAAAATGTATTCAAAACCTGTGCCAATTATAGCAAACAGAATAAATTTCTCGAGAAATAATAACAGCGATTTTAAAACTATATATCGTTATCTCAAATAACATAATTTTTGCGACTAAAATATTATTATTTAATTACGGTGAGGAGAGATCCTCATCGTAATTTCTGGATTAATATTAACAGCGATTTTGAAACTATATATCTCTCTATCTGTTGAAATAAACTTTTTGTACACCGAGTTAACTTTTCATCTCTTCAAACATCTGCTTTTATTTTTTGCATTTTTACATTTCACGATACTTTGTTGATGGAGTCTTATTTTCATCTGTTTGGCAACCTTCATTTTATGTTTAGGATACCATGTATCTTGGGTCAACTTTTCATCTGTTTTGCTATCTACATCTTGAATTAAAGTCACCCGATTTATTCCTCATTGTAAATTCTCATCTTCCCTTTGTTTTCAAACTGGAAATTGTTTTTGTATTTTTTTATTGATCAATAAAATTTCTCCCCGGATGCGAAGCCCTCGCTAGGGAGCGGGACGGGGCTGAACTTTGATATCGTTATCTCAAATAACATAATTTTTGCGACTAAAATATTATTATTTAATTACGGTGAGGAGAGATCCTCATCGTAATTTCTGGATTAATATTAACAGCGATTTTGAAACTATATATCTCTCTATCTGTTGAAATAAACTTTTTGTACACCGAGTTAACTTTTCATCTCTTCAAACATCTGCTTTTATTTTTTGCATTTTTACATTTCACGATACTTTGTTGATGGAGTCTTATTTTCATCTGTTTGGCAACCTTCATTTTATGTTTAGGATACCATGTATCTTGGGTCAACTTTTCATCTGTTTTGCTATCTACATCTTGAATTAAAGTCACCCGATTTATTCCTCATTGTAAATTCTCATCTTCCCTTTGTTTTCAAACTGGAAATTGTTTTTGTATTTTTTTATTGATCAATAAAATTTCTCCCCGGATGCGAAGCCCTCGCTAGGGAGCGGGACGGGGCTGAACTTTGATATCGTTATCTCAAATAACATAATTTTTGCGACTAAAATATTATTATTTAATTACGGTGAGGAGAGATCCTCATCGTAATTTCTGGATTAATATTAACAGCGATTTTGAAACTATATATCTCTCTATCTGTTGAAATAAACTTTTTGTACACCGAGTTAACTTTTCATCTCTTCAAACATCTGCTTTTATTTTTTGCATTTTTACATTTCACGATACTTTGTTGATGGAGTCTTATTTTCATCTGTTTGGCAACCTTCATTTTATGTTTAGGATACCATGTATCTTGGGTCAACTTTTCATCTGTTTTGCTATCTACATCTTGAATTAAAGTCACCCGATTTATTCCTCATTGTAAATTCTCATCTTCCCTTTGTTTTCAAACTGGAAATTGTTTTTGTATTTTTTTATTGATCAATAAAATTTCTCCCCGGATGCGAAGCCCTCGCTAGGGAGCGGGACGGGGCTGAACTTTGATATCGTTATCTCAAATAACATAATTTTTGCGACTAAAATATTATTATTTAATTACGGTGAGGAGAGATCCTCATCGTAATTTCTGGATTAATATTAACAGCGATTTTGAAACTATATATCTCTCTATCTGTTGAAATAAACTTTTTGTACACCGAGTTAACTTTTCATCTCTTCAAACATCTGCTTTTATTTTTTGCATTTTTACATTTCACGATACTTTGTTGATGGAGTCTTATTTTCATCTGTTTGGCAACCTTCATTTTATGTTTAGGATACCATGTATCTTGGGTCAACTTTTCATCTGTTTTGCTATCTACATCTTGAATTAAAGTCACCCGATTTATTCCTCATTGTAAATTCTCATCTTCCCTTTGTTTTCAAACTGGAAATTGTTTTTGTATTTTTTTATTGATCAATAAAATTTCTCCCCGGATGCGAAGCCCTCGCTAGGGAGCGGGACGGGGCTGAACTTTGATATCGTTATCTCAAATAACATAATTTTTGCGACTAAAATATTATTATTTAATTACGGTGAGGAGAGATCCTCATCGTAATTTCTGGATTAATATTAACAGCGATTTTGAAACTATATATCTCTCTATCTGTTGAAATAAACTTTTTGTACACCGAGTTAACTTTTCATCTCTTCAAACATCTGCTTTTATTTTTTGCATTTTTACATTTCACGATACTTTGTTGATGGAGTCTTATTTTCATCTGTTTGGCAACCTTCATTTTATGTTTAGGATACCATGTATCTTGGGTCAACTTTTCATCTGTTTTGCTATCTACATCTTGAATTAAAGTCACCCGATTTATTCCTCATTGTAAATTCTCATCTTCCCTTTGTTTTCAAACTGGAAATTGTTTTTGTATTTTTTTATTGATCAATAAAATTTCTCCCCGGATGCGAAGCCCTCGCTAGGGAGCGGGACGGGGCTGAACTTTGATATCGTTATCTCAAATAACATAATTTTTGCGACTAAAATATTATTATTTAATTACGGTGAGGAGAGATCCTCATCGTAATTTCTGGATTAATATTAACAGCGATTTTGAAACTATATATCTCTCTATCTGTTGAAATAAACTTTTTGTACACCGAGTTAACTTTTCATCTCTTCAAACATCTGCTTTTATTTTTTGCATTTTTACATTTCACGATACTTTGTTGATGGAGTCTTATTTTCATCTGTTTGGCAACCTTCATTTTATGTTTAGGATACCATGTATCTTGGGTCAACTTTTCATCTGTTTTGCTATCTACATCTTGAATTAAAGTCACCCGATTTATTCCTCATTGTAAATTCTCATCTTCCCTTTGTTTTCAAACTGGAAATTGTTTTTGTATTTTTTTATTGATCAATAAAATTTCTCCCCGGATGCGAAGCCCTCGCTAGGGAGCGGGACGGGGCTGAACTTTGATATCGTTATCTCAAATAACATAATTTTTGCGACTAAAATATTATTATTTAATTACGGTGAGGAGAGATCCTCATCGTAATTTCTGGATTAATATTAACAGCGATTTTGAAACTATATATCTCTCTATCTGTTGAAATAAACTTTTTGTACACCGAGTTAACTTTTCATCTCTTCAAACATCTGCTTTTATTTTTTGCATTTTTACATTTCACGATACTTTGTTGATGGAGTCTTATTTTCATCTGTTTGGCAACCTTCATTTTATGTTTAGGATACCATGTATCTTGGGTCAACTTTTCATCTGTTTTGCTATCTACATCTTGAATTAAAGTCACCCGATTTATTCCTCATTGTAAATTCTCATCTTCCCTTTGTTTTCAAACTGGAAATTGTTTTTGTATTTTTTTATTGATCAATAAAATTTCTCCCCGGATGCGAAGCCCTCGCTAGGGAGCGGGACGGGGCTGAACTTTGATATCGTTATCTCAAATAACATAATTTTTGCGACTAAAATATTATTATTTAATTACGGTGAGGAGAGATCCTCATCGTAATTTCTGGATTAATATTAACAGCGATTTTGAAACTATATATCTCTCTATCTGTTGAAATAAACTTTTTGTACACCGAGTTAACTTTTCATCTCTTCAAACATCTGCTTTTATTTTTTGCATTTTTACATTTCACGATACTTTGTTGATGGAGTCTTATTTTCATCTGTTTGGCAACCTTCATTTTATGTTTAGGATACCATGTATCTTGGGTCAACTTTTCATCTGTTTTGCTATCTACATCTTGAATTAAAGTCACCCGATTTATTCCTCATTGTAAATTCTCATCTTCCCTTTGTTTTCAAACTGGAAATTGTTTTTGTATTTTTTTATTGATCAATAAAATTTCTCCCCGGATGCGAAGCCCTCGCTAGGGAGCGGGACGGGGCTGAACTTTGATATCGTTATCTCAAATAACATAATTTTTGCGACTAAAATATTATTATTTAATTACGGTGAGGAGAGATCCTCATCGTAATTTCTGGATTAATATTAACAGCGATTTTGAAACTATACATCGTTATCTCAAATAACATAATTTTTTCCACAAAATTCCTAATATTTAATTATGATGAGGAGGGATCCTCGTCGTCATTTCTCGATAAATAATAAATTTCTCGATAAATAATAGCAGCAATTTTAAAACTATATATCGTTATCTCAAAAAACATAATTTTTTTACTAAATTATTATTATTTAATTACGGTGAGAAGGAATCCAATTTTCGTATAACAAAAACAGTAGGGAGTTCAAAAAAAAAAAAAAAAATTCCGGAGTGTAGTTGTGCATAAATTCTTTCTGATTCATGTTTGTACTGATGAAACAGTGAATATGTATGAGTAAATCTAATGGAGGTCACTTTCAAGATTTGATAATTCTGTCTACGTCAATGCATTGCATGAGGTCCGTTATCCCTCTGCACCTGTGCCTGCATAATTATATCCCTGTGGATTCAGTTCATTGTTAAATTTCACTTAATAGATAAGAAATTGACTTTTCAAACAGTAATTTACAAAAAGATGTCAGATATAGTCGAAAATTTGCCTAGAATCATTTTTCACAATTTTAAATACAACCCACATTTTAAAAAATTCCGATTTTCAAAACAAAAATAAATAAATTTTTGAAATTCTATGATTTTTTTAAATGAAAAATAAATAAAACCAAGCTATCGCCAACAAAAACACAACGAAAACAAAACGATCAAAACACAAAAAATTCTAAACATAATTCATACTTATAAGTAATGAGCTCATTTATAAGGTAAGGTTGAACGACAAGGAATTTATTTCAAATGAATTATAATTAAGCAGTGAGAAGAAATTTGAAAAAAAAGTATTTAAATAAACAACGACAAATATTTTAAAGCGGAGGATTCCATTTTTTGTATCTGATCTGTTGCCACTTTTTTTTTATATAAATGCTAAACTTTCTGCACTGAGATAAAATCAAACTTATGCGAACCTTACACATTGAATACAAAGCTTTTTTTTTTTTAATGTTTTTATTTATATTTATCTCAATGATATATTAAAATTTGTTTACACATAAAAATAAAGAAAAAAATAAAGAAAAGAGTTTTTAATAGTAGGGATTTTTTCAAATTAAAAAAATATTTATCTTTCTTAGAATGAAGCATCTTTTACTAAATAGGGATTATTTTTCTTCGCAGAAAGCTACTTCTCTAGCCTTCAATACAGCAAAATTGATCTCTAAATTACATAAAGATTATTCTGAAGTTCAAATTATATAACTGATTTTGATGACTACAAATGAATTTTTCAATTTAAAACTGTTTCATTGCATCCAAAGCATGTAAATCAAGAAAGCTTTCGATGATAAAAGCGTAATTTCCTATCTCTTAGATAATTATTCATAGTACCAAATCTTAATATATAACTAAAACATTTTCGTTTATTTTTGTCCCAGAGATTTATTATAGCTGTATAAACTGGTATTTGAGTTTCGGGGATTTGAAAAGGAATGAACATTCGATAAACTAAAAATAATTCTTTCTGCAATCGTGTTACACAGCATTTTGCTCAAGTGTTTCTTAAGTTTTTGCTTTAGAGTTCCTGTTTATTTATTTATTTACTTGTGAATTGTCTATACTGCCCAATATTCTAAAAAAACTTGGAACAAAGTTTCTAACGGAGGTTTCAAAAACTTAAAACCACTTTACCTTTTCTCAATTATACATTTTTTTAAAAATTAAATACTGTTCTCAGAACATTACAGTGCAAAGTAAAAAAATAAATGAGTTTTTAATGTTACTTTGAAAGCTTTTCTAAGAACTTTTTTTTTTTTCTCGGGCAGCTGTTCAGCTTAGAAAGGGCTAATAAAAAATTTTAATGAAAGGCAAAATTAAAAAAAAAAAAAAAGGCTTGCCAATGTTCACAAGTACTTTTTAACTAAATTGACCTTATAACTAATAAATGAATTTTTACTTACATAAAACTTCCGTCAAATTTCAAAAACCATGTGCGCCAAGGGTCTTGCACTTCATCTATTTGAGAACCACACTTCCAAAAAAAAAAAAATTTTGAAATATTAAGCTTGTTTTTACCCTCATGAATTAAATATAACTGAAACTTTGATTTGATTCTTTTTTTTTATTTATTTATTTATTTTTTTATATAAATTAGTTTTAATCATTGTTGTGGAGTCGGTAGCTCGAATAAGCTTGATTCCGACTCCAAAATGTCAAGAGAGCTTGTCTCTAACTCGGTTTTATATTCAATTACAATTTCCATCAAGTACCAGTAAAAAATCAACTGTTCATTTGAAATTATATCTTTCTATTTTATATATTCGATTAAAGTAAAAGACACTAAAGAAGAAATATTTGCATTTATATATATATATAAATGCGAGTGAGGTATTGATGATACGTCCTTTACAGTACATTTCAGTTGTTTGTAAGGTTTTATATATATATATATATACCTTACAAACTACTGAAATGTACTGCAAAGGACGTATTATCAATATCTCACTCGCATTTATATAAACGCCTTAAGTCATGAAAATTGTTGAGAGAATATTCATGCACAAGAAAACTGTTACACAAAATGCATTTAATTCATTTGTATATTTTTTTTAACTAATTTAAAAACTCAACTTAATTATATTAAAAACTTATACCTAACTGAAAAACTTATATAAGAAATATAAATTAAGACATAATTTATTATTTATTCATATATTAATTTTAATTTTACAATAGTTTCACTTTTTTTCTGAATTCTCTTCAATGTGTTAAGGATAGACTCAAAAATGTTCAAATGTGATTAATTAAGTTTATGAGCAATAATTTAAATTATTATCAAGTTTTTTTTTTTTCTTTTTTTTGAGAAATATTTTCGTTTGAATCTTTATAAATATTTTTCTGAATTATTTTCTTTCATTATTTAAATTTTTTATTCTCTTAACATATTGTACATAATTAGTCGCAATTTAATAAAATTTTCTCATTCTAATTGCGCTTTCTAAAATTGAAAGTGGTCACAATTTCTATCGGCAATAAATATTATTAGTTGACACTCTAGCTAGTGAGAAATTGAATACAATTTTGATTGCAAAATTCGAAATTTACGACACGAGAATTATTTAAATTGAGGAAAAATAAATGTTCGAATTATAAACTAGTATTTAAAAAATAATTTCTTTTTAAAATGAAATTATCAGAATTGTGTAATCAGAGAATTGTGTCTGAGATCTCAGAAAAGTCGGGAGTCGAACTATTTTCACAGATCTTAAAATTTCAGCATCATTTATGGTTGATTGATTGTGGATAATCTATTTTTTTCATATCTATTTTCAATTTCATACCCATGACACTAATGCACTATAACAAAAGTGCATTTTAAATTCACAGAGAGAGAGATCTCTAAAATCTCTCTTTAGTTTTCAATAATTACTTGCAAATTTTTTCTAAATGTAGCTAGAGGAAAAAAAAAAAAAAAAAAAAAAAACAAGTAAACGCTTAAGAATTAGAAAGAAAAAAAATTTTCTAACTACTTAAAATAAACTTTTATTACAGTTGCAAGTTAAAAAAATGTTCATGGTATATTTTTTTTCCTATAAAGAAAAGAAAAAAATAAAGGGACAAAAAAAATTCTCAGACTTTATTTTGTTTTTCAAACAAAGAAGAGCTTATCTAGTTTGTAATCTACTTCCAGATAGTTATCTAACTTGTGGGTGGTCCTTGAAAAATTTGCTCAATTTGGTTCAATTATAATTTATCAGTGTTCATCACGCGGTCAAAGAGTGATATTTTTCACCCTCCTTTATTGATCTATTTCTTTGTCTTAATTGTGTCAATACCTCAACCACGATGTTGTTTTAAACCAACGAACACAGTGTATTTTGATTACAGGAACTCCTGGTCTCTTTTGCAATATGTGTACAGGCAGCAAAAATTTAAACAATGATAGATATTTTATCACTATTGTAAGATTTCGTTCTTCATTAGACAGTTATAAAACTATGGAAAGGGCAAATATTGAGAGAAATAAACAATGGGAAAAAAATGCAAGTGTAAAATGTCTTCAAAAGATGCATTTAATGAAACCAAAGTAAACTCTCGGCCCTGGAAGTCACTAGATTCGAGTTTAGTTGAGTGACAATAGAGAGTGATTCTATTGTATTATTGACAATTTTGTTAATGGTTAAAAAAAAAATTATAATAATTTCTTTCAAGTTTATATTTTAACCCTTTTGCTTACGGTGTACCATGTTGTAACATCACATATGGTAAACATGTTGTGTCTGTCGCATGTAAAAGGTTAACTAAAAAATATTTTATTATGTTGGCGTATTCGTTGAGTTAAAGATTTTTCTATTTTATATCCTTCGTTGAACAGCCGACCCAATTATGGGTTTACGACTACTAATGTAGTACAACTCCGTAGCCTTGTAATTTTGAACCCAATCCAGAAGACCAGGAAACTCCTGAATCAGTGCCCCCAGAGGTATGATTTGTTATGGGAACATGCAGGACTCTGTGACTCGACAGATTTAACGTGCATTACTCACCATTTACTACACGGGAAGTCTTCAGTTGGCGGGGCGGAGATCGAGCCCAGGACCTCTTGGACAATTAGGGATAGAAGGATCCATTGTCAATATACCCAATGACTGGCACAAGACCGTAGACTGTCTTCTACGCAATATAAATGATTCATTCACTATTCACGTAAAACTGAAAGATAACCTAGCTTTCAAATCATATTTTATGTATGATATTGTGAATGCGAAACGGATGTATGATGCAGGTTACAATCTCCTTTAAACACCATTGTATCAATCCGAAAATGTTAATATTGATCTTGATTGGCTCAATTTCTATTCAGGGCCGGGATAGCCTGGTCGGTAGGGCGCTGGGCCCATATCCGAGAGGTCGTGGGTTCGATCCTCGCCGGCCGAAGACTCCCCGTGTAGTAAATGGTGACTGATGCACGTTAAATCTGTCGAGTCTCAAAGTCCTCCATGTTCCCATAACAAATCAATACCTCTGGGGGTACTGATCCAGGAGTTTCCTTGTCTTCTGGATTGGTTCAAAATTACAAGGCTACGGAGTTGAACATTAGTAGTCGTAAACCCATGAAATTGGGTCGGCTGTTCAACGACGGTTATAAAATAAAATAAAATGTCTACTCAGTCATCAAAAGAAGCTGCATTCAAATATTTCAGCGAAATTGTGTATCGAGCAGTTTAGGATCAACAGTTAAAGATGTCCAAGATGAAAACTCAATTAAGTTGCTTTTCCAAAGAAAGAAAAAAAAAATGAACAACCATTTTGTTGATGAGTTACCTGCGATCGCCTTGGGGTGATCACAGTTTTTCTTTTTTTTTTCTTTAATTGTTTGCCAATACAATGGCAAATTAAAAGATCATAGGTGATTAAAAAACTGCTAATCACGTTATTTTGGTCTGTCAAAATTTCGTCTCAGACCAATTTTGTTTGCTTTCTATCGCATTTTCTCACGAGCTGTTGTTCATTATTTTGCACAGAAACAAAATTTACCCTATACTAACAACGTATTCCCGCACAAGTGTACTAACAACGTTGTATACTTGTTGTACAACAAGTATACTAACAGCGTATACTAAAACAAGTTTATTTACAATGAAACAAGTATACTAACAACGTATACTACAACAAGTGCACTAAGTGTAGTAAGTTTTTTGCTTGCTGTACTTTAAGTATACTAACAACGCAACTTTATACTTGAATGAGTATCAACATTAAACAGTCTAATTTTTTTTTAATTAAAAAGAAACTGTACCATTTTGCACATAAAACAATTCCGAAACATGTCCTTAATTCAAAATTTTCCCACAAAAGATGTTGCAATCAGTTCGCAAACAATTTATCTCAATCCTACATAGTTGTTGGACTTTGGTGAGAAGACAATTTAGGGCTGATTGCATTGCAAGAACTCTCTCTCTTTGTTCAAATCCTTTAAGAAAACAAACCTTTTTTTTTTCTTAGAATGGCCGAACTTGAAAGTAAAGCGACGATTTGCACAGCAAACTCCGATTAGATTGGCTTCCTTATTTGGAGTTTGTTATTGACTAACGTTCCGTGTAACAGGATTATTGAGTAACAGACTAAACATTGGACAATATTGAATAACACTCCTTGGGTTATCAGTCTAAATTCTTATCCTATTACGTCAAATGAAATGTCAACATTAAAAATTTGAAGGAAAATTTTAAAAAATGAAAGACCCTCAATGACAACAATGGAGGGCGCTGCAATCTCTTCTGAACCTCCGATGAACTATTTTTTACATTCAATTTGTTTCCGCTCTAGCTGTTCAGCTCAATTAACCATTACTGTATCTAATGTAAAATATATATGTTACCGTGAATGATCGAAATCAAGAGAGTGTCGACTTTCACCGGTGAAAATCAACAAGCACATAGTTGCTTTGGTGAATGTCCGAATTATTTGCTATATCTAATTAGATATCAATTTATTCGTTGACATTATTACATTTATTTGATAGTTTAACATCTGCTGAGGATAGATTCGGAGAAACATCGGTGTACCGGTTAAATGCATACTCAGCAATGGCATTGACCTTAAAATCATTGATGTAGGGCATACCGGGAAGTGACACTTAAATTGACCTATTATATACTTTGGACATTTACAAAAGCGACTATATGATTGTCAACATTCACTGGTGGAAGTCAAAAACCATCCATTTCGGTCATTCACAGAAATACATATATTGCTTGTTAAATGTACCTTTTCTCCCATTTCTTTTGGGTAATAGTCGATACCTCATTTTAAGTTTGAAATGATCTTAAATTTTGTTTCTTTTTTTTATTAACATTTGACACAAATAAGTTCAAACAAACAACTGAAATATTTAATAAATTATGGATTATTCATTGGATATAAATTTAATTATCTCCGGATAAAAAAAAGTCCTAACTTTCAAAATCCCATTTTTTATTGATTCTCCTAAAATTCTCCCTTTCGTAACCCCCAGACAGTATTCCATGGAGCACATTTTAGGAACTGCTGTATAAAACGATTATTTTTTATTTAAGAATTAGTCAAAGTAATTTTAAATAAGTTCTCGACTAATAGTTATTTTAAATACAATTATTATTATTACTATCAGCTCAAAAAGTTGTATCTACCACTAGACAAAGTATGGAATTAAAATAAGTATTATCTGAACTGAGAGTTTTGCTCTACGATTTGAGGAATTAAAAACTGTTCCAACTGAAAGATTGTATAAACTAAAAGTAGGTTTTGTTCACGAACAAACCTTATCCACTTTACTATCAATCACCGTTACTTTACTTACCGTTTTTGGTTCTGTCTTAGATTTTGATAAGAGATTATTTAGTAACGGTGCGAAAAGTTAATTCCTAATAATGTAATACGATTTTGTATTCATTATTTTAATTAAATATGTTGAATAGACTCAGTTTTGCACAAAGCTTATAAAAAAAACGTAACTTGTTTAATGCTTTTTTTTTTAACTTGAAAAAAGAATCAATAAAATTTGATGCCAATTTCAGTATTAGGAGGATTTTTTCACAATAAATAAGGAAAAATAATCGACATAAAAGGAAATAATAATCGCAGAATAATAAAGGCAGGACTGTATATATAAATATATTCGATTTCCAATAGAAGCAAGTTAATAACCGTACGGAAAATATAGCTACACGGTGTAATTCTCTGGTTTGAAATCGAAGCGCAATGGTTTAAAAATTAATTAAGAAAGAAAAGACATACTTGACAACCAAATAAAAATTATATGATAAATTTATTTAACACTAATTGAAAAAGGTTCGCTCTCGCCGTTTAAGGCATACTTAATGCAGTGCAACTACTTGATACAGGTGATACTATACAGTATACATAATCTAATGAGTTCAAATACCTTAAGTTTATGTCATGTGTAGTAATAGCAAGGTAAACTAAAAATTCCAGCTCTATAAGCATATGCTTAGCTCGTGTATTTCAAAATTAACTAACACTTAGATGATGGAATAGCAAAACAAAATTGAGTGTTCGACCAACAGTTCATTTAACCACAAATCAGTTTGAAACTTGAATACTCAAACAAAGCAAGACGAATTCTGCAATTACTCGCTTTCAACATGGGCGGAATGAGTCTAATTGACAGCATCCTTCAATTCACTGTCAGAACCCCCCCCCCCTACCTTTCTGTACCCAATCGCAAATGTATGCCGACACTGGACAGGAGTACTTTTGCGTGGGGGCAACTTCATAAAATCCCCAAAGAGGGGGTCAGGAGGGCCGGATGTTTTCTAGAGGGGAGATTTACTCTCTTTCATTTACCCCCAATACGAAATTTCGCGCAACCCTTTCAGTTGTGACCAAAGGGTTACGCCAAGGTCATGGCAGCTGGTTGGAGGATTGATTGAGGTGGCCTTGAAAAGTCTGGGGGTCAGAAAAAGCTAGCTGGTGCTATTTATCTTAGACAAGATGGTGCACTTTGTTTTCAGCATATTCTTCACATTTGGCTGTCTGATGTGATCTGCGGCACAGTGACCCAAATATGATTTATGGAGATTATTTTTTTATTTTTTTGCAATGAGGTTTATGGAGAAAACGGATGTTTTCGATTGAATATTGGATAAAAAGAGAAAGGTTCCTGAAATATTTATTATTAAGGGGAATAGTTCTAAAACACAGTTTCAATTTACCGAATTCTCTTTTCAGTGGAATAAAATTATTTTTAAATTGGAACTTTTAAGCTTATTATTTGATACTGTTTTCAATAATGAAATCAGCAATAAAACTCGTAAAAATAAAAGCCACACACACACACACACACACACATATATATATATATATATATATATATATATATATATGGCAAGTTATATTTTACAATTATTATTATTATTATTATACAAGTATTATTATTTAGTTTAAATATATATATATATATATATATATATATATATATATATATATATATATATAGGAAATCACACACCATTGAATATAGTATTTCATGCATGCGCGATTTTGTTTTAGAAAAGAAACATATTGATGCTGAATACAATCTTATACAATCAAGTACATAAAAAATCTTGGGAATAAAAACTCATAACATGTGTGTTTAAATATGAAAGTATATCATATAAACTCGTACAAATCACGTAATTATTAAAGAACTACAAGGCGTCTAATAATTTGATCTAATTGTTATAATATACTATGATAATACTTGATAAAATAATTATTGATATTTATATAATATATCGACTAATTTATCCAGTCCTTGAATTTATACTAGATATCGTCTACTTTTACCAATTGATACACTAACTTTAACAAGTGCAAACCGGTTTCAGTCTCGTAAAAACAATAAAGCTGTATAGTATCACCCGATAATTGAGATTTTACATAGAATCTTACAGTGCGCCTAAAAATTTGGCCAGGGACTGCATATTCTATATTTAATGAAAAATTGTGTTTCGAAAGTCTAGAAAATAAAGTGCAAAAAATAAAAATAAATAAATAAAATTCATTCATTTAATGGTGTTGGGGTTGGTTGATGTTGTCGATGAATAAAGCATGGAGGAATATCGTTGTTTCCTCTAAAAAATACAATAAACATTTGTTGAATAATAAATTCCCTAATCATTTCTAAACAATCCAGTTATTTAATCGATATTTTATAATATATCGTTTCTATGAGCCAAACATAAGAAATTTCCTTCCAAATAAATCATGCGAATTTAATTTATTATTGCAAGTTCTATTTAGTTTTAAGGAAAATTAAAAAGAAAGTTAACACTAAATAATTATTTTTTCATTGATCCTTTTTATTTGAACCATAAAGATTATTCGTAAGACTACCAACAGACAAATCATCTAATTAATTAACGTCACATCCATGTAGGAAAATCTTATCAAACTTGCAATTTTTTTTTCCCTTCTATAAAAGTTACATTTTATGAAGATATATCGTCGTTAAAAAAAGTTTTCATAACTAGACAGTTTTATTTTAATATATATACATTGAAGTCATATATTGTACTAACATAATATAGTTTTTCCATAGAAAGCGCAATTGAAATATGAAGAAAATTAATCACATTTCTTAGTTGAATGAAAAAGAATGATAAAGTACGTACCTTTTTTGAAGTTTTAGAGCTCTATTTCATTTTTAAAAGACTGTATCAAAAGTTATAGATTTAATGAAAGTAAGAAGACAACAAGTTTCTAATGTTTGTTTATTTATCATTATCACAACCTTTAATTTTCGGGAAAGAATATTTTTAATCCAAATACTGACACTTTATTTATTTATTGAAATTACATACATTTTTAGGCTCGTGTGCTCCATTTAGGCTTATAAACCTTTTTCAAATAAAAGAACAGTATGAAATTACGTCCAGAGAAACAGAGGGATTCGAACCTGCTACCTCCAAGCAATGCACAGCGTTTGGCGAGCGATACCGCTCAACATGGTCAGAAGTCCCGCAGTGGACTGATCGTTAAGACACGGTTCCCAGCAAATCACCGAAGTCGAACATCACTCACTGCTGTCAGTAAGCGGGTGGGTGACCACTTGGATTGGTCTGCGTAAGGACCAAGGGTGTGTGGTGTTGGGCCTCGTTAAACTTTTTGACCGTTAAGTGCTCGACTTCGTGTGCAGGTTGTCGGGCTACTGAAGCGGGGGTGCCACCACCTATGCAGAGTATCAAAATTGTGATGGTATGTCTTCGGATCATCCTCAGGGATGTTTCCCAGACCGTCTCCAATATCCCATTAAGCAGCTCTAGAGTGACGTAAATGAATTACAACTACAATATGGTCAGACTGCCCTGAGTACCATCCGAAGACTTTCCATCAGAATTTTGACCTTCATCAGATGGATAAGGGATCATTTGGTAACCGGACGAGCTGTGTGTGAACACTATTTTATGGTAGACTTATATACTACGGTAGACTTCACGGTAACACTTAACATGGACTGATACCACGCACTTTAGTACTGAGACTTATCACTGCCTTTCACGGACTTATCACTGTATGTTTCAATAAATAAATATATTTATCGTACAAACGCGGTAAAATACCGTCCAAAAGTAAACCATAGAAGAACTCATGTTTGTGCCCTAAAATCACTGATGAACAGTAACCAAAATCACATATTACTTAACCTTACTCAATTTTCATGCTGTTGGTTCAACTGTAATGAATTTGATATACTTTGCTATTCAAATCTACTTGTACCAATGAGGTAGTTGGTTCGATCTTCTTTTGAATCTTAGGTGTATTATTTATTTCTCTATGGTGAAGTCTTTTTCTATATTATGTTGAGTTTTTTAACCTGATTTTCTTATAACCGCCATTGAACAGCCGACCAAATTTTTAGTTTACGGCTACCAATACTCAACTCGTCCTCCTTGTAATTTTGAATCCAATCCGGAACACAAGGGAACTCCTGGATCAAGTATTAGGAGAAATTTGCCTTCAGGGAGATCTTTTTGAAGAAACTAACCCGCAGTTGCGTTACACGGAGAGGTAAACCGCGAAAATCTCCCACGGTTAATCTGACGGCATGGGGACTCTAACCCAAGATCCGTCTACCCCTGCGGTCAGTGCGAGCCGGGTGCAGAATTCGAATTAACCAGCCATCGCCGGGATTTGAACCCGGTCCACCTCATCGGGAGGCGAGCGGTCTAATCCCTGAGCCACCACGTCTCAGAGGATATTTTATGTCAGCCCTGTGGTCCGTGCGGGCCGATCAGTCCACAGGGGGATAGAAAGATGAGTGAGGCTGATGGGATCGCCTTATCCCCAGTCCGTTTGCAACGCTGTATGTGTTAAATATGATTTGGACTTAACAGATACAGCGCTGTAAACAGACCTGGTCTGATCACATGATTTAGGACCTACTTTGTGTGATCAGTAGCACATGGTGGTATCGGGATCGAATCCTGCCGTAACCTTATATGTATTTTTGAGATGTCATTCTCTAATTCGGGATAATTGTTCTTCAACTTCTGATCTGATTGATGCTGTTGTTGTAGTTCATTTATGTCGCACTAGAGCTGCACAATGGGCTATAAGCGACGGTCTGAGAAACATCCCTGAGGATGATCCGAAGACATGCCTCTGCAGAAGAATTTTGATCCTCTGCAGAGGGGATGGCACCTCTGCTTCGGTAGACCGACGACCTGCACGGAAGTCGAGCACTTCATGGTAGAACAGTTTAACGTGGACCCATACCGCACACCCTCGGTCCCTACGCAGACAGATGCAAATGGTCACCCACCCGCACACTGACCGCAGCCAGTGATGCTTGGCTTCGGTGATCTGCCAGGAACCGTGTCTTAATTATCAGTCCACTGCGGGACTGATCTGATTGACAAAACTGGGCATGTATGGAAGTAATAAAATAAAAAATTCCCATTGAGATAGCTATTTATTGCAACAAGTAAATCTTCTAATCCTCCAGCACTTAAGAAACACACAGGGATTAAAAAAATCAAAGAACATGATGAAAATATTTAGAATTTATCGTAAATGAAATTAGTTGATCAGATTTTGGAAGAAAGAAAAAAAACTACTAACATTTGTATCTCGACTGTATTCGAACATTTCTGGAATTTCGACTTATAGTATTATGATCCACAATATTACAAGTTGAAATTCCTGAAATGCTTAACTTATGAAAAATACATATCCCATTTTATTCCACTGACAAAGTCCCACTTTAAACGACAGAGTCGTTAAACTGGAAAGTAAAAAAAAACTTTTCATGTTTTATACATGTTGTAAAACCTTTTTTAACAATTGAAAAAGGTAGATAATAAAAAGCGCATTCTGATGTTGAACTCACTTAACACGATTTCTTAAGCAAAAGAATCACCAGAATTATTATCGATATATACCGAATAATTTTCTAATCGAATTTTTAAAACGCTGACGTCAACAAACATACTTTGTATTTTATTCGTCTAAAAATACGCGTGGCGACTCTCTACAACTACACTGGTGTAAGATTATTTGCAGACTTGATCGATTAACCCTTAGAACTACTTTTAATGAAATTTGATACTTTGATCCAATACAAAACAAATATTTATTCAACAATTGTAACATATACGCGTTATCTTGCGCAACACTCGTTGGAACCGGAAGGTATGAAAGGAAATTTGATGTGTACATACATTGATACAATACAAAACAAATAATCATTCAACAATTGTAATACACATACATGATCGTGCATAAAACTCGTTGGAGTCGGAAAGTATGAAATTGCCATAGGACAGTTCAGGCCAATTGCCACAGGAAATGATAAACTGCCTTATTTCAAGTATAAAATCATGCTGCAAGGCGTGTATATCTGTAAGAGGGGATCCACCCTACCCCCTATTAACCCATTTATTCTGCAACCGCTGTTTCATACCTTCAGACTCCAAAGTGTGTTACGCACGATCATGCGTGTGTATTAAAACTGTTGAATGGTTATTTGTTTTGTATTGTATCAATGTATGTACAGATTAAATTTCATTAAAATTGGTTCAGAGATAATCGATCATTCTGCAAATTATCCTACAGTCTTTGGTCAAATTATTAGACGCGCTAAAGATTCTATGTAGAATCTTAATTATCAACTATGCAGCTTTATTGTTTTTACGCGACTGAAACCGGGTTGCACTTGCTTACGTTCGTGTATCAATTGGTGTGAACATTGCAATGCGATATGTTAAAAATAAATACAATTATGAAGTATATAAAAAATCTCCAGAATAAAAACCCATTGCATGTATTCTTGAATATAAAAGTATTGCCTAATAAACTCGTGCAAAAGATATAATTATTAAAAAATACAGAGTATCTAATGATTTGATAGAATTATTATAATATACTAATATAATACCTGGTAAAATAAATAATCTATATTTACATAATATATCGTCTAATTTATCCTATCATCGAATTTATATATGTTGTCTAATTTAACAATTTAATACACGAATTTGAGTAAGTGCAAACCGGTTCCTGTCACGCAAAAACAATAAAATTGTATAGTATCACCTAATAATTAAGGTGTTACATCGAATCTTATAGTGCGTCTAATAATTTGGCCAGGGACTGTAATTTCTTACACCAGTGTAGTGCAGCAACGTCTTATTTCTTCAACTGTGTATCTGATCTGAGTATTCTACGTTCAACTAGAAATTCTAATCAATCATAATGAAATAGTTACTATAGTGTTTGAAGGCATCTTAACTGTTGGTAGGTATAAGTCCTTCATACGCAATACCCCCCAAAAAGGTACTTGATAACCATGCGAAATTACAACTTGTGTGTTCCACTTTTCAAATAAGACCCCCAAATACAGAAACCATAGATATTATGATGGAACTTTTCTAAACTCGTCTTCCCTGGTCATTCTTTTCCTTGCACTATACAAAAGCGATGGCCAAGTTATGCAGGTGAGCATACACAAAAGGATGACCCTTGACCCCATCCCAACCCTTTCCTTTCAAATCCTTTTCCATAGATGGATTCTAAAATAGCGGAAGTTTTTTGAAAAAGAGCTTGATCTTTACTGTCAAAGGGTTGTGATGAAATTGTGATTTTATTTCGTGTTGCAATATAGCTTGCAGCTGTTATTGCATACGTGGAAAAAATGTAAATACGAGAAACAGGAAATGACGTAAGTGAGTAAAATATTTTTGGATCTGAACCTCGGTATTCTTACAACGTAATACCACTGTCGTTTGTGTGTGGCATTCTGGACCAGATTCAATTTTGAAAAATGTCGAGGTTAATTAAAAAAAAAAGATTTATTTATTTTTTTAATTATTTATTTATTTATTTATCAATTTATTTTTTGCCTTCAAACTTAATAGTGGTTGTAATACAAGAGGGCAATTTTTTTTTTTCATCCTTAACGTTTCATACCTTCCGACTCCAACGACTGTTGCGCACAATGCGTGTGTTTTACAATTGTTGAATAGTTATTTGTTTTGCATTGTATCAATGCATCTTAATTTCTTACATCAGTATATATATATATATATATATATATATATATATTACATTTTATTTTGTAATTCCTTAGAGGATGATGTGAATGTCAAAAAGTTCATATTGATGTCATTCAAAAACATGCAAGTTTCCTGACGAAACTTGAATTTATAAACGATCTTACTATGCATAGTTTCTAGCAATATCTACAGTATGGGTACAAAATACTGTTACAAATATTGAATCACTTTAATGCACATATATTTAATAGAAAACGCTAACTACACAGATATTATGAACATTATAGATGGAAGTTTACTTTAAAAAAAAAAAAATTATGCGAATTGATCACCATCTTTATCGATTACTAAAGATAATCTCTGACGTCATTTTTTGATTGCGGCACGAATCATTTTAAGAGGTAATTTGTTTCAATTCACCCAATGAAGAAGCTCTTAGAGAGTCCAAAGTTCTGTTGCTGATAAAGTTAAATGATACTAAATTTACCAATATTTAATTAATTTACGTTCTAACATACTCAGAAAAGTTGAATTACAGTTTACAATTGAAGAGTATAAAAAAAAAATTAATGGAACATTTTTTATAAATATCCTATTGCAATTTTTTTTCTTCTCTATACTAGGAGGTTTCGCACCCTGCTCGCTGGTGCTCACCAACCACCGGAACTGCTTTCGCAGTTCATTTCGGATTGCTTCGCAATCAAACGCTCGCTCATTGGATACGCTCTTAGCGTCTAGCTTTTGTATACTTTTTTGAATACTGAAGTTCCGAAAACTTTTCACTGTAGAAAATTCTAAACCTGTACATTTCAATATTAATTTGAAATTGCAATTGTTAATTTGGGCATTTGGCGATACAACACTTATAGAATTGACGGATTTGTTACGTCAAGCGCTCAGGTATCATAATTTTGATTTATGTTGCTAAGTTAACTTTCAAAAAATTCTAAGTCTGGCAGCAGCATTTTTATTTTTTAAGTTATTTATTTTTATTTCTGCCGCAGCTGAATTGAACAACCTGATAATGCTCAGTCTGGTTATTGTTTCCGTTTTTAAAAGCGCTATATGTTGAGCCACCTCAGCTAGATTTGGCATGTGACATTTTTAGATGCAAGCATTGGTCGATTTTCTAACGTTGCCATTCGGGAAGTTGTAATGAGGCTTTTTTTGTGTGCCATGTAAGAGAAATATATATATAGATAACATAAAATCATAATGGTCTAACACCGTTTTCCATTGTTGTCGGCGCATTTTTATTGGCCGGAAAATCGCGTGGTAGGATCCAGTTTCCCCCCATTCATTTCCATATTATTTAAGTTGTCATCAGCATAAAATTAACAAAAGTCGTAAAGGTATTCGCGATCGCAACGAACTATAGGGGGCGTTGTTGTATGTGCCGAATCCCTGCGATTTCCATATGAACAGACATTCAGTTACACTGGAGACGTCTTTAATGTAACATGTAGCATTGTAACGTTCCATCTTTATTGTGGCTGATTAAATTTAAAAAAGAAAAATGTTTGTTTTCTTTCTTATGCAAACGAAAACAAAATGGTATCTCTTTTTTTTTTTTAGAGAAGGAACATCCAGAACACATCGGAAAAATATTTGTAAATAAAGAGAAAAAAATAGGTATATTCTTATAAAAGTTCAAACCTAATGCCTGAGAAATAGTTTTACTAAATTTAATGGTATAACATGAAAGGCCCATTTAAATTTTAACGTAAAATAAAGAATGCTTACGAAACAAAAACAAAACAAAAAAAAGAACTATTCTTTTTTTGTCGCCATTTTTAGTGTTACGAAAATGCGTCTTTAGGACTTGCCGAAAACAAAACAAGATGCAATTTTATTTTTTTAATAGCGAAATATTTTATAGAGTGAAATATAACGAAAATGTACCAATGTCCATAACATGAAACTTTATCTTAGTAAAAGTCCGTTTTGGAAATGTTATTTCATTTTGAATCTTATTTATTAGAGTTCATCATGGCTATAGAATCAGGTGAGAGAAAAGTTTGTTTTGAATCTATGCTAAACTCTATATCGGCCCATTTTCCACCTAAATCCGATTGACTACTTTGATTTTAAACAAAGTGTTTCATTTTAAGATTTTTTCCAAAAATTTTAAGTGTAGATTGGCGACACTTAAAAATCTGCCAAATCTGTAGCTGTGGTTAATACGTAAGTACCGAATTTTTCTTCCATACTTTTCAGAATCATATTGTTTCGAATATTAGAATATGCAAGAACACATAGAATATACATAAACACAAAATTTAATACCATTTAATTTTTCAAAAAAATTATTTTGACAACAATTTTATCAAAAAATTATAAACTAAGAAACGTAAAATAAAGAATTCTTAGGATAAAAACGATTTTAAAATTTCCTCATTTTTCAATAAAAACTTTCGTTTTGTTTCTTTTTTTAAATTCTTATAGTATTTAATCAGACGTAAAAAAACCATTCTGTAGAGAACTATCATCAAGTAAGAAAAAAAATTATTTACAAGCAAATTTTTTATTATAAAAATCATAACACTTACCTGATTTATAAGTCCGGAGAATTCCAAAATGATATGTTCTTTGTTTGAAAACTTTATTCTCAAATAATATATACATAGTTTATTCCTTCATTACTTTTAGGTAACATACCACACATCAAAATTTTATAATTGTAAGATCTCGATATGAATTTTAATATGTAGCTTAAAAACAGAGTAGCTGTATTCTAGTTGAAATTCTTTCAAAACTAAAAAACACTTACCAAGAAAACGATAAAAAACTTATTTATAATCAGCACAAAAGATACTTTTTCAAGTAATTCGGATTATTCTTTATTGTTGTTTTCTGAATTATGTAGATACAGAAATATATACTATTCTATGAAGAAGAAGAATATTCTATAACTATTACAGTTCTGTATGGAATTCATTGGAACACATTTATTCATTGGAATGACGAAAGCAATGTTGCATTTAACTTGTAATGAATTGAAGACAGAAAAATTATTTTACCGCAATACACACATCTGTAACAGCAAGTGATCATGAAATCATGTTATGTTGTTGGTAGTAGAAAGGTAAAAATTATTGAGAATTTGTTCTTCAAATGCTTGGCGTGTTCTGCTTCAATGTTTGGCATGTTCTGATTAGTTTTTTCAAGAAGTTTTACCTTTTCTTTAGGGAAATTTTGCTTCTTTTTTTATGCTAAGAAAATGGCGTCCGTCATTGCCAATGGTTATGTGGGAACTAATGCACGATATTTACAGTCTCCCGCTAGATGGCGTATCAAGTGTTGCGATCGCGAATTGTTTTCCTATATATATTTTTGTATCCCTAATTTAATTTCCAGTACTGCTATTATTAGCAAAAATTTTAAATTATGAACTCATCAAATTTGTTTGAAAAATATAATGTTATAAGAATATAAATGTTATTTTAAAAAATGATAATTAGAAAAATCACTTCTGTTCACCCAGAGATCTAAATGTTTATAATACTAATAGATAGTAATATTTGGACGTGGGAAGTAGAGGCACAAGCGCGTAAGTAAACTGAATTCCTTTTAGTACATATATGTTAAGTGAATAATTTTAACTTATGTAGAAAAACTGTTTTCTGCCAAGAAAAAACAATTATTGCGAAGCAATCATCGGAGTTGGTGAGCGGTAGCCCCCTAGTATTTGCATAAAATATTATCCGTGTTTATCGACTCTCGATATAACAATCTCTGTAATCAGAATGATAATGAACGCCAGGTTTAAGTATAAAGTTACTATTTCGGTATCTATCACGAGATGTGAGATCTCAGTGGGGTTGCTGTCACTGAGGACGAGGTTTATCACGTGATTGACTCCCACGCATTATACAAAATTATCGCACATTGTTACACACTTATTAATCTATTAATTATTTTTGTCCAAAAAAAAAACATTTATTTATTCATTTCCTTCAAAAAATTTTAATTTCTGTTTCTTTGTTTTTAATTGTGTACAGTGTTACTACTGGTTTAGCTAAATATCATACCTTCAAAATACTGCAAAGTTAGAAAAGAATAAAATCTGAAAAGATATCATATTTCAAGTTATCTGACTCAGAAGTAAGTCATCAACTGAAACACTTCACAAAAAGAATGAATGCTGATTTCAAAGAAGAAAATTATGATTGATGACTTTATTCAGCCCTTTGTTCTGCAATTTCCGAAGGTAATGTATATAGAAGATCCACATAAAAGTGTCAAATACACTTCTTGTTCTCAATAATGAAAAATAAACAATATTTCACAATTTTTTGACACCTACGGTCCACCTCTCTAGGATAAAAATAGGTGGGTCATCTCACTCTTTAGTCACTCCTAGAGAATACAAGATGTTTCGTGTTTATTGACTGACATCAAATACGACCTTTTATTTTGACCTTTCGACCTTATATTTACACACACACACACACACACACACATATATATATATATATATATTTGATAGAAGTGTATTTGATATATTTGGGTGGCCGGATAATGATATAGTCGAAAATAGGGTACAGCATTGGGAAATATATCGATACAGGATGATTAGGAAATCAAAGCATTCCAGCAAAACGTAATGTCAATGGATAAGCAAAGACAAAAAAATAAATAAATAAATGAATAAATAAATAACATATTGACACATTATTCGAAGTAATTGTTTTTGATTGAAAGTAAGTAAGTACTGTTAGAAGTAACTCTTTTTGAAAGTAAGTTTTTTTTTTTTTTTTTTTTTTTTTTTTTTTTTTTTTTTTTTTTGATAATCGATATCTGTTTAAAATACTTGATTTTCGATATCAGGAAATGCTTAGTGTCATCTTTTGAGTACAGAATATCCAAATTTAGCTGTATTTGTTTGCTATTTAATGACCATCACAAGCTTTATAAGCATGAAGATACGACTAGAACAATTTGATTTCCAATTACAAACTTTGATTCTCATTTTAACGTCTTCGAAAGAATTCTTAAAGTCATCGAAGGAATTCATTTCGGAGAAAAATCGTCTCCTTACCCGACAACATTGCTCTTCAAGATGTCATTCAAACGTCATTTTACCTTGCACTACATTTCAATGCTATGGATAGCTTGAATGACTGTGAATTGGGAGGCACATTACACTTGGCTGAATGAAAAAAGGGATTATCAGTCCCTTCAAGTTTTTGAAATCGGTATGTAAACCCTATTGGAAGTGAACGAGATGTACGTAAAAGTATGAAAGGAAGGAAAAGATTATGTTTCTAAGAAGTGCCTTCTTCCCAATTTCGTCTTTAAACTTTACTCACATTCCATTCTTATATGTATAAAAAAAAGTTTTTTAATGGGTTTTTCTTAGTAAACAAGACTGTAGTGTATCTACCACTACAAAAATATAATTCCAATTTACTAATATATAAGACATGTTAACTCGATTCTATAGAGAGGTACTTTTTCATAGATGAAGGTTGACATCGTCAATATCTACTCTCCCCACATTGGTGACCCGGACGTGATGTGAACATGCATACCTTGACGGAAACTCCCACTTCGATATAAACACGCCAACTTGACAGTAACGCCCACTTTGATCGGAATACACCTATTTCGGTGGCGGTTCCACGTAGTAGTTGACTTTTGACTACGACTCCTCCAGAGCTAAAGAGAATAAAAGGTCTAGTTCATTCCGCTCTTAGAGCTGAAGCTACGATTTCCCTTCTCATGACGTCACGCAGCACACAGATCTCGGAGATCGCAAGCAAAGATATTATGAAAACTTTGTATCATTCTCTCTATAAAAATAAGTTCAACTTTTTCCTGTTATCAGCTTTCAAACTTTATGCAATTAACATATTATTTCCTTTCAAAAACATAGTTTTAAAAAATTTTCTTGACCAAAATATTAAATTACTAGTTGTCGTAAATGACGCTGTAAATACTTTATATTAAAATTTTCATTATTAACTTTTATTATTAAAAAGAAAATTTGACCCATATATCGACACTTTTTTAGCTACATATTGTTCGATAACAATAATTTGTAAAGTTAGGTTAAATTCAGAATCTTGATTTTAAAATATGCTGTTAATGGCAATTTTTTTTATATTTAATCATTAGAAAACAACAACCTTAAACGCTAATTATTCTAACAAATTAATAATTTAGGTTCATAAAAATATTATAAATTTTACAACTGGTAATAGATATTTCAGCTTAAAAGAATATAATTATATTAAAAAAATAATTATATCATAATTTTAAAAAAATAATTTAGAAGAACATTAAAAACTACGTTATGAAACTAGGAGAATTTTAACTTTTAATTATCTATACTTTACATTTAAGTTTTTATTCTCTTTAACTTATTCATTTTTGAATTTTTTCGTCTGCTTTTTTTTTTTTGTTTTTTTTTTTTTTTGTTTTTTTTTGTTTTTTTTTTTTTTTGAAGTAGCTGACGGGTTTCAATTTAGATGGCGAATTCTTATAAAAGTTCTGAAATGCAAAATAAGCGTATTGCTGTTTTATTCACTGCGGGATATCGTCCCTCTAATTCACTTATAAACTCTTTGATGACACTTTTTGATTTTCTGTCCCATTCACATTTTGAAAAATGTTCTCGAATTCCTGACACACTTCCATCCATGCTGCTGACGGAACAATTAGTCCTCCCTTAGATAAGAGAGCACTTGGTAGAGTTAGAGCAATTTTAAAATCATTCTTATCGGCAATCCAAGCAAACGATTTCTCATATCATCTTCATAATCTTGTTTTAAGAAATGCTTACTGCATATTCGTTCATATTTAATATTAACTGGGTCATTTCGTTTGCAATGTTGAAGTCATTCTTTACATAGTTGTTCATTTACTTTAGGGAACAAGTGGAAAATAATATTTTTTTCCATTTGCGTTTCGATCAGAATTTTTGTAAGTTGCAATCGCACAAACTGGCATTTCATAAATAATATTAAATTTTTGTAATTCACTTCACAAAACTGAGAAAAATCATTATAGGAAACAGAGAATTGTCATGTCACAAAAAAAGGCTCCAATATTAGTTAAAGTTAGTTAGACCGAACGCTTCGTTCTTGGAGTAAAAGAACGCAAGCTTTGCGCCACAGTGACGTCACAGGCGAAAGTCGGAGGTTTGGCGCGGCGAGAGTTTCTTCTAAGGAGTGAACTAGCCCTTCTATTCTCTTTAGCCCTGCGACTCCTCGCGCTGTTGTTACTCCGTTTCGATCACACACGACATACAACGCATACACTCCACTCCTAAAGGCAACGACCACGAACTTAATACAGCTCCCACGATCATCACTCAAAAAGTACAGTGATCTTAATACAGCTCTCCCGACTTCTCACGAAAATATCAAAGAATCAACAAGTGGTGTCCATTCATCGAATTCTATCACAGATATAATTCTAGTGGGGGAGAACTGTAGTGCACCTACCCCTATAATATAATTCCAATTTATTAGTATATAAGACATATTAACTCGATTCTATAGGGAGGGGGGGTACCTTTTCATAGTCGATAGGTTGACATTGTCGATCTATACTTTCCCGATATCTATACAAAGATGACTTGATTAAATACAGCTCCATATCGCAAATAAAATTTTTTGAATATAATCCTTTATCATCAACGTCATTTGGGTAATTTAAATGTGTTATTTATGTGTTTTATTGTTACTTTTGTGTGTTTTATTGTTACTTTTTATTGTTTTTTATTATATACTTTTGTTTTGTGTACCTAGCAACTTCAATGCATATTTAGTTTGTTTGTGTTCAACATGGTTCATGCATGTCTTTGTGTTTAGTAAAACATTTTTATGAAATAATTGAAATCTTTATGTAAGAATCTTGGTGTAAGAATATAGAATGTGTCACTTACAAGAATTGATACTTGACGTGCTTGGCTTATTCGAAATAGAATGGAAAGAACAGTTGCAAGCTTAAACGGATGCTACGTTTCAACAACCAATCAGGATCGAGATACCCACACTAGGTCACTTGCAGGCATCCCATTACGACATCTAGCAGTTTCCATGGAAACAACCCGGTGCATATTTAATATAATCCCGTAGAATCCTTTGTAAGCCTATCCTCAACCATAGAAACCTTTGTAAGCCTAACCGTGGAAACCTAATTAATATAATTCCGCAGAATATCTTCGTTTTAGAATATCATCGCATTGAAATCTTAGTTCTTAGGCGTCAAAGAACATTCGGAACTCCCTCGATCACTACTGTTCCAAATCAAGTCTTTCACGAGTACTACCTGATTTAAAATACTCTTCCAAAAATTAAATTAAAGGTGAATTAAGAGAAGAAAAAGAAAAAGCTTACTTGCTGAAAAAGCAAAGCCAGTATAAGTTGGGAAGCATTAATACATTATACGAAAAAAATTTCAGATATACTGAAATCTCCCGTGTTTGTCTAAATGGACTTCCTTTATTGCATAAAAACATATTATTGCTTTCAAATTTTGCGTCATCTGCTGCCCGAGAAGAGCTTTAAAACTCAAAATAACAGAGCTCAACGCAAACAACAACAATCATTTATTCTATTTCACTGACTCAAAGAAAGTGCCGCCCCCCAACCCCCTGGAAATATTTAAAACGATTGCTTCGACATTCCAAATCTACGTAACTCTCTTTCTCTCACTAGACTCTACAGACCTATATTCAGGCACCAGACCGGTAACGTAATTACGTCCTGCGCCCAGAAAATTACCAGGGGCGTGAAAGAGTAAAGAAAATCGATCCATCAGTGACCGCCATTTCACGGGGATCTCATAAAACCCCTTTTCCCTGACCGCTGTCCAGACGAGAACTGAAGTGACCCGTGTCTTGACCCTGCTTCAGGAGTTGCACGTAATGGAGTTTTTAAGAAAAATTATCCTATATCGTTTGAGGTAGTCCGCTGCCTTCATGAAACAAAGTAGGGAATGAGTAATGGGGTAATAATAGTATAACTGTTTGAAGGGGTTGGCCTATATTTCATGAAATACGAGGTGTTTCTAAAATTGAAAACGATATTTTTGAGGGCCATAATTTTTCCTAATGGAATGACGTACTTTTACTTGTTTAGCTCTAATTATAGGCTTTTTGATTTTCTCTTTCTACTTGGCTGATTAATTAGAAAAGAATGGTAGGTAAGAATAATTTCTAATGAACATTCTTTGAATGTTTTTGTTTTTGAGCAAAAACTGCAAGGTATGGCACATTGAAATGAAATAACCAACTTTTTACTATTGGAAATAATTTAGTATGAGACTTTATATACAGATAAATAGTGTACTATAGGTGCACTGCACAAAATAAAATCGTGAACACCTAAACAACTTTTGATCTAATGATTAGATTATTCGAGGGACAAATTTTAAATTTGCTAAATAATTTGTGCAGATGATATTTATTTCAAGTTACGGAATCAGACACATAAACAAATTTTCTCTAAATAAATATGTTTTTTTTACCCGATCAATTTCGATGTTTTAACCTAAAAATATGGAGATAGCCGCCATCTAGAAAATATAGGCTGATAAGTGGTCGAAAGTTTGAACCCCTTAATGTTAATTTCACATTTTACATATTTCGCCATACATCTGCAACTAATGAATCGTATAGAAAGGAAAAAATATATGAAAAAATAAATAAATAAATGCATATAATGATATATCTTGTTTTTTTAAAGGCAATTTATTATTGCTTATTTTTCTATTTAGTAATAATCAAAATTATATTGAATTACGAGATATAATATTTTTATATCAATTTACGTGCCTTTTTTCGACAGTTTTGAATTTTAGAACCTATTAATATGGGAAGAGGGTGTAGACATAATATTAAAATATGATACCAGTAGTTTAGACAAGAAAGTGATCGAGAGTTTGGTACCTCTCAAGTTATTTTCAATTTTTATTTGCTTAGTCATAACTCCAGAAATTATAAAACTCGTTTATCCTAAGATAATTCAACACAAAAATAAATTTTAAAAATAATTTTCTATTTTATTATTATTTATTTTAGTAGTGGTCAAAAAGTAATTTTGAATGAGAAAGTATACACATTTTTACATAATTTTAAACTGCGATTTTGAACTTAAAATTCATAATTGAATTCATTCGAAATTGAATGGAATCGATCAAACTGTATTCGAGAAATGAAAATTTCAGTAATGAAAATTCAGAAAAATTCACTTCTTTGATATATTAAGCGTGAAAAAAGTGAAATTACAGGAAAGTGTTAAAACATTCGACTTACAGATAATAATAGTAAATATGTGGAATTATTTTAGCTTTATTAGTAAGTGTCTTTTTTTTTTTTTTTTTTTTTTTTTTGCATATGACTTCGTATTTTTGATCAATACCATTTTAGTGGTTATTTCCATTTTCAGCATTCAGCTAGGAAAAATGATAAAATGCCGGGCACATTAATTGCAATAATGAAATTGAAAACGTAATTTACAAACTTCAATCAATACAATAAGAATATTGGAGCCGCAATGGCTCAGGGATAGAGCAGTCAGTGGTGAACAGGGTTCGAATCCCAGCCATGGCTGGTCGATACGAATTCCACATTCGGCTTGTACCGACCACAGTGCTGACTTAAAAATATCCTCTGTGGTAGACGGATCATGGGTTAGAGTCCCCTTGCCGTGCTGCTTACAGTGGGAGGTTTTGTCGGTGTTTCCCTATATGTAAAGCGAATGCTGGATAGTTCCATCAAAAAGTCCTCCGCGAAGGCAAAATTTCTCCCAATACTTGATCCTAGAGTTCCCCTGTCTTCTGGATTGGGTTAAAAATTGCAGGGCTACGGAGTTGAACATTATTAGCCGTAATCCCAAAATTTGGTTTGTTGTTCAACGACAATTGTTAAATTAGAATATTGCGAGCTATTGTGGCTCAGTGGGTAAAGCACTCGCCTCCCAATGAACAGACCTGGGTTCGAATCCCAGCGACGGATGGTTGATACGAATTCCCCTCCTCCCAAATGACTTATGCTCTATAGGAATATTGCAAAGGAATATTGAAAACAATTATAAAATTTCAAATTATATGTTTAACTATTAATCTAGTTCAAACATTATTATAAGTTTATTGTAAAGTGGTATCCAAAAAATCTCGCCTATTTTAAAAAAGCATATGAATGCACGTATAAATAGAAATTAGTAGGGCTATGGGAATAAATAACATTAAGTCGAATTTGGTTCGTATTAATGTAATTCTTACAAACTTCATAGTTAAAATTAGTACCAATTAGATCTTATCAAATATAATTCATTTTCTTTTCTTTCACCCGCGCTTGGAGTACCGCGAATTTTATTATTTATTTTAATTTATGAGGTGCTCAATCAATATTTTTGTTTGAATATTTACGTACCCGATTGGAATTTTTATAATTTATCTATACATTCTTCGAGCCTTGGGAAAAAGGCAACTACTTTTAATAAACTTATGGAACTGATTTTTTAAAAAAATAATCAAACAAGTTACCATTATTTCTGAAATAAACACTTTTAATAATAACACTTTTAATTAGAACTTTCAAATGGATCATAAAATATTCTAGTAGATTATTAAACCACATATCTGGTATCGAAATAATGAACGTAAGAAAAAAGCCCTTTGTACCTTCCAACCTCGTGGGGTTTTTTTTTATATCAACTCTCCCAAAAAAAAAAAAAAAAAAAAACAACAAAAAAAAAATTTGCTTTTTTACGGTTCATTAAGTACAAAAGAAGCTAAAGAATTCTAAAGAGGTGGTGAAAATAAAAAATAGGCACCTTATCTTCATGACACAAGTCGCATGTAGGTCCAATTTCATCAGAGAATGCAAAAAAAAAAAATTTAAAAAAATAAAAGCAGAAGAAAATACCAAGCAGATAAAAAAAAAAGTTTTTAACCCACAGCCCTACATGCTTAGCTTTACCCTACTTTTAAAAACTTCACCCCTCCTCATTTGAGCCCATCACCAGTCAGAAGAGGAGTATACACAAAAAATATAAATAAAAAAGAAACGAAACATATTCCACCCTGATTTCTGACAATAGGGAAAGACATACTGAAGCAAAGAATATCTAACCCTTTCTTTCAGAACATCCTTTTTTTTTTCTTACATTTTTGTTCAAAACATTCTTCCAAAGATATTGAACGACATCTGACTCGTAACATATGTCATCTTCAGGAAAAGGGTAAAAGTGTTCCAATATTCGTAAGGGGACACACAGTAGGGAGCTTTAGAATTGCTACGTTGTGTATGGTAAATGCCCATATTTCTATAAGTATAGGCTTCAACAGGGCGTGCTACGACAGTGAAGAAATAAATGTGAACCATATTTTTGTTCTCCTGTCAAATTCCCCATAATTTCAATTCCCGGGAACCTGCACCTACAGGTGTCATTTATTATAGTGTTTTGCCTATTAGCATCTTGGTATTTGCTGTGTGTAACTTACTTTCTTATTTAATAAGTATTTTTGTATTTCTGGCATGTTAAAGATATCAATCACAGAACAATGTTATTTAACTTCGCTTTTACTTTCTTTCTTATAAGTCTCAGAAAGCGAAGTCAAATTTTGATTACACTAAAAAATTAAATTAAGTTAAACCTTAAAATGAAACAGTTTTAACCTTAAAAATTGCTCAGACCCATTGAAAAATCCGGTTCTTTGCGAATGTTGTCAACATTTTTCAATACACCGGACTTGTTGAAAAAAATTTCTGAATCTTTTAAATAACCCAATGTTTTTAAGGCTCATTAACACAAGCCTTTTTGCATTTATCTAGTTAAGAAAAGCATGAAAAATGACTCAATCAGAAATGAATTTGCGTATTAAAACAAACCTTAGCAAAGTTATATTGAGGACATTAAGAATAAAGCCTCCGATGATGTTTTTTCATACTGTTCCAAGGTAGTGCTGACTTAAAATATACTCATTTATATAGGTTAGCATCCCTTGTCTGCAATATCTTCTTGATTTTCCTCTACATAACACAAATGCTGGCTCTTCAAGAAAGACCTTCATGGCGATGAATTTGTCCCAATGCTTATTTCAAGAGTTTTCTTATTTAAGTCAAAATTAAAAGGTGACGGAAATCTACACTGTCAGTCACACACGTTTAAAAGCGGTTATAAAATAAAGCTAATATAAAAAATAAAAGGAAATAAAATGAAATCAAAAGAGAGTCCGAGCTTATCTCTATAAGACTTGTTAGTCATAGCTCAGGGAATACAGCGTTCGCCTTCCAACCGTGGTGTTTCATCTCCCAAATAAAAAAAATAAAAAATAAAAAAAATATTTCACTCATAACAGGCGGTCGTACACTTTTGCATTACCTATGTAAATTTATTGGCCACATAGTTAAAATGCTATAAATGTTTTTTTTAAAAAATAGAAAAAAGTTCTAAGTTATCGGAAGTTTTTTTAAGTTATCGGAATAAAAAAGAAGTTCTGAGAAAACAGAGATGAAGAAGTTCTGAGTTACGATCAATTCAAAGGTAAAACTTTTCTCTTATGTTTTTCAAATTCTGTATATTTATGAGAATGTTTTGTTAACTATTTTCAAATATGAATAAGAAAAACAGAAACAACGAAAATCAAGTTTCAATCAAACAAATAAATATTCAATTTGCTTGCATAAAAATTTTAATGCATTTTGAATAATAACAAATGTTTGTTTTAAAAAAATTTTTTTTATAAAACCATGACAAATATACATTTAAAAAATAAAATTTAGTAGGATTTACAGCTATTTCATTGAGGGCTGATTTCCCGAAAACTTCTCGCCGTTTTCCTGCTATAAGTAGGATCTTATAAGTATGGTTTAAAAGATATAATAATTACGAAAGGACGAAAATTGTGATTGTATTATTGAAATCACTGGTTACCCATTTGTCAAATGTTTCTTTTCTTCTTTAATAGACTCTCATAAACAAAAATTGTCATTAGTTGCAAAAACTGCATTAATTGATTTGTCCTCTTATCATAGTTCTTTGGTTTTCAATTCCAGTCGATATTCATTTCTTAAGACGGCACATAATTCTTTGCTTTCTTCAAGTATTCATATTTATATCATATATAATCACCGACAAAATAGTCATTATAAACAAGCAAATCACAAAATGAATATTAAAATAAATTGAAATTAACATTACATAAAAACATTAAAGATATTCGCTGGGGATATTAAAAGAAAAAACTCAGAGGTGAAAACAATTAACTTCAAGAAATTTCAAAATTATCGTCTGCTTTTTTTTTTATTTGATCTTGCTGTGACGATTTTTTATTAATGCTTATGCCTGATTTTTTATGATTTGCGCAATTCTGTTTTTGAGATTATGGTTTTGAATTTGATAGAAGTTGTTCAGTTCATTTTAAAGTCTTAACTTAAAACAACATTTAAAAAGTTAAGGCCTTGGCATTGTTTTTTTCTTACTTCAACTCTGACTATTGGGACCGTGTCAAACACTTTGAGACCCTCTTTATTTGTGAAATTCACCTGAATCAGCATTGAAAACGATCTAGTTTGAACTGTAGGTTAGAATTTCTGATTCTTAATTAAAAAAAAAATATCGCTCAAATGATGAAATTCTCTTTTATTCACAACTCAAGAAGTATTTATGGGATCGCTCCGGTCCCATGTCGCAAAAATAAACTCACCAACTTAATGCATAACAAAATTAAAAATGAAAAATAGAATTCTAAAAAAAAATTATCAAACAGCAGGGGTCGCCACGCGTGCAATGACGACGCATGCGCACTGTTTACTATAACTCTTGAACATAGTTGAAAGGTATGATGACGTACGAAAAGATTCGCACGCCATCAAACCCAAAACAACACCCATTTTGTCAATGGGAAATGCATTAACTATTTCCCTTAGTATCGTAATGTCTCCATCAGATTTTTTTAAGGCTTGAGAGTAATGGTGACGAGTTTTGATTTTAGAAAGTGTTTTATAGTTTGTACCATTCCATATAATACATAATGAGCTCGGTAGCAGAAACACTCCAAAAAGGCAGCTGATAATTATTGTATCATTTGTTGATTATTTTTCTTCTAAGGTTTATTTCAACAGGAAGAAAATGCCGAAAAGAGACCGCTAAGAGAGCCGTTGTGGCTTAGCAGAAAGAGCTCTCGTCTACCAATGAGGTGATACGGGTTCAAACCCCGGCAATGGCTGGTTGATTTGAATTCCGCACCCGGTTTGCACCGACCACACTGCTGACGTAAAATATCATCAGTGGTAGACGGATCGTCGGTTAGATCTTGTGGTCAGGCTAATAGTGGGAGGTTATCGAGGTTTTCCGCTATATGCAACGCAAACGCAGTTTAGTTCCATCAAAACATCCGCCACGAAGGTAAATTTCTCCCAATACTTGCTCCAGTAGTCTTCTCAATTGGGTTCAAAATAACAAGGATAGGAAATTGAACATTAGTAGTCGTAAACCTAAAAATTAGGATGGCTGTTCAACGATGGTTATCAAATATAAAATACCGCTAAGAAGAGTCGTGATAGATCAGGAGATAGAGTGTTCGCCTTCAAATGTGATGAACCGAGTACGAGTGCTAACGATAGTTGGTCGAAACAAATTCCGCATTGATAACTTAAAAATATCCTCAGTGCTAGACGGATCATGAGTTAGAGTATCCTTGCCGTCAGGCTAACTGTTTGGTGGTTTTCCTCTCCACGCAATGCAAATGTGGGTTGACTGTATGAAGAAGTCCTCCACGAAGGCAAATTTCTCCCAGTACTTGATCCAGGATTGTCTTCTGGATTGGGATTAAAATGACAAGGCTACTTAGTTGAATATCAGAAGTCGTAAGCCCAAAAAAAAAAATAGGATCTGCTGTTCAACTACGATTATAAAATAAAATACCGCTGGAAAAAAAAAAAATGTAAATATTTTTTTCTTCTTCTTTTTTTATCTTTAACTTGATTACAGGATTAACTGGGTTGTGATTTTTTCCCATTTAATAGTCATTGCATGAAATTCATCTTAATTTTAAGGAACATAAATTTTTATGTATAGCACCCTATATTTGAAATTTTTTTTACTTGTATGATAGATTAAGCTGGATTCTGTACAATAATAATCTTCGTTGACAAATTCTGCAGATAGTGCTGCGGATTCACTTCTGCCACCGGAATTGTGAGCTAAAAATCATTATAATAAGCATATCAAAGTTTTGATGCTGACAGATATTTTTTCCCTGTCCAATCCATCATGAAATCTGTTCCATAAATAGAATAAGAAGGACTGATTTATTTTGTGGAGGAGGCAGATGTATTTCCAGATGGAGGAACTGATTATTGAAGTCCACCAAATGTATCTTTCGTGTGGTTGACCACATCATTACTATTCTTTTTTGTCATGTCCAAAAACTACAATAGAACTCTTTAGAGAAAAAATCCGTTGGCGGTTGTCTAAAAAAGGGAAAGTATTGAAAAATATCTCCTAGTTGGAATCGATCTATCAAATAGAAGTGAATGCGACTTATGCTTTTATTATTATTTTTTAGGGACTTTGGTATCATAAAAAATAGCTTTTAATAACTTTTCAATTTTATGTTACTTCTGTTTGACACTAAAATAACAATTTGTTTTAATTTCAGTTTATTTTACTTTGAATGTACCTCACTTTGCTCTTTTCAACCGAATTCATCTATTGAAGGGAAAATTCAAAACATATATTTTAATTTAATTTTCACAAATTATCTCTTGATTCATATGATTTGGTCAAAAGATAGGTTTGGATTAACATGTAAACAAATGCTCTGTATTAAAAAAAAAAAAAACATGTAAGGGTAACCATGTAAATATCATGTACGGGCAACTAATATGCACATTAAGCACCTATTATTTTTTAAGCATTTTTTTCAATATTGATCTCAATATTTTCTCAATATCAAAAGTTGACTCAGTTGAGACTCATTCAACTTTATTTCATTTATGAGACTACATTTTCCTAAGATACTCATTGTTATGTCAAAAATTTTATTTTCTGCCATAATTTAAACCTCGAGTCTCGGCTCAGTAGATCAAATGGTCAAATTGTTTACCTTATGGTGGTACTATTATGGTTCATGTAGGTCGATGTAATAATGTTATATAGACCATGTGATTATTACGCTTTTAGCTTAGCAAACATCGGCACGCATGACGCAGTGTGCCACACTGAAGTTTTAACAGTGGCATACAAAGGCTTACTGAAAAATTTAGAAAATAACAATGTGGTCTTCCAAAACTTTACGAAGCATTCATTGTTATTCTCCTAAAATACAAATTAATATTACTGATCAACAACACCATGCTACAGTAAACGCAAAACTTATTTAAACTGCAAGCGATCCAAGTTAAGTTCCGTTATATTTTGGGAAATGCGTACCAACAGTTAATTTTCCTAATTAATATGATTTGGTCAAAAAAGAGGTTTGGATCAGCATCAACAAATGTTCTGTATAAGAAACCTCATTATCATGCAAGAGCAACAACTATGCATATAAAATATCTATTCTTTTTAACAATTTCAAGAATGAATTAAATATTAAATTGAATATTAACTGGAATCCTTATAATCTTTCCTTATAACGTGGAAAAAAAAGTACTGTTTGTATAATAAACTCATAATCAGCTTATAGCATTTTTTCTTATTACTCAGTGGCAAAATAGGTGTTGTTTTGTGTTTGATGGAGTGCGCACGTAATTTGGAAGTTGTCAAACTTTTCAACTGTGTTCAAAAGTAAAACTAAATAGTGCGCATGCGTCGTCATTGCATGCGAACGCTGCTGTTGGATAATTTTTCTAAAATTCTCTTTTGCTTTTCATTTTCAGCAGCAGTCATTCTTAATGTATTTACATAATAATAATTTAAAGTATTTTTATATTATTGTTATTATTAACGTATTTTTACTGTCTTGACGATGATTTTAATATAAATATGATTACTGAAGATGGAAAAGTATTTTGAGAAGTCTTGAAACACGTACATAGGCAGGATATGAAAACCAATCCGACGACAAACATCTATCGAGACAGTTTTCGCAACCCATAATTTGAAATGTTGTGACGTTTAACGGAGTCAATTCAGAAAGAAAAAGCATTTGACCAATGGGTAACCAGTGATTGCAATAAAACGATCACAATTTTTTTTAAGTTAATTGTTTCAAAATTTTAAAAAAAATTCAGAGAAAATTTGAAATCTTTTTATATTTTTTTTAAATTTTTTAGTTTGTTGGAAAATTTGAACGTAGCACACATGTTACTCTCTTCGCAAAAAGGCTGACCATCCCCTGCACTGCAATGCTTTTTTTCATCCGGTGCTTCTTTAAGCCATTTCTTCTGAGGCTTTTTTCCGGTGGTTTTTTTTTTTTTTTGGGGGGGGGGGATTTTTTCATCCAGTACTCTTTCTCTCCGTGATTCAATAGAAAGACGGTCACTACTCCAAGAAAAATTTTCACTTTTTAAATTTCTGAAAAATCCCCACGTCACGATAGTTCCTTATTACTATTTTTATAACTTACTTTTCGAAATTCCCTGTTCAAAATTATGAATTGGTTTGAACCAGAATATCATTTCGAAACATAATTGATCAAAATTGTTCTTAAATTTGAATACACGATACCATGGTTCAACTTGAGCTGAAATATGTATCAATTTAACACCGTGTCACTTAAATAGCAGCCAATTTTTAAGGTATCAAGGCTCAATAAACCGAGATCATGGATCAGCTTTGAGACGATTCTTAGGAGAGTGTATCACCTTGCAATTGTATCAAGATTTTTTTTCATTTTGAAAATAGTTCTGAAACTCTAAAGAGGAAAATTTTGTCCATATCGCCGTTTTTATAATGTTAATTCTTTAAAAAATTTACAAAATTGATTGTTATTTTTCTAGTAATCAACCTTATTTAATGCTCATGAATCAGTTTTTGTGATGCATTATAGCGAAAGGGCATTACATTATTGCGTTTCCTGTGTGAATATTGACCGTTACCTCTTTATTTGGTCAGAGGGTGAAAGGAAAGTGGAGAATCGGGGAAATAAAGGGGTAATACTGGACGCAAACACATTCAAAATTCAAGATAGGATCACAAGCTCCTGCAATAAACAGATGGCGTCAGCCTCCTAGGGATGAAAGGGTTAGAGAACTGAGAGATTTTGCCCTCCCCCCTCCTACCCCCCAAAACGTCCATCACGTCACGTGAACACATCCGGCTCCTTCTTCCTTTCTTTTTTTGCCTCATTTTGGGACAGGAGTGGACAGTTTTTTTTAAAGTTTTTTTTTGTCAGTCTTTGCCCCCATACAGTGTTGTTAAGGGTTGTCAACAGTAACAAAATAACAATAAAAGCCCAGGTGATATTGAGAAAAAATATTGGACAGGAAAAAGAGTTGAAGGTGTTGAGCATGAAATAAATAAAAATTAAAAAAAAAAAAAAAAAAAAAAAAAAAAAAAAAAACGATTTTGGTGGGAGTGGGCGATGTAGGAAAAATATTGCCGAGAGTTTGAGATGGGATAATGATGAGTATGGTTAAGGGTCGTACCAGGAAATGTTCCTCGTATGCCAGACATTGTTTGATTCCAAGGTGACACCAAACATATCGACATTTAATTGAGTATCGTCATCAATTTAAATTAAAAAGAATTTTAAAAAAAAAAACCTCTCTTGCTTTATTTATTGAAAACAATCTAATCTAAAGTTAAAATCTTTATTATCAGGTGATACTATACAGCTTTATTGTTTTTACGGGACTGAAACCGGTTTGCACTTGTTTATGTTAGTGTATCCATTGGTTAAATTAGACGATCTGTAATATAAATTTAACGAGGACTAAATTAGACGATATATTATATAAATATAGAAAATTCATTATATCAGATATTATATTTGTATATAATAATTATTTTATCAAATTATTAGACGCACTGTAGTTTTTAATAATTGCATGATTAAAAAGAGTTTTTGGCAATACTTTTATTTTTAAATATAGATGTAATGGGCTTTTATTCAGGAGATTTCTTATATACTTCCTATTTTTATTTATTTTTAGCGTATTGCATTACAACCAATTGATACGGGAGCGTAAACAAAAGCAAACCGGTTTCAGTCTCGTAAAAACAATACAGCTGTATAGTATCACCCGAAAATTAAGATTTTACATAGAATCTTAGAGTGCATCTAATAATATCGCCAGGGACTGTAATCGGTCAAATGACCATCATAATGGTGCACTAAAACTTAGTACTCGGATCACATTATTAGTTTAACATCTAAATATCTGTTTTTCGTAAGGGGGAAAATGGAAATAATCAATTAAGCGGTATTAATGATTGATGCCGTGTGCAAAACTTGAAGGCATTTATCGACACAATTAAAAAATTTAAAATAATAGCTATACTTTCCGGTGCCTTTGCATAGTTAAATTCATAAAAACACACCGTAGTTTATTCCATCAAAATATAGATATTCAGTATCATTTATTTAGCATGACTCGCGGCTTACTTAGGATAGATCAAATTCAGGACAATCATATAATCCTGCGCTTATCTTTTTCGGGAAAAGTCTATTACTACAATATATTTAATACAAATCATCAGTATATTTGGTACCTATTAACAACACATATTACCAAAATACCCGTACTACCTATTATTAAAATTAAGCATCATTTTCGTCAATAATAGCGTGTGGACTTTTTACGACACATGAAAACTTTTTCTCTACTAATTTTGATTTTTGGAAAATAATTCTTTCTTAATTATATTATTATAACTCTTGAACTCTTAATTCTATTATTCTAAGATAATAGAGTCGTACTATGAATTCAAGAAGAATTTCTAAGCATGAACTCGATGAACATTATCGTAAACTAACATTATTAATTTTTTGCAAATTTGTTATGATTTTATCCTTGACTAACTTTATGAATTCTACAACATATTTGTAGTAAGTTCAAGTTAGGAAAACAAGTAAAGCCACTCAATGAATTTATAATAAACTCACATTACGAATTTATATTTGAAATAATAATTATTTGACTTTTTGATGGAACTAACCAGCATTTGCGTTACCTGGAGGGAAAAACCACCGAAACCTTCCATGGTAAGCCTGACGGTAAGGGAACACTAACCCGTGCTGAGATTCGAACCCAGTTCACCTCACTGGAAGGCGAATGCTCTATCCCCTGAGCCACCAAGGCTCAACCGTTGATATAATAAATGACGTAACATGCATTCCAAATACAGTCCCTGGCCAAATTATAGGACGCACTATAAGATTCTATATAAAATCTTAATTATCTGATGATACTATAGAGCATTATTTTCTTTACGTGGCTGAAACCGGTTTACACTTGTTTACGTTCATGTATCAACTGGTTAACATCATAATGCAATACGTTAAAAATAAATACAAACGGGAAGTAAATAGAAAATATCCTGAATAAAAAACCATTGCATATATGTTTAAATATAAAAGTATTGCCTATAAACTCGTGCAAATCATGTCATTATTAAAACACTATAGTGCGTCTAATAATTTAATCTAATTATTATACTATACTAATATAATTCCTGTTATAATAAATATTCTATATTTATATCGTCTAATTTATCCCATCGTCGAATTTATATTATACATTGTCTAATTTAATCAATTGATACAGGAGCGTAAACAAGTGCAAACAGTCGCGTAAAAACAATAAAGCTGTTTAGTATCACCTGATAATTAAAATTTTACATTGAATCTTATAGTGGGTCTAATAATTTGGGCAGGGACAGTACATTTGTACTTGTATGTATGTATAAATTGTATTGTAAGCTTGTGTATGTATGTGGAGTTGTAACTTGGCTTGTAAATCAAAACTCCCTACTCTTTTCATTCGTTGGCATAATTAATAAGGTAACATACATTACACTTATACTTTTAATTACCTGGGTATATATGTTGAGTTATAACTTATCATGTAAGTTATAACACCCATTTTATGTTTTTATAATATGCTTCTAAGAAATTTGTAAAATTAGCAGTGCATAAAAAAAAATAGTTTTAGGAAATTCTTGTTCGTATGACTAATATGTTGATGCTTCAAAGGAAATATAAGGGGTGCTCCTCGTTAGGCACATTCCTGCTTAATGCCCTTTAACATCCAGGCGCCTACACCCCCCACCCTCATGTGAGGGAGGAAAGAGAGGGGCAAACGACAGTTTTATGACAAATGATCCTCAGTTTTGAATGATACTAGTACAGAGCTTCAAGCATCCCTTCAAGATTGGAATATATTCGTATATTCTGAGAAAACATTTTTTAAAAAAAGAAAGAAAAAAATTCAGTAACTAAAGAAATCAGAATCTTTTTCCTAGAATAGGGTAATTTGCTATGTAATTTTAAGGGTAATACGAATGTGTGATCTTTCTATGTTATATAGATATATTTTAATTTAATAGTCAAAAAAGGAGATAAAATTTTTACAACCTTATTTTTTTTTTACTAATATTAATTCTTTGTTTGTATTTTTTTAATATATATATATATATATATATATATATATATATATATATATATATATATATATATATATAATTCTTCTGGTCAAACTATGCGAACCAAAAAATGTATACACAAAAAAAAAAATATTTTTTTGATAAAGAAAATGCATAAAGCTTTAGTTTGATTGCCTTTAACTTAGAACAAAGCTATTATTTAAAGCCTTCATAAACCATCTTACCGTAAATAATTATCTGCTCTTTAGAACTTTAGAAGTGAATGAGGAACGGACGATGATATTAATATCAGTAATGAATAATTTTTAATATTCTAATAATTTTATAAGCTCAAACAATACAGCGATGGATGTACCTTTCCATATATATATATATATATATATATATATATATATATATATATATTTAAATTCGGAGGACTTTGTGACCCGACAGATTTAACGTGTATCAGTTACTATTTAAGACACTGGCATTATTCGTCCAGCTGGAATCGAAATTCCGTTCTCACTAACATGAGTCCAATGCCCTACCAACCAGGCTTACTCGGCCATTATAAGAACAATTGTAGTAACTATGTATTTCAATTTCGTTTCCATCCAAAAATTGGCAGTCCTTAATAAACTAAAAAAACGCATGAAACAGAAACGCCTTCGATAAACAAACTTAATAATTTTCTTGGTATTTACATATTTATACTATTTTAAGCTAGTTAAATTTTTAAATAAGTGAATTCAAACTTTAAAATAATTCGTAAAAATCACATTATAAAATTGCTTACTATTTTTGTATTAAAAAGAGCATTTTCAAATTTTGCTCTTGAAACTATTCTACTGATTAAATAAAGATTATGAGTTTAATCAAGTAAAATTGTGTAGTATTATGGTATAAAAACTTTCGCAGCTTGTAATTTAAAATATTTTCTACATATTATCTTAAAATTTTTTTATGTCTGAATGTCGATGGTTATTTTAAATTCTAAACATTCTAGATGGGAAATAAAAATTAAGACTAACTCCTGAAAATCTCTAGTGCTGCCATCTTCAGAATTAAATATTTAAATTGAACATGAAAATAATTTATTTTTTGTTGCTCATTTTTTATGATAATTTAATACTCAGAAAAATATGAACCAATCTAAATGAATTTCAAAGGCATAAACGCGAAAAAAAGTTATTTCTAATGCTTGCTATTTTCTAGATAGGGCTCATAAAGAAAAGGAAATTAATTAACGTCTAAATTGAAAAGATAACTGGTGCTGCCATCTTTAGGAACAAATGTTTACTTAGTAGCAGAAATATTTTTAAAAATATTTGGACGTTTGTAAATGGTATTTAGATAAATAAACTTGAAAATAAAAAGTATGAAAATTATTTTTAGTTGTTTAATAAATAAATACTTGAAAAAAATTGATTCGTTCTTTTAAAATATTTTTTTTTTCAAAATTAATAATACTTAAAAAAGAAAAAAAAACACTGATTTTGCTTGACTTTTTTATTTGAAAAGTAAGTAAATAATATTTTTGCTGAAAACTCTTAGATTTATATTATCAAAAGTGTTACATTTTCTCACAGTGCCGAATAAAGTTTTATTTATTTAAATATTTGTTTTTGCAGACAATGAAAGCAAGGATAGGATTAAACTTTTTCCAACAGGGGAGCTCAACCAAATTAATTGCAAATATTTAAATTAAAACGCATTTTATACTTTATATTTTTTTTCTCACATCATTTCAATCGTTTCTAAGAAGCTAAAATTACTAATTTTGATACCAGAATGTAAAAAGTAATTTTAATATAAATTTATATCGCATTTTTTTTTTTTTTTTTTTTCTGTTGTCGATGCATTTTGTGCTGTATGATGTAATTTACTACATATTGTTAGCTTAAAATTTACTTCAGTAATACAGAAAAATTGTTGTCGCAATTACCGCTATTTCAATAAATTTCCGTGCTTGTTACTCGCTTAACGCATGTATTCAGATCAGTTTTAAGGATGTTTTTCAATAACATAACAAGTAACATACAACAAGTAACATACGTTTTCAAACCCGAAGTAGTGCAATTTCTCCACTTCCCCTACTCCTCTTGCGGAGATCCTTATCTGTGGCAGAAGAATTGCCAAGTCTTGGCAACTTCCAGGCAGCGGCCTGCGAGAAGCTAAAAAAACATCACAGATAAGAACCAACTCGAAATGTATAGCTCGTAACCACCCCCGGGCAAATATCTACATGCTATTGTAAAAAAAAATTGCAAATTTAAAATCTATTTGACACCTTGGCGATTGTAGTTGGAGCAACAGCTCATGATACGAAAATATCCCCCTCCTCTTAAGAAATGTGAATAGTTCTAAACACTATCACTAGAGGACTTCGCATTATGATTATAATATTTTCTCTTGGAGCTGTAAGCTAATCTTTTTAATACCAATAATATCAATTTCGACGTGTCAAAGACTAAAACCAAAACTATCTAATCTAATTGAGTTTGAAAAACTATCCTCATTAAATCTCAAAAAATGGATGCATTTTATCACTGCATAATAGCAGCTCTTAACGAAAGTCAAAAGACTGGCGTGGCTTTAACAAAAGATATTGGCCAAGTGGATTACAATATCGATATAAACTTTGATCTACCGGTCAATCGAATTGCTTTTTTGTATAAGTTCGGTACTTTTAACATACATTTTTTCAAAAAGTGCTTTCTAGATTTTGCATCAGATTGCTCAGAAAATTCAATAGATCTTGAACGAATTCTTTCATCGAAATTAGTTTGTTCTCTGAGCAATGGACCCGGGACTGATATAATTGGCTTACAGTTTGCATTTAAGGAAATTGGAAAAACTTTCAGTCCCAAGACTTTCTTTAAAATTATTAATAAATACGGATCATGGCGAAATACAATGAATTCTTTGATAGAATCTAAGGGAAATGTAATTCCTATTGTTGGCAATTTTAAGTTATTGCAATGCAACATAATGGATTCTTTGTCTTCTAAAGCAGAGAACTGTTTGAAATCTGCCGATATTGTCCTTATGGATCATGCCTTTGCTTCTCCTAATGCTCAGAGAGTGAAAATTTTGGAGGTTCTAAAAGTAAGCAATGATAAAATAGTGTAATATTTAAGGACTATAAGCAAAAGTGTAATAAAGGGTTTCTTTTTTTTCATTCCTCTTAGCAATATGTTCCTTAAAATACAGTTAAATTTATGAATAATTATTTGCTGACTTGTTCTTACTTCAAGCCTGTTGGTTTTCAAAGGTAAATGATAAGAGGATATTTCCGTGTCGTGATCTGGGGCAGAATTATCGCCAAATCTTGGCAACTTCCTCGCAGTAGCCCACGAGAAGTTAAAAGAAACATCAAAGAAAGGGACCAACTTGAAATGTATAGGTCATATTCACCTCCCAGGCAAACATCTACATTTTTTTATTAAAAAAAATTGCAAGTTTAAAATCAATTTTTCTCTTTGAAGATATTAGTTGGCCCAACAGATCACACTACAAAAATATGCCCGGTAAAATTGTTTCGAACAAATGATCCGATCAATAAAATTTTCTTTATCCATTTTTTGTCTTCAATTTTAAATTTCTGCTGTAGTTTTTTTAATTACACAAATCATAAAGGAAAACAGGTTGTTGTAATAAAACTCTATAATCTTTCAATAAAGTATTTAGCAATTAATAAAAAAGTAAATTTAAAAATTAATTATTGCTCTTCTGAGCATGATTGATATAGAAATAAATATATAAACTCTAATTCCATGATTTGTGCACTAAAAATATACTAATTATATTCATTAAATTTATTGATTTCAAATTAGAAATACTTTTCTCGCTTATCTGTACAAGTAGCTCATTAAGAACTGACTAATAATAGCAGTAGTTTTTTTTAGAACAGTAGTTTTAAGAAAAATATCCTTTGTATTTTGAAATATGCAATTTTGCTAAAAAGCTACTAGAAAGAACAGGGTGGGAAATTTCTATACCGTTATATGATCTCATATATGAGTAAAATATTGTTTCTGCATTATCTCATATGTATCAGTGTTTTCACTACAGCGCGAGAATCTCGCATATTTTTTTCTTTTCTCGCATTAGAAAGTGATTAACGCAAGAAAATCGCGCACTGTATATTCATCAATTTTAAAATACGCGATTCTCTCGAATTTTGAAGGGGAAACAATCCGCAATTTTTAAAAAGACATGAAAACAGCTACAACAAGTGTTGAGAAAAAAATGTTTCCTTTATAATAAGTTTTTTAAAGTTAGCTCTACTTTTAGCTGTTAATGATCTACCAAACTCCCTCACCAAGAATTTACAGCCATTTGTAAAAGTTGAAGTCTGTGAAAACTATGCTGGAAGACCTAACAAGAAGTATGAACATGGAAATAACTTCAACGAACTTCACTATTCTATAACAGAAATAATTGAAAAGCCTATGCTGGCAGATGTAGAGGATAGGAAAGTGTGTGCACAATACTACAAATTTAATTTGTGATTCTGAATAGTTCAGCATCTGTTGCATGGTCATTTAGCACCCAAAACCGAATTAAAACAAAATATCGTAACAGATTGACTGATGAGCATTTGAGCAACCTAATGAGAATAGCTGATGAAAAAGTAGATATAGAACATTTTCCATATGATGATGCAGCAAAAATATCAGAAGATGATAAAAATGTATTATACTAATTAAAGAAATTTTTTTTCCCCCGAGTCTATTCGGGTTTTTTTAATGCTTAGAAATCTCACTTAACTTGTTGAAATCTCACCCTGTTTTTGACAAAGGGTGAGAAATTCTCTCCCATTTTTTTTCTGTAATGAAAACACTGTGTATGTACTTGAGGCTGTAATAATAAATCACTAATATCAAATCTCATTAAAAAAATTTTTATGAAGTTTAATAAATTAAAAAATGAAATATTGAAATGAATTTTTTTCTGTTCTAGAACTTCATTATGCATTTAAAAATGTAAATGAACATTTAAAAATGTAGATAAGAATAATATTATTATAATATTTCATTGTTCTTTTCATGTCATTTTCATATTTTAATGTGTTGTAGTATGTAAAATAATTTGCTGTTTCACTATCAGTAAATACATTTTGATTAAACCCTCTTAATTCTTAAATTTTTTTTTTCCCAATATAAGTAATTTTAAATCTTATTAAATATATTGTTAATATACTTGCAATTAAAGAGTAAATACTTGTTCTGCCAAGAATTATTTAAATTAAAAATGCTTTCTGAGCTAAATTAATTTACTTTTTATTTGACAAATCAATTCTCTGTCTTTACAATTCATTAAGGATTTCAGTTTGATAGGAAAAGGTAAATGACTTTAGTTATTTAGTAATTAATTTGCCTCCAATGCTTAATAAAGATATATTTTTAAATAAAACACAATTTTGATCAACTCTGATAAAATGCCTCAATGTTTTGCCCACGCTCGCTTACACCATAAGCATCTGCAGATTTTTCATCTTCATTTTAAAAAAAGCTAAAAATTAACCTGCGGAGGAACAAAAAAAATCATTTTTAAACCCTGAACTTATTCAATTACTATTTGTTTTGGTTCCTTAACGCAAAATTGTTTTATAATCGACAGTAATATGATAATGATAAGGCTAAATATGATAAGAAAAAAATAATATAAGCTAATTTTTAAATGTTATTTTCAAAAATTTCAAATAAGGCTCTTTAATTAAATGGAATTTGAAAAAATAATGAACCTTTTTTATTGTTGTTAAGCTGTAATTATGCATTATGTTGTTATATTGCATTTTTATTATTATTATATATTTCAAGAAAAATTGAAAAAACAAATTCATAATTTTTGTTAACTCCAGTTTCTTAGTTAGAGACTTTACAGAGACATTCTCCACTTTTCAAATCTTAATTATTCCATTTAATTAAAAGTATATAAAAGATGTTGCTAAAAATTTGTTATTTTACTATCATTTTTTTTTTTTTTTTTTGTCTATAATTTTATGTGTCTTATATATGCTTATTTTACAGTACATATGTTAGATTTATCCTGGTTTTATTTTTTCAATAATCGTCCCTATCTGTCTGGGTTATGGTCTCAGACAACTTTGGATTTCTGAAGATTATGCTGCAGATTGACTTCGTAAATCCTGCTACTGGGGTTATCATAGAATTATTTTTGGAAATTTTTTTTTACTATATGTTATGTAATAATTTCTTTTTGTTGAAGCCTTTTAATTATTTGATTTTCTTGCAGATCATTTTACGAATTCTGAAACCAGGAGCTTATGTACTTTTTATTGACACTAAAAACAAGGTATCTTACTTTGAGTTACTTAACTCATTTGGAACCTACATTTATGGACCTAAATTAGTTCAAGTTGATGATTTACCTTACAATGAAATAATTGCTCAACAGATTGGGGAAAAGCCAGTGCGTTCTGGTAAAGCTTATTTTGGAATTTGGCAAAAGAATAATACACTACAGAACATAATGGCAGATGGCGTGTCTAATTATGTGAATGTAATACCAGCAATGGGTGACAAAGAAAAGGGTACATCTATGGAGAATTTGTCTGTTAAATCTAGTCCCATAATAGTACAACTAGAAAATAAATCAAATGACCATCCAACATTATTGAATGTAATGCCAGTCGTACAGAATTTAGGAGAAAGTGTTTGTTTTAAAACTGCTACTGCATCACAGCGGGATACACCACTAGTGAATTTGATACCAGCAATGCAAAGCTTGTCAACATCAGGCGTATTGATGAAACCAGGTTATGAATCTGAAAGAAAAAGTGCTATTTGTAGTTTTGCTTCTGAAACTAACTGTACTGCCAATCAATATGGGGATATAATCACTGAACAGAACAAAGCTAATACCGAAACCAACTGTACTGAAGACATGGAAACCTTATTATTTTCTTTAAATTGTTTAGTCTCGAAATTGGAGAATTTTCTAAGTTCGGAAATTAACTCTAAGAATCCCAGTTCCTTAAAATGTGGTATATATAAGCCTACTTCTAGTTGTTGCAATCAATGCCTTAATTATTATCATTGCTGCATTAATAAAACACCATGCTCCCAATGCTGTGAACATGGTCTCAATAAAAAAAATTTCCCAAATACTAATCAAAGTTGCAACTGCCACACCTTGTCAGATACATAGGATATTTAGAAAGGGGGGAAACAAGTTATTTATAGCTTTTTAAGCAGGGTAGCGGAAAACCCACCTACCCTAATGCGGGGTTTTCTAAAATTGATTTCTTTTTTATCCTCTGCTACATTAAAGAGCTATTCTATTGAAATATATATGTAGTCTAGCCTAAAAAAATGAACCTTTGGTGAAAAACCTGTGTTTGGAGACTGGAGAGTCACCTTGCTGGCTAGAATAGACTATATGGTCATTGATTAGTCAGTGCCTTTGATTCGCTTTCTATGCACAAAAAAAAAAATCCTCAAATATTTTTTAAAATTAAAATATAAATAAAAAGTAATCCTGTGTGAAAATAAGTTTCAAATGTGTGATGTAAGTACATATAACATTTTGTATCGTGATGTCAGAAGAAATGTTTTTCAGACTTTGGCACCAATTTATTTGTATTACTTATGAATTACACTTTAATTACCTTTGTGTTAAGTTAATTTATAAAACTAATCTTAATTATTAATATTCTGCCCTCTCTTTTGAAAAAAAAAAAAAAAAACTCAATAAAACATGAAAAAAACCAGAAAAGCTATACAAAACCCACCCAGGTTTTTTGCAACCCTGTTTTTAAGGAAGGATTTCAGTATCAGTATCAGCACCAAAGTGAGAATTAACAGATTTTTAAAGTAAAATTATATTATAATGACAAAATAGCAGATGCAATTGCTGGTATAGTCATGCTAAAGAAAACAATAAAAAAGTGAAGTGTAATAGTTTTTGAGAACCTTCTATATTGATTTCAGTATTAAGCTGTTAAAGAGGGAAATAATGGTAGATTATTGGCCAGCAAAAGGCCCATGTATTTGAATTGTGTGGCAGGATTCCTAAAAATAAATTTTGTTTTTCTTTTGTAAATTAGAACTTAACTTGGACATTGGTTTTCCACATATGTTTGTTTTATTGCTATAAAGGCTGAATTAAAGAAATAAGGTAAAATAATTTATTTTTGTTGCTTTTCTGTTTTTATACTAGAAATAAATAAAAATGTCTTCTATTTGAACCTTTTCAGTATAACATTGCTTAAACAGCAGAAAAAGTGTATTTCCCTCCTAAAAGATTTCGCTCTAATAGCCGAAGTCTAGTAATTTTTATTTCGTCATAAAGATACAATATTTAAAGAATATTTTCACTTTTTTTTTTATATGAAAGTAGAAGCAAATAATTAATTTAATTTTTCATCACTAAATATTTTTATTAAATAAAAATATATTTAGTGTTACAGATAGTTTGATTAAAAATTTTTTTAAATAATTGCTTATACCAAAAATCATTTTGCCTTTTGCATTATTTTTACCTCTCTAGTCTTACACTTTTGGTTATCCTAGGATGTTGAGAAAAATGTTGACCTTGTAAATTTTATTGAGTCAAATAACATTAATATATTCTTTGCCAATATTTTTTTTAAATTATATGTAGAATTTTTTCCATTCATTATCTTTCATATTATTTATATTTTGTAAGCTATAACATTTTTAAAGTCAATCTAAATACAAAAATTAAAAATAATTCAATTAAAGGTCATTTGTTCTTTTAGCAGGAAATAAAGAATTTGAGTTGAATTGAATTTCATTATTGAACTTCAATTTGATTGATAAACTTACTATAAATCATCGTTTGATCTTTTATATAATTGTTTTAGGTAATTATTGAGCTATAACAGTATATTTGTTTTGAATTTTTTTACCCTTTAATTAAACAATTAATAAGAGCTTATCTACCTAACAATTTAACTTTTTTAGTATGAAAAAAAAATATTTTTATAGCCCAATATATTTATAAAAGGTTAAATATTTTTTATATCATTATTATTTTTGTTTCTATCTATATATCTGTGTGTATATGTTCATGTGATAGAGTCACTAAAATATAAATTGAAAATAAAATATTTATTTTTTTTTACCTTTGTGAATTATTTGTTGAATTGTCGCATTGTAATAAAAATTGGAGTGATTATTCAAAAACCTGAGAATATACTTTAAATAGTAGTTCCAAGTTCTTTGTCGATATTTTCCTACTTTGTAAGAGCACCATCACCAACCTCATGAGACAAATTTGAAAAAAATCTTGGAGTGTCACCTTTTTAATTCAATTTCCGTTTCTTTGTCATCTTCACAGCTTTTAAATTCTTTATTCTCTTCCTGTTCACTATTGAAGGTATCATAAGACTCATATTCTGTAGAATTTCCATTTCTAGGATTATGAAGCTATCGTTTGATAAATGAGGGCATTTTAGAACCCTTTTTTGTCAGTACATAAATAATATTAGTTAAATTGGAGAATTCATCAAATTAAATTGAGGTTTGACTGTTTTAACCTTTGAAAAGGAGGTTATTCATTTATTTAGTGCCACAGATTTTTTTTAAAAATTATCTTTATTTTAAAAATAAAAACTCATTTTGCCATTAAAAAAAATTTTTAATTACAAAAAAGACTATTTGTGTTTATTACAGTTGCTTTTATACCTTAATTTTAGGCTTATAAATATTTTCATGGAAAATAACTAAATTCATCCATTCATTAAAGATATAATAATTAAAAACAGCTTATTATGCCATATTAGGAAAATTTCTTTTGAAATTATATATACTTTTAAGAAATGTATTAAAATACATGTGGTTTTGAAGATAATATTTTAGAGCTAAGAATTGGGCAGGATTAAAAAAATCTTTGTTTATTGATTATTTTATAGAGATGCGTGTAAACTATTTGACTCAAAATGAATGAGATTATATTTGAACAATAGTTTTAAAAAATCTTTAAAGGCACCTCAGTTTTTTTTTTCTGAAATATAATTCATATTTAATTCAAACATTTTATTCAATTTTCAACAGTATAATTCATATTTAATTCAAACATTTTATTCAATTTTCAACAGTATAATTCATATTTAATTCAAACATTTTATTCAATTTTCAACAGTATAATTCATATTTAATTCAAACATTTTATTCAATTTTCAACAGGATGAAGATTTAAATGAAGTATGCATTTTTCAATACAAAATGTATTTAAGAAATTCCTCATAAAGAAATCGATATTGTTATGATTAATCAAGTTAGATCTGAGGAAAACGTTTCTAAGAAAGCTTAGACATTTAAAATGTTTTACCTTAACCTTATTTTTATTCATTTTTAATTAGGATGAAGATCTTAGGAAAATGACCTTAAAAGTTTGCAATTTCAAATGTAAGGAAATTTTATATAAGGTATTCTTATTGCAATATATTGCAAAAACTGCTTATTGCTTTTATCGCTAAATTCAGCATTTCAGATGCGTAATTAGGAGGAAAAAAAATTAATTTTTTTTATTTCAAATGCATAATAAAAATTCTTCAAAATGAAATACTTATTGTTACGCTAATAATGAACTATAATAGATTTGAGAAATGAGTTAAGGAAGCACTTTTTACATTAAAAAAAAAATATTGCCTCACTTGTTTGCTTTTTCAGATGTATGAGATTTTATTTAATCGTTTTTTGTCAAGTTAAACATTTAATCAGAAAAAGGCGATAATTTTCAATTGGAAATATATATAAGAAATTATTCACAAAGGAATCGATACTTTTACGCCAATAAATTAAGATAGATCTGAAAAAATAGACCTGAGAAAGCAATTAATACATTTAAAGTGCTTTACTTCAACCTTATTATTTTATTCATTTTAAATAAGATGAAGATTTTAATGAAACTACTTCAATAGTTTGCAGTTTCAAAAGTTATAAAAATTCAGAAAAAAAAGTTTTGTTTAATTTTAATCCGATCAAATTTACTTTAACATATTTTATTCAAATGCAATTTCAAAACTGCTAAAGTACAAGAACCAGGTTTTATTTTATAATTATGCGACTAAAAAAGAGTGCAATTTCTTATAGCATTACTAAATAAGATATCATAAAATAGTATAAGAAAAAAAAGGAATGGTAGATTCAAAATAAATAATTTAAAATTTTGCTGTGTGGTATGTTCTCTAACAGTAATGAAGAGATAATCTATGTTAAACTATGTTATTATTTGAAAATAAAAGTTTGAAACAAAGAACATTTTATTTTGGAATTCTCCAGATTTATAAATCAGGTAAGTGTTATGATTTTCATAATAAAAAATTTTCTTGTAAATAATTTTTTTTTTTTTATTTGATGATAGTTCTTTACAGAATGGTTTTTCACGTCTGATTGAGAACTATAAGGAAAAAAAAAGAAACAATATGGAAGTTTTTTATTTCAATATGAGGAATTTTTAAAATAGTTTTTTTTTTATCCTAAGAATTCTTTATTTTATGTTTTTTTACTGTATAAATTTTTGATAAAAATTGTAGTTAAAATAATTGTTTTGAAAAATTAAATGGTGTTTATGTATACGTCTTGCATATTCTAATGTTTGAAGTAATATGATTTAGAAAAGTATGGAATAAAATTTCGGTACTTACGTATTAACGTCTCCGCAACTACAGATTTGGCGGTTTCTAAGTGCCGCCAATCTACACCTAAAATTTTTGCGACAAATCATAAAATAAAACACTTCATTTAAAATCAAAACACTTTCAAATTTTAAAACATTTTATTTAAAATCAAAGTACGTAATCGAAATTTTGGTGGAAAATGGGCCGATATAGAGTTTAACATAGATTCAAAAAAATCTCTATTTTCTTTCGTCGCCCTATGAACTCTAATAAATAAGATTCCAAATGAAATTACATTTCCAAAACGTACGTTTACTATAATAATGTCATGAGAATTGGTACGTTTTCGTTTCTTTGGTGAAATATTTCGCTCATGAAAAATAAAATTGCACCTTGTTTTGTTTTCGGCAAATCCCAAAGACGAATTTTCGTAGCACTAAAAAATGGCGTCAAAAAAGAATTTTTTTTTTTTCTTTTTGCCGTAAACATTCTTTATTTTACGTTTTTCAGTTTCTAAAAGAATGATTTTTATTTTAACTCAAAATTGTTTGATAAAAATTGTTGTTAAAAAACTTTTTTTTTTACAAAATTGAATTTTATAAAATTATGAGGCTTATGTATACTTTTTGTTCATTTTAATTTTTGAAGTAATATGATTCTTAAAACTATGGAAAGTTTTAATAGGCTTTTCATGTTATATCATTAAATTTAGCAAAACTATTTCTCGGGCAGTAGGGTTTAGCTCTTATAAGAATATACATATTTTTTTTCTGTTTATGTACAAATATTTTTCCGATGTGCTTTAGATGTTCCTTCTCTAAAAAAAAGAGATACCATTTTGTTTTTGCTTGCATAAGAAAGAATATCAAACATTTTTCTTTTTTAAATTTAATAAGCCACAATAAAGAAGGAACGTTGCAACTACACGTTACATAGAAATCGCAGGTATTCGTCTCATACAACAACGCCTCCTATAGTTCGTTGCGATCGCGAATTCAGAAGTGATTTTCATGAATAAATAAGTTGAAAAATTCTAATAAAGTCAAAAAGATATATCAATATTTAAAAAATTTTGTCTGTTTGTTTTGTTTTGGAAAAGACGAGAAAACATTTATTATTTTTTTTTTTTATCATTTAATGCAGGTGTTTGGCAACGAACTCTACATTTTGTGACGTCATTTGCAGGAATTTGTTTTCGCACGAGGAGAGGCAATTTGAATTTACTGTATAAATTTTTTTTCTATTGATCGTTCTTCCGTTAGTAAACGATTTTATAAATTAATAGTTTAAACAATTTCAAAGAATTATCTATGTATTAAAATTTATAAAATTTATTTCGACTAGAAATTTCTTCCTCATTTCAAAGGTGAACTTTAATAATTTTCCTAATATCGAGAGAGATGTCCAAAGAAGCTAGTGATATTGTTGGTCAGACATCGGATGGAAATAGTCAAAATCAGATGAAAGAGTCTGAAAAAAGTGAATAAGCCAAATTTAGGGCAAAATATCCACAAGTTCTTAGACTTGGTGGTCCATTGTTTTTTCAGAAGCGACTGCAGACGGAAATACTTTGATTCAGGAGATTTCTACATGGCCAAAGCCAAGGTTCAAGAAATCAGACCAACTATTCCAGCGAAAATTCATCAACTTTAGAATAAGTATCCTAATTGTTTCTGTTCTGATTTCTGTCAATTAATGATAAACCTGAGCTAATCTGATTTGAACCTAGTTTATTTACCGAAATGTTCGCTTGATGCGACCATTAAAGAAAAAGGTGCGCTTGCTTACAATTTGAGTAACTCTTAATCTTAAAGCAATTTGAGTGACTCTTAAAGTGTGATTTAGAGTGCTAATGGACAGTCCATTAGCACTCTAAATCAAACTTACAGTTATTAAGAAATATAAGATGTAGATGTAGTTAATTTACGTCGCACTAGAGCTGCACAATGGGCTATTGGCGACGGTCTGGGAAACATCCCTGAGGATGATCCGAAGACATGCCATCACAATTTTGATCCTCTGCAGAGGGGATGGCACCCCTGCTTCGGTAGCCCAACGACCTGCACGCGAAGTCGAGCACTTTACGGTAGAACAGTTTAACGAGGACCAATACCGCACACCCTCGGTCCCTACGCAGACTGATCCAAGTGGTGACCCACCCGCACACTGACCGCAGCCAGTGATGCTTGACTTCGGTGATCTGCTGGGAACCGTGTCTTAACGATCAGTCCACTGCGGGACATTAAGAAATATAAATTGAAAACTCTCAAATTTAAAATGAATCTCTCTATTTTTGCTGATTTCAGCCAATTATCAACAGACGAATTGAAACTAGAGTCAGTTATAACTCATGTCCACTTGATGTGAATATTAACTACTGTGTAACTTTCAAAACCATGTCAAATCCTCCATACTCCAGTTATTAAATGGTATGAATTGTAACTTTTAAAATACATATTTTTAATGTTTTATGTAGTAATGAAATATCTAAACTATAACAGAACCTACACTTAAAGAACTTTGATTAGTTGCCAAAATTATTATGGTCATTCAATTCTTATTTTTTTACTTTTTTTTTTTACTTGCATTTTTAGTTGAATATATGCAATGGACAAAATAAATAATGTAATTAAGCATTGTGTATTTTTCTTAGTCTTTAAATTTTGTTGCATTTCATTAAATTGAAGTAAGTTTTTTAATTATTAAAATGTACCCTTTTAGGCAGACAATTCCATGATGAAAAATATAATTTTACTTGGTTTTCATCAGCATCCCATTTAAAAGTGTATAAAACATCTAAGGTTGATAACATGCATAAGAAGAAAAGGTTGTTATGTTTAGTGTAAGTGATATCACGCATGTGCTATGGCTTTATCGACAAATGTCAGGATTTACCTACTATGATGTCACTTGCAGGTATCCAATTGTGTAAACTCAAATGTTTTTTTTTTTTTGTTTGGTAAAGGAAAAATTATAAAAAATTTTTAGCAACATATAAACTCAAAATATAAATATTTTAAAATATCAATTTCAAAAAATATTTTTAAATAGTTGTAACTTAAAAATAAAGCTTTATAATTTGGGGAGAAATTTTAAACCAAGAATTTTGGTAAAAAATACTTGGCTCTGAGACAGGGTTTGAAAAAACTCAGAAATTTTACCCGTCCCCGAGGACGGCTTGTCAAACAATGTACCCATCCTACTTTGAAACTAACCCGTAACTTCTAAATAAATAAATATATAATTTTCTCTTATTTATTACAAACATTTATATAAATTGCACAATGAATTGGTAGTTACTAGAATTACATTATACAGTAATAATACTTCACTTTAAGTTATGAACAGAAAGATAAATTAAAATAAGAAAGGTTAAGATATTTCAAAAAATATTACACAATGAAAACTTTTAAAAAATAGCATAAAGCTTCAAATTTAAACTGCTGAGTTTCATACCAAATCTTCTCCACCCTCATCTAAAGAATTCGAAATTTTACACTTTTTTAAAGATTTTACAATAACATCTTTTGAAAGCAAACCTGAAGTTAAATGTTATGTATCATAAATGTGAGTGAGGAATATTTTGAACTATAGAAAATTTTGTAGACTATTAACACTCGACATAACAAAAATTGCTAACTCGTAAAACAAATAAATAATAATAGGGGATTGACTTATATACCGGTAAATACAGCATACAGAGTTTTATATTTTTAGGATTGGATAAATTGGAAAGCTATAAATCTTCATTGTAGCATTAAACTTCTGGTAATAAAAATAACATTTGCAAAGATTGGTGTAGATAATAAATGTATAGTTTAATATCACAAGAACAAAAGAGTCGTAATTGCTATCCTACAGTATGTGCTGTAGATACGTTGATCAAAAAAGGACGTTAATAAAGTTTGACAAAACGAAAAAAAATTTAAAAGATTACAAGTGAAGCACGATGTAATGAATACAGTTTTTATCTAAGAAAATTAAATCCTGGAGTCGACTTGCGAAGAAGAGAATTATTTAATGATTCCATAACAATAAGAAATACTGCATTTTGACCAGTTCTGTAAATAACCAAACAGTTAGCTGATTCGTGAAGTTTTATTCGGCTTCAGTATTTTTCCTTTTGGAAAAACCCAGAGTTTTGGAATTATTAGCTCCATCTGAAGTTTGAAGACATCATAATAAAAGCTAGTAATTAGATATATACATGGTTCTAAAATTTTGCTGGGTAGTATTCGCAGTATTCAAAACAGAGCATAAAAAAATATTTTAAAAAAATTCATAGGCCCTACCACGAGCTCCCTGGAATGAAGTTCCATGAGGGAATGACGTCACGTAAAGTGGGAATTTCTTTTTCCTCACCTGTGGCACTGTTTCTTGGCAAGAAACAACCAGTTTTCTTTCTAGCCGGTGTCTACTGCCCGGAATCCTCATTCTTAGATGGAATGGTGAATTTTTGAGAACTAAATACGATATTTCGCCGATGAATGTCTTAATTATTTTCTATTTCATAAGGGAAGATTTCTAAAAGATAAACGTACCCGAGCCATTTTCAAGACAATAATTAAGAGATGTTTTGTTTCATTAGCATGTGTGAACGAAAAGATACTTTCAAAGTTAACTAAGAAAGTACGGCAAACTAAATATAATAATGCTCTTATTATATGATAATTGTTACTATTTTTATGTTATATTACCTAGGATATATTACTTGACCAATACCGTTTTTTGAAGTTCCAATCATTTCTTTTTTTAATTTTCTTTCGATGAACTTTTAATTCAACAGTATTTAACATCATTCCAAACGATAGTTTTTTATACTATATACAGATAGCAGCAAATTTAAAGGAATTTGATACAGGCATAATGTATTATAAAGTAAACAATTTATTTATAATAAAAAATTTGAAAAAGAATAATGGGAAATGTAAATAGAATAAAATTGCTTCGAAAAATATTTATTAAATATGTACTTATTTCTTCTTTTACACATTTTAAAATTTTTTATTCTCATTCTTCCATTAAAATCTATACTATAAAAGCTATGGAAGTAGTTCCTTGAATTATAATTCTTGCGTATTTTAACCGTGAAATGATTTTACAAATCAAGAAAATGTTTTTTACACAAATCTATAAATTAATTTCTTCTGAACATATTTATTTAACTATCAGTGAAAAACATTCACTTTAATAATGTAACAAATAAAGCAAAGTAGTAACTTTAGTCATTCATATTGTTACAAATTTAATTGAAAACTAATGAACTTTTCCGAAATTAAGTTAATTTCTAAGAGACCGATTGGTAATGGTTAATTTTTTGTCTGATAAAATTTGTTTTCCTTCTGGCAATTAGTTTTTATTTAAAAACTAGTATAATTAGTAATCTATCTACATGCAGTACTCAGGCTCGAAATTTTGAATATTAATTCATTAAAATATGATCATTATTTTAAGAGTTGTACTTTTTAAAAAATATTTAAAACAAATTGTGAAACGTATTAAAGGATATATCAGAAATATTTAGTATGAAAAAATGTTTTTATTCTATGAATTATACATGTTAAATATGACAGTTTTTAATTAATAAAATTATATGTATAATAAATTAAAGAATATTTCAAAGTATTCGCAGTTAATGTTTTTTTAGTCTAATGAAAACAAAAAACATTATAAAAAGAAAACAATAAATCGTCAAAAATATTATCTAAATAGCACAAGCTCGTTTCGTTTTACTTATACAAATGCTGCCAAAAAGAAAGACCACTTGGATCAGTCTGCGTTGGGACCGAGGGTGTGCGGTATTGGTCCTCGTTAAACTGTGCTACCGTAAAGTGCTCGACTTCACGTGCAGGTCGTTGGGCTACCGAAGCGGGGGTGCCATCCCCTCTGCAGAGGATCAAAATTGTGATGGCATGTCTTCGGATCATCCTTAGGGATGCTTCCCAGACCGTCGCCAATAGCCCATTGTGCAGCTCCAGTGCGACGTAAATGAACTACAACAACAGCCAAAAAGAAAATCCTAAGTAAATTGTGTGATTGGTTAAATTTTAGCCACGCCCTGAGAGAGAGTTATCGTGGAATGTCTGATTCCAAGGGAGTGTTTATGGTGCGGTATTGAACGTTCATGGAACCAAACTTTCCCAGTTTCACCTTCCAGCCGGGAATCTTCATTCCATTCCCGGTAGCTCATGGTAGGGTTCCAGGTGTTTATATGTATAAACAAAAGACGTAACTTATAGACCTACATAATGCATGAACTCAAATATTTCGCTAGACGAATGGAGATTTTATTTAGCAGCTGTTAATGTTAAATACTTAACCTTGTAAATTTTAACTACACTAAAAAGAATCCTAAATCAAGCGCAGCAACCTTACCAAGTCGGCCGAATTCAATTTCGTTTAGAATTTTATAATAGAAACTAACGCGTATTTGTAGTGAAGAGAAAAACAGTGAACTGTTAGCCTGTCGGTAAGGGAACTCAACCAGATAGAAATTGAATCGTTACCGTTATATAATTTTATTCCTTTATGCTTCAGTTTATTCCCACAGTGGACTGATCGTAAAGACACGGTTCCCAGCAGTTTACTAAGTCAAGCATCACTGGCTACATCAAGGATTAAGCCAAAAATTTCACCTCGGAGGCAATATTGATTTCAACCTCAAAAAGTTTTGGGATAAAAAAGCCATCCCTTTTTATTTTACGAGTGAATGGTACTAGATTGGTCTTCTGTGGATTTATGTCCAGATTCCTCTCCCTGCACCATTTGCTTGCATAACTTAGAGCGTTTTGCATTAGTTGGCAAGTTATGTAAAAATATTTACCAAGGAAGAGTATGACAATGTCATCCGCATATCCCTGGGTATCGCAGCTTATATTATTTAGATGTTTTATTAGGCTATTTACTACCAGATTCCAAAGTAATGGTGATAGAGCACCTCCTTGTGGACAGCCTCTGGTTGTTTTCTTTATGTCTCGTTGAAGATATTCATTTGAATGACTCTATACAAAAGTAGGGCCCTAATCCATAAGCACTAAGTTTGGTCTATCCCTGTATCCCTTAAGGCATTAAGGATGGATAGGTGAGAGGTATTATCAAAAGCACCCTGAATATCTAGGAAAGTGGCCAATGCAATTTCCTTTCTCTAAAGGGTGTCTTCAATCTTATATACTAGCTTGTGTAAGGCTGTCTCTGTGGATTTACCAGGTTACCAAACTGTAGATTATGCAAGGGGTTATTGCTACCCAGGTAATCCCTAATTTTGAGAAAGAATGAAGATAAGCTGATTGGTCTGAAAGACTTAGCCTGGTCATAGTTACTTTTGCAAGGTTTGGGAATGTAAACAATCCTGGTCTTCTGCCATAGTTTTGGAATATATCCCAGTGCCAGACTTGCTCTGTAAATTCTGGTTGACACAGGGATGATAGGATCTCCAGCCTTTTGGATCATTACAGACATGATTCCATCAAATCTCCCTCAAATTGAAATCACACATCGTAATTTGTATTCACAAGGTTTAAAGTGCATTTACATGAGTTTGCTCCTGCCAGGGGTTTAATTCAACTACAGTCAGTTCCAGCCACTTAGAGTTCCCCAGATCTGAACAGTTGATAATAAGTGCCCCATTTTCTAGTCTGCATGAGAGAAAAGTGAGGACGAAACCCTATTCATTTCTTGAAATTTTCCTAGTTATCAGGAACTCAAGGTCTATGACTTTTTCTTCCGATAAACGCTCAAGAGGATGTCTCGCAAGAATCACAGCCATTTTAACTGCCGTTAAAGCCTCCTTATACCTTCAGGTCCTTCTTTCCTGGCAGCTTTTGGGGCCACATCTTGTTCCATCCTTTGACTTTATCTTTTCTCGCCTCTCTGTTTTGGTTTGGGTTTTTCTACCCAGGTACCTTCAGCGATTTTCTTTTCTCGGGTAAGTTTCTTTTTCTGTGCACCAGACAATCTTTTTTTAAGTTTGATCCCACCCATGGAGGCAGTCATGCTATTGATAGCTTCCTGCCCCCACTTGAGATGTTGACTGGGTAGAGGTCATTTCTACCTCTTTAGATGAAGGGTTCATTTCTTCTCCTTCGGTTGCTTTTTCCTTGCTTTTGGAGGGTTTTAATGTGCTAAATTTTAAATGAGGCGCTTTAAATTTTCACATTTTACCGAAAGAAGTAGGATTATTTTGGGTTCCATAGTCGAAAAAATTTGGGAACCGCTGTCTTAATACATAACTTTTTACTTGTTGGAATGTTCTTTTAAAAAAATTTTGATTTTTATTCATTTTAAATATTTATGGAAATTACTATTATGAAAAAATTTAGTTTCTAAAAAATTTAATATTTTTTCAGCATGTCTTCAGAATTGGCGATCGCAACGCTCGAATACGCCATCTAGGGAGAAGCCGGTTTCATGACTTAGGCCCTTCTCCCTTCCCTCTCCTCTTTTTGTCAGTTGTATAGGAATGTACTACGATATTTTCCCTTTTCTTAATATTTTTCTTTTTTATTAAATAAAAATATTTTTTAAAATTTCCGTGATACTTTTCTTTAGAACTATGTTTAATGTAGTTTTCAGTTCCATACAGTTTTCCAACTTAAAAGATTTTAATCTATATGAAAATCAAGAGAGAACCTAAATGTAGTTCCTTCCTCTATGACTCTCCACACGCTAATGGGGAAAGCATGTGAAGTGTTGCCATAGGTAGAGAGTTCTGCTCTACGCCACCTGCAGCCCATTTCGATCGCCAATTGTAATGGTAATAAATTTCTGCTAAGTTCCACTAAAGGCAGCATGATAAATTCGGATTGCTTGAGTTGAAAATAGGAAGAGGTGTTGAGAGGTCATAGAAGATGGACATTGATGAATTTTTCCCCCTGAACAGCTGGGCATTTTTCAGGAGGGGGGGGGGGTAACTCTTCCGTACCTGTTACTTCTATTTTCTCCCCGTTCCTGATATCACGACGGTAACGTCGTTCTTTCTCAGTCCTCTCCTCTTAGAGAGCGTCTTTTCTCTCCCCCATCGTGATCGGGTTTCCCTTTTTCCTCCAACCTCTTGGCGACCTATTTGAAAAGGTCGCCAAAAAATTGGCGGCACTTGGCCATGCCGTAGTTATGATAAAAATGCCATGTATATTAAAAACTGCTTTAAAATTTCCACTCGGAAAAATGAAAAAGAATTTCAAGATTTTTAAAATGTCAAGTGATGTGATGTAACTTTACTATAATGGAAATTTTTGTTTTTAACTACTCCTACGAACATTATTTTTTTTCATCCGTTTTCTCAGTTATTTAATTTTCAGTTAATTTTACGACAGTTTACTTTACGCGGCATCTAAATATTCACGACAAACGATTCCGACTGCTTACGTTTGCTAAATTTAAACATTTACTGAATAACCATATATTTCATAAAGGTTACAAACGAGTATCAAACACCGTATTTCTCCTAACAAATCAGATATCATTTATATGATGATTGATGTAAATAAACAACTCAAATGATGCAATCGCTGTCGAACATGTTTCCGCTTTATCTCTAATCATAGAGCCTTTATTATTTTTAGTCATGGTAAAATCAAATTTTATTTTGAATGTTAATAAAACGCTGTTTTATCTGAAATAATGCTCTCTAATTTAGGATTAATATAAAATGACTCTTTTTTTTCGAAAACAAACGTATTTAATAACGAACTCGTACGATGATACGAATATATGATTTCTTAGTCATTAGAAACAAAATATGAGATCATAAAAGATAAGTGATAAATGTATTCATCAATTAAGGCAAGATTATTTGTGGAAAAAAAAAACATTCTTCAATTGAAGTATTTATTCAACATTCCATATTGTGCTGAATTAAAAAGTACCACGAAATAAATGTTTTTTCTATTCAAGTTAAAGATTTGTATGAAATTTCTAAGTTTCTCAAGGCATAAAATTATCTGCTGAATCACATACGAGTCAAAATTACAGATTCGCTTAAAAGCCTCATATATTTTCAATTGCTGATTAGAGCTTGCACGTTGCCATGACTAAATATTATTTGTAATTATATTCCATAGCGAAATATACTTTTAGCTCCTCCAATGCCATTTGGAAAAAGCAAGAAATCTTCAGGAAAGGTTTTTCCTGTATGTGTTACTACCATGGATGCTGAACTTGAATTTCATTTAGATTTAAAAGCAACTGGGAGAGATTTGTTCGATTTAGTTTGCCGAACGATCGGATTAAGAGAGGTTTGGTATTTCGGCTTACAGTACATTGACAGTGAAGGATTTGTGGCATGGTTGAAATTAGATAAAAAAGTGAGAGCTCAAGAAATTCCCAAGAAAATGCCCGTTAATTTTCTATTTTTAGCTAAGTTCTATCCAGAAGACATGGCGGAAGAATTATTGCAGGAAATTACCCAGCATCTCTTTTTCTTGCAAGTTAAACAAGCTGTTTTGAATATGGACATTTATTGCCAACCCGAAGCATCAGTACTGCTGGCATCCTACGCAGTACAAGCCAAGTACGGAGATTACGATGAAGCTTCTTACAAACCGGGAATACTAATTAACGAGGATCTCCTTCCTCAAAGAGTTATCAACAAATATGAGATGACTCCGGAAATGTGGGAAGAGCGTATTAAATCCTTGTACGCAGATCACAGGGGTACGGCACGTGACGAAGCAGAATTAGAGTATTTAAAAATAGCACAAGATCTCGATATGTGTGGTGTCACATTTTTTCCTATTTGTAACAAAGAAAGTGAGTTATGGATAGGAGTTACGGCCCTGGGCTTAAACATTTACGAGAAAGCAAACAAACTATCACCTAAATCAACATTTCCGTGGAGCGAAATTCGAAATATTTCGTTTGATAATAAAAAATTTACGTTAAAGTCAGCTAATAAAAGCATGCCGTCATTTCAATTTTATGCTTCTAAAACTCGAATAAATAAGTTGATACTCGATCTTTGTATTGGCAATCATTACCTTTTTATGTGCCGTCGTAAACCCGATTCGATGGAAATCCAACAAATGAAAGCTCAAGCCAAGGAGGAGAGGGACCGTAGACAAATCGAAAGAAATAAGCTTGCTCTTGAAAAGCAACTGAGAGAGGAAGTCGAAAAAGAGAAAGCAGATTTGCAACAACGAATGATCCAGGTGCAAGAAGAAGCTAGGGTAGCTCTTGAAGCACTAAGAAGGTCTGAAGAGACTGCTGAGTTACTGGCAGAAAAAGCTCGGATAGTCGAAGAAGAAGCTATGTTGCTAACGCGAAAAGCTTCAGATCCTAAAGCTGAAATACGTCGCATTAAATTCAGTGCCATAAAAACAGAAGAAGAGAAAAAGTTGATGGAGATAAAAGTGCATGAAGCTGAACTTCTAGTTACTAAAATGGTGCAAGAATCTGAACACAAAGCCCAGGAAGCAGAAAAATTAAAAGAAGAGCTTATTAAAGCTCAATTGTCAGAAAAAAATGCCAAAGAAAAACTACAAGAAATATCCATGGTTAACTATTCTAGACCTTATTTGCCAAATATGCTTGATACTGTGCCAAGACAATATTCAGTACTACATACAGAAAATAACGTGAATAGTGATACTGTTAATTATGATCTTATCCAAGATCTAGAAATTGAAGAGCTTACTCAAGAATTTGAAAAAGAAAAAGCGGAATATTTGGAAAAGAGCAAACATCTACACAAACATTTATTAGAGCTTAAAACCAAAATCGAAGTCTTTAAAGATGAAGATAATATTTCTTTCTTTCGTTGAAGAACTTGGAGGAAGAAGATACCAAGTGACATTCTGAAAAAGTGGAAAATTCAGGGTTTAAGTAACATATCAGCTGTGTCTAAAGAACTTATTTTTTTTTATAAAAATGATTAAATAAGACTATTTTTAATTTAAAAATGTTTTTCGTAAACAGAAACAAAAAATGTTACTTAGTTACTTGATATTTAATTTAAGTCAAAATTAAGTATTCTAGTTTCCTTTGTTGACATTTTATAATGTTACTGTTGTTGAAGTTTTACAATTCTAGCTATCGTGCCAAAGAAATATTTGTAAATAGTTTGATATATTAATATATATATAGAGAGAGAGCTATTATTTTCTGAAGTATATTTTGGGGAATATACTTAAAACTGAATTGTGATAAAAAAAAATATGGAATTTGAATTGAACCCTTTTACTATTAAAACAGCGTGAACAAAAATGGGGTTTTTCCATATAGGCAAATAGTCTTCTCTATGTTATGCTTAAGATTAACACAGTTTAGTGTCAAATCTCATTACTTAATTTTAAATTTGTTGTACTATGTTATTTTCTAGCTACTTTTAAAACATGTGAAATAAACCCAAAAATTTTGAAATTTTTATAATATGCATTTAATCCAATTATTTTAGTTATTGTTTTACCTGTTTTAATTCTTAAGTTTTTTAAATGTGTAAAGTTATCATTATGATGTGTTCCACTGTGATTATAAATCCACGTGGCAGAATTGCGGCGACATGGGCGCAGAACGTTACAGAGTTTTTGTAGAAGGATTTTTTGTTTGGGAAGATAAAACTTTTGGCTTTCCTTTCTGTATAATTTAAAAAAAAAAAAAAAACATTTTTTGAAAAAAAATGTCTTTTTTGTACATCAGAAAAGAAGGAAAAAATCAGGATTTTTCTTTTCTCATTCGGAATTTTTAAAAAAAATGTCTGTAATGACTAGCTTCAGCTAGAATTTCAAATTAATAATATAAAATATAGTTCGTTTAAAAAATTGTTCACTTTAGAAATGTTCTTTTTTTAATGTTCTTTCTTCAATTTTTCTTCTTTAAAGAACACCATGTATTAATACACACATTTACTTGAGTATCTCTTTTTTAAAGAGTCCTTTTTCGCGTGATTTCGTTGTCGACTTTTATTTTGGAGTTAATGCACGGATTTTAAATTTATGCATGAATTTTAATTTATTATCGTTTAATTTATTTAGGAATTTGAATTTTTGTAATGATTTGCAAAATTCAAAAGAGGAAATAATTAATGTATTTTTTCAGTTTATGAAATGCAAGAAAGCACCTATAATATTAAAATTAAAAAAATATTACTTTTACAATTAAAAAGTTTTATACATTTTTATTCCATACTTTCTTTTGTAAATACAACGTTTCTGATACTTCAAATTAGTAATTGTTATAATTAAAAGTATTTGAAAGAAAAATAATAATGCTAGGGAAGTTTGTCGCAGAAAGTCTGAAAAAATTCTGCCACAGGGTTATGAATCATATGCTACTGTTCTTTTGTTCAACTTGGTACTTTTTCATTTGACTGGTGCAGGCGATATAGTCGCCAATGCAAACTTATTGGGTGCAGAGCTCATTCTAGGCAGAAAAAAGGGCATTATTATTCTAAAAAGGCAACAATTTCTTTCTATGGGCTTTACACGTTCTATTAAAAACATTGTAAATTAGTAAAAGAAATTTTTATTAAAAAATTAACATATATATCGAGTTAACGAACTAATTAGCTTAGTCATTTATTTAAAATGCATGCATATGTTAATAAAATAATAAATGTATGTTTTTAAGTGTCTGTAATTATGATTTAATTATTAAAATGATTAATAATAATTATGATTTAATGATAGTGGAAGTAACTGCAAACTTTCTAAGACAAGTGCAACAAGGGGGTGTGATGGCTATTTTTCCTTTCCCATATAAATCTATGTATTGACAAGAATGACAAACTAAATAAAAAGAGTTGAAAATAACAAAAGTTTAAGAAATCCATTGTAGAGTTTGGGGAAGAAAGGGCAAAAAGGAGTCTATTACATCAGGGCACTATTTTACTTCAGGGGCAACAGAGTGGATTCTTTTGACTAAAAGAGCAACAGGTGCTGCGCCCTGTTTACCCTGCCTAGAATGAGCTCTGTTGGGTGTAAGTAAATTCAACTGTTCTTTTATTTTTTATATTTAAGTAAAATCAACTGTTTTATTTTTATTTGACGTTTATTTAATTTTTTTAAATAAATAGATAAAATAGTCAAAATTACTTGCGATGGCGAAATGAAAGAGTACAAATTTTTTTTTTCTTGATCTATTAACATATTGAGTTATTTCATTATACAATTCACATTATTGAGTTATTTCTTTATACAATTCACATTGTTGAGTTATTTCATTATACAATTAACATTATTGAATTATTTCTTTATACAATTCACTTTATTGAGTTATTTCTTCATATAATTCAATGACTCTTCAGTGTATTTCATTAAACTATCATCAATCAATTTCTTCAATGGATTTTTTACTGTCCAATTTTTAAAATTAGTTATACACTGAATTTTATGTTACATAATTTTTGAGTGTTACATAATTTATTTGGAGTAGATTAATAAATAAGAAAGTATTTATTAGCAATACATTATGTGACAAAAAAATTTATCAACAATTTACTGAATATTTTTTTTAAAAAAAAGTTTATATAATGTAACACTTTTAGCAAAAAACTAGAATAAAAAATAATTATGATAAATACTAGTTCAATTAATTAAAAATATTATTTGATAAGCATTCTTTAAAAGACTGTATTTTAATGATAATATGTTTTAAAAGCTTTCTATGGAATGATTAAATAACTTTTATACAACTAATAAATAAGTAGTGAATATTTTTTCCAAATGGTAAAAAGCGGTTTCAATTAATAATTGCAAATTTGAAGTAATCACAAATACATCAATAAACTTTATTTTTGTATCAGTGAAAACATATCAAGTTGGAATAATAATTATTAAACAAAAAAAAAAAGAATAGTAAAAATGGTAAAGAGTTTTAAGAAGTCAAGAGTAGTAAAAATGGTAATTAAAGTGTTAAAAAACACATTGCTAAAATTTAATTAAAATTCCACAACAAGTTTTAATATTTTTTTTATTTATTTAAATCACAAAAAACAAGATTAATTTCATACTTGTAGAAGAGAATTAAAAAATTTTAGTATAAATAAAGATTTATCATTTTGTACAGAGGAAAATATTTAATTTTAAAGTTATTGATTTAATTTATGTTAATTTTTAATACAATATAATAAAACAATTTTGAGTACAAAGTAATTAATGCACTAATTGATAATTTAGAAAAATGCTCGACAAACACTAAAAGTAACTTAGAAATAAATATGATACTAAGAACTTCCTTGTATCAAAATATATATGAAAACATAGAGCATTTTTAAAACATGCAATCAAATATTATCTTATCACATCAGTTTAAGAGTAAGAAAATATTAACAATGCAATTATTAGTGAAGTCACTCATTTCAACTATGAATTTTTAGGTCGTCAAGAAAGAAGAGAAAAAAAATAATGAAATTTTATAAAATACGCTTTATAAAAACAATAGTTTTTTACTGTCCAAGCTGTCATGAGAACAACTCGAAGCTGGAAGTTTTAGATTGTTTATTGCTAAGGAAACAAGAGTAAAGGTCCTGGTTGGTTTTTTTCAGTTTGTAAATTTATACCCAAGCTAGTGATTTCAATTTTTCATTTTTTTTTTTTTTCTTTCTGAACTGCTTTTAATAGGGCACCCTCTGCCTTAAAAAGTTCTAAATTCAAGTAGGGTTTCCGAAAAGGGAAGCAGGGTTTAGAGCTCCCGAAAAATTTTAGGGTTATTCTCAAAACAGTCTAAATTTTAATCCTGAAGAACTAAAAATATCAATATCACAATATTTGATATTATTAACCTTTTTCTTACATAAATTAAAACTTCCATAATTTCTCTTCTTGTTAGAGTTATGATTCAAAGATTCTGATTAATTTTTAGTGGTATTCCTTAAAACATCTTTAAAATGGGAAATAACTATATTTATTTGCTTTAAATTTGTAAAAATATGGTAATTTGATTTTTTTTTAAAAAAATGGTTGCCCTAAAGCTTAACTTTTAGCTTCATAGAGTATGATTTTTCAATCATTTAATTAATATTTGAGACGGATAAAAGTTCTGAATTTTAATAAACTTTTAAATTCTTGTGAATTGGTTTAAATTGTCTTTTAATTTTTACTTAATAAAAGCAAAATATTAAATAATAGATTTTACATAAATTATTAAAAAACAAATTATTACCAAAAATATCAATCAGATATTTTTACTTTAACTTCCATTGTTTTATAGTTTTTACAGCTATGTAAAAAGAATTTTTTTAATTATTCACTTTTTTGTCAGAAATTAATCTCAATATTTTTGTGTATTATTTAGCTAAATATTTAAATAAGCTTCGATTTATAAAAATGTATATTAAAACGGAAATATACACATATTATAAATTTTGCAGTTAATAGGAAATTATGATTTCTTCCAAATTTTCAAATTAATAAACTTTGACCCTAGTTTGCAGAGTATAAATTAATTATATATATTTTTTTAATTTCTATAATTGTTCTGTACGTGTTTAAAATTGTCCCATTTCAAAATTGGTTATACCTCAAAATGTTTATTGTTATCTCTAACTTTAAATTTTTTATTTGATTTATTAGGTCTAGATTTTTAATATTACATTTTATACATAACTTTTTTTGTGTAAACAATAAAAAATATTTGAACTTTTCATAGCAGGATAAAAATTATAAATTTAAAAAGAAAAAAAGATAATATATATATGCAAAGGGTACTTTTTAAAAGAAGAAAAAATCTTAATATATGATCTTTTGAAATAGTTTCTATTACACACTTTATATATATTTTATGGTATCAAGCTGTTATTACTTGAAATTAATTATTTAAAAATTTTAATGCTTTGTTATATGCTAAGCACTAAGTTAAGTGGAATTGACATTTTTTGCCAAATTAGTCTAAAAGTATTTAATTTTATGTAGCATTAAAATATTTCTCAAAAATTTCAATGTTGTAACCGTCTTTCAGAAAACAACCTTTTAAGAATAAATTTAAAATCTTTACATACAACTTCTTTTGATTGCACAAATTTGAAGAAACTAAAAGTAAAAAAATAACATTAAATAAAATTTATTATAAGTTACATTTAAAAAAAGCATTTCAATTACCTATAAAATTTTTATTTTTAATTATCTATTGGATCAAGGAAAAAGAATAGGCTGTGATTATTTACTATAGCATACAACTATATTTTCATTATCCAGATTTTAATGGCTTTAAAATGTTTCTAAAAAAGCCTTCAATTGAAATATAGGTTCAGTGTAGAAGCCCTGTTTAAAGAATAAGACATTGATTATTTAAGAGACAATTTTTTATATTTTCTACTAATGTACATTATTATTAGAATTTATTTATTCTCTTAACCACAATAACTGTGAGAATACAAGTCTTGTGATGTAAATGTATTTTTATTTATATGCCACCTGACTGTCTGGTGGTCAAGGAGCTAACCTCATGCCAAAAATGTCCCGTGATTGAATCCCCCTTAGGGCTCAGATGTAGTTTCTCTCTGTCTGTTGTGTATTTCCTATGTTGTTGTGGTGGTGTGCCCACAAAAAAGACAAAAGTGTCCACAAAAAAGACATCAACAGTACTGCTCATTAATTACCAGGAAAGCATATGATTGCCAAATGTGTAGTGGACATTTGGAATAGAAGGAAAATATTTATATAAAACAAAAATACACAATGTCAAATTCACCTTTATTACTGTGTCACTCACATATAGCCAAAAATTAAAGGTTTTTTATTATACAAAAAAAAGACTCTTTCAGAAAATTATTCTTGTTTCAACATGATTAAGTTTTATTTCCAAAGGAAGTTAACATGAAAATATTTCTCATTCCTTTAAATCTATCCACAGCAAATGAAACACTCACTTTTTTTTAAATTGATATATTACCAACATCTCATAGCATATAAAATATATAATGAAGCCTAATTTTGTATTTCTCTGTTCAAAAGCTCCTGAATGTAATTTAACAACATACTTTGGTCAAAATGAGTCCGAGATAAATCATAAGAACCATAAACAAAGAATATCAGTCATGAAAAATAATTTTAACAATTCACTTTTAAATCTATAAGTGATAACAAATATTTTGAGTAAATTCTGTAAAATTGTTGTCTCTCTTATGTGCAGAGAGACCAGTAGATAGTGCGTAGCAATAGGTAAAAGCAATATGTAGTACGTAGTAGTAAAATCCGAAAATTTTATCAAAAATAACTTTTACATTCTTTGAATGTTATGCATAATTTAAGTAGTATTACAATTAAGTTTTTACTGTGTATAATTATATTATCTTTATAAAAATAACAATCAACTTTACAAATTAACAATCAACAAGTCTCACTTTGTAAGAAGACCAATTGCACATAAGAATATTATTGGGTGTCAAAAGTGATAAGTAGTGAAATATATGTTACATAAAAAGTATTTTGATCACTCTTTAAAAACTAAAGAGAATTACATTTAAGTAGATACATTAAGTAGATCTACATTAAATAAATCTTTACAAAATAGAAATTTTATCAAGTTTTTATAGTCATTCTTAAAAAGAAATATATGCCGAAATTCAGAAAAAGAAATCTATCATGAAATTCAGATAAAAATGTACTTAAATTTTTTATTCTTGATAAAAGAAAACTTTTAATAAAAAGTAAATTTGATCATGAAAAGAAAATAATCATAAATCAAAAAATAAATTTTAAAAAATTCTTTTACATACTAATTTTTTTTAACTTTAAATGAAAAAAATATAAAACAGTTTTCTGAGAAACAAAAATTAGGATAATTAGAAACACAATGCACAGCTTTGATTTTCTACATAAATATTTGCCACAACTTTTGTTGATATTCAAAGCCAGGAAAGGGGTTTAATCAGTTTTATTACGTAACAAGCACAGTTGTTTCTCTGTGTTAAAAGGAGCAACAAACTTCAAAACTAGTATAATTTTAATTAGGAAAAAAGTTGTTGCAAATATCTATGTTTGACTATAAGCTTAGTTAACTTCACTGTGATGACTGATTGCTTATTGAACGGCAACAATAGAAAGAATTAACCCCTGATTTTTATAAGCTCAGCAGACTCTCATCTGCTTTTAAGAGTCTGAATTAGTGACCTTTAAAGCAGCTAAAATTTGAGCAAGAGCATCTGGAGTAACATTTCGTAATGGTATCACAATATTTGGAACTGTTGGGCTTGCTTGTTCGTGCAAGGAAGCTCTGGAACATGTTTGTTTACATGAAGAAGCTCTGGAGCATGCCAGATCACATGAAGGGGCATATTTTACGCAGTGAAAACAACCATGAAGGGGACAATTTGGTGAGGGAAGACAAACACACCCACGCAATTTTCGACACCTACAGCACTGGTGGCAACTGCTTTGGGATAAACAGCACGAAGGAAATTGTGGTGTACAACAGGAGGAAGATTGAAATTTACTCAATTTCTCACTCTCTAATTTTGAATTTTCATTTTCAGCATTTTCGCTTAAATCAGGAGGACCATTTGATATCCTTGAAGTTTTACTGAAGTTATGGAGATCATTACCAACATTTTTGCATGATGAATTGGCTTTACATAGATGACTATGACAGGGCCCTATTGCTTCGTTTCTTCTGAGAGTATCATTTTGATTTAGACTGGTTATTTGATCAAATTCACTGATGAGTGATTTAATTCTGTTGGTCAAAAGTCGAATCTCAGAAGAATTAGTTGCATCATTATTTTTTACGTTAGTGTTAGTATAAACAGATTTTTGTAACCTTTGAGAAACGGAAGTAGTTTGCTCAAACCTATCATTTTTTTGGTGCTTTAAAGAACTTTGACTAGCATTTATACTAGAACAGCTCGAGGTTTTGTCATCATCCATAAAATCAAATCGATTTTTTATAGGGCCAGAGTTATAGGGCTCATTAATTAATCCTTTCCCAGTTAGTGTTAAACCAACAGATTCTGTATTAAAACCTTCATTCAAACTGGAACTTGTTGTGGTATTTGAAGTTGATGCCCTCAACACACTGGAATAATTAGGAATGTTTAATAGATCTTTGCTATTGTTCATATTACTAGGCTGCATAGTGGCATTCTGTAACATTTTCCTTTTTCGTTTCCTAGTTCTAGATTTTGTTTTCAAAGAAGTTGAAGAATCACTGAAAATTAAAGCACCATTCAAGGATTCAGTAGTAGATTGCACTTGCTGATTCTGTATTGACTTGCTATTCAATTCTGCAATTTCTAATGAAGACATTTCTTTAGTAAAATATCCTTCAGAACTATTAGCAGATACATATTCAGAAGCCAAAAATGGAAATGTTGCAATATCTCTGTTCGGTTTTGGAAAATTAATGATAGACTGATGATCATACATTGTTAAATCTCCATTTCGTTCAATTCTAGCAGATGAGTCACGAATGGCACTTGTCAAATCTTTAGTTCTTGGCACTGGACTTTTTATAAGAGGATGGTGAGTATTATTAGACTCATTTTGGCTACTCATAAATAAATGATGAGCAACATTTGACAAATCTTTACTTATGTCACCTTGATTACTAACAGATGGGTGACAAGGAACATTTGACAAATCTCCATCTATTTCAGCTAGATTACTTACAGATGGGTGACAAGGAACATTTGACAAATCTCCATCTATTTCAGCTAGATTACTTACAGATGGGTAGAATGCATCAGCTGACAAATCTCCACTTATTTCACCTAGATTACTAAGAGATTGGTGAGGAGCAACATTTGGCACATTTTTATTTGATGCTATTGGACTTCTTATGAAAGTATCATCAGTGATATTTGGCAAATCATTTAAAACTGATTGGGATCTAGGATTTGGTATTACAAACTTGGGTTTATGGCCAAATCCATTATCATTCACCTTTTCAGTTCGTCGGTCCTGAATATTATTTTTATCTCCACTTTTTTCTAGAAATGTATCAAAAGAAAGCGGACTTGTTGAGCAACTTGTTTCAGGAGCCAGTTTATATTTTGTAATAGAGAGATCACAAAATGATTTAAATAATATAGGTGGAATATTTAATTTTGAAAGGGTGTTCTGATCATAATCTATTGTGTCACAAATATCAGATAAAATTGACTCAATATCTTGCTCCACAGTAGCATTCATTTCTAAATTTGTAGAGGGTTCAGACAATTTCACATATGAATTTACATTTTCTAGATCTTTGTCATCTTTTCTACTACTGAAAGCACTGTATAAAGGATAAAGTTTATCAGGCCAGGCATTGTGAATTACATCACTGATCTCTCTTTTGCTCGAAATGCAAGCTTTACTTTTGCATTGGTCATCACTATTAAAATCTTTTTCGACATTTACAGCAATGTCAGAATATTGGGTTGTTCCAATAGAAGAAGGCAAAACATCGGTATTATTATTAGACAAAGTACTTGTTTGAAGCAATATACTCAAATTTGTTGGCCATAAATCTGGCACAGTTAAATTCAATGCTGTCTTCTCCCATACAAAAAAACATCCTCGTGCCATTACAGTTGGAAGACACCCATAAGTTTCTTTAAGAGATTCGGGAAATTTGAATCTTTCATCAATCTGAAAGTTATTAAATACAGGAGCGTAAATTAGTTTACCTGGTGTCTGATTTAGGGTTTCAAACATGGCTGAAACACTTGGTTTAGTATCAATGCAAAATAAGTAGCTCTCTATTTTCATTGCAGCAATTATATTCTGAAATAGAAAATGTAAAAACATAAGTATATTATTTTAAATTAAATAAAAATACAAGTCTCATATATGTAAAAAATACTAACTTATTTGAAATAATATATTAGTATTGGGTTAGAGAAAACCATAATACAGGGTATCTGCTACCTTTTCAAATTCACATTCAATTTCTATGACTAATTCCAAGAATTTTACATGACTTAATGAAGTTACTATTTTCTCCGACAAAAATGCAACAACAAATTTCAAAAAGCATTATAATAACATTAATTGAAATGATAGGTATAAACAAAACCATTATACTCTGAATCTGCATATTTATAGTTTTTAAATAATTTAAAAACAGAGTAAAGAAAGAGTTGAAGTAATAAAATAGCTGAAAAAAATATACAAAAGCAAAAAAATTTTTTTTTCCTGCAGAATTATAGTCTAAAGATACTTTTCTTGTTCATCGGAAAGGAAAGTATTACTCTTGATTTTTCTGTTGTCATTTCAGAATGAAAAAATTTTGCCAATGACTATTTCCTTCAGCTAGGATTTTAAATTGATAAAATAAAATAAAAGAAATAAATAATAAAACAAAATTCTAAAATCACAGAAGTTTAAAAGCTAATTCTTTCATTCATTTTTTGAAAGAACACCATAATTTTTAAAGAACATGATAAAAACATTTTATATTATAATAAAATATGACTGTGAGTGGGTAGGTATTTTGTTTCAAATTCAGATATTCAGAATACCATGAAATCGAGAGGGATAAATTCCATTTTAAACATTAGATTTTTCAGTGACCTAAATCTATGACTTTGCATGATTTGTTTTAAAAAAAAATTCGATAAAATCATGGCAAATTTTGTTCAATACCGAATTCCATGACTTTCCAGGTGTGCAGATACCCTGTACTTACTTATTTTAAATCATATATTAGTATTGGGTTATTACAGTTTCTCTCTTAATTTTCAAATAGATTAAAAACTTTTAAGTAAAGAAACTATATGGAACTGATACATATACATTGAGCGCAAAGAAAGCGTCATGGAAATTTTAAAAAAATATTTGTGACGATACCTAGGCATACACGCCAACTTCGATTTGAACACATCTACTTGGAAGTCCACATTCAACATTTGACTTGCTATTTGTGACTGTGCCATTATCCACCTCACGCTGTTGCTTCTCAGTCTCATTTACACACAGCGAGATCCTGCACACATGCGACTGCTAATAGCAACACAAGAGGGACCACACACACTACTGTGATCTTAATACAGCTCTCACAACAAATGCTCAAAACTCACAAATAACATAATCATAAGTAATTTCTGCTGAATTTATACATAAAACAAGTTTTCTTCAAAAGACTTATTTGACCTGCTTTGACATCGACAAGATTCTTAATGTGTTAAGTTAATTTAGAGTTTTTTAGTACATAAAGTAAAAAAATTGCCTTACCTGAAAGTAAACCTTTCTTTCTTCAAATTCATTAGGTTTTGAAAAGTTCAGAGTCTTCATCATGAAAACAATATCAGCATTTCCAACTAGAACTTTATGCTTAGCAGTAAATAACATATTGGGATTATGGTTAACACTGTAAGTGTTAGGAAGTGAAGAAATTGGAAACGATAGAAATCCCATTTTTAGAGATTCCACCAACAACTGCAATGCATGTTTCCACTGAGCTGTGTTCGAGATTACTGTCAGGTTCTGAAAAGAAGGCACAAAACTTGCGTGAAAACTGTTAGAGAGAGCCAAGCAAAGAGACAAATAATCAAGAGCTGGGCCTAATGTAAAGGAGATAAAATTCAAATTTTTACGATCTTTCAATTTTAGAATCACATCCTTTGCAAGAGGACATTCAATCAAATATTTGTCAACACAATCTTTGATAAAACTAATGATGCAGGGAGCATTTTTATAAATGAAAGCACATCTGTCATAAGGGTTCTCAAAGGAATTATTATACATATTTAATTCAGAGATTCTTCGAACAACTTCTTGAAAATCAAGATTAAATTTCTTCTTTTCCTCTTGGCTAATGTATGAACAAAGTGAAAAATACTCCATTGTAAAACAAAAATTTAAATTACATCAAGTAGAGGGCAGACTAAAATTCTTCCTTGCATGTTCTTGTATTCCTGAAAGCAAATGAACAAATAGAATTAATATCATGATTGGTAAGTATGTTTCAACAATAAATAAACCAATTTTAAAATAAATATGAACAAAAATGATCAGATGGAAAAATTTCCTTTAGAATCCAGGAGCAAAAAAGTCTATGTGACACCAAATATCGATTGACAATCATAGGTACAAAGCCAAAAAAAAAAAAACGTACAAAATGAGGGTAACTTGAAAACCATTCACCGAAATTTTATTCATAACTAACTTTAGTCAGAATAAATTTATTTTGAATGATTATTCAAATGAAAATTCAGTCATGACTAATTTTTCTAAATAAAATTTTAAATAACCAGAGAAAAAGGCAAGCGCCATTTAACTGTCACATTTCATTCCAGCTTGCACTTCAGTTATGGTAACCGATTACAAATGTAATTAAAACAGATAGTAATTGCTTAGTAATCAACACCTGTGATCATGATTGCAAGTAATCACGGAAACAAACAATTATAATTTCTTACTTAAATCGGTTATAATTATTTGAAATCTCAAGTGGGCTTGATTATATTGTAATCGGGATTGAAGGTAATAGATTACTTTTATAACAATGCGTGAATTGTATATGTAAATGAACTATACAGTTTATTAAATGAAAACTTTTAAACACAGATATACACACAAACATATGTACATAAATATGTATACATAAAAAACATTTATACATAAAAAACATTTATACATAAAAAACATATAAACATTTTTGGTTCATAAATGGGTACCCACATTGCATAAATATGCTTGCATGCATACATAGGTACGGTGTATGCACCAGAATTGGGCAAAAATGTAATTGATTACACTTCTCTAATACAGCAACCAAATACTCGTAATTATGATTATGATAATTTTGATTACAGTTGTAATCGTGATTAAAACAGTCAATTACACTAATCAATTACTTGTATTCATAATTACAACTTGCCGTAATTTTCAGTACAACTGTAATCATAATTACAATAATCAATTTGAGTAATCAACTACTTTTAATGTTAAATTACAATGCACCATAATATTATTTACTACTGTGATCGTGTCTACAAGTAATCATGATTAAAAGTAAACAAAATATATGATTACATGTGATCCTGATTGCATGCAATCGTGACTGCAAGTAATTGTGATTGCATGCAATCAAAATACAAGATTAAAAGTTATTCAGAGCCTACAGTGATTTCAAACAATAGTACAAAATACAAAAATAGTGTATAAAAGGTGCACACAAAATAAAAAAACAAATTACCCTGAATAATTTTTGATCAAATGATCGTATTTTTACATTCAGGGACCCAAATTTAATGTTTCCAGAGGTTGGCCCCTAATATGTTAAATTAATTAGTACAAGCGATATTTTAAATAATGAATAGCAAATCACAGAACTTGAGTGAAATCAGTCAAAATCCGAAATTGGTCCTGAGAAATCTAATTTGAAAATTGAGACTGTTTCGAAATTCAAATTCTCAAAATTCATTAAAATGAAGTAAAAAATTATACACCTCACAATTAAAAAGATTTTCAACTATTATTATACAGAATAATCAAGACAATAAAAACAATAAAGATTTGCTTATTATTAATAATTATCATTTTTTAAATTCCTAAATATGATTTCAATAAATAAAATCAAACGTTTTTTGGACATCTATGAAATTTCTAAAATATAAAAACACCTTTCTATTTTAATAATAAATTTTTTTTTATTCTAATATTATTGAAATGATAAAGAACAATTAAAACAGAGAATTAATTTTAAATATAGTTTGAATATGTTATTTAACTAACTCAAGTTATTATTAGTGGTCATTATACATTAAGTTATAAAAATTTAAATAACTTACATACATTGTATACATACATTCAATCGATGCAAATATAATACACATGTATACATGCAATGTAAGTCCGTGCATACATATATACATACATTGGACATGTATGAATGCACATTCATTCAATTAATATTCATATATAGTACACACTTACACGGGACATACATTGTACATATATGCACCATGTTAGTAAAAGCAAAAGTAAATACATTGCATAAACATACGTACACATACATATGTACACGCGTAATCACGATTACTTGTAATCAAAGATTTCGGTCATTTGTAACCATAATTTCCAGTTATCTCTTCTTGTTATAATTACAAGCGATCGTAATCGCTTATCAAAAATTGTTATTACTTTTAACTGTGACTACTTAAACACGATTACATGTAAATTAATATTATGTACTTTTTATTTGTATTTAATCACAATTGTAGACAATAAGAGTATTCTATCGAGCAGCGAAGTTATTCATTTATTTTTGACTGAAGAATAATGATTGAAAATAATTTAATCTTTATTCCAAATATTTCTCTTTAACTAATAAATCTTTATTCATTATTCAGGAAAATTTTGAATAATTATTTATAGCATAATAGTGCCCATCTCTGGGCACTATTATGCTAGTTTTAATTCAACAGAAACAAAATATTGTATTTTATTTATTCGAATATAGATTGTAAAACTAAAAACATACCTACAATAAAAACTAATTCATTTATTAAACATAATAAATATTTTTCAAACACTACATCATATTTCCTCATTAGGAAACCGAAACCTGTAAACAACAACCCCCCCCCCTCGATTTCCGGCTGCCTCTTTTCTGCCCTTTTCTCTTTCAATCGGATCTTAAAGGTACTAAGAAAGCATTTTCGCTGCATGCAATTCGCATTTATCATCGATAATGCAATTTATGCGTGCGAGTATTTTTAATGTGATACACTACCATGCGTGTGGAAAATGCACTGTGAAAATTCTTTCTTATCCAGCCAAATAATTCACCTCTATGGATGGAAGCGTTATAAATCCGAATTTAAATCTGCTAATTTCATGCATTTAGCGAGAACGGTAACTTAGAAAGCATCCTATTCGAACGGTCGAATCGCTTTCACCAGCAGATTGTTAGGTGAAATCCGATAGATGGAAGGTTGTTGTAGTTCATTTACGTCGCACTAGAGCTGCACAATGGGCTATTGGCGATGGTCTGGGAAACATCCCTGAGGATGATCCGAAGACATGCCATCACAATTTTGATCCTCTGCAGAGGGGATGGCACCCCTGCTTCGGTAGCCCAACGACCGGCACGCGAAGTCGAGCACTTTACGGTAGCACAGTTTAACAAGGACCAATACCGCACACCCTCGATCCCTACGCAGACTGATCCAAGTGGTGACCCACCCGCACACTGACCGCAGCCAGTGATGCTTGGCTTTGGTGATCTGCCAGGAACTGTGTCTTAACGATCAGTCCACTGCGGGACCGATAGATGGAAGGAAAAATGAAGATCACAGCCCGTTAGCAAAATCCGTTCAAAAGCGTGATATTTCTGGTTTTCCCTAGGAGTAGAAACGTGACGTCAAAATGACGTCATTTTTCTATCCCTAGCTCGTTCGATGGTTGCGAGTTTAGAGTTCCATATAATTTCAGTGGCGACCACATTCACGCAAATTCGATTAGCCAATGCGCAGAGCCTGACTGAGGCAGGGGCATACGGATCAGTAGCCACGGATCCCGCTTTAGAGGGGCCTCAAATTGAATAGAAAGTTTATTTTACGTTACATACCTTAATGAACTTTTTTTTAAACATAAAATATCAGTACAGTGTAAAATCCGTAAGTTTCATGTTAGCTTCTTCATTAATTTATCGTATGAACACAATAGATACTTCATAAATGCATGACTTTCTAAGTCCGCAGTGAAGTAATCGGTATGGTTCCCAACAGATCACCGAAGTCAAGCATCACTGGTTGCAATCAGTGTGCGGGTGATTGACCACTTGGATCAGTCTGCGTAGGGACCAAGGGTGTCCGCTGCTGGTCCTCGTTAAACTGTTCCACAATAAAGTGCTCGACTTAACTGGCAGTTCGTTTGGTTATCGAAGCGGAGGTGCCATCTCATCTGCAGAGGATCAAAATTGTGATGACATGTCTTCAGATCATCCTTAGGGATGTTTCCCAGACGGGCGCCAATAGCTCATTGTGCTGGCCTAGTGATACGTAAATGAACTACAGCAACAACAACCATGTTTTTATAGACGGAGTTCAGATAATTTTTCGGAATTACGATGGAAAAATTTTGCCAATAAAAAGCCTGTATATTTATATATTGCAAAATGCGATATTTTTACAAAAATACAGGCTTCTGACTTAATACAGGCTTAATTGAGACGTCGTAATTGCTTGAATTTAGCCCTGATGTCAGCAAGGATATGAATTTTTCGCTTTTAAATGATAAAATTATCAATCAGAAAACTGCATTCGGCATGATGAATATAGAACTATCAGAAAATCAATAAAATGGAAAGTACGATATTTCGTCTGACCATTGGAGGGGGAGCGACTTCATAGCTATTTTCATTTTCTCCATATTAAAAATACCTTCATTACTGAAGTAGTGAAGCAGAGGATAAGGGTCTCCCAAATAAGTTTTTGCCTCGGGCCCTAATTAGACTGAGTCAGGCCCTGCCTATTCGAGGGCAGTTTCTAAAAACATCCACGTCTAAGGCAATCGCATGTAGTAAGATGGGACTGGCCCTATAATCGCATGAGGAAGATAACCTTATAAGCGAATTTTTCTTGCATGATTACAAGGCTATTTTCACTGAATGCGGTCATGCACTTCCAATCACCGAAGAGAAAATTGATAAACTTGGTTTCTGAATTAATTTGGGGGAAAACATTTTTCATTGATCAGGTTCTCGTTTTCTCTCGACGGCTATCAGAAGTGCGTAAATTTCATTCAGAAAGAATGTTCCACATATATTACCTATTAGTATATTCAATTGCACGTTAATGAAGTTCTTGTGATGCACGAGTAGTCGTCTTGCATGTAGTTTCTAAACATTCGCACGTGCACCTAGGGCAATCACACATAGTGTGAATGTTCTTTAAGTGAGAAGGTAAACATTCAGTGTGAATGTTCCATGAGACCCCCTTTAGCAAATTTTTCGTGGGTGAATGTTTCCACCCCCCCCCCCATCCATTAAGATTTCATTAGCATGCTATCGGTGTTTAAGTATGTGTGTATTTTCATGTTTTTTTCTCTCCAATTTATCAAAATAAAGATTGCAAGGCCATTAAAAATTTATATAATAAAAGGTAATTTAATTTTAAAAAAATAAATTTTAATAAATTATGTTTCTTATTTTATTGTTTAGTTTAACAGAAATCGGAAAGATATTTAGGACTAAAAAATTATTTGATCACTAATCTTTCCTTTTAGTTTAAAATAAAGAAATTTTGTTATTAATCAATGTCAGTTATTTTTCCAAGTTAACATTAAAATTTAATTCTTAACTCTTAATTTTTTTTCAATTGAAGAATTTTTTTCGGAAAAACTGAATTTAAAAAAATAATAAAATGATTATTTCTTTTAAGCATTTATTGTTATTCCTATAATTATTAAAGAACAAAAACATGTCTTCATCAAGATAAATTGAAGAAAAAATAAAAAATCTGTTTTTTTTCCCCTTACTAAATTCAGCATATATATATATATATCCGACTTTACGAATAAGTCAAAATATGCACCTGGAAAATCAAAAAGTGGTCGTAATATTAAAGTAAAGTTTTTATATTATTATACTGCCGGCCAGGTGGCCGAGTGGTTAGCGTGTCTGACTGTGAAGCCAATGGCTGCGGTTTCGAATCCCGCTCTGGGCATGGATGTTTCTCTCTCTGTTTTGTCTTCTGATGTGTGAATGAGTGAATGTGGCCCTTCCCTATGACCGAGTTTGTGGCAATTTGGCGTGGTTAACGTTGCTCGCCTACGTGACTTTGGTTTACAGGTGCCCACTGGGTAACGATAAAACGAGCAACACTTCCGGCATCTTCTATGGTGAAGAACGAAAGTTCAGTGCCTGCCGTTATTAAAAAAAAAAAAAAAAGTATTATTATACTTGCTCCCAGAAATAGTATTTTATCTAAGTAAATACAGATTCGAAGGTGGAGTATATGAAACTTTAATTCGAAAGTTGAAGCTAATATTAGGAAATTTTCAGCTTTGGTTTAACAAAATTGATGCCTATTTTTAATTTTTTCCAGGTGCGTATGAACCATGCTACAGTTTTTATTTATTTATTTTTCTTTCAATTATATTTTTTAAACTATTTATGCCATCATATCTTATGAAGAAACGAGGCATATTTTTATTTATTTATTAATTTTTTTTTAGATAATTGGAAATGGCTAAAATAACCAACTAGTTATTTTTTGTTTTAGATTAAAATTTTAATTTAAAAAAATTATAAATTAATAATGAATACATGATTTACAAAACTTTATAATAAATACGTACTATAAAAACTTTAAACTACGTTGTACCTTGATATTCGTTTTTTTAATTATCGAAATAGATAAGATTATTTGATTCAATTCAATAATGGCTATTTTCTATATCTACTTAAACTGAGGTATCTGATGTCTCCATTAAATCCTTTTTGTTAAAAAAAATTGTTATTTTCAATATTGAAAGAGGGGAAAAAAAATAGAATAAATAAGCGCGGCTGAATATTAGGGAGTAAATAGTCATTTTCCGCACAATTTCCATTATAAATAAAACGTATTACAATAACTTTTATCAGGTTGGTTACTTCAATTAGAGTTATAACACCCAAATATTTAGAAAGATATGCATTAAATACAAGTTAAGATATAAATCTGCAGAATTTTTATTTATTATCATTACAAATCTTCTATTTAAAAAAAATATTCTCTTAAAAAGTAATTTCATACATTTTTCGAATAATTTCATTTTTTTATCTATAAAACAGATTTTGTAATTTCTTGTTGGACATGTTTTGTTTTGAAACTACTTTTTAATAATTAAGCCACTGAATACTCGGATTGGCTAAAGAAAATCGCGAACAATAGTTAAAAAATTCTCATAATTTTAATAAAAAGAAAGAATTTTAGTAACATAGAGGAACAAAGGATTGAATCAAATGAGATGTGAATAATTTTTATTTAATTAACAATAGCTTTACAAAATTATTTAAGTTTTAAATATTTAAGAGTAATTTTGCCTTTTTTTAAATTCTACTTCGATTTTTCATTCTAAACTAAAAATATATTCGTGCTAAAGTATATTTTTAGTTTAGAATCGATAATTTTTTCAAAGAACAAAAAACAAAACTTTAAAATAATCGAAACAATTCGCGTATTTAGTTTTAGTAGTAATTTTTCAAGAATATTGATATTTTTTGAAATTATACACAATCCGAGTTACTTTTTTTAATATAAAGAAAGACTTTTTTTGAGCATTAGTAACAAAAATAAATAAAATATTTAAATAATAATTTGTTGAAATTGACAATAAAATAACGACATCCATGTTTACATTAAACATAAAATCAGTTTTATTTTGACTAAAATAAGCATTTTAAAAATTTATATACCAATAAATGTAATGTAGGAAAAGAAAATATGAAAAAAAAAATTAACAAATTATGTTTTCTTTTTTTGTTAGTTTAACAGAAATAAAAAAAGAATCGGATAGATATTTAGAGTTAAAAAATAATTTAATCACTTTAATATTTTAATTTTTATGGTGGGTATTAAAGTTTAACCCTCAGGGATTTTATTCAGTCAATAAGAATAAGTAGCTGAGGTTATAGAAATATTTTGTGACACGATGCTTGAAAAAATGATGTAGCATTTTTAAATAAATAATTATAGCCAATCTAGTTTTTAATAGAGAACTAGTTTTTATATAAAAAAGTTGAATAAATGGGCTTCAGAAATATTTTCTTTTAGTTTAAATTAAGGAATTTTTGTTATAGTCAGCGCCTGTTATTTTTCCACATTAAAATTTCAATTATTCTAATAAATTATAATAAATTAACCAATCTAATAAATTAACCAATCCTTCTAATAAATTAACCAATTTATTTGAAGGAGGGACTAATAATTTTTAATCTTATTTTATTTACCACTGCCTAATTTAAAAATAAAAACCCTGTAAGCATACTAAATTCTAATGTGGCTTAGTTATTCTTATATTAAAGTGGAAGCAAAAACAATCCTGTTACATTAAACAAGTACTGATTTTACTGATTCATAAATATCGCTAAAATGTCACTTACCTAGTTCTTCCATTAAATTCTTCAATTGTGTCGTGCTGTCAAATCTGTGTACGATTTCGCAGTGTATAATAATAAAAAATTTAACATAGTATTTATTTCACCATTTAAAAATTTACTGTTACTTTGTCAAGCCTATTTGTTTCTAAAGCACTCTATAATTGTGTCTACTCACAAATGGGTTTTGGATAGTTACTAATAATATTTTAATTTAATGAAATTTTAATACCTAATGTATGAAAGATTTATAATAGCATTCAATAACATCCCTGGCTAAATGTGACTGATTTCAGCTTTCTACACACAAAAAAAAACTTACAGTGAAACTTAAAAAAACAACTTAAAAAACAACTTAAAGGACAAATTTGGTTCTTGATAATAGTTGACACTGTACAGTCCCAGGCCAAATTATAAGACGCACTATAAGATTCTATGTAAAATCTTAATTATCAGGTGATATTGTACAGCTTTAGTGTTTTTACGCGGCTGAAACCATTTTACACTTGTTCATATTCGTGCATTAATTGGTTAACATCGTAATGCAATTCGTTAAAAATAAATACAAATAGGAAGTATATAAAAAATCTTTTGCATAAAAACCCATCACATGTATGTTTAAATATAAGAGTATTGCCTATAAACTCGTGCAAAACATGTCATTATTAAAACACTAGAGTGTGTCTAATAATTGGGTCTAATTATTATACTATACTAATATAATATCTGATATAATATATATTCTATATTTATATAATATATCGTCTAATTTATCCAATCGTCGAATCTATATTATATATCGTCTAATTTATCCAGTTGTTGGATTTATATTATAAAACGTTGAACTTTACCAATGAACGTAAACAAGTGCATGTCGGTTTCAGTCGCGTAAAAACAATAAAGCTGTATAGTATCTTTTAATAATTAGGATTTTACTTAGATCTAAGATCTATCTATCTTAGATCTATCAATTTGGTCAGGGACTTAATTTTAAAAGTGTGAAAAAGTAAAGATAAAAAATTAATTATTGCTGTTAGCTGTAGGTATATCGTTGCTATTGAAGAATCAAACGATTGAAAGTCAAATCCTGGTGCGAGCTCATTTCTTGAAATAGGAGTTTCATAAAAACTTGAAACCAAAAAAAAGATAAAAGAACAGTTTACTTACTAAAAGTTTATTGCCAATTAACGTTTACGACGCGAACCTCATAACTTTTTCACCTTATATATTAGCTTCAGCTTTTGGCGATCCACTAAATTTTCCATTTTTTAAATAAATTCTGAAGAATAGAAAATTTTTAAGGGATTTAGTTTTTCTAAAGACATAAGAGAAAAAGTGAAATATTGGAATCCATGTTTAATAGCGAGACACGACGTTTGAGTAGCTATTGTGTTAGTATCATTGTTATTATTACAACGAAAAATAAAATGATTTTTTTTTCTCTAAAATAATGAGCTTTTGTATAGCTAATTAATTTTTTAATATGCTAAATTAGTTTTTTTTTACCGCCAAAGGAAAGTTTGATCGATTCACGTTAGTAGCTGTCCCACTTGGCTATTTCCGCATACCTACTTCCTGCCTGGTGATTAGAGCGCATCAAAGAAGACATATCAACTCGAACATTAATAGGAGGAGCTGTTTGGCGTTGCTTTACCCCCAAAAAACACGATATCAGCAGATGGGTTTCGAGTGGGAAATTTTTGACCATCTTTCGTATAGTTCTGATTTAGCCCCTTAAGAAAGTGCGTCCACAGGAAACGTTATCATACTCAGGATACACTTTTTAGGTTATGGAATGTGTCAATAGATTTTATTAAAAATGTCATGGTGGATTTGTTGTCGTGGGGAAGCTTAGATCACTATAGTTCACCACGAATTCAGATATATTTATTTCTCTTTGCACGTTTTTATGTAGAAAATTCTATTCAACAGGTGGGGTCTGAGTAATCGACAAAGTCAACCTTCATCTATGAAAAGGTACCCCAAATGAGAATCGAGTTAACATGTCTTTTTGTATTCATGGAATTGTATTTTTGTAGTGGTGGAAACACTACAGTACTCCCCCACCATAATTATATCTGTGATAGAATTCGATAAACGGATGCCACTTGTTGATTCAGTTCTGTTTTGTGAGAAGCCGGTAGAGCTGTATTAAGATCACCGTACTTTTTCGTGCTGATCGTGAAAGCTGTATTAAGTTCACGGTCGTGGTGGCTCCTGTGCTGCTTTTAGCTGTTGAGTGAATACGTTGAGTGCGATTGAGACTGAGAAGTATCAGCGTGAGGAGGGCGATGTCCCAGTCACAAGTAGCAAGTCAACTGTTCAATGTGGACCATCCATCGAAGTAGGCGTGCTCAAATCGTAGTGGGTGTTTCTGCCAAAGTAGGCGTGTTCACATCACGTACGGGTCACCATTGTGGAGATAGTACCTCTCCATCGAACTTAAACTGTATTAAACATCTGGGCACCTGAGGTCGCTTGCGGCTTTTTTCCCATTCATCTTTAGCTTGATCTTTTTGGTGCTTCGTTGAGGTTGTGGAATGCAAATGAAGTAAAAGAGTATTCATGTGGATCATTGAGGTTCTGACTGTGTAATTATATGCAGTAGTGTGATAAGACTATATTGTAAAAGTATGAACTTTAGCTAAGCTGATATGATGAAAATGAGGTTATGTATATGCATGCTATTGATGTCTGGAATATGATGCATCGCTGCAATAGTATGTTGCTATTGGTCTGATGTTCTTGTCTTCAGTTAAATTTTCAAATAGAAATATTTCATTAAAATTTGCTGTAAAGCCAGAGGTGGCTTTTTCGTAGAATTTGTTATTTATTATTTATCTATATGTTTGTCTATTGCATTTATTTTGAGGTCATGGTGTATTGTATCATTTATTGCGAACCATCTGACTTTTGTTATCTTTCTTAATATTTTATTCAGACAGGCTGTTAATTTATTTAGCTGAGTTTGTGATATATTTGTCAAGACTGGTGAACCCCACTATCGAAGCGAGTTATCTCTTATATTCTAGTGAATTGGAACTGTATTTTTGTAGTGGTAGACACACTACAAACTTTTTCATGTAACTTTGAATTATGAAATTTCGAAGCCTTCTAATTCCTTTTAACAATGAAATATAGTTAATTCCATTTTGAAAACCTTTTGAAGGAATAAAAAGACACTGAAAAAGATTTGGAAATGAAAAGTTACTTTCGCCCATTTTCATTGCATTTCGGTAAATGGCTATTAAATCACGTAAACGTCAACTATCGAATTCTTTCTCGACCAAACTATTATTTCATCTCGGATTTCAATTCCGCCAGAAGTACTTCCGAGGGAGGATTACTTGGCGGAAGTTTTATGGGTATCTGGAATTTATTTTCTGGGGTAAAAATAATCCCAGAGAAAAAGTAAACAGAGAGAGAATATATTTTGAGGAAAGGGGTACAAAACTGTGTTTCGGTCAGGACTATATACTTACCAAATTATTTTTGTTTTGAGCTCGAAAGAATGATTGGCTTTCGTGTTCAGTATAAAAATTTATCACTTTTTCTTATCAATATTTATAGGTCTGCTTCCTGAATTCATCCGATTTAGGTTTTCGTATGAAATGTAGGTATGAATTTCAGGAGAAAAAAAGTTGTGAATGAAAATAATGAATATGGTTAGAAAGGATAGTAAATGCTTTTTTTAAAAAATAAAATATGATTTATTACCATGAGTGTTAACGTAACACCGTAATACATTAAGATCTACATTCATTGCATATAAAAAATTTTTTTTGGTGATATTTATTTGAAAATATAAGCGCGTTTGCTTAGTTTTAGTGTCTATGTCAATTGAAAAAATTGTAAGTAAAAATAAATTGGACAGTAATTTAAATGGTGGATGGCTTTTATACTAAGCAAATTGTCTCTATTTAAAAAAAAATGTGTGCATCTGTGTCTTGTACTTCTAAATTAAATGACATATAAATGTATTGATGAACAATTGCTATGAAACGAACACAATTTTGAGATTAACTTGAGAATAGAGGGCACAGAGTACGTTTTTGTGTCTAATTTCGCAACTTCAAATATCTTTTGCACTAATTAGTTAGCATATTTAATATCACTCCAGTGAAAAATTAAAAATGAGTCCTAGAACGTGAAAATCCGATCATTAAATCAATAGTTATTCATGGTACTTTTTGGCGCACTGTACATGAAAACGAAGATTTCTCGTTGCGCTCTATATATTTTCTAAATTAAAACACTTTTTTAATATTTATCATGATTTGATGTTTCATTTAATATGATGCTTAATATGTCAATATTACACTGTATCACCTTAGATTAAAATAATGAACAATTTGAATGTCATCAATCAACAGTCTTTTTCAACTAATGGTCGAACGACTTCCACAAATTTTTTTTCCACGATCATCAAATAATTTCTTCAAACTTATAGTATTATTCGGCCTCGAAAAAAATGCTTAAAATAAACACATAAATTTTTTCACAATCAAGCAGTTTTCCTTATGAATTTGCATTTTAATTTGTTACTTAATTTTTTTGTGTTTATTTCAATACAGTTGACTTAAGCCGTGATGGCTCAGGGTACAGAGCCTTCCAATGAATTGAACCATGTTCGAACCCAGCGATGGCTGGTCGATAGGAATTTCGCATCCGGCTCGCACAAAACACAGTGCACGTAAAATATCCTCAGTGGTAGACGGATCATGGGTCAGAGTCCCTTTGCCGTCAGGCTAACCGTGGAAGGTTCTCGTGATCTTCCTCTCCATGTAACGCAAATGCGGGTTAGCTCCATCAAAAAGTCCTCCAGGAAGGCAAATTTCTCCCAATACACGATCCAAGAGTTCCCGTGTCTTTTGGATTGGGTTCAAAATGACAAGGCTACGGAGTTGAACATTAGTAGTAGTAAACCCATAAAATTGGGTCGGCTGTTCAACGACGGCTATAAAATATAAATATACTATTGTTAGACGCTGGGTCTTCGGAGATTAAAACCAAATTATCATTTTGGTTTGTCGAAACTTTCATTTTAAATGCACTCTGAAATTTTAAAAAAACGATGTGAAAAAAGAAAAGACCGAAAAAAATCAGTAAAAAAGTGAAAATGGCAAAGACGAAAACAGTAACATTAATATCTAATTTATATTGCTAAATATCTAACTTATATCGCTGTCCCTTGTGGTCATTGGCTCCAAAATAACAAAATTCAGAAAATAGAGTTTTGTCAATACTTTCAGACATTTGACCCCAAAACGCTGACATGTTGCGATTGCTATGATATCCAATTACAGTTAAATATCTAATAAAGACGTTAGAGAGTTGTTACGTCGCAATATGTGACCTTTTAGGAGGGTTTTCGGAAGACGTAAAAAAGCTATTTCTGTGCCTCCCAACAGTCCCATTCTATTGTCAGTGGAGTCATGTAATCATTGACGTGTGTGATTACCTTTTCCCGATCTATTGCCTATTGGAGACAAGTAATGAAGTCTTTATTACGAAACAGTTAGCTGTCTATATTAGTTGCATTTGTTGGTTTCGTTATAAAAACATTCAGACAATTTCTGTATTTCTTAATTTATGTATTCGAGTATTTATTAATTTATTATTTTAATAGTGTTCTCCAAAATTCTTTTGCTAACGGGAAATTTTTTTTTTTTAGCACTGTATTAGCAATCCTCTACTTCACTATTAATCATGATGAAGCAACATAAACCATTTTTCTAAGTAATCATTTTTTCGAAATAACATTTAAAATAAAAATTTCAATTAAAATTAAAATTCGCAATTGTAATGTAATATTTTTGCTTGCTAAACGTATATTTTAAATACAATTTTTTGCATTCATCACTTTGTGCATGAACTTGAAAGTTAAGTTCATTTAACAAATCTCTTTCACCGTCATTCATAGTAGAATATTAATGTACAATTCCATTTCACTAGTATGTAGAGTGGTTAACTCGTTTCTATGTTGGGGTACCTTTTCATCGATGAAGGTTGACATTGTCGATAGTTACTTTTCCCACACCAATATTAAAATTAATGTGGGAAAACTGGATCCTACCATGTGATTTTCCAGCCAATAAAAAAGTATTGGCAATGAAATACTGTGACGCCATTATTCGATTATTTTATATACTAGTAAGACAATAAATTAAAAAAAAAATTGTATATCATTCACTAAAAAGCGTTATTCCATGTGATTATTCCATTAGATATTTTAAATAAAACTTACATGAAACAAACATATATTAAACTTATTTATAAAACGTTGTCCACAAACGTTGATAAGATTAATTTTATTGAAAATTTTTTTAGTGGAGGTAGAAAAAGAAAGGTTTTCAACGAACAAAAATATTAACTCAGTATTTTTGTAATCTTTTAATTTTGAAAAAAATGGTTTATTTTATTTTGCCTTAATTCGGATTAATATTGATAATGTTGAAGATTTATTTTCAGGAAAAAATGAAGACAAATATTCAATAGAGTATGTAACCTTTAGCTGTTGTTGTAGTTCATTTACGTCGCACTAGAGCTGCACAATGGGCTATTGGCGACGGTCTGGGAAACATCCCTGAGGATGATCCGAAGACATGCCATCACAATTTTGATCCTCTGCAGAGGGGATGGCATCCCCTCTTCAGTAGCCCGACGACCTGCACGCGAAGTCGAGCACTTTACGGTAGAATAGTTTAACGAGGACCAATACCGCACACCCTCGGTCCCTACGCAGACTGATCTATGTGGTCATCCACCCGCACACTGACCGCAGTCAGTGATGCTTGACTTCGGTGATCTGCTGGGAACCATGTCTTAACGATCCGTCCACTGCGGGACTGTAACCCTTTGCATTGATTACGTTCAGACACTTTTAGGTATCTTAAATAATCGGTAATTTAAAATGCAAATAATAATTAGTGTAAGATTTAAAATTTAGTTTTACAATTTATAAAAAGATAAATGGAGAGATTGTTAAGGGGTAAAAATCGTTCAAAAGAATAAACATCTAATTGATATCGAAAAAAGCAAACGATTTTAAATCAAACTTGGAACTACAGCTGCTTTCATTTTGTAACCGTCAGCATTTTCCGTCTGAGTGGCTCAAATTGTATAAGGAATAAGGATGATATTTTGATGCTAGCACTTAAAATTGAACCTATAATCGTTCGTAAAAATTATGTTTCAAGATTAAAATTCATTGATTTGCGTTGAATCTGTTGAAAACGATTATATATGCTTTGCTTTATAAAAGCTTTGTTCTACTTATATTAAATGCTAATTGTTTGGTGTTGATTTTTGATGAAGTTTAGTTACTTCGTTGTAATGTATTATTTGAAGAAAAGGACGAACAATTGGACATCGTTAAAAATGGTAGCCTCTTTTGGCATTGTTCGTTTGAATACAGAAACGAAGAACTCATACGATAATTGTAGCAACGCTGATGTCACCAAAAATGGAATATTTCGAAAATGCGATCACTTTTTTTAAATGATGTATATAAACTGGGATAGGTTTTGACTCTTTTATGGTTTGGTTAATAGCCATTATATTCCAAGCCTGTGATTTTAAGAAGTTTTGAACTTTTGTAATGGTTATTTCGAATACCAAAAGTGATTTCTTAACTTCGCTAAGTTCTATTTTGTTCGATCATGCAGCAAAAATAGAAAAATCATCTAAAAGAGGTAAGTCCTACAAATTTTTTTGTTGTTGCTTATTTGCTCTTTTATGTTAAAAAATACATTAAAAATTTGTGATTTATAGTTAATTAGAATAAGCTAGTGTTTAAAAGATTGATAATTAACGAAAATCGATATGTTTTGAATTCACTTTCTACTAGGTATACTATTTAATTTCTTTGTTTAAAGGTTCTTTCTTTTCTAATATTTTTTGGGTGTTAGTTTTCTATTGCTAAGTCAATGTTATTTCATTCTTATCATACACACACACACATATATATATATATATTTAATTTTTTCTTTATTTTGATAATACAATACATTTTGAACATTTTTTTCAAACTTTTACTAAAATTCTACTTTTTTCACAAAATACACAAACTTTTGAACAATTAAGAAATTAAAATATTTTAAGTTTTATTCTTTATTCTTTTAATGGTAAAAATTCTTTTAATGGTAAAAGTAAACTGGGTCCTTTCAAAATTATTCTAATGGTCCAATTTACAATTCTCACAATACAAAATTATTTATTTAATATTAATATAAATAAATAAATTTTTAGCATTATCAATAATAATTTTTCAAATTGAACTAGGCTTATTACTATGAAGTTATTGGAATTTGTACCTTATAGACATAATTTTTGTATATTGCAAGCCTATTAATCCCCGTGAACACAAATAAGTGTCTAGTTGGTCGGTAGATATTTTATTAACGTCACACTAGAGCTGCACAATGGTGACGGCCAGGGAAACAGTAAAAAATCCCTGAGGAGGATCCGAAGACATGCCATCGCAATTTTGATCCTCTGCAGAGGGGCTCCCCTGCTTTGATAACCCGATGACTTGCGCGTGAAGTCGAGCACTTTGCTGCAGGAACGAGGACCGATACCGCGCACTCTCGGTACCTACGTAGTTTGATCAAAATGGTCATCTACCCGCATCCAGTGATGCTTAACTTCGGTGTTCTACTGGGAGTCGTGTCTTTATGATCAGTCCACTGCGGGACAAATAAATGTTTGAAAGTTGTATATTTTTACAAGCGGTTTTCAGAAAATAAAATGTGGTAACGTTTTATTCATACTAATTTCTTGTTAAAACTTATTAGTAATTTTTTATTTCTTATTTCTATTCAGAATCATAATGCTTAGTGAGCTATGTACAGGGCTCTCACCGGTCAGGGTGAACAGGGAAAACCTCGGATTATCAAGGAATTTAATTTTTATTCTTAAAAAAAGCAGGGGAATTTAAATTTTTCTTTCTCACCAAAAACTAAAAAAATTCCTACATATACCTAGAAAATAACCAGTTTTAGAATAGTCAGTACCCGTAATCAGTTATTGAAATTCAAGTTAAATATTTCTAACATCTAATAAAATTATTTCTGGCAAAAATTTCACATTTTAGTGCTACTTAAGTGCTTGAATCCTCATTCAATGATAAATTTTTGCTCGCAAAATCTAATACATATTTGATGTAACAAATAAAAGGTTTTCTGATGAAAAAATGCAGGGTATGGATAAAAATTGGTCTAGATATTAATTGAAGTATTCTTGATATACCTGGAAAAGTCAGGAATTTTTTTTTCTAAAATTGATTGGGCATCCTATACGTAGTATATTTCAGCATTGTGTAGCAACAGTTAAAATAATTGAAAATAAAGAAAAAGACTAAATTCTAATGTTTAAACTTTGTATATTAATTCTTTAAATGAGTTTAAATTGGAATGATTTAAAAATAAAATATATGCGCAGAATGCGTTAAAAATAAAATGTAAGAATGCAATGTTATGCAATGAATATTCAGTATCCGCCCTAGTAACACGGTTACTAGATTGCATCAAAAATACGATAGTCACGGGGACTCAATCGTCAAGTCACATGTGACTTTGGCAACGTTGATGAGTAGGTCTAAAAAGATAAATAGATCATTTAATAATTAGGTGAATGCATCAGAATCGATCATTTAATTACATTGCCATGTGACGAAGATATGACAGATTCACGTCTCAAAAGGGTCTCCTTGTGACTAAGTTGCGACTTGAATATGACACATCTTTGTCACCCCGTGGCAGAAACAGGGCGACACGGCGACATTGTCGCAGAAAGCGACAGAGTTCTTGCAGAAAGATTTTTTTTATTTGGGAAAAAAATTTTTTTGGTTTGGCAGAAATAAAAGTTCTCAAAAAAGATTCTGCAGAAACAGAAGCTGTTTTACAAAAAAATAATTTTTACACAGAAACTTCTGCAGAAGCAATAATGGTTCTGCAAATTTTTTTTCTTACTGAATAGTTTTCAAATAATTGTTTTTCTAGCGTACCGCAGAAGGGGAAAGCGCTCGTGATCTTCCGTTAATCTCCAACACAAACAGTTACTGGATAAAAAGGGGAGAAATTTTTTCCCCTGTATTAAGCTATTTTTGGAAATTTGCCAACTTCGGCCTCAATCGCTGGCGCAGTAATTTGCTTTGAGTTTTCTTTTTGCACTTATGTGGAAAATTTCATGCGCAAAAAGATTCTTTTATCTTTTTTTAAAAAAAATCATGTCTAGCGAAAAGGTTATTTGTTGCTCTTGTGAAGCAATAATAATTAAAAAAAATTTGAAAACTCATTTTTCAAGACGGCATTCCGAAGAACAAATAAGATGGAAGTCGACAACATCTAGCGATGTCAGAGATATTTTTTCTGGAAAGCGACAGGAAAAAAGAGAAGCTTCCCCCGCTACTAATATTAAAAAAAAAAAAAAAAAAAAAAAAAAAAAAAAAAAACGTTCTAGATTCGAACCAAATATTCTTACTAGTAGCGATGTCGATAGTAAGGAGGAAACAGCATCTCCAACAAATCAAGAAATTTTAGAAGCAGTCAAAGGTAAAAAATAATTATATATATATTTTTTAAAGATAAAATGCCTATATCCTTTGAATTAAGTCGTCGATATAAAAATACACTCGCAATCTGACGATAAATGAAATAAAGCCTGATAGATATCTCACTATCTACGATTTTTTGGCATGCGAATGAAAACCAGATTGGTGGAAAATATTTACAGACGAATCAAACAGGTTTCCATACGCATTCGAAAAAAATCGCATCCAATGAGTATGGCTCTAATACCGATGTTTCAGTACTGATGAAGACGATTTCGTTTCGAAATGTTGAATAGACTTGAGCGTATTAAGGCGTAAACCGCGTCTGCGTACTTCGTGGGAAATCAATGCTATATATGTACACAATACAGTGCGACTTCTGTTACAAATCACAAGCGCTGTGTATTTTTTTCGTTCTGAACTTAATCTGATCACGAAAAAAGTTTAATTTACCTCCTTTTTTTAAAATAAAAAAAATCTTTCAATAAGTCAGCACAATATTAATCGAATCTAATTAATTTGTAATTGTATAGAAAAAATTGAAACAAAGATTGCGTTAATTTTTTTGCTTTTAGAATTCGGATATAGTCAATCCTATTTTATTATTTTGATTACTCAACTTCAATATTGATTTTTTCACCTGATTTGTTTCTGTACCTGATATAACTACTATAATGAAACTGTTAAATCATACTGTTTTAAAATGATACTTCAAATTCAGTTATCTTGTTTTATAAATTTAATCTTTTTGTCCATTCTTAGCTATTTTTATAAGTTCCATCTTATTACAGGTTCTGGGTAATCTTAATTTATGCTCTAGTAAGCATTTTTGTCTGCAGATCTATACATTTATAATTTTTCTTTATTACCAAAGATTATGCAAATTTAAACTTAAATAATTTAAACTTATTAAGAAATTTAAACTTATATTATGAAATTAAGAAAATAAAATCTACACAGTTTTATTCTATGCATGTAGGCTTTTTTTATAAACACGAAGTGTATCTATTATTATAAATTCATTACACATATATTTATAACGATAAAAATATTTTGCAGAAAGATATATTTATAACTACCTTGCAGAAAGATATTGGTTCTAGTTAGGTTTGTCGCAGAAAGCCAGAAAAAATTCTGCCACAGGGTTTGTCACACAGTGAGGTTACTCAATGTGATCTCATGTTGACGTCTGGGTGATGTCAAAATATGACGTCCCCAAAGGTAACCGCAGTAAGCTTCAAAAACCCACGCAGTGTTGTCGCAGAGGTCACATGTCATTTTACAAATGAGTCTCCGTAATTGTCGCATTTTTGTTACAATCTGAGAGCGGTGATATCTGGGTTTATTATTTTTTTTAATTACGATGTTCGTTTCTTGCTTTTTGTGTACATACAAGGAAAAAAAAAATGCTTTCAAGTTAAACGTTTTTCATTTAACATTGCTCATTAATAATGAGAGCTTAGCTAACTAAATTCCCAATATAAGCATAGCCAAAGGTCAGTTTAAAAGAAATTTGGGTCCGTCACAACATGATTTTTCTCTTAATCTGACCCTTCACAAATTTGTTTACCTTCATTATTGTTTTGTCAATCGAATTGACCTTTCCCGGGGGAAAAAAAAGAAAGACTGTTCGAAACGAACTATGTTTTCCAAGTTTCCCTAAGTTTAAATTCCAAATGTAGTATTCTAAGAAAATATTTCTACTTTTACAAACATCTTGTGAACATTCTTATTGATATTAAATGATAATTATTTTTGTAAATAAGTAATTGATCAATTTATATTTATTTATAAAATTAATTAATAGAATATTATGTAAATAAAAAATTTTTTCTGGCAATTTTTTAAATAAACTATTATAAATTTAAGAATAGTTTAAGTTTACTTAATATGCGTAACATATTAAAAGTGATACATTACTAAGTTGAGTTATTTAAAATATGTCAATTGAAATTATTAAAAATGTTATTATTATTAAAAATGTTAGTGATTTTGTTTCCATTATTCGTATGAAATGAATATTCTGTGTTGAGCAGTATAGGCTAAATACCAAATATTTGTTTGTTGCATCTCTAATTTAGTTGCAGCAATTGTTGAGCACAATTATTTACAATTTAAAAAGTTCTTGAAAAGGTTTATAGCAATTTTTGCAATAACAGCACTCTATTTGCACAAATTCACAAAAGCAGGACCCTGATTGAAAGAATGTGACTTAACACTTATTTTATATTCACAAATTATGAATAGTTTTTTCACAATTTTACAAAAACAGGACCTTTCACAAATTGTCTGGACAGACCCATGATAGCGAAAAATAATCGACTCAATTATCATTTTTAAAACTCAAGTATGAGCTAAAATTTCAGGTTATCCACCTCACATTGTTTCAAATATGATATCCTTTTATTATATTTTAAAATTTTCCTTAACATGGTTTATTAGTTATGAAATTTTATTTTTCCAGAGAAATGAATTTTTCTTTGAACATTTTTGGCTCAATAAGGTATTGTTAGTAATTTTAGTTGTTATTAATATAAAGTGTTTTTATCTTATAATTTTGATGGTGATTTTAAAATTTAGCGTCTCGTTATATGCAGCACTCCATATCGAGTTTTTACTGCATTTTAAAAGGCGTTATGGCATATACATTTTTAAAAAATGCATTATTGTTCGCATATTAAGCAGTATATGCGTACATGTATATATATGTTATTGCATTCAAAATTAGAACATTCTGTCTATAAATCAATTATTCTTTAAAAATAGAACTTTTTAAATTATTATTTTTACATCGTAAATTAGTGTATTTTATTTACTTATTTATTTTTGTTTCTAAATGACTTTTGCAATTACATCTCAGTAGCGAATTTTTTGTAAAAAATTTTTAGCATTTTTTTAAACTTCCCTCGATAAGATTTTTTCAACTCAAGAATTTCAACCTTGCTTTTTTAAATTGGTGTTTTTCATTACCTCCTCCTATCTAAATATTTTTAATTTCTCAATTTAACAAAACTGCTATTTTTTCTTAAAGTTAAGAGTTCTTTTTTCTTCTTCTTACTGTCATAAAAAAACAGATCGATAGTGGTGTACGGTGTTTTACAAGTATGCATCAAAGCCTGAAGTCATTACTTTCAATTTTCGTGTCGTATCAGGAAGAAAAAAAACACGATGTTTTTAAACCAATTCTACCATATAATACGTCACACAATATTTTTTTTACCCTGGTCGCTTGTCAGTTTTAAAAAATGGCGAGTGAGAAAAGTGTTCTCATGTTTATCGAACTTAAAATTATTACTGCAAAAAGGTTGCTTACAATCAGTGCATCATATTATTAGATTGCATTCCTTTTTTTCCTAAGAAAATGTTCCTTTCGTTTATTTTAATTCTGTTTTTTTTTCGTAATCATCAATTCCAACATAAATGATATGTAACCAAGTGCATATGTTACAACGAAATGGAAGAAATCAGTTATTCTACAGATCAGCTTGCTATTGTGCAGATTTATTTATTTATATATATATTTTTTATAACCGTTGTTGAACAGTCGACCCAATTTTGGGTTTATGACTACTAACGTTCAACTTCGTATCCTTGTAATTTTGAACCAATCCAGAAGACAAGTAAACTCCTGGATCAGTAGCCCCAGAGATATTGATTTGATATGGGAACATGGAGGACTTTGCGACTCGCCAGATTTAGCGTGCATCAGTCACTATTTACTACAAGGGGAGTCCTCGGCCGGCCGGGGAAAGCATTTAATTTTTTTTTAAATTTTTGAATGTTTTGAATTTTTAAATATATTTTTTTAACCGTGTATGTTTAAAATTGCTATATCATTCGCAAAGGGACTAAGCCTAGAATTTCTTCTGAATTTAACAAATTGATGATAAAAAAAAGGTTATTATTTTTCGAAGTGTACTCTCATTATTAAAATATATGAGGTAGATCAGAGTTTTTGAAACTGTAAAGAATTCTTTTCTACTAAGATTGTAACGTTATAAACTATATTAAGAAACAGCTCTTTGTTTATAAAAAAAAAAAAAAAAAAAAAAAATTTCCACTGCAAATACAGTAACGAAATTAAAGTACCTGTAACGGATTAGTAATAATCATGTAAAAAATATAGAAAACTACGAGGCTTCGCCCCCTGCTCGCTGGCGCCCACCAACCCCCGGAACTGCTTTCGCAGTTCATTTCGGATTACTTCGCAATCCAATGCTCGCTTTTCTCGCTCATTGGATACGTTCTTAACGTCTAGCTTTTGTATACTTTTTTGAATACTGAAGTTCCGAAAACTTTTCACTGTAGAAAATTCTAAACCTGTACGCTTCAATATTAATTTGAAATTGCAATTGTTAATTTGGGCATTTGGCGATACAACACTTATAGAATTGAAGGATTTGTTACGTCAAGCGCTCAAGTATCATAATTTTGATTTATGTTGCTAAGTTAACTTAAGAAAAATTCTATGGCTGGCAACTGCATTTTTATTTTTTAAGTTGTTAATTCGCGATCGCAACGAACTATAGGGGGCGTTGTTGTATGTGCCGAATCCCTGCGATTTCCTTATGAACAGTAATTCAGTTACACTGGAGACGTCTTTAATGTAGCGTGTAGCATTGTAACGTTCCATCTTTATTGTGGCTGATTAAATTTAAAAAAGAAAAATGTTTGTTTTCTTTCTTATGCAAACGAAAACAAAATGGTATCTCTTTTTTTTCTTTTAGAGAAGGAACATCCAGAACACATCGGAAAAATATTTGTAAATAAAGAGAAAAAAATAGGTATATTCTTATAAGAGTTCAAACCTAATGCCTGAGAAATAGTTTTACTAAATTTAATGGTAAAACATGAAAGGCCCATTTAAATTTTAACGTAAAATAAAGAATGCTTACGAAACACAAAAAAACAAAACAGAAAAAAAGAACCATTCTTTTTTGTCACCATTTTTTAGTGTTACGAAAATGCGTCTTTGGGACTTGCCAAAAACAAAACAAGATGCAATTTTATTTTTTTAGGAGCGAAATATTTTATGGAGTGAGATATAACGAAAATGTACCAATGTCCATAACATGAAACTTTATCTTAGTAAACGTCCGTTTTGGAAATGTTATTTCATTTTGAATCTTATTTATTAGAGTTCATAATGGCTATAGAATCAGGTGAGAGAAAAGTTTGTTTTGAATCTATGGTAAACTCTATATCGGCCCATTTTCCACCGAAATCCGATTGACTACTTTGATTTTAAACAAAGTGTTTCATTTTAAGATTTTTTCCAAAACTTTTAAGTGTAGATTGGCGGCACTTAAAAATCTGTAGCTGTGGTTAATACGTAAGTACCGAATTTTTCTTCCATACTTTTCTGAATCATATTACTTCAAATATTAGAATATGCAAGATGTATACATAAACACATAATTTAATACCATTTAATTTTTCAAAAAAAGTATTTTGACAACAATTTTATCAAAAAATTATAAACTAAAAAGCGTAAAATAAGGAATTCTTAGGACAAAAACGATTTTAAAAATTCCTCATTTTTCAATAAAAACTTTCGTATTGTTTCTTTTTTTTAATTCTTATAGTATTTAATCAGACGTAAAAAAACCATTTTGTAGAGAACGATCATCAAGTAAGAAAAAAAATTATTTACAAGCAAATTTTTTATTATAAAAATCATAACACTTACCTGATTTATAAGTCCGGAGAATTCCAAAATGATATGTTCTTTGTTTGAAAACTTTATTCTCAAATAATATATACATAGTTTATCCCTTCATTACTTTTAGGTAACATACCACACATCAAAATTTTATAATTGTAAGATCTCGATATGAATTTTAATATGTAGCTTAAAAACAGAATAGCTGAATTCTAGTTGAAATTCTTTCAAAACTAAAATACACTTACCAAGAAAACGATAAAAAATTTATTTATAATCAGCACAAAAGATACTTTTTCAAGTAATTCGGATTATTCTTTATTGTTGTTTTCTGAATTATGTAGATACAGAAATATATACTATTCTAGGAAGAAGAAGAATATTCTATAACTATTACAGTTCTGTATGGAATTCATTGGAACACATTTATTCATTGGAATGACGAAAGCAATGTTGACTTCATTTTAACTTGTAATGAATTGAAGACAGAAAAATTATTTTACCGCAATACACACATCTGTAACAGCAAGTGATCATGAAATCATGTTATGTTGTTGGTAATAGAAAGGTAAAAATTATTGAGAAGTTGTTCTTCAAATGCTTGGCGTGTTCTGCTTCAATGTTTGGCATGTTCTGATTAGGTTTTTTCAAGAAGTTTTACCTTTTCTTTAGGGAAATTTTGCTTCCTATTTGCTGCTAAGAAAATGGCGTCCGTCATTGCCAATGGTTATGTGGGAACTAATGCCCGATATTTACAGTCTCCCGCTAGATGGCGTATCGAGTGTTGCGATCGCGAATTTTTATTTTTGCCGCAGCTGAATTGAACAACCTGATAATGCTCACTCTGGTTATTGTTTCCGTTTTTAAAAGCGCTATATGTTGAGCCACCTCAACTAGATTTGGCATGTGACATTTTTAGATGCAATCATTGGTCGATTTTCTAACGGTGCCATTCGGGAAGTTGTAATGAGGCTTTTTTTTTGGTACCGTGTAAGAGAAATATATATATAGATTCCTTTAACGGAATTCCCTTAAACCTCAAATTCCCTCCCCCCCCCAAAAAAAAAAACTATCTTCCTTAAAAATATCAAAACTCTGATGTAACATCGAAATCTCGTGCTTTTAATTTTAATTTATCTCGTTATATGTTTTGTTTCTTTTATTAATGCTTTTGTTAGCCAGATATATTTAAGACTTTACAAGGGTCTGTTTAGAAAAAATTTGGGCCCGTTAACGGACCCTTCACAAAATATCTTTTTATAAAAACGGACCCTTCTCAAAATAATTTATCTTTTAATCGGACCCTTCACAAATTTGTTTATCTTCATTATTGTTTTGTTAATCGAATGAACTCTTCCCAGTAATGAACTGATGTAAATGAACTGAGTTATTAAAATTCTAATTTATTAAAACTATTAACATTGTCGTTTATTATACCATCGTCAACAGATACTGTTGAAAAGTTATTTTCGAAAATGAATCTTGTTTGCACTGAGTTGCGAACGAGGATGAAACAAGACACTCGATAGACATGCGTTATTGTAAATGAGCCAGAAAAATTGACTGATGCTGAGTGTTCAGCTATTATAGATATTTTCTGATCTACTGGCAATCGACGTATATTTCTCTAATATTTTGTTAATCATGTTTTTCTGCTTTAATTCTAAGGCTAAGTTTAATATCATTTCATTTATATTATGTACCTCAACCTCCTTAAAGTAAAAAAAAAAAAGTAAAATTATAAATTCCAAATGTAGTATTCTAAGAAAATATTTCTACTTCTACAAATATCTTGTGTACATTCTTATTGATATTAATAAATAAATAATTGAGCAATATATATTTATTCATGAATTTAATTGATAAAATATTATGTAAATAAAAATTAACTTATGCTGATTTTTTAAGAAAAATATTATAAATTTAGTTTGCTTAACACGTTGAGCGCCGCGTCAGCCATCGGTGGCTGACACTGGACTTTCCATTTAGGCCGAGTCAGCGATCGGTGGCTGGCACTGAAATTACATTTAGGCTGCGTCTGCCACCGCTTACTGACACTGACCTTCCACATAGGCCGTAAAAAACAGCTGGCTGACAGCGTATGACATGATATAGAACTATAAAATTTACACTCTTTTATGGAATTGCAGAAAATTTATTTAAAATTTACTTAATTATTGTGATTCTTGGTTTAATAAATTCAATTTACTATGTTTTTATCCACCACTATTTCTAAACAATTCGTAGGCTTATATAATTCACCACTTTATTCAGATAAGTCATGTTAAACCTTTTAAAAACTAGCAAAATCTGTCTAATATTTTCAAATTTAGTTTGTAGTTCTTCACCGTTGTGGCCTGACGGGCAAGACATGTAAAATTAGCTAGGCGCTCAACGTGTTAATGCGTAACACATTAGAAGTGATGCATAACTAAGTTGTGTTATTTAAAATATGTCAATTGAAATTATTAAAAATGTGAGTGATTTTGTTTCCATTATTCGTCCTAAATGAATTTTTTTTGTTCAGCAGCTAAATACCCAATACCCAATATTTGTACGTTGATTTCTTTGCTAAATACCCAATATTTGTACGTTGCATCTCTAATTTAGTAGCAGCAATTGCTGTTTATTTTTGAAATTGTATTTTTTTAATTATAATTTTACAGTGTTGAGCATAATCTTTCATCTATTTACAATTTAAAAACTCATTAAAAAGGTTTTTTGCAATAACCGGACCCTATTTGCACTAATTCACAAAAGCTGGTTGAAAGAAGGTGACTTAGCAACGCTTATTTTATATTCACAAATTACGGGTAATTTTTGCACATTTTTATAAAAATCGGACCTTTCATAAAATGCCTGGACAGACCCCTGCTTTATAAAGTATTGGGATTAATCAATAATATATGAAGATCTAAAGTTTAAAATTCGATAGAAGAATCTAAAACTATTTTCAAACGAAATAAAAAAAAAAAAACGATATTAAAAAAAATCATTTTATTCATGTGGAGCTATTATTTGTTGCAAAAGAAATTCTCAATCGGTGTTCTGTTTCTCTGTTTTCACAACGAAGAAATAACATTCTGCGTCTTCCTTTACTTCTTCTATTTTTCAGAAAAATTAAAATACAAGTTTTTGTAAATTTCTTCCACATACGGCGAAGTACTTATACTCTACGCAAATTCATATAATCTTTTTCTCATTATTCAAACATTTTGATATTGCTCTAAAATTAAGTTTCTAGTTTTTCTGATTGGATCGAGGAAATGTCCTGAATTCCCTTCATTTCTCTGGCATTTTGCTTACACTGAATAACATTGGAAATCAATCAAATACAAACGGGTATGAGCCTTTAAAAAATAAAAAGGTGCTCCCGTTATTTGAGATGCAGAAATTGAGCCTGGCGTGTTATTATAAGCCGATCAACAGTTAGTGTTTCACATACGGGCATTTAATAACGTATTAAACTGACGCATGTGACTTCATTATATAATCATCAATTTGTGCTGATAAAGCGTCACCATTTGAAAAAAAATTTTTTTTTTTGTGAAAAGCAGCTTATTTTTCTTTTTTTTTAATTCATTAATTTGCATCATAATTATTTTTAATTTAGAATTAAGTTTTGCTTTAAGCGCTTTCAAAACCACCGTAAAATTGTTTAATGTATCTTAACACCAATAGTGACAACTACTTAACATCAAAAATAGTGCAGTGGATTTCAATTTTTATTTTTACGGCAGGTTCTTCACTTCAGAAGATGCCGGAAGTGTTGCTCATTTAATGTTACCCAGTGGGCACCTGTGAACTTAAGCCACAGAGGCGAGCAACATAACCTACGCCACACTGCCGCAGGTACACGTTTATAGGGTGGGTCACATTCACACAACTGAAAACAACACACAGAGAGGGAAACATCCATGCCCTGAACGATATTCGAACCCTCAGCCACTGGCTTCACAGTCGGGCACGCTGACCACTCGGCCACCTTGCTGGCGATTTAAAAAAAAAAAAAAAAAATAGCTTTTGTTATAATCAAACACAAGTATAGTTTTTGGGGTAATGAAATACCAGGGATGCACTATTACACTTTTTTTTTTATGTAAAATAGTGGCCACTGTGTTTTTTGTTCGTTAACATTAACATTTGTAGTGGCTAGAAGAAATACTCCGTAAAAAAAAAGCTAGTGTATCTAAATTCCAAAAATGGCGTCTTTACTGAAAAGTGATGGTGAGAAGCCAACATAACTTTTTGATCTAGATGTTTCATTTCACTAAAAACCCAGGACATTGGGGTAGAGTACGTATTTGCCACCATTTTTGATATTAAGTAATACTGATATTTATATTAAAGTTTTTAAATTCAGGTAAGATATGGTGCAGGTAGGAGTCAGTCAAGTTATTTTTACGATACGCTATAAAGCAATGATCATTAAGTTAAGGTGCACTCATACAATATTACTTAAAATTTTTTTTTTTGCTTATCAAACATATGCATAAGTCTGAGAGAACAAAGCTTAACAAAACCAAGGCTGATAGAAACTTAATGTTATGAAATTATTTAATTTCATTAAAAGATTTAATGAAATTAAATGAAATAATGAGATAATTATACACTTCTCAGAGTATAATTATCTTTATTATACGATGAAAACATACACGTCTTTGTTTCCGTTTCTACGGAATGTTCATTATGAAAAGTATAGTTCATGCCCCAGGAGTTCTCATGTTCGGATTGTCACCTGACGGTAAGCCAAAGTTGGAAGAAAAAGAAATACGGTTGAAGTAAATGCATCTGGTCCTGGTGTGGTCTTTCTCCTTTATTAAAGTTTAGTTTTAAAAACAAACTTTAAAGTGTGAATGAATGCTTTATTTCATATTAACTTGAAATAAAAAGCATTTTTTCAACACTAAACTTATATATATATATATATATATAACAACACAGTTCTTATAGTATAATGCGGATCAGAGTTCAGTTAACTTTTATGATAAAGTTTATAAAAAGAACATTTAATTTAGACTGCAAACTCTATTTAAGGTACACGAATATCTTCGAAGGCAGAATTTCGAAATGCTATAAATATGCAAACTATGTCGAATAGTTTTTAGTCAATTAAATTTCAGCTGTAAAATATAAAATATTATTGTTTAAACATCTAGTCCGTTGTCTTTTCTCTAGAAATAAGAAAATTCGAATAGGTAATTAGATTAGATAATTAGAAAACACACCATAAACAAAACATACATACCCCACAATCAACCACGGACTGGCTCACAATAGCAGCCAACGTGACTGATCACCACACACGCCTCACCACTGACCCTGCTCCCAGTCCCTGGGGGCAGGCAGTGAGTCCGGAGCTTTTCAGCTACCCGTGATGGCCATTTATGTTAAATTAAAAAAAAATAAAAAATAAATAAATAAATAAAAATAAAAAATACCTGTGACGTGACTAGCTATTTTATATTGTACTGTTATTGTCGATGTCCATCCTTTGAGTCTGTTATGTAACGCTGCTAGTCAATCAATATAAAAAATTGTCGCTACTAGGCCGGGATAGCCTGGTCGGTGGAGTGCCGGGCTAAGAGTTTGCGGGTTCGGTCCCCGCCGGTCGAAGACTCCCCGTGTAGTAAATGGTGACTGATGCACGTTGAAACTGTCGAGTCTCAAAGTCCTCCATGTTCCCATAACAAATCAATACCTCTGGGGGTACTGATCCAGGATTGGTCCTTGTCTTCTGGATGGGTTCAAAATTACAAGAATACGGCGTTGAACATTGGTAATCGTAAACCCAAAAATTGGGTCGGCTGTTCAACGGCGGTCATAAATTAAAATAAAATAGATAACTAGAAGTAAGATAATTCGAACTGAGCCGTGGTGGCTCAGCGCTCGCCTCTTAATGAGGTGACCCGGGTTCAATCCCAGCGCTGGCCGATTCGAATTCAGCACCCGGCTCGCACCGACCACGTTGCTGACGTAAAATATCCTCAGTGGTAGACGGATCATGGGTTAGTCCCCTTGTCGTCAGACTAACCGTGGAAAGTTTTCATTGTTTTCCTCTCCGTTTAACGCAAATGCGGGTTAGTTCCCTTAAAAAGTCCTCGACAAAGGCAAAATTTCTCCTAATACTTGATCCAGGAGTTCCCTTGTCTTCTGGATTGGGTTCAAAATTACAAGGCTACTGAGTTTTTTATTAGTAGCCGTAAACCCCAAAAATTAGATCGCCTGTATAACAACGGTTATAAGATAATTCGAACTGAGATATTGTGAAATATTGTATTTAGAATGAGCGAAAAATAAGTTTTGAGAAAAGGGACAAAAATGCACAATTATTAAAGTAATAACCAAAATAAATGATTTATTAAATCATCATAACTTCTGCTCGATTCGACGTAAAAACAAAACGCAAACGGTTATAGAAAGATAAAATAAAGATGAATTCATAGTTTTATTTTATATTAAAAGCAGAAAAATTATCTTTTCGTCAAAATCGGCTTAAAAAAAGGTAGCCGGGTGCTCGAAATTTGAATGAAATTTACAAAATGTGAATAAATGAGAAAATGAGAACTTTCTTCTTTTTTTTTTTTCACTGTCTACTAAATAATTGTTTGATTTCTTTACTGTCGAATTTTCTTTTCTTACTTAAATGAGTTATGCTGAAGTAAGAAAAACTACAAACAATGAGATAAGTTGATTTCATACTGTTGGGAAAGTAAGGAAAATGTTTGGGTGTCCTAAATATAAAGTAATGTTCATTTGATTTATTTGTTATTCCTTTCTTACGTGCAGAGTTCCTTCAGAGAAATAATAGCATTATTTCTACTTTTAATTGATTTACTATTGCGGCTTTTTTGTATACTTTGTAAACAAAATTATAATTTTTTTAAAGGGAACTAGTGGTATTTCTACACTAAAACTTATCGTGTTTTATTCAATTTTTTTTATAAAAGTCATGTAAGTTCAAAAAAATTACTTCATTTAATCTTTGAAAAATTATAAAATAAATTGTTAATTGAATAACTTGTAATTCACATGATTATATTTTTCACTGCATATTATATGTGACACTAATTGTTTGTTTTTCACAAACTAAAATATATATTCAGGGCCGTCTCAATTGAACACCTTGTATTCCAATGGACCGGACCTGATTAGTAGGGAGCTGGATTCACGTTCGTGAGAATTGGAGTTCGAATCCAGCTGGCTGAAGACTCCCCGTGTAGTATGACTGGTGCATATATAATCTTTCGAGTCACAAAGTCCTCCATGCTCCCATAAATTTTTTTTTTTAAACGTTTGGGGTATTGGATAGGAGATTGGCTGTTCTCTAGTTCAGGTTAAAATTACGATCTGTGTATGAATGAATGGATGTATGAATGGGCTAACGAGTGTGACGTATGGGTGTGGCATAAGTCGAATTCTTTTTCATAGATGGCAGCACTGGAAAATAAGCACAATCGCACCCCCCAGTGCCTTAATGGACTACGACAACAACATATATTCCAATTGTCAGTACTACCCACTAAGCTCCAAGTCTTCTAGTTGATTTTAAAATTGCCTGTTTTGAAAAATAAACAAATTACAATGCGGCCTCGGCCTGCTCAGTTTAGCGATAAATAAGTAAATCACATCGAACAAAGCGTGAACTAAATCAATGCATGCTAAAACTATTCTTGGGTATATTTCATATTTACTGAGTAAACTTTACACAAAAAATAAAGTCAAAAATATTCTTTAATATCAGGGGCCTGTTTAGAAGAAATTTGGGTCCGTTAACGGACCCTTCACAAAATATCTTTTCATAAAATTATTTCACAAAATATTTTAAGTTAAAAACGGACCCTTCACAAAATGATTTTTCTTTTAATCGGACACTTCACAAATTTGTTTATCTTCATTATTGTTTTAATAATCGAATAAACACTTCCCGGGGGGAGGGGGGAACAAGAAACATGGATGTAAACGAATTAAGTTGAGTCTTCGGCAGACACTTCTTCCATTATTCGTCCGAAATGAATATTCTGCGTTCAGCAGTATAGGCTAAATACCAAATATTTGTATGTTGCATCTCTAATTTAGAAGCAGCTATTGCTGTTTATTTTTGAAATTTTTTTTATTATAATATTACAGTGCTGATCATAATCTTGTATCTATTTACAATTTAAAAACTCCTTGAAAAAGTTTTTTGCAATAACCGGACCGTATTTGTACAAACTCATAAAAGCAGGACTCTGGTTGAAAGAATGGGACTTAACATTTATTTTATATTCACAAATTACGAGTAATTTTTTCACAATTTTACAAAAACTGGACTTTTCACAAAATGTCTAGGCAGACCCCTCAATATATTATCTTTACATTAAGTGTTGAAAAATTCAAATTTTTTACTCTAAAATCTCACAGAAAACATCCGTGACAATCTCAATTGCAAAAAACTGAAATGGTCACTTTGCTGAACTATCCATTTCATCCGAAACTATTTATTTAATATATGATATATTTATCATGATAATTACAGTCAAACTCCGTTAAAAAGAAAACTCTTCACACGAATTTTAGTTTAACAAGAAGAAAGTTTAAATTATTGCAATTTTGCATTTGAATTTTAATTAATTTATTTACAGTTATTATTTAAAATCTTGGATAGCTTTGCTTTAGCGATTTGAGTTTTTAAAAATCATTCCAAATATCTTTTGCTGCTTTATCGGTTAGTACGATTTTCAGTTAACACAAAAAAAGTTCTTGTTATTCTACGACTTTGTCCTAACGAGGTTCTAATACAAAACTGAGTCTTGTGACAAGTTTATTAAGTCACAATTTCGTACATGTTATTATGATAAATCAATATACAATATTTATTCACAAATATTTAGAGCGTATGCATTTTACAAGATTAACTCTAACGAAAAAATTTGACACAGCATTTACAGAATTTCATACATATAACATAAATTGTGCGTTCAAATATTTTCTTTTCACCAAGAAGTCAGCTTGTAGTTTATTTTTCTACCATAGATTCTTTCACAAATCGCAAAGGAAGTTTATTTTTCACAACCAAACGAGCCAACCAACTTTTATTATATTTTCAAACATACTTCCTATTTGCAGTTTTATAACTTTCCTATTAAATTTGGAAGAGCTCCGAGAAACTGTAATTAAGTGCCGATTAATTTAATCAGTGAGTGATACTCAAGTTGATGAAAATTTATTAAACTTCTTTAGTTATATGCAGACAAAATATCCAGTGGAGAACTAACTAATTTCAAAATTAAAAATCTCATTTGAAACAAAGGGTATGTACAGTCCCTGATCAAATTATTAGACGCACTCTAAGATTCTATGTAAAATCTTAATTATCAGGTGATACTATACAGCTTTATTGTTTTTTACGCGACTGAAACCGGATTGAACTTGTTTACGTTCGTGTATCAATGGGTTAAATTAGACGATATATAATATAATTTGGACGATTGAATAAATTAGACGATATATTATATAAATATAGAATATTTATTATCAGATATTATATTAGTATCTCTAATATAAAATCATAATGGTCTGACACCGTTTTCCATTGTTGTCTTCGCATTTTTATTGGCCGGAAAATCACGTGGTAGGATCCAGTTTTCCCTCATCCATTTCCATATTGTTTTGGTTGTCATCAGCATAAAATTAACAATAGTCGTAAAGGTATTGTTTTTCCTTAAATATTTTTGTATCCCTAATTTAAACTTATTTTCCAGTACTGCTATTATTAGCGAGAATATTAAATTATGGTTGTGAACTCATCAAATTTGTTTGAACAATATAATGTTATAAGAATATAAATGTTATTTAAAAAAAATGATTACTTCGAAAAATCACTTCCGTTCACCAAGAGATCCAACTGTTTATAATACTAATAAATAGTAATATTTGGACGTGGGAAGTAGAAGCACAAGAGTAAGCAAACAGAATTCCTTTTAGTACATATATGTTAAGTGAATAATTTTAACTTATGTAGAAAAACTGTTTTCTGCCAAGAAAAGACAATTATTGTGAAGCAATCATCGGGGTTGGTGAGCCCCCTAATATTATAATAATTAGACCAAATTATTAGACACACTGTAGTGTTTTAATAATGACATGTTTTGCACGAGTTTATGGGCAATACACTTATATTTAAACATACACGTAATGTGTTTTTATTCAGGATATTTTTAATATACCTCCTATTTGTATTTATTTTTAACGCGTTTCATTGCGCTATTATCTAATTGATATACGAACGTAAACAAGTGCAAATCGATTTTAATAATGTAAAAACAATAAAGCTGTTTAGTATTACCTGATAAATAAGATTTTACATAGAATCTTATAGCTGGTCTAATAATTTGGCCAGGTATTTAGGAAAAACGACAAAAATTTTATTCATAAATTGGTTCTTACGTATTATCGCAACCAGGTTGGCGCGATTTGTATGTTATGTTTTTTGTATGTATGCTGATGTTTTTTTAAGGTCAAGTGCCACTGCCCGGTATACATTTGCTCGGTTTATCCTACACTGATTTTTTTTTAAGGTCAAGTGCCACTGCCCGGTATACATTTATTCAAGATGTGTGAAGAAAAATAATATAAATCACTTAGGGTTGCCGTAAGTAGGGTCGCCAAAGTTGGCAATTTATGCGAATTTTGACCTGGTTGCGTTAATACGTAATTACCCATAAATTCTGTAATTTATTTAGGAAAATTAACAATTGCTGGAGCAGCAAGTTCGTTAAAACGGAAAAGGAGGTACAACATTAGGAATTTTAAGCCATGTGTTCTTTAAAATAAAAGTGCGTATCTAATACTTATTCTTTTTATGAACTCTGTGTAAAAAGCATAGTGCCACATTTCGGCAACTACTGTTACTAAAGTCAAAAATATTTTTGAATAAAAATTTTACAACTTTCACAATATACATATTGTTCATTTCATTCCTCTATCGCCTTTTGTTTCCGCGATTTTTTATTTTGAAATCAGTCAGTAATTCGCTGATCATCTTCTATTTTCTATATTCTTCCGTGTGTCATATTCATTATGTTTGCCTCGCACTTTTCTTGTGAAAAATTATTTCAATCATAGTTATATGAAGATCTCAATTGTGAAGTAATGATAAAAGCAATGCAAAAATAATTTCTAAAATTTTAGGGTAAAAAAAGAAAGTTTGAATGAAAAATTTTGCCGTCATCGCATTCAAAGTGCTAAAAAAAAAAAAAAAAAAAAATTTGAAACGTAACGTATTGTGGATCAAAATAGGGTTACCATTATATTTATCAATACTACTTTTCCCGCGTACCTTATTATAAAATAGCAATTTTTTTTGAAATTGTAATTTATTAGAAATTTCATTTCAGCAAAATCATTCAAGACCTTAAATAACAAAGTTAATACAATAATATATTGCCAAAAAATTCTAACAAATTTATCTCTAAATTAAGAAATTGAACTTCGCTACTGATTTCAAATATAAAGACTATTATTATTGTTCTATTTCTAAGGTCTTTGGGTGTGTGTATATATATATATATATATATATATATATATATATATATATATATATATATATAATGTATGCAATAAAATTTGACTCCATGTTACTATTTATAGAACGCAAACTGTTAGTATTTGAAGAATTAATCAAATATTGCTGCCATTTTGATAAAGGACGTGACATCTCGTGAAAAAAGATTGAATTAATCCCGCAGTTGCAGTTACGTAATCCAGAATTAAATAAATATTCTTTGACAAAGTATGTATCGCAAAATATGTTGTTTTTTTTTAAATTTTTATTTTTTTATTTTTTTTTTACAATAAATCCTTCTTACAGTTTGTCACTAAAATGTTATGTATAGATCTAATTAAATATAATTCTTCAAAATTTAGTTTGCTCACCAACTGTAAATGCTTAAAACTTCTAACCAACTTCTCGGTAAAAGAACATTTTCAATAAATGTATGAAATTCGGGAACATGAATGATGTACTACTACTACTGGCCATTAAAATAGCTAACCAGGAAAGAGTGCAAGGAAAAGAATATTGATTGGCCACTTACATTATACTGAAAAGAGCAAGTGTTTAAATTTACATGAAATAAGAATCCTAAAAAAAGTCTAGACCCAGAGCTGCCACTTCTAGTCTGGAATCGCAGCGTTTATCCATCTTTAGAGGGAATTAAACAAAAATTGCATGGCAACAGTCCGGGAACCTCAGGCAGTACAGCTTTAACACTGCTCAGCGACAAAAGTCATTGGTGAGTCTTAGTGTTTCAATATTTCGGCTACCACTGATCACATTTTTTTAATTGTTCAGCGAACAAAAGAACACGTTGGTCAATGAAACATATTCTGTATCCAAGGAAATCGGGACATTTCGGGCAAAATGCGGTTGGGCATTGTCTTGCTGAAATATCCTGTGTCTGGTATGCAAACTTAGGGGTATTGAAAGGCGATTTAATGGCACCTCATACAGAGCAAATTAGCATCATCTCGATACTGTCATGATCAAGGATCAAGCATGTGGCCATTAGGGTGTTGTATAGATAACTCGGTTTTGTCTGTAACGACGACGTGTCGTCATTGATGTGTCCAGGTTGGTATTTGATCACATCATTGTATAGGATGCAGCATCATCATTAAGGAAAGCCATAGTCTGTAATTCCGTTAGTAAAAGTGAAGTAGTCAACTCTAAAATTTAATAAAGAGTCGAACTGGCTTGATGCAAAACAGTGTATTCCATAATAAAGCTGTGCTGAGTATATATTTTTAACATTGTTGTCAAAAATAAAGTTAATAGATAAAAACTCTCATCACAAAATTGGCGCAAAGTTGGACCATAATACAAGTATTTCGAAACATAACATGATAGAAAATTGTTGAAACTATAAAAAGCATTAAAGCGAATCCTGTTTACTTTCCCTATTTTATAAATCATATTTTCATTCAATCAAGTTTTAGAATTGCGATAATATGGTTCAGCTTGGCACAATATTAAAGTTGCAACAAATAGGGACGATGTTATTGATGCTTAAGGTTTCAACTATATGTCAACTAAAAACTTCAAACTTTTCAGCTAATGACTTTTAACTTTTGTCAGCCTAATAACTTTTGCTTTTACTAGAAATACAAAAGTATTTCAATTACCCCAGATGATCCAATATTTTGAAGAAGGCCAAGGCTCTACAAGGTCTGTTGTACAAGGCGGAGAAGTTTTGAAAACCTGATCACTTATTACGGAGATTGATAAGAGCAAAGAAAGTATTAAATTGATTAAAAACCTGTTTATTTGAGAATAAATGAGAAAAGCGGTTCTTTGTAAAAAGCAACACAATAAATTTAGCTTCCGTGTTCTTCAGTTCATCGTTTGCTCTTATCGATGGTTTTTCAGGGTTTAAAAATCATCTTGTTCTTTTTCAATTAATTCTTAATTAAAAAACTATAACAAAGCGCATTGTTTTTGTAAATTTTATTTCATTTTATGTGTACTTTTTTGAATGCTTTAAAGAGAAAAAAAAATTTAGTTCTTAATATTTGTGCAGTCTGAAACAGATGGAAGCAGCGTTTAATTAGGCTTTTCTAGTTAAGAAAATGCTGGTTAATAATTTTGAGTTTTTCTTTTTACCGAAGACAGTGCCACAATTGGAGTCACTATTCTGAGTGTTTCATCATATACCCGATTGCAATTAAATTGTTATTTCAAAATTAAAAACAGTTTTATTATATGTGTGATAACAAATGTTTTGTACCGAAGTCATTAATAGTTAAACTTTCAATCAAATTTGTTTCTATACTAAATCTGTCAAAATAATTTAATAAGTCATAAGAATAACATAACGTGTCAATAAAACTACATTAGCTTTATAATAAAAGTGAAGAAAGTCAACATTTTAACAAAACGCGTCATCTGTTTTACAAAATTAATCTCAGGTTTCTTAAAGATCCAATTTATTTTTAAAATTTTTGGGTGATTTATCACATAGCATGGCTACTTTGGTCAAACAAGATGCGCGCTAAAATTTATTTTAAATATTATTATCCTGTTCTGATTTGTATCTGATTGAGCTAATGTTTTATATATATACAGTCCCTGGCCAAATTATTAGACGCACTATAAAATTCGATGTAAAATCTCAATTTTCAGGTGATACTGTACAGCATTATTGTTTTTATGTGATTGAAACCTGTTTGCATTTGTTTATGTTCTTATATCCATTGGGTAACATTGCAATGCAATACTTTAAAAATAAATACAAATAGGAAGTATATAAAAAATTCTCTTGAATAAAAACCCATTACATGTATGTGTAAATATAATGCTATTGCCAACAAACTCGTGCAAAACATGCTTTTAAAAAACTAAAATACGTCTAATAATTTGGTCTAATTATTATAATATACTAATATAATACCTGATATAATAAATATTCTACGATTATATAATATATCGTCTAATTTATCCAATCGTCGAATTTATATTATATATCGTCTTATTTAACCCATTGATACACGAACGTAAACAAGTGTAAACTGATTTCTGCCGCGTAAAAACAATAAAGCTGTATAGTATCATCTGATATGTAAGAATTTATATCGAATCTTATAGTGTGTCTAATAATTTGGTCAGGGACTGTAAGTATATATTCCCCTGCATTTTTCTTTGGATTATTCATGGAAGTTTTAAGTTAATTTATTCGGATATTCCTTGTATCATGTAGGAAAACCGGGAAAAATTGCCTTATTTTGTATCGCTCTTATGATTTAATCGATCTTCTTAAGAGCAGTTGGCGACTTGGCATTAATTATGAGTTCAACCTCTGTGGAAAGTGGCCAACGAGAGATCCACTCGCGAAGAACTGCTATTATTCATGTAAGTAGTAGATTTGGAAGGACGCGGTTTCCTTCGTCTCAGGTGGAAAGCCCCGTAGATGAGAGGATTAATCATGGATGTCAGACTCCCGAAGAAGAAAACGAAAGCTTGGAGGTTTTCGCTTAGTTCTTCGTTCGGTTCCAAGAAGATAAATATGACCATTGTCACATAATAGGGTGTCCAACAGACCACAAATGTCAAAACTATGACCACTGTTATCATTAACATCTTGATTTTGGCTTTGTGCAAAATTTTGTGTCGAGCGTCTTCAAGTGGCGATCTGGTGAGGGATTCCGAGAACATGTTTTCTTGGCCTGAAAAAGATAAATTTGCATTAAATACTGCTTTAACTATATTTAACCAATCGTTTTAATTAATATAACGAGTTAATAATCAAATGAGAAGAAAAATAACAAATAAAACCGTTTCGCTAAAGCTTGAGAATCATTATCGAGGTTATGAAGAGTAACGGAGGGATTAAAATTGATCAAAATTGGTTTTCTCTAATATGACAAAAATGCATTCGTCTTTTGTTAAGAGTCACTTTTAATTTTATTTAACAAGGTTTGAAATAATTTACTTCTTAAAGTTCGTAAATATAAATTACGAAATTTAAATTCTCCCACATGAGTTCAAATTCTAAATTAAAAGTTTGAATGAATGAAAATGAATTATTTTTTAAATGATGCAAATATTTTCTATGTTTTGCATTTTAATTTCCTCTGAATATGTTATGAATATACTAGCTGAAATAATGGGGGAGGGGGAATCAACAAAAAAAAAAAAAGTTGTGATTGCCTATTACGATCACGGGTTACCCATTGGTCAAATGCTTTTTCTTTCTGGATTGACTCCGTTAAACGCCACAACATTTCAAATCATGAATTGAAAAAACTGTCTCCATTGATGTTTGTCGTCGGATTGATTTTCATATCCTGTCTATGTACGTGTTTCAAGACGTCACAAAATAATTTTCCTTCTTCAGCATTCATATTTATATTGAAATCACGGTCAAGCCAGTAATTATGCGTTAATAATAAAAAGAATATAAAAATACTTTAAATTATTATTACTGGTAGTGGAAATAAAAAGAAAAAAAGCAGTGTTCGCCATAGCAACGCATGCAATGACGACGCATGCGTACTGTTTACTATTACTCTTGAACACAGTTGAAAAGTGTGTTGACGCCATCAAATCCAAACCAAAACCCATTTACCCAATACGTAATAAAAAAAATATAAGTTTTAAAGCTTTTTTTTAAACTTATCATTTAGGAAATCAAGTTTTTTAAAAAGTTACCTCAAAGTTACTTCTAGAGATATATTATTGATCTTCTCTCCTATTATAAAGCTTCTTTTTTTAAGGTTCTGTCACCCATTTGAAATAACGCTTTCTGGCGAATAATGTGCTATTTCCATAACTGCTGTGAGTTTGTAACTGTTATTTTTGACTGTTATGATCAAGTTGAGCCCAAATTTAGCTAGAATATTCCCTCGATGCTAGAATATTGAGCCAGATGTCAATATGAGGGAAATATATTTGCAGAAGGAAATGTATCCTATCATTACAAACTGAAGCAAAACGTTAATATGAAGGAAGGCCACTGTTTTCAGTGAATGAAAAGCGTTTGTGACGTTAATATGAAGGAAATATATTGTCAAAAGGATTGTGAAGGAAATATTTGAAATATGATGAAAGACGTCAATATAAAGAAAAGTCACAGTTTTGAGAAGATGAAAAGAGTATGTAATATAGTTTTTAATCTTCTAAATGGTAAAAAGGTATAACACAGGCATTATCTGGGTTAAATTTGAAAAAACATTTAGAATTATTCACTAATTTTGATAATTATTATCTAAGTGGAAAAATCTTGCAAAAATGGTTATTATTTTTTTTTAAAGAAAGCTTGCGAACTTTTAACTTTAATTATCACGCTAGTTTGGATATTTTTAAAAAGCCTAATAACTTTTAAAAATTAAAGGAATTTTTTTTTTATACCGAAATAATTTTTTGCTGCAAGGTGGTATAAATAATTTGAAATTTTACTTTTGTTTAAAGTGTGAAGTACTTAAACTTTATTTTCCTTGGTGAAAGGACACCGAGAAACATTTTTAAAGTCTAGAATCCAAATAATTAGAAAAATAATAATTCAATTCAAGAGAGCGTGAAATTTTTTTTTGCATCGTTTATTAGCTTTAATAGTTAACGCTAAATATTTAATGTGTTTCTCAAACGATGAGTATTTCACGCAAATAAAGTCCTCACATTAATAATAAGAAAGCAAGTATAGTTTGTCTAAAGAAAGAACTCCCCTCTCCACGAACTCTTAAGCTGTCTGCTGCTATGGAAACAAGAAATAGCGTATTTCAATGGAGCCTCTTTCTCCCCTGATATCCTTTCTCTCGCCGACCCGGAGCCAAAACATGCTTTAAATAATGCCCAACACCCCTACTTGAAACAGTTGAACATCGTAACAATTGTCACTGCCGCTACTGTAGACGAATGGCTAGGGGAATATTTTACATAGACAAACTATATGAGCCGTGATGGCTCAGGGGATAGAGCATTCGCCTTCCAATGAGGTGAACAGGGTTCGAACGTCCAGCGATAGCTGGTCGATACAAATTCCGCATCCGGCTTGTACCGACCACAGTGCTGACGTAAAATATCATCAGTGGTAAACGGATCAAGGGTTAGAGTCCCTTTGCCGCCAGACTACCCGTGGGTGGTTGTCGTGGTCGTGCAAATTTCTCCCAATATTTAGTCCAGGAGTTCTCTTGTGTTCTGGATTGGGTTCAAAAATACATGGATACGGGGTTGAACAATAGTAGTCGTAAACCCAAAAAATTGGGTCTGCTGTTCAACGACGGATATGAAAACTAGACGAAGTATATAAGTTATTCAGATGCTTCGTTCGTTTTCTTCCTACATACTACGTAATTCTTCCTCATACCAATGTTATCGCTTGAAACTATTCCGTAATAATTATCCTTAAATTTATCCAAATACAAACGTACGTAATGAACTTCAAAAATTATTACAATATAAAATGTGTTCAAATTACAATTCATAAATTAAAATTCATCCTGTTTATAAAACATTATTCAGTAGGCGAAAATTTGAATGGAGCTACTAAAATGAAATATAAATTGTCATAGAGTATTAATGAATGTTTGAAAATAATTTCATCAATCATTCTATTCGAACGTTGATACCTTCTTCCATAGGTTAGAGTCCCTTTGCCGCCAGACTACCCGAGAGAGGTTGTCGTGGTCGTGCAAATTTCTCCCAATACTTAGTCCAGGAGTTCCCTTGTGTTCTGGATTGGGTTCAAAAATACATGGATACGGGGTTGAACATTAGTAGTCGTAAACCCAAAAAATTGGGTCTGCTGTTCAACGACGGATATGAAAACTAGACGAAGTATATAAGTCATTCAGATGCTTCGTTCGTTTTCTTCCTACATACTACGCAATTCTTCCTCATACCAATGTTATCTCTTGAAACTATTCCGTAATAATTATCCTTAAATTCATCCAAATACAAACGTACGTAATGAACTTCAAAAATTATTACAATATAAAATGTGTTCAAATTACAATTCATAAATTAAAATTCATCCTGTTTAAAAAACATTATTCAGTAGGCGAAAATTTGAATGGAGCTACTAAAATGAAATATAAATTGTCATAGAGTATTAATGAATTCTTGAAATAATTTCATCAATCATTCTATTCGAACGTTGATACCTTCTTCCATAGAATGTTTTTATTCTTTTTCGAAGGAAGAAGTTTTTATAGGGGAGACATTATATTAAGTAATAGGAAACTGACTTTACCCCTATCAATTTTCATTGGATTCCTCAGATAAGAATGTCTGTTGCATTTAAGGTACGTTCGATCGACTGGAACCAAGTAAAAAAAAGTCTTAAGTCTACAAAGTAATTCGGATTGCAATAATTCTTCTCTACTTCAAGATGAAAAAGCGACTGTTACCGAAAAAAATTAATTAGTTTTCCTTAATAGAATTTAAAACTATTTTCATTTTTATGAAATTTAGTTTAAATATATATTCGAAATGTCGTTCAGTACTACTTAATAGACATTAAAATTTCCGTTCGCTTCGAACGTTGATACCTTCTTCCATAGAATGTTTTTTTCCCATCCATTTTTAACTGCTTTTATAAAATGTTTGTTTAAAATATTTTTAACCCTCAGTTAATTATTATTTTACAGCTAGAGTTGTGTTCAATAATAATAATAAAAATAAAAAAAAACGGCAATTGATATTTTCTTCTTCTTATTTTGTATTTTTCTTAAAGTTTTATTGAAAAAAAGAGTACATGTAATTTTATACTATAATTTCTTTTAAATGTGTTTTTTAAAGAATAATTTTCCACAGGATAATAAGACACAATCTGATAATTATGAGGTTGAATAACCTTTTGTTATCTATTATTTGTTTTTTTAATAATTTAGCTAAAAATTGCCTTTTTTTTCTCTCTACTTTTTTGTATTTCTTGACATTTTGGTAGTTCTTCACTTTTTCCAATTATTAGCTGTTAAGTTATAATTGAAACTAGAGAGGCTCTGCAATTTTATTTGAATTAATTCTTTTTACTGAGTTTTTGATTGATTACTTTTTTATTATTGTATCGCCTTAAATTAGTTACATTTAATGACCAATACTTACCTTAAATTAGTTATTTTTTGATTTTAATATTGGAGATAACAAATGCTAATTCTTTTTTGCCTTATGTATTCTTTATCATTGTTCATTAAAAAGCATTAATTTAAATAGCGGAAGAGATTTTGAAGAACTAATATAACAGGCGAGTTTCGCTTCCTTTTACTCTAATTTGTTTCTAAATATTTCTTTTCTTTAATGTCCAATGTTATACATTTGGCTCGCATTATCGCTTATAGAAAAATATTCAAATTAATGTACATGAAAAGCGCAACGATTCCTTCAAAAATGGAATTAACAACGTTTTTAATGAGACACTAAAAGTGAAACATTCTATAATTAACAAGGGAGAAAGCAATTTAAGAATAAGTTTATTGACGAAAAAATGTTTTTTTTTTTTTCGTTCATAGATGACTTCTTAATTGGATTTTATTATCAAAGAATATTTAAATGCGATACTAACGAACTAATTATTTTAGGATTTAAAATGCTTTTAAACCATTTCCTTGATATAAATCAGTTTAATTAAGATTGGAACGCAATATTAATTTTATTTATGGCAGAATCTTTTGGAAAACAGCAATTAAAGCATATCATACAATAAGGAATCGCGATAAAATTTAGATCAATGAAATTTTAAACTGTTAAATTTAAATATTTTATCTCCCGACTTGTTTCTGAATTTTAAATACAATTGTGGGGGAGAGTTGTCAACCTTCATCTATGGGATGGTACCCCACCACAGAATCGAGTTAACATGCCTTATATACTAGCGAATTGGAATTTTATTATTTTGTAGTGGTAGATACACTACAGTACTCCCACACCAGGATTAACTCTGGGATAGAATTCGATGAACGGATACCAATAGTTGACTCATTGCTGTTTTGTGAGAAGCCGAGTGATCTGTATTAAGATCACCGTACTTTTTGAGTGCTGATCGTTGGAGCTGTATTAAGATCACTGCACTTTCTGAGTGCTGATCGTTAGAACTGTATTAAGATCACGGTCGTGGTCGCTCCAGTGTTGCCTTTAGCAATCGAGTGTATACGTTGTACTCTGTGTGTGTGATCGAGATTGAGAAGCAACAGCGTAAGGAGGACAATGTCACAGTCACGAGTAGCAAGTCAACTCAGTTCAAAGTACAATGTGAACCATCCATCGAAGTAGGCGTGTTCACATTGAAGTGGAGTTTCAGTCAAAGTAGGGATGTTCACATCACGTCCGGGTCACCAATGTGGGGAGATTTATCGACAATGTCAACCGTACTCCGGCATAGAATCGAGATAACATGCATTATATACTAGTGCATTGTAATGACATTTTTTGTGTAGTGGTTGATACCCTACAGAAATACATTTCAATATTTAAATTGATTTATTTAATAATTTTTCGAGATTATGCGAAATCGTAAATTTTCTCGTTTACCTTTGAGTCCCGGCATCACACATAATTAGAGAATTACGTCACGCGGGTAGTAGTCTGTAATTGGTTGAGACAATAAATTTTCCGAAAAATAAAGAGAACGAAACAAACATTTCTTTGTAGACCTGATATGGTGGAAACGACAAGTTATGTTCATTCAGCAGATTCTCAAAATTTTAGAGTTACCTATTCTTTTTTCTTGCCTTCAAAATTAGTCTGAGCTATTCAAAGATCTATTATATGCAAAATTAATGTTTAAATGCCGACATATTGCGAGAACTAATTGTAGATTTTAAAAACTATAAAATTTATATTTGGCGCTTTTATCATTTTATCATTTAACAAATAACCAGACATTTTAATAAAAAGCGTAATTTACTTGTTGAATTGTCGAATAAAATATTTGAAGCGAATTAAAAATAAAGTTATAATTTTTATTTAAAGAATTGTACATTTATATTATTAAAAAAAATCGCATAGATAACCAAAATGTTTTCGCCTTTTTTAAGTCCTCTCTCTTTCCAATATCTATATGATACAGCATCTTCATAGAAAACTCATTAAAAAAAAAATCACTGAGGGATGGCAGCACTAGCAAGAACGCTATTGTGCTATACAGATATGATTTCGCTGTACTCTAGATACTACGCGTCCTTATGACCCAGGACTTCCATATTACTTGATTCCTTTTTACTAAAAGCTGATTCTTACATAAAATATGAAATATCTACCTACTTAAATACTTATTAGTTTTCACATGTTTAACTATTTTAACAATCAAAATAATCGAGGCATTTAATTATAATTCATCAAACACTCGCATCAATTAAAAGTAACGACGTAATTTGATACTCATCATTATTCTAGTTATCTCCTTATTAATAGCGAACAAATAGATTTGTTTTTCTTCAAAAAAGACATCGGTAATTTTTTCGTGTTGCAGAATCACACATTTAATGGAGAGGCATCATAACTTATTTTTGGCGCAACCTCTGCAATTTTTGGTGTATTTGACGGGTTAAGAGCCGCTGGAGAAACCTTTGCAATAAATTTTCTTTCATCTATAATATGAAATTTAACGTATAGAAAAAAGTGAGTTCAGACAAGCTACGAAATTTCAAATGCTGAAAAGAAATACAAAAGGAAAAGAAATTATATATTTCTTTTAAATTTCAAATTAAAAATGGAGGTGGAAGAAAATTAGTTATGAAAAGTTTCTCCCGTGGTTTAGCGTTCTCTTAAACGGAATCAACACACCTAAGTCAAAATTTTGGATGGTTTTCCCTTGATGGATCAACATAATCTTCATGGTAACCATCGATAATTCCATCATGAACCATTACATTTTGGGATGGTAACCAGCATAAGTAACCATCACCCCAATGTAGGGAATTCGGACAGATTTACGATGGTTCAACATAAGAATAGCAACTTGTTTTGATGGTTTGTTCATGTTGTACCAATATAAATTTCCATCATAATTTCTTGGAAAGGTCATGAACCACCATCACCTCAATGTAGGAATTCGGTCTGATATATGATGGGCCACCATGAGAAATGTTTTTGATGGTATATACTTCCTGAACCGACAAGAATTTTCACTAAGCCATCATGGAAATGCATTGTTGTACCATTATGGACCATCACGAATTTCCATCACAGTATCTTAGAAATCAAATGTTTAAACCATCATGAAATACCAACCCGCTGAACCAACAAAAATTCCCATTAAACCATCATGGAATTTAAACCATCAAGGACCATCACGGATCATCATGAATTGTTGGATCATGAGAATCAAATTCTCTTGATGGTTAATTATTATAGTATTAAAGTAGCATTTTCCATCATGGAATAATGGAAGTTGTTGGCATATCAAACAACATGTGCACAGAATCGAAATTGTTGGAGGATGATGACCATCAAATGGTGTCAGACCATCATAAATCGCGCTGAAACTAACATAAACCATCAAGAATATTGACTTGGGCAACTCCACCTTTCTCTGTTAATTATAGAGATTTAATGAATAATGAAGTTTTTGAAAAAGGAAATGTATTGTTGGAACCATCATGGACCATCACGGATCATCATGAATTGTTAGATCATGAGAATCCAATTCTCTTGATGGTTAACCATCATTGTATCAAAGTAGCATTTTCCATCATGGAATGATGGAAGTTTGTTGGCATACCAAACACTATAATCACAGAATGGAAAATGTTGGATGATGGTGACCATGAAATGATATTGGACCATCATGAATCTCGCTGAAACCGACATAAACCATCAAAATTTTTTGATGGGATCATCAAGAATTTTGACTTGGGCAGCCCCTCCTTCCTCTGTTAGTTATAGAGTTTTAATGAATAAGGAAGTTATGGTTTTAAGAAAAAGTAAAGGAAATAATGACTTACTGGCTATTGTTGTGAAGGTGGTAATGTATGTGACGATGAGGATGATGAGGGGAAGAAGGAACATCAGAATGAGGCTGAGGGTTGTATAAAACTGTTCCTGCCACGCTGCCGTATAGAAGCCGAAAGTGACGCACTGATAGAACTCCTCTATGAAGGGACCCTTCATCACGCTGAAAATAAATGCCTGAAAAAAAGCGAAGCAACAGTTAGTGCCTGGATTTAGATGCTTAAAACGGATCACCGAAGATACCTTTTTAGTAATACAAGATATTTAATGAAAGAAAAATAAATACAAAAGCAAACATTACGAACACGACATTTTCATGCGAGTACAACATTGGCACACCTCTAAAAATTAAAAAAAATAAATAAATAAATGAAAAAAAAAAAAACAGTTCTTCATTTTTCTCTCTCGGGGGAAAAGTCGAATCGTTCTCCCTGTCACAAGTTTTTTTATTTAAAATATTTTAATTTTATAACCGTCGTTGAACAGCCGACCCGATTTTTGGATGAACGACTACTTATGTTCATCTACTTAGCCTTGTAATTTTGGACCCAATCCAGAAGACAAGAGAACTCCTGGATCAAGTATTGGGAGAAATTTGCTTTCGTGGAGGATTTTTTGATGGAACCTTGGCGAATAAAGAGCACGAATGCAGTATCCTTTGGCCAAGGATGGAACTAACCTGCGTTTGTGTTATGTGGAGAGGAAGACCACGAGAAATTACCACGGTTAGCCTTATTGCAAAATGCCTCTAATTCGCTATCCGTCTGCCACTGAGGATGATATTTTACGTAGGCGTTGTGTCGGTTCGGGCCGGGTATGTAATTCGTATCGACCAGCCAGCTGTGATTCGAACCAGGTTCACCTCATCGCCAGGCGAGTGCTCTATCCACCCTATGCCACCACGGTTCGTCCAACAACATTTCTTACAATTTTATAACTTATATATTCATTAGGATTTGTTGTTGATTTTCTGTTTAGCGTGATGACAAGGGGACTCTAACCGGTGATCCGTCTACCCCTGAAGATATTTTACGTCAGCACTGGGGTCGGTGCAAACCATATGGGGAATTCGTATCGACCAGCCGTCGTTGGGATTTGAAGCCGTTTTACCTGTTGACTTTCACTTATTTTGAGCTGTGTGCAGCTTAAAATAAATGAAAGCTCACACAAGCTCCTACTCCTCCATGTTGAGTGGATAGAATGTAATAATGTGGTTTAAAATAGCCCCAGGTTGCAGCAAAGGAAACAATAGTATGGTTCTTCAAAATTTGCAACAACCAATTCATGATAAATTTTATAAAATGTTACTTCTTTTCAAATTAACTACCAAAATGTATCTTTTCTTAGCGCTTAGTTTACCTCTTTTTAACATCCTCGAAGGCTTAATTTCAGTCCAGGATATAATTTTTTCTTTCTCCTGGGAGTTTAATTCCAGCGGTGTTTTTCCCTACATTCCTTACTTTATCCCGCGAAGAAAAATAAATTTTTTCCCTGTTACAAAAATATTTTCGCAAAAACAAAAGCGTCGTAGAAATCTGATGTTGGAGAAAAAAATTTATTTAAATGTGTCTCATCAGTTAAAAGATTTGTACTCGATTGCAAATGTTATCATATGCAGAATTTTATTCTTGTATTTTAATACTTTATCAGGAATGGGTTTACTACACCTTCCTCTATTTTTCGTTTTTTAATCGTTTCCAGATACAAGAAAAAAATGAATAAATCAATAAACAGTTTTTCTTTTTAGCTTGTTTGACATCTTGTTCACTTTCCGAGATGAGATAAAAATCAGTTTTTTTTAAAATTCTCGAACATTTAACTGCAATTTGTTTACTTGATATAGACTGAGTTAGACAGCTTTAAATATTCTTCAAAGGGAAATAATAATCGTTTAAAAGTTGGTAAGAGTAAGTGTTTTAATAATTAATTAAACTTTCTCCCCAAACTTTCAAACAAAAGGAAAAATTAATTCGCAGCGAAACGAAAGAATTCAGAGATGAAACTTTGAAGATATATGAAAAAGAAACATGTTTGATATCTTAAGAGGCCTTTTTTCTCACGCCATATTAGATCTCAGGTAAAAAATTTTGATTTGCAATTTTTAAATAATTTTTTTGTATTCAATTAGCTTTTGGGTATAGTGTGTACACACTATAGTTGTGAGAACACTATAATTTTTAGAAAATAATAAAATTAAAGGGATCGCTTTATTAAATTAGGAGAAATGGTGCTTAATAATTTTAAAAACATCTATCAAATTTTTTCAAGAGTGCAAATTAATTAAATGGTGCAATTTGTGGTTTTAAATAAGTAATTTAAAATTGTACTTTTCTCTGTTTTCAGATATTTTTAATACTTAATTTTATTAAAGTTAAAATAAAGTTGAAAAGCAGTTTTCGATAATGTTAATCTTCATCTATGAAAAGGTACTCCCTACTAGAATCGAGTTAACCCTTTCGAAGACCGTGGGAAGTATACTTCCCACCACTTTTTTACCACTTTTAATTTAGGTTTCCATTTGTTAATAACTTCAGATTTCTTGAAGTGCGTGTGAATAAAATTGGTAGCCATTTGTTAGTTTAAAAAAACGTATAAAAGTTATAAAATACATAATTCCTTTTGTAGTTTGTAGCATTTACAAAATTAATTTTATAAATAAAGAAAAATAAAAGCCAATTTGTTGTTTTGTTGAAGAACACAGAAGCAATGCCGGCAAATAAAGAGTTTATTAAAATACAACTTGACGAAATAACATCTCGCACACACAGTGCTATGCAAAAGAAAATACATCATAATCAGTCATCATAGCTTATGATGCGACCGAACGAACCAACCACCTTTCAGGCAGCTTCTTCAACTACTATATACGGATTTCCCCTATCGGGAAGTCGTTACCCTAACTTACGCAACTCGCGCTACTTACCCGAAAGAGAGAGAGAGGAAAAATGGGGTTTTGTTCGCATATTAACAACACAATAAGTTCCTAATAAGTCGTGGTGTTAAATATAGTATTTACCTCCAAAAAAAAAAAAAGGCATTTTTATAAACTAAATGAGTTTTTTTTCTTGTATCAATTACTAGAAATAAATGGCCTTTTAAAGGGTTAACGTGTTTTATATACTAGTGAATTGGAATTGTATTTTTGTAGTGGTAGATACAATTCAGTACTCCCCCAACAGAATTTTATCTGTTATAGAATTCAATGAACGAATACCACTAGTTGATTCATTGCTGTTTTGTGAGGAGCCGAGAGAGCTGTATTAAGTTCACAGTAGTGGTTGCTCTTGTGTTGCTATTATCAGCCGAGTGTATGCTGGTCGACGTTGTGTGTGATCGAGACTGAGTAGCAACAGCATGGGGAGGTGGATAATGTCGCAGTCACAAGTAGCAAGTAACTGTTCAATGTGGACAATCCATCAAAGTAAGCGTGTTCAAATCGAAGTGGGAGTTTTTGCTAAAGTAAGCATGCTAACATCACGTCTAAGGGTCTCCAATTTGAGGATATATTTATCGACCATCTCAACCTTCATCTATGAAAAGGTACCCTATCATAGAATCGAGTTAACATGTCCTAGTACTGTCGGTTAGTCGGGGTGCCTGAGGCTGGAACGGCCCTTAACCCCTTTATCATGAGATGCGGATCCTTGAGGTCCTTGTTTCCTAAAATTGAAGAGTTAACATATCTTATATACTAGTGAATTTGAATTGTAATTTTGTAGTGGTAGACACACACACTACAAACTTAAGTCAATAAAAACTGATTTGGATGCTGATAATGTAACGATAACGTTAATTAGGAAAAACAAAGATCGAAAAACTGACAAATAAATATTACTGAGCTGGCTTTAAAAAAATGAAATTTGCGGAACTGTATTAATTTAATTTTATCAAGAAATAATGAATAGGGAATTTAATTTTCCACAAACGGCAAAGATTTTAAGCATAAATTTTGGATATTAGTTAGAAAAGAACCGTTCTAAAGTTATACGTTGAGATTAAATCCTTTCTGAAGTTTAAAAATGAAAGAAGATTGCCGTACAGGATTAAGGGCTTAAACCGCGTTTGAGTTCCAATCTCAAGGAATATTTAGTTTTGACTCTACATTTATTAAGTTTTCAAGAATATTCTATCTCTAAATTAAAAGTTATAAATAGTGTTCCCTATTTTATATTGTAGATTTTGCATTAGTGAAACTCTAAACTGATGCAGAAAATCAATATGCAATGAAAATAAAACGTCTTCTATTAAATTGTTTCGAATTTATACTATTTTATTAGTCAAAGGAAAGGATTTTATAAACCAATTTTTCGTAATCGTCGTAAATAATATATGCTTATTTAAAAAATTCGCGTATGATTTCAGAACTTAAGGAATCTTAAGTTTTGACTCTCTAATTATTAAGTTACCAAGAATATACTATCGCCCAATCAAAAGTTATAAATAGTGTTCCCTATTTCATATTGCAGACTTTATATTAATGAAACTGTAATCTGATGCAGAAAATCAGTATGAAATGTAAATAATATGTCTTTTATTGAATTGTATCCAATTTATTTAACAATTTATTCTATTTTATTAGCCTAAGGAAGTGATTTTATAAACTATTATTTTTATGTAATTTTATTTATATTTGTCAAACAGAAAAAAACATAAATTGCTCAGAAACGAAACGTACTTCATTAGCATCGTATTCTGAATGCTTTTTTTTTTTTTTTTTTTTTTTTTGCTAAAAATAAGTAATGCTATCGTTAAAAAAATAAATACCATCATTGGATATCTTTGCACTTCTCTTATGGGAATGACTACCGTTGATAAATGATCCTGGGGGTGATTTAGAACATTTCTATTCGATAGAATCTACATATATGAGAGCACATAGCAGACATCAATTCATTAAATATCCATTAAGTTTAATGAATCTTTATGTTTGCGACCTTCTTAATACTCGAAAGAATGTTTCGAATGTATTTCAAATTAGAAAATAGATGCAGGGCAACTTTAATAAACTCAGAAATCGAATAAATTCATTCGAAATTTCCTAAGGTGAGCGAAAATATATGAATTGAACGGCAGCGTTTCTAGTTCTTGAAAGCTAGTACAATTTTTCCTATTTTTTTTATAAACTGAATAAATTTATTTGCATTTCATGTTTCTTTTTGTTATAAAAAATTTTACTGTCGCCGTCAACGCTGTTTTAGGAAATTTTTGCTAAGCGTAATTTTCACTGTCATAACTCAAAAACTATTATTTAAAATAATGTAAAATTTTTTAGCATGTCTGGAGAAACTTTTAGAAAAAAGCATTCTGATATAATGTTATTCTGTCCTGTTATTACTTTTTTAGTTATTTTACCCCAAAGTAGAAGATTTCATTTTTGCGCAGCGCAATTCAATTGTTAGCAAGGAAGAATTATGATTTTTTTTTGCAGCCTTATATTCTTTAGTCAGCACCCATCTCGCCCTGTTTAAATTTTGAATTATTTTTTGATAAATTTCATGGTTTTACAACTATTGCGTCGAAGTTAGAAATCTGTTCACTTGTTTGAGAATACGAATTTTGTGAGAAACATCAAGCTTAATGCTACGCAGCAGCAAAAAATTACGGTATAAAGTACCGGAACTTTGGATGCATCATCCATAAAATTCATTTGACCATAAAATTCATTTTTACCGTAATATATTATACCTTAATTTTTTCAGTAATATTTATTTAATTACAGTGATTAGTGATTACAGGATAAAAATTGCTGTATATCAAATTTTTTGTACCGTAACATGTTCTAGTAAAAATGGATTTTACAGTAAAAAATACCGATCCTCTGAGTACCAGTACTTTTTACTGTAATTTGATCTGGCATTTTTAACAGTGTCAGAGCTAATGTGACGCAGCGGTGGGCCTTGTAGACAAAAATTTGTAAATGCAAATAAAGTCAGACCCCGCTATATTGAATATGGTTTATAGTGAACTCCCGAATATAGTGAATGAAATGTTCGCTCCCATGCCCTACTATACTGTATATTATTTTTTGTGGATATAGTGAACCATACAAAGAGTGGAAATTGGATATTATGAACTTTTTTCTGTCTTCGACTGATTTTTTTTCTTCATTTTTGGGTAATTTAGAAATTTCTACATAAAATACATATACCTATTTTTAAAACCATCTATTGAGTGGAATGTAGCCGTAAGCATTCTTTCTTGTTTCTTTTGTCTCGATTTCCCATCCCTAAGTAGAGGTCATCTCTGAATTTTTTGTATGCAATACGAAGAGTAATAAAAATAAAAAGTTAAGAAATATTTTGTTACTACATATTAATTTTTAATAATTTTTGTATTTCTTTTTATTGGTAATTTATTTATATAATGTGTAATAAAAGGGAGTAGTTCGGAAAAATTAGTTAAAATTGTTTGCAGTACGGATATAGTGAACTCCCAGTTATAGTGAACCGAAATTTCGGTCCTTTGAAGGTTCACTATAGCTGGGTTTGATTGTATATAAACACGAATAATAGATTTTAATGAATCTTAGTTTTTATCAGAAACTGAATTCAAAATAAAACTTTACTTAAATTCTCTTTCCCTGAACCAACGTCTTCCCAACATTGGTTGCTCTTGCATTAAGCTATTGATGTACATTTTCGCGAAAAACATTCTCCATACTTTTTGTATAATAAAGGATAAACACTATATAGAAAGTGATGTCATTCGTTTTGACAAGAGTATTGATTGGATATTACTCAAAATCTGGATCAACGCAGCGAATCAAAATACATCCATTTTCCATCCTCTTCCATGACATTCTTCAGGATATTCTTTTCCGACATTCTCTCACACATGACAGTTCACCATCTCAAATCGTTTCATCCGTCCCCGAAAAATTCTTTTTACTCCATTTTATTATAACCCTTTTTTCTCTGTGACACATGAGACAGGTTTTGGGCCCAAAGAACCAAATCTTGTTAGGGTTACAAACTGTTACATTTTATAACTAAAATCTTTTCTTTTCATTTTGCGCTGTATTTTTTACAAGGATTATTTAACACAAGGACAAATCAAGATACATTCCCTGGCCAAATTATTAGTAGCACTATAAGATTCTATGTAAAATCTTAATTATCAGGTGATACTATACAGCTTTATTGTTTTGATGTGACCGAAACCGGTTTACACTTGTTTACGTTCGGGTATCAATTGGTTAAATGAGACGATATATAATATAAATTCGACGATTGGATAAATTAGACGATATATCATATAAATATAGAATACTTATTACATCAGGTATTATATTAGTATATTGTAATAATTACACTACTAAAAGAATACAAAAATTTTTTTAAATCAAAATGGACAAAACTTCTTTGAAAAAAAAATGCGCTAAAAAGCAGCAAAAATTTCAATAAAAGAGGGAATAAAAGTAGAAATAAAGGAAGCGAAGGAAATAAAATTAAAAAATATAAAATTTAAAAATATGACCACTGAAACCGACGTCTTCAGGGGGTACCGGCCCCAGTGGCCATAAAACAAAACCTTTTCTATTGAGACAGAGATGGCAAAAGCCTAAAAAAACTCCCTCAGTACCCTGAAGGTTTTGTATAGAAGCCCAGGAAAAAAAACATGTAATAATTACACCAAATTATTAGACGCACTGTAGTTTTTTAATAATGACATGTTTTGCACGAAATTATATGCAATATTTTTATATTCAGGAAATTTTTTTTATAAACTTCCTATTTGTATTTATTTTTAACGTATTGCATTACAATATAACCAATTGATACACGAACGTAAGCAAGTGCAAACCGGTTTCTGCCTCATACAAACAATAAAGATATATTATCATCTGATAATTAAGACTTTATTTAGAATCTTATAGTGCGTCTAATAATTTGGCCAAGGACTGTATATGAATGGTGTACGCGTAGTACAGTTCTATGATAATAATTTAACTTATTTTTACATCAAAAATTAAGCATTTAGCGAGACGAAATCGTTGCTCTAAGTATAAATGAATATTTAACTTGTTGTTGGTTACTATATAAGACGGCTTTTAAATATTAATTGAGCATTTAACAAAGGAAAGGATTGGGAATTACTTATTTTTGCTTTGGAGTCTAAAAATGCGTAATATTTAAACATCCCCTAAGTGTACAATTGCGTTCTACAAGTCTACGAGGTAATATATATATATATATATATATATATATATATATATATATATATATATATATATAATCTGTATGATTTAACATTTATATCAGGGGTTTGTTTAGCAGAAATTTAGGTCCGGTCACAAAATATTTTTTCATAAAAACGGACTCTTCACAAAATAATTTATCTTTTAATCGGAAACTTCACAAATTTGTTTATCTTCATTATTGTTTTGTTAATCGAATAAATACTTCCTCGGAGGGGGGGGGGTGGTGGTGAAGAAAGACTGTTGGAAACAAACTTTCCCTAAGTTTAAATTCCAAATGTAGTATTCTAAGAAAATATTTCTACTTTTACAAACATCGTGAGCGCATTCTTATTCATATTAAATCATATATATTTTTCTGTAAATAAATAATTGATCAATTTATATTTATTCATGAAATTAATTAATTGAATATTATGTAAATAAAAATTTATTTCCGGCAATTTTTTAAATAAAATATTATAAATTTAAGAATTGTTTAAGTTTACTTAATGCACATTAAAAGTGATATATTACTAAGTTGTACTATTTAAAATGTCAATTGAAATTATTAAAAATGCGAGTGATCTTGTTTCCATTATTTGTCCGAAATGAATATTCTGTGTTGAGCAGTATAGGCTAAATACCAAATATTTGTATGTTGCATCTCTAATTTAGTAACAGTAATTGTTGAGCTGAATCTTGTATCTATTTAGAATTTAAGAACTTCTTGAAAAGGTGTTTAGCAATTTTTACAATAACAGGACCCTATTTGCACAAATTTACAAAAACAGGACCCTGGTGGAAAGAATGTGACTTAACGCTTATTTTATATTCACAAATTAGGAATAGTTTTTTCACAATTTTACAAAAACCGGACCTTTCACAAAATGTCTGGACAGACCCGTGTATATGTTTCTGACAGACAACGGTAGTCACAGAGATAAATTTAATGTTAGAAAAATTAATGTATCTTTATTAATTAGCTATGTAATGAACGTAAATCGGGACCTGGCAACGGCAAAAACTACATGAAAGAATGTGCTAGAGAAAGCCAAAGCCCGCCCGGGGCTGTCATACGTATGATGACAAGGATTGAAAGTGAATAAAATATAGTATAATTTAAGATAAATGTATTTCGAGAAGTGGGTGGTAAATGAAAGGGACCAATTACTTAAAAATAGCGAGTTCTTAAAGAGAACGCATGTTGTAAAAACTAAGGAACAGCGATCCTATATTTCGGTCCGCGAAAGATTTGTTAACGAACGTGGGATTTTGCTTCGGTAAAATCAGTGAAATTTCCTGTCTTATCACTAATATGAAGTTGTGAGGTCGCTCTAGTTAAGTATTATTTCCCCTGGGGCAGAATTTTTTCGAGCTATGTGCGACATAACTCTCTAATATCTTTCTGCAAGATACTTTTAATAGTAACAAACAAATATGCTACCAATTTAAAGTAACAAAAGCGCTGTGTTTACAAAAGAAATTATATATATATTTTTAAAATGAACATTGTAAGGTTTACCACCTCTAGATGGCGCCACGATATAGCAACAAAACAAAAAGAATCTCTCTTTTTCATTAGCTCTGTGTCGAGGTAGCGGTGCAGTTTTTGAACGATATGATTTGATTTTACTATTATTCCTTTATATTTTATTATATATATATATATATATATATATATATATATATAAATTATTATTTTTTTTTTTTGTGGCGTGGCATAATAGTTGTGATGTGTTATAATTAATTTGTTTTCAGCCAGGGAAAGTTTAGCGCGAAATCTATTTCACGTTATGAAAATTTGAAAAAGAACCTGCAAATTTAAGTAATATGTAATAATTTTTTATTCCAATATTATGGGTGATATTCTTGCATTTTGTTGGAGGGGTGCGCACAAGTTATATCCTTTTTCGCATTTTGTAAATAATCCTCGCAATATAGGTAGTAATAAAAAATCATGAAATCCGTAGTACCAATTGCCGAAAAAAATATAGACTACCAAATTACGCGAATCGAACTCCTCAAATGTGTGTTTCGGTTCGAGAATATATTGTGGTAATAAATAATATTGCATAAAAAATATCGGATTTAAAAACTATGAAGAAATCAATAGCAATAACTGCCAAAAATGTGATAGAATTATTGCCTTAAAAAGTAAATATTCCAATGCATTTTGTTTGATAGATTCCATTTTTCCATTTTGTTTGATAGATAATGGAACATTTAAAATCAACGTGAAAATCAATATCACTGCCGAAAATACAATCGAAACATTACATCGATTTACGATACTGTCGGATTAAATTGAGCGCGTCAAAGAGTGATTATCCAAATGCATGATTCAAATATTATTATAAATTTCCGTTGAAAAGAAATTTTTTTTTTTTACTTCTAAAAAAAAAATCTTTCTGTAAGAACTCTGTAACGATTGTTGTGATTATGAAAAGGGGATTATTCCTATTATTTTAATTAATAAGTAAACTTTAATTATTTTCATCACTTGGCATCCTGGGTCGTCATGTTAAATAAAATGTTCATTAAAGTATACATAGTGTTCACTGAAATTCATTCAATACATAGTGTTCATTCTCGTTCTTTTGAAAACTTGCAATCTTCAATAACTTTAAAAATTTAAATAAAATTTTTAAAAATCACTTAAATATGTAAATTTTAATTAATTAAATTCAATTTTGTTTTAGAGGGAGGCATTTAAAAATCCACTCTAATCAGTTTGGGAATTTTCCGCCTCCTCTAAAAAGTAAGGTCTAATTAGTGAGAATCAAAACACTGCTATAGAATACATAGCCTGCTTAATGAAACGGGTGACTGTCTCACAACTGAAACAACCGTCGTTGAACAGCTGACAAGAATTTTGGATTTACGACTACTAATCTTCATCTCCGTAGAATTTTGAATCAAGTGTAATTTTCCTTTGTAGAGGACTTTTTTGACGGAACTAAGCCGAATATGAGTTACATTAAGAGGAAGACCACGAGAACCACTAAGGATACTTCACGTCAGCACTGGGGTCGGTGCAAGCCGGATGCGGAATTCGTCAGCCATTCTCAGGGATTCGAACCCGGTTTACATCATTGGAAGGCGAACGCTCTATCCCCTGAGCCATCCCGGCTCAAACTTTGTAATGATAAAGGATATAACGAATAAATAAAATAAAAAAACGGCTGAATGTTTGGTGGCCGAATAGCATTACAATTTTGTTTTAATAAATATAATTAATAAGTATTTTTTTGAATATAAATAAGTTCAGTCATTATTCTAAATTAATCAAAACTTAGCTATATTATTGGTATGGAATGAAGGGTCAAAAATGCTGTAGTAATCCTTTAGAAATATTTAATATAAATAGAAAAACTGACTACTAGCTATGTAAAAGTAAAGTTTTGAAAGTTAAAAAAATAGAAAATATTGCTAAGAATAATATTTTACAAAGGAAAAAACCCCCATAAAACATTAAGAAAATATAGTCTATCAGAAACGATCTAAAAATTCGGCACTATCATGAAAATGCGCATAAAAACAAAAGATTATATAAAATAGCGAAATAAATAAAATAAAAATCAATCTTAATTCTCGAAAAAAAATTAAAGCTGAACATCTACGTTTTTAATTACTGTATTTTCAAGAAAAAATATGAAGAAAAAAGTGTAGCAAAAACCCTTTTAATAATAAAAAGTTAAAAAAAGTAAATAGCTAGAGGGAAACCGAAACAAAAATCATTTTGAGACGAGAAATTTAGCTCTAAAAACTTTTAACTTTTTTACATTGCTGTATTTTTAGAAAATAGTGACGATGAAAGAATAACATTCCTTAGAAACACTTTTTAATAAATGATATGTCATAATGAAAATTCTTCTAAAAAGAAAATTTAATAAAAAATGCTAGAGAGAAACAGACATTTTTCTCTTCTCATTTCTTAAAATACGACTTTAATGTTGAAAATCGCCTCTTTCTTTGTTCCAGGTTATCTACGCTATGATTAAAACAGAAAAGCAGCAAAAGAGAGACAAGAAAGCTCTTAATTCTTAAAACAAAAAGTTTGAAAAAACGGCCATACTGACTTGCTTGAATATGATTTGAAAAAATTATCAGTACAAAAAACGTGGCTCAGTATAAAGTATTCTAGTTTCAGTTCTTCAAATTTCGATTTTTCATTTGGCTTCCAGAACATAAATTTGCAAACTCATGAATTTTAGAACTTAATAACTATATGTCAAAACTATTTCTGATTCTTTATTTAGTGTATTCAAGTAAAAAATAAGTAAAAAAAAAAAAAAAAAAAAATACAAAAGAGGAGAGTATTGGTGCTTCTCCTGCCAACTCAATTTAAAACTTGTCTAAATCTATACCCACATTTTTACTAGAAATAGTTTAACCTCGTAACTATAATTACCGACAGTGTTCTAGATAGCTGGGGATGGGAGTTCTTTTGTTAGACTGACAGTATATCTTTACACAAGGTGATCAGTTTGGGAATAAGTGTCAGGTGACAATTATTTTACAAAGTAAAATTACTGAGTCACGATAATTCTATAAATTTTTCCAAGAAAAAAAAAATCAAAAAAGTTCTTTTTTTAGCAAAATAATTGTAAAACTACACATATTTTTTGTTTTTTTTTTCTTGTTTTAAATTTAACTGCGTTTAAATCTATGATGATTTATGAATTATTATTAGTTATTTTTTCCGAAAAAGTGAGGAAAACTTTTAAAGGGTTTTTAATTATTGAAAGCGTTCTTGCACCCTCCTTTTTCCCCATCAACTGATAGGGAGTATTTTGAATGGGCAATTAATATTCTCATCATCTCGAACTAATTTTCCCAAACAAAATATTGCTCTTGAGATTAATCTTATCAGCAATCTATTTTGAAAGATATAATGCGCAATGTTTCCGTCCAACTTTAAAGAGAGATATGAGGCACAGATGAGAATTTCGCCGAATCTCACTGAAAAATATGAAAATGATGTCAAATGTTTCCAAAAGATTAGTTAGTTCTCCGAAACTTTTATAATTGTTCTAACAAGATTCAACTTATTTACAACTTAGCATCGCATCTAAGAACAGGGTTTTGATAGATTCTCCTTATTTCCATTTCAACAGAGAATCCTTTTATTTTTTTTTTAACTGATTCTAGCAAATGAGAGTAGTGGAGCTGTGGTGGAGATAGAGTGCTCGGCTCCCAATGAGGTGAACCAGGTTCGAATCCCAGCGATGGCTAAAATTCGAATTCCGCAGCCGGCTTGCACGGACCACTGTGCTGACATAAAATTATCCTCAGTGGGGGACGGATTATGGGTTATTCGGCTGTTCTGCATGGTTATAAAATAAAATAAATGGTGGGTAGTGAAATCGGAAGTAGGGAGTCGAAGAAAATTTCGTCAGAAAAGTTTGCATCACTCTTACTCTGATTGGTTAAAAGTTAGGTCTTATAAATTAATTTACGATTACGATGTGAACAAAAATATTTGTCAAATTAATATTGTGAGCATTATTTAAATTACCAACCTTAAATAATGCTCACAATATTAATTTGAGAAATACTTTTATTCACATCCAACTTTACAAACTTTATTTTATCACACATGAATGCTTGAAATACCAACTTTACTTTATCACACATGAATGCTTTTTAGCCTATGCTTAATTGAACCATCAAGTACATCCATTCTAAAACTAAATTTATTAAGCTCATTTGAAAAGTTAATCAGATGTACATTTAAATGAATTGTATATATAATTTACAAGGGGTTTTTAGTTGCAGAATAATCTCTAAATAATTTAAAATATGATGTTTATAAATGAACAAAATAGGAAGATTTCGCAAATTTACGTTAGCTTCCTTACGATCTTGTCTGTAAGATTGCGCATGTTCTCTTCTATTGCGCATGCGTCATTTCTGGTTAAATACGCATGCGCACGTGAAAGCATACGATTTAAGATGCTTTTATTCTAAGTAAAACTGCTTTTGTGAACAGAAAAATTTGTTAGATTATTGATTTTGATGAATTAAGCGATAAGAAATGCAGCTTATTATTATTAATATTTAAAAAAAATATTATTGATATTCTATTGATTTAATTTCTTTTAAATAAATTGCATAGTCAAAATAAACATAGCTTGTAATTTTAAAATAGCGAAATATATCTAGTTCTTACGGAATTAGTGCAATGAGACAACCATATAATGTTGAACAAAAAACAATTTTTTTTTTTTCATTGAATGAACCAATGGTTGTAAGATCACACGATTAATTTCGAAATTTTTTCAATACATTTCTTCAAATTCGCGTTCCATGTTCATGTGTTTAGTTCGAAGACAGGGTTAAACAGAAAAAAAAACATTTAACAGCTATTAACAGCGTGCTTGTAGCCTTGTCTTTGTAGCGTAAATCATGCCAACATGACGCTAAGATGCTAAAATAAATGTGAGCATGCGCAGTTGCTTCAATCTTACGCACGGGAGCGTACGGAAGCTAAGTAAAAGTACCAAATCTTCCTAATCATATCAAGCAATTTTTCTTGTAATGATTTAGTACAATTTAAATATTTTTACCAAATTTATTTTGTAAAGATTATTGCCTCATCTATTTTGTTATAATAAGAAATGTAATTTTAAGCAAAATACACCTTTAATTATAATTGTGCATCAATAAACTGAGATTAATATTTACTTAGTAATACTAGTATACGTTAGAGTCAAACATTTTTTTTACTGACTTCAGCTTTTAAATGATTTTCCATTAACTGCAATTTTTATTGTGGTTTTGAAATCGATTGCAATAATCTTTCTCGGGAAATTTTATTTTTGAGTTAAGTTATTGACAAAAAAGAAAATTTAATCCTTTTTTTTATTTTAGTGCAATATTTATTTCCCGTTCATTTATCAAGAAATATGAAAAAAAGTTGTTCTAATGAAAAAGAATTTTTTTTTTATTTATAAAAAAGAACAAATTAAAAAAAGAGAAAAGAAAAGCATACATGATGATATGGATGTGAAATAAAATCAGAAAAAAAAAAACACTTTTGCTAAGTTGAAGAACTAAGACGCGAAAAAGAAAAATCGATTTTAATTAGAGTTAAAAATTTGACACTTAAAATAAATTGTATGTATATTTACTCCTTTCTTTATTTATTGTTAAGAAAGTATCTTAAAATAATTAAAAAAATTAAAGTTTAAGTAATGTTTTCAATAGTACTTTAAATTTTTATATCTTTTTATATTTCCCTTAGGAAGTAATGTTAAGTGTTTTGAACTTTTTTTTTTAATCACAATAATAGGAATGAAATCAAGATATAAACAATAATTTAAAAACTTCAATTTGTTAGAGAGTTTCTTTCAAGTCACGTTTCCTCTTTTGAGAAATCTATTTAGATGTCAAGTTTATTAATATGTCTAGTCGAATATTTATTCTAATAAGGTTATTTAATGCTGGATTTAACATGCACAAATTATACACATTATATATTGATATTTAATCAGATAATCACGTTATTAACTTCATTGCCTAGCAGAGTAAAAGTCTGAACAAATTTAAAAGTCTGAAAGGTATTTGCATTTCAAAATTAATTTGTTGAAGTAGACGAAAGTATTCTTTAAAAATGAAACTGAATTGAATTTGGTAAACTATTTAATGTGATTAATTGTTTTTTTGACTAGCCTCTGAAAAGTCTGAAGACAATTATCAAGTATTGTATTTTGAGACAATTTTTAGAAAAATCACACTTAAAAAAGTTTTATTCGCGCACTATTAGAATTAATAATTTTTTAAATAGTTTTATTTTATTTTATATTGACGTTGAACAGTGTTATTGGCGTTGAACAGCTGACCCAATTTTTGGGGTTTATGACTACTAATATTCACTCCGTGACTTTGTAATTTTGAACCCAATCCAGAAGACAAGGGAACTCCTGGATCAAGTATTGGGATAAATTTGCATAAGAGGAGGACTTTTTGCGACTGAAACAGACTTTTACTTGTTTACGTTCGTCTATAACTTGTATAAATTAGACGATATGTAATATAAATTCTCCGATATATTACATATAAATATGGAATACTTATTATATTAGGTATTATATTAGTATATTATAATAATTAGACCAACTTATTCGACGCACTTTAGTTTTTTTAATTAATTACATGCTTTGCATGAGTTTTTATGCAATACTTATATTTAAACATATATGTAATGGGTGTTTATTGAGTAGATTTTTTATATACTTCCTGTTTGTATTTATTTTTAACATTTCTCATTATAATGTTAACCAATTGATACACAAACGTAAACAAGTGCTAAACCGTCTTTAGCCTTGTAAAAACAATATAGCTGTATAGTATCAACTGCTAATTAAGATTTTACTATAGAATCTTATAGTGCGTCTAATAATTTGGCCAGGGACTGTAATTATTTTCGGATTTAAAGTTTCCTGAAGTAAATTTGCTGTCAAAATGACCACTATGGTAGTTCCAAGGTTAAAGCCATTTCTGGAACAACATTTAACAGTTACTGTTCTTAAAAGTCCATAAATACATATGTATCTTTCGTTTGCTTCAATTTCTTCTCTTTTTGCAGCAGTTTCTCGTTTCAAATTTTCTTTGGAAATTCCTTTTCTTCTTCCTGAATATCCTTCGGCTTTTGGAGTACTCCATCCGGGATTACGTTATCAGTGATATTATTTTGCAATTCTTTGTAAACTTAAAGAAATTTTAAAGAAATGGCACTGTTTCTCAAAAATTTGGAAGTTTTTTTAAATTTTTTTTTCCTATGAGCTGCAGTCTTCCCGATGAGCAGACCTAGTGCGTTCTCCAGAAGTGGTATCCACTTCTTCAGGACCACCACAATGGGTGAGATTCCGTTGGCCATGTTAATTTGGACGTCTAGTTACTGCCACACTAGATCGCAGAAATTTGAAAGTTGAATCGGTAATTCGATTGTTTCTTTGAAAAATACTTTATTTATTTATTTTTACTTCCAATGCCCATCTGTGTTCACATTTCGTCAATTCAGGCATTTATAGGGCAGATTTATTGCACAGTCTTTCATGGACACCATATTAGGTGGGTCAACGTTAATCCCACAGTAAGGACAGATAGAACAGAGTGAAAGAGCATCCATGCCTTGCCGGGGATTAGAACCCAGAACCTTTCTGATGCAAGGCCAGTTCGTGACCCCTACACAGTCCGTTCGGCAAGGAGACTCTATAAACACAAGGATTTAGTGCATATCGGGATAAAAAGGAGTTAGTAATAAAGAAAGGAGTTAGAAATAAGGGTTAATTTTCTTTGAGAACATCAATATCCTTTTCTGGGACAAGAAATATACAATAAAAATGGAAAAAAATATTCATACTTTCCCCTAAAAATGCAAATTAATAATTACTGTTGAATTTAAAAAAAAAAAAAAATTAAAAAAAAAAAAAGCTGGTTGTAAACGCGTTTTTCTTATTTGTTATTTTTTAAAGCACTGGATTTGTGAGTAGAATATATGGTAAATTTGGCTGAAACTTATTTAAAATCACCATAAAATATTTTCCAAAAAGCATTGTTCTCTAAAATTGTTTTTTTAAAAGTAATCACAACGCAGAAAGAATTTTTCAACCTCTTTCAATGAAGTCATTGGGTGTGCTTCTAATTAGTTATTTCGCTGATTGCAAAGTAGTTCATTAAAGTTGTAACAAATTTAACTGAAAAATTGCCTCCACATTAAAAGGAACTTTCAAAAATATTCCCCCTAATTTCACAAAATATTCCTTTAAATTATCAAAAATATCCTCTTATGTCTATTTTATTGTTAAATCCTACCTTAAAAAATATTTAAATTATTAAAAAATATATCCTCCCCTCCAAAAAATGGTTATGTATTGATAGGGAAATAATGGTTTAATATTTTTGTATGCATTTATTACAGTTTATACAACATGATACAATGAAAACACAGTTAGTACAATAAATATTCTTTCATACAATAGCACAAAAAATTTCGAAACAATGTATGCTTTTTAAAAAAAACTTCAAAAGTTTGTTCCGAACTTGAATTTATCTTTTCTTTGTTCTTAATACTAGATATTTTGAGACTTTTGTAATTCGTTTGGAAAGAAAAAAAAAGATTTTCTTTCAAAACGAAAAAAAAAAAAAAAATTTTAGGTCTTTTTAGAAAATAGTTAAACTCTACATTATAATATCTTAAGTCCCATATAAAAGAAATATGTTTGATGCAAAAACAAAAGATTGACGCAGAATTGATAACCATTTGATAGAAAACGATAACAGAAATGTCCCATACTTGAACTTCTAACTCTTTTGTAATCGTTTTATTTTTTAAATAGTATCATCGCACTTTTAGAGTAGCAATTATTTTGCGTCAATAATTTGTATGTTTGAAAAATTTGTGAATCCAAAAGTATGCCTTCTGTAGAATATTTCTTTTAATTAGTTTGTCAGTTTTTTAATATAATTCAAATAAATATGGTGCGTCAGCAGACTATTTCAGATACTATTGAATAATTAAAAACTTGTAAAGCCCCTTTTGGTATATTTAATATAGAATACGCCAAGTATTTTCTTTACTCTGGGAACATAATATATAAGAAACAATTTTAAGTTTAAATTTAAGTCTCAAAAGATTCGAAGGTATAGAAAGAAATAGAAAACTAACTTCTATAACTACTCAAGAGTACATTTCATAGTGAATGTGACTATTTTAGTCTCCAGTGTATCACATAGTCTCGAAATTAGAATGTTAAATTCGAATTTCAATTTGTCCTCATTAATTATGCATGTTTAACAGCAGGTGAAAGAGAGTTATTTTCGCTTTAGAAAAATTTCCGGCTCACCGCTTCTAAACTTGTCAGTTTGCTGTCATTTTATGAAACCCTCCGAGATACTTATATTCTATTAAATCCTGATGCTTTGTGGATTTTATTATAACGGGGAATAGCTAGTGAAAAAGAATTTCTATTTAGTGTGATAATAGATTCTTTGTTTTATCGTTAAGTTTTGTACTCATTTTTTATGACGTCACTTGCAACCGAAAAATTTGAATATTTTCATTGTTCTTTAGAAGCTTACTAAAGTAATAAAATTTTGATTTAAAAATATTCCAGTTAAAACTGTTTAAAAATGCATGCATATCTTTTTTTGGTGCTGCTTTACTGTTTGAATACCATAATGAAATATTAATAGATTTTCCATGTGTTTTTTTTTAAAAATCAAACTTAAAACTTGTAAAACGTTTTAAGTATAGATACAAAATTGGTATTTTTCATATTTTATGTAACTAAGAATGTTTCTCTTAAGTTACTTTATTTATCACAAAAAATATCTATACTATATTTTCTTCTTTTTTTTGGTGCTTAAAAGAGATTAGAAGTAAAAATTACTAATCTTAATGAATCAAAATCTTTTTATTTTTTTTTCAATTCAGTGAAGTGCATAGTAAAAACAAACTTCTGAAACAAATATTTTCTAATTCCATGTAATTATTTTAGATTTTGTGATAAATCATTTTGAACTTTAAATATAGAGATAAATATGATGAAAAATGCATCTTTCATCATAACTAGAAGTTGATTGCCTAAAAAAATGAAACTAATACTGATCTTTCATAATAATTCTGTTAAAAGCACCGCTTTAGTGCGAGTAAAACTAAAAAATTAAAAAAAGCTATTAATTCTGTTTTATTTTGAGTGACTAAAATAATATCACATCCCAGACACTTTCTGTACTTAAATTTTTGAGACAATTACTCCAATAAATGCCGTTTTATAATTTTGTTATAAAAAATATTCATTATAAAATTGGATACAATTTATTCTTCAAAAGTATCAAAATTGATCGTCAGTAATATTGCAAATAGTTCAGAAAATATATTGCAATCTACACCGATTTCACAGCTATTCAGCAATTTTTGAGCAATTTTTTTTCAATAAACAATTTTTTCAGCAATTGATCATTGAATTTGAAAAGCCCAATTTTGAGTAAATTTTCTTCATATTTTTAACAATCGTTTCGCAAAAAGTTACATGATTTACCACATGCAAACAAATTACCAAAAATACTGCTTTTTCATTCCCGGGTCCTCTCTATGTATTCTGGGTATTCTCAAATATTATTTCTGGTTTTAAACCGTATGGTCTGCATGAAAGGATGGTGCAGGGGTTAGAGTGATGGTTTTTCATGTAGGTTTTTTTAGGCTTGTACCAAGAAGTGACAGAACTCATTCACTCATTCCTTTTATTCATTATAAACTGGGTAATTTGGTATTTTTTTTATTTATTTATTATTTTTTTTATATATTTATAATGGTCGTTGAAGAACCACAATTTTGGGTTTACGAATATTACATGGTGCGAAGTGTTTTTAAAAAAGTGCTTAAAGACGCTTATTTTCAATTTTCGTCTTATAAAAAGCCTTAAAGGGGCTTTTTAATGGTGTGTTTTTAAAAAGTGCTTAATTTTCCCTTTTCCAAAATGAGATTTTTTTTTCTTTGCCATGTCGATTTTCGTTGCGGCGTACTATTCAACGTTTTCACAATTCATTCAACCACAATCCATTTCGGTCTACCGTCTGTTCGTAAACGCATGATAGCGCCAATCATGTTACATGTTTGATGAAATACTATCGAGCTGGGTTCGGTGAGATTCTTGCACTCTCATGTGCAACTCTGCTGCATTTTGCAAGATATTCTCGATTCCAGGCTTCATTTTCCACCCTCTGAAATCGAACCGAAAAATCTTTTTATGATGGCTAATATAACCAAGAAAAGAGTTTGTCAGAAACTAGTTATTTTATCATGATCATGTTAAGTCTTTGAAAATTATCTTGCATTTTGTTAATGTATTTAGCGCTTAAAAATATTTTTTAAGTGCTTAAAAAATACTTAAAAGGTGCTTATTTTTCGTTGAGAGATTTGGCTACACACCCTGTACTAATTTTCGATTCCGTAGCCTTGTAATTTTGAACCCAATCCAAAAGACAAGGAAACTCCTGGATTGGAGAAATTTCCCTTTGCGGAGGAATTTTTGATGGAACTAACCCGCATTTGCGTTGCATGGAGAGACAAACTTCCCATGGTTAGCCTTGTGGCAAGAGTTCATGATCCGTCTACCACTAAGAATAATTTACGTCAGCACTGTGGTCGGTGCGAGGCGGGTGCGGAATTCATATTGACCTGCTATCCCTGAAATTCGAACCCGGGTTACCTCTTTGGGAGAAGCTTCTATGCTATTGACAAAATTTGTATCCTCAGACGAGGGACGATATTCATTTCCTAAATTTGTCGAATTCTTCGCCACTAGTGTTTCTCAGGAAATGGTTTCGTCAAAAACTAAAAAAAGTTCGTCAAATTTGAGTATCTATTTTTTTACATTGTGATTAATGCTATACTTGCTGTCAATTCAACCAGTTCATTAATAAGTCTTACAATTTATTCCTATAAGTATGGATATAAAATTATTAAAACTAAATTCAAGTTACCATCAGTTATAAGTGATAATGCAAATAAAATGCACGTGGCATGATTAAATTTTTCAAATCTACTGTAGAAACCGCTATAATTAATCATTTATGATAACATATAAGTATTAGTGCATACCTACTAATTTGAAAAAGTATAAAGATGCATGTTGATATTTTACTGTAAAAATTTATAGATTTAATTTAATTTATGTAAATATTAAAATTGCGCACAATAGATATTGTAATTAATCCTAATAGGTATTGAAATTACTGCTGATGAATATTAAAATTAAACCTGATTCATAACAATCAGAGTCATGTAAAACAAAATTGTAATGAAAATAGTCCGCATTTTTACCCTTAATAGATTTTTACAAAACAAATTTTTTAAAAAAATATTTCGTTCGATGTATTATAGTATTAAATTATTCTAGAAAACATTGTACTAAAGTTTAAAATTTTTTTACTCTAGAATTTTGTGGGATTAACTGATGAAAGAAAATTGATTGAAAGTCAAAGTAAATTTAATTATTAATAGATAAAGCACTTCTCAATGCAAACTAATAAAATTTTTAAACTCTAACTAAGAATTTCTTAGATTGTTCTTTTGTTTTTATACCCTTGAAACGATTCACCACTGTATATATTTCAATATATTGAACTTAACATATGAAGGTTAAAAATAATCAAAATGTTTCTAGTACTCAAACATAGGCATCCATTCTAAAGTATTGTCAGATGTGAGAGAGGAAAAAAAGTATATCAGAAGAAGAAAACCCAAAATTGCCAACGAAAAAATAGAAAATAAAGGCGTGTAGCCAAAAAAGAAAAAAAAAAGAAGAAAAAAAACTCACGGTAGCCGAGAGAGGCATATCAAAATAGACTGCATTTCCTAGTGCGTTGAGCTGAAGTAGTTCTAATTTTTATTTTTAATTCAATATTTAAACTGTAATGAATGTAATTAATGCGAGATAATATTATTTAAATGCGATTTCGAGCAATTATTAAGCTATTTTCTGCTAATATTGTTTTCATTCGATTCCCTTTATAATTTTATACCTTCAACAATATACTTTTAGATAAATAACATCTAAAATATAGATAGCACAGTAGAATTAGATAAATATAGCACAATATTTAATTATAACATCTTTAATTAAATATTGTGCTATCTTTAATTGGATATTATGTAGTCTTCAATTAAATATTGAATTATTTTCGCTTCAGTACTGAATTTTCATTAGTTGAATATAAAGTTATCTCTTATTAAATAGAATAGTAGTTTTCTGTACTTAAATATTCTGTTTGCTTTTAAGTATTATGTTATTCTAATTTAAATATCGTGCTTTCTTTAGTTAAATATTCTGTTTGCTCTTAATAAATATTGCGTTCTCTTTAGTTAAACATAATTTTGTTTGTATTCTTTGATTAAAAATAATATTGATCTAACATTTATTAATATTTGAGTAATATCACTCTTAAGTATTAAGTTTTAATTAATGTGTAGTAGTTTAGACTAAATGTATGACAACTTTATTCTATCTTACTTATTTTGAAATAATATTTATATTAAATGAAGGTTAGTTTTTAAGAGTATGAAATTCCGCAAAACTCCACTGTGTTGAAAAATTGATGAAACAAAATGAAGCAGCGAAGATTTATGAGGTGTTTATGACATGTTTCACGAATTAAGAGAAAAGCTGTTTTCATAATGTTGCCATTACTATTATCTTAATTGCAGCATTAAAATACTTTAAAAAATATTAAAAATTTTTTAAATGTGTCTTAAAAAACTTATTATGAAAAATATATTTATCAAAAATACATTTTTCAAGACATATTTTAATATTAGACTTATTTTAATAATTATAATACTAATTTTGAGAACTTGTACTTTTTGTTTCGAGAAAACTACAAATTAACGGTAAGGTAGATAGGTAAGTAATTTATTTACGTCGCACTAGAGCTGCACAATGGGCTATTGGCGAAGGTCTGAGAAACATTCTTGATCCAAAGACATGCCATCGCAATTTTGATCCTCTGCAGAAGGGATGGCTTCTCTGCTTTTCTAGTCTGAAGACCTGAGCGCGAAGCCGTACACTTTACGGTAGAACAGTTTAACTAGGACTGATACGGTGCATCCTCGGTCCCTACGCAGACTAATCCAAATGGTCACCCACCCGCACACTGATCGAAGACAGTGATACTTGTCTTTGGTGTTATACTGGGAACCGTGTCTTTACGATCAGTAAACTTCGGGACAAATTCGGGACGGTTAGACAGATGTTCATTTGAGCCTGTAAGATGTTATATTTTAATGGCTATTCACAAACGCATGTTAAATAAGTCTATTCAGTATTGATAAGTTGAATACCATCTTGTTTCAATCACGAAAAAAGGGTAAGTGCAAAATTCAGGCTCAATTTGAAAACTTCAAAGTGAAAACCCAATTTTTTTGTATTTTTGCACACTAAGTCATTTTTGCACATTAAGTCCAGTTTGCATTGTTGGGGACTTTTATCTCCATTACGAGTTGTATTTTGCCGAAATTCTTCCATTTTTTGGGTTCCAGAATTCAAGATCCATATCAGTATTTTACATGCCGTCTCCATAAAGCTTTTGATGGGATGCAAAATCACTATAAAATAAAAATAGGAATAATTGCGTTCATATCCGTACCAGAAAATTAGTGCACTTTTGAGTGAAAGTTAAAAGCCTAAAATTTAATCATGCTACGTTAAAAAACTGCGGGAAAAAAAATTAGAAAAGTGACACACACAGAAATTAAATACCAATTTGAACTAAGCAATTGACAGGTATGTTCGGAGAGGGAAAATTTGAATAATCAACAACAAATAAATGAATTCTTTTGATTCATTCATTTGGTGAAGTTGTCGCCAATTATAGTGACTTTCCAAGACAAAAAGTATTATTCATATTAGAGTAAGAAAGGGGTTATTTTGTTTCCTGTAATGCCCTCTCCCTCTCAACAGACTTAATTTATACAACTATTTCGTTTGTGACTGCTGTCCCTATAACTATATCAACGCTATTACTATATCAACACTATAACAAAGCATTCAGAAATACCGTGCTTTCCGAACTGTGAATGATCAGTTTTCTAATCTGTCAGAAGTGAAATAAATTTTGCATATTAAAAATAAAATTTTTTCCAAGGGTAATGAAATTCGAATTCACCTGAAAAGATATTAAACGCTAAGTGCGTTCACGTTAAAAACACTTTTAAATCATTACATCAGTATACAAATCGACGGGTAAAAGAAAAGAATTAACGTTAAAATAAATGACGTTAACGAAGTTCGACTATATATATATATATATATATATATATATATATATATACACGCACACATACAGTCCCTGGGCAAATTATTAGACTCACTATAAGATTCTATGTAAAATCTTAATTGTTAGGTGATGCTATATAGCTTTATTGTTTTTACGCAGCTGAAACCGGTTTTCACTTGTTTACATTCGTGTATCAGTAGGTTACCATTGTAATGCAATACGTTCAAAATAAATACAAAAAGGAAGTATGTAACAAAATCTCTTGAATAAAAACCCATTACATGTATGTTTAAATATTAACATATTGCATAGATACTCTTGCTAAACATGTAAAAAAAACTACAGTGCATCTAATAATTTGCTCTAGTTATAAAAATATGCTAATATAATACCTGATGTAATAAATATTCTATATTTATATAATTAGTCGTCTTATTTATCCAATCGTCGAATTTATATTATATATCGTTTAATTTCACCAATTGATACACGAACGTAAGTAAGTGCAAACTGCGTAAGAACAATAAAGCTGTATAGTATCATCTGAATAATTAAAATTTTACATAGAATCTTATATTGCGTCTAATAATTTGGCCAAGGACCGTACATATACAGGGTGTGCCGAAACGACCGCATAAACTCTGCACAGCTAGATTCCTCGCTGGGAGTACATAAAAACTGCCCAAAGTAGCGTTCCTGTACGATCCACAGTTTACGAGAAAAATACGAAAAACAAAATATGACGTCACTTTTGCATATTTTTCAAGACAATGTATAAAACGTTCGCCGTGCATATTCTGCTTTAAATTGTGCATAGTATACTGGTGTTGATATGTTCAATAAAGTGTTTCTCTTGCACCGGCAGTGACGTCATACTTTGTTTTTCGTATTTTTCTCGTAAACTATGGATCGTACAGGAACGCTACTTTGGGCAATTTTTTGTACTCCCAACGAGGAATCTAGATGTGCAGAATTTATGCGGTCGTTTCGGCACACCCTGTTTATTATACCATCGATAAGGAATATTTTATGTGCAGGGAAATACTTAGTAAGAAAATCGAAGAATTCAATATTAAGTTGCATAAAATATCATTTTACGTGTCCGCTAACGGATAACGTGGTTTATTAAAGCTGGTTGTATCCACACAAAAAAATGATTGTATTTACAACGAAACAAGAAAGCAGTTGTCGTAGATGTAAACCAATTCTCAAACTTTAAAATTTATTTAGTCTTTAAGAGCAAGGATCTGAGAAACTGTCACACCTAACATTATGGGGTGATTCATGCAATCTCAGATTTTCTTCAAAAAATTACCAGTTGTTATATATCTTGTCAAAAGACAAAATCTAAAATTTTTTACCCCAAAGTTGAGTTGTTCATTTTTTATGGCCCCCCAAAGTTCGGAGCTCTGCAGGAAAATTTCAGCGTTTTTGCACGACATGGAAATTACAATGACCCACTGCTCTTAGCGCACACAAAGTGCCTCCAAGTAATTTAAATATCTGAAAAGTAGGGATGTTGATCTTTGTAAAATGAGTGAAAAGTTTGTGGCAATTTGTTGCCACAAGGTCACTGAAGGTCGTAAAAAGAAGCATTTTTGCTGTTTTTTGCAATTTTCAACGATCAACTACAGCTTGCGCCTTCTAGTTGCCACGGTAAATAATATGTCATTTGAAAGATATACAAAAGCACTTTCAAAAATTACATATATATTTGAGGCACATTTAATGCGCTCTTAATTATATGAAGTTGAAACTTGAAAATTTTCAAATTTTACCAATATTTTGACTGACATAACTTTCTGCGGCATAAATATATTGAAAAAATTTTTTTACCTTTATTTTACTTCATTATTAGTCTATCCAAAAAAGTAAAATTTATTGAGGCATGTATCTTCAAAAAAATTAAAACATTTTTTTAACATACCACGTTTTAGCATTTTCTTTCTTGAAGAACCTTACTCGAACAACTGTATTTTTATATACATTTCAGCATAAAAACCAATATTTTTAACATTTTATTGTATATAATCTTATTGGTTATCCATTTAAAATAATATTTTAATATCATTGACATTTGCAATTTGTATAAAACAGAAATATATAAAGATAATGCTGTAAAACATTTGTTTTGTTACTACAAAATGTGTGTGAATTATTTATTTAATAGTTCCTTGTGCAACAGTTGGATGTCTTTTAAGCTTGGGACAGTAAAAGGATCCACACCGAATAATTGTATAGGACCAAAGAAGATGGTGCTACGATGTACAGTGCCAATGTCATCATGTATCGGCCATTTAAAATCTTGAGCTCCAATCTGGTGTAGAAATTTCATCTCGAATGAACCATTTCCACAGTACTATGATTTCAAAATTGCAAGCAAAAATATTATAGAATACATGTGGCATATAATGAGGGGAGTTCAACGAGAAAAAGCAAAGGCAGCAGCACTGCAAGAAACAGACGAGGAAACAGCGTTTTGGCTTCAAGACTGGTCGCAAAAAATTTTGCCACAAAACTATAGTTAAAAACAACAGGACTATTTTGGTAAAAGAGGCATGTTGATGTGTTTGTTACACAAATTAATGGAATGGTTGAGAAACCAACTTATTTTACTATTCTCAAATATTGAAATCATGAGGCAGTGTCGACTTTGTGTGTGTCAAAGCATACATTAAAGCAGTTTACAGTAGAGCTTCCAAGCATGAAGAAACTACATGTTAAGGCTGACAATGCAGGCAGTTATGATGGCAATATATGCAGCGAAAGCCAGTATCTGATGGTGAAGAACCTGGGGTTAAAAAAGACTTAGACATGACAATAATGAACCTGAGAGAGGTAAAGATCAAGCTGATCGAGAGAGTGCAATTGATAAAATGTTTATTACAACATATTTATGTGTAGGTCATGATGTAACATCAGCTAAAGATGTGTATGATGCCCTCATTTTTAAAGGAAGAGTGAAAAATACTAAAGTATCAGTTATAGAAATCAATAAAGAAAAATGCTCAGTTGAAAGTGTTAAAATACATGAAATACAGTCATACCATTCCGTGAAATTTGAATCTAATGAAAAGATATTTTGGAAATATTTTGAAATTGGTCCAGGAAAAAAAGTTCCTTATAACAACATAAAATTTAATTGTAGCAATCAAACATCAATCCCATTCAGAACAAAACAAAAGTTAGACAAAAATCAAAATTATAAATCGATTTTTCTTAGCCGTAAGTGTGTTAACTTCATATTCCGGGAAGAATATCTTACGAATGAAGAAGTGATTTTTTATTTCAACAGAATAAAAGGGAAAGATAGATTGTGATACTGTGAAAGAAGATGAAAATGAATATGATTACAATCTTTTAGTAACTTCAACTGAAGAAAATGAGGTTTGTTATGTTTTTAATTTTATGTAATTTGCTTTATTTAATGTTTTCAACAGTTAACAATTTTTAAAAAAAATGTAATATTACTTTCCAATAAATTTTGGGATTTTCAGATAGAAGAAAGTGAGAATATTAGGCAAGAAATGAAAATTTTTGAAGAAAAGAACAGTGAACTTCATCCTGATTCATTTTATGCAGTAATGTATGACAGAAAATTTTACATAGGAAAAATTCTAGAAGTCTGGAAATGATTCATTCAAGATGAAATTTCTACACCAGAGAGGAGCTCAAGAGTTTAAATGGCCAATACGTGATGACATATATGTTCTAATAAACATTTTAGCAATTGCACTCTCTCTATCAGTTTGATCTACCTCTCTGAATTTCATTATAGTCACATCTAAGTATTCTTTACCCCAGGTACTTCGCCACCAGATTCTAGCTTTTGCTGCACATATTGCCAGCATAACAGCCTGCATTGTCAGTCTTTACACAAAGTTGACACTGCGTCTTGATCACAAAATTCGAGAATAGTAAAATAAGTTTGTTTTTCAACTATTCCATTAATTTGTGTAACAAACACATCAACATGCCTCTTTTACCAAAATATTCCTGTTGTTTTTAACGATAGTTTTGTGGCAAAATTTTTTGCAACCAGTCTTGATGCCAAAACGCTGTTTTCTTGTCTGTTTCTTGCAGTGCTGCTGCCTTTGCTTTTTCTCGTTGAACTCCCCTCATTATATGCCACATGTATTCTATAATATTTTTACTTGCAATTTTGAAATCATAGTACTGTGGAAATGGTTCATTCGAGATGAAATTTCTACACCAGATAGGAGCTCAAGATTTTAAATGGCCGATACATGATGACATTGGCACTGTACATCGTAGCACCATCTTCTTTGGTCCTATACAATTATCCGGTGTGGATCCTTTTACTGTCCCAAGCTTAAAAGACATCCAACTGTTGCACAAGGAACTATTAAATAAATAATTCACACACATTTTGTAGCAACAAAACAAATGTTTTACAGCATTATCTTTATATATTTCTGTTTTATACAAATTGCAAATGTCAATGATATTAAAATATTATTTTAAATGGATAACCAATAAGATTATATACAATAAAATGTTGAAAATATTGGTTTTTATGCTGAAATGTATATAAAAATATAGTTGTTCGAGTAAGGTGCTTCAAGAAAGAAAATGCTAAAACGTGGTATGTTAAAAAAATGTTTTAATTTTTTTGAAGATACATGCCTCAATAAATTTTACTTTTTTGGATAGACTAATAATGAAGTAAAATAAAGGTAAAAAATTTTTTTCAATATATTTATGCCGCAGAAAGTTATGTCAGTCAAAATATTGGTAAAATTTGAAAATTTTCAAGTTTCAACTTCATATAATTAAGAGCGCATTAAATGTGCCTCAAATATATATGTAATTTTTGAAAGTGCTTTTGTATATCTTTCAAATGACATATTATTTACCGTGGCAACTAGAAGGCGCAAACTGTAGTTGATCGTTGAAAATTGCAAAAAACAGCAAAAATGCTTCTTTTTACGACCTTCAGTGACCTTGCGGCAACAAATTGCCACAAACTTTTCACTCATTTTACAAAGATCAACATCCCTACTTTTCAGATATTTAAATTACTTGGAGGCACTTTGTGTGCGCTAAGAGCAGTGGGTCATAATTTCCATGTCGTGCAAAAACGCTGAAATTTTCCTGCAGAGCTCCGAACCTTGGGGGGCCATAAAAAATGAACAACTCAAATTTGGGGTCAAAAATTTTAGATTTTGTCTCTTGACAAGATATATAACAACTGGTAATTTTTTGAAGTAAATCTGAGACGGCATGTATTTCAGGTGTGTCACTCTCTCAGATTCTTGCTCTTAATGCCTGAAAGAAAATGGAATTTTCCTTCAACGCTCCTCGGTAAATAGTCAGCCACATTTCTTCTTTTTTAGAACAGAACAGGAATTCCGAAACAGGTCGATAGATTCTTGTTTGGACCCTATTTCCCGAAAGACTTCATTATTTTGGCAAAAAAGGATGAAATTGAAAGACGTGTTTAGACTCTGAGAGTGTCAGTCAAAGGACGAAAAGGTACAAAATTAAAGATACGCTCAGCTATTAAATAAGATTTTCAGACCGAGATTTTGTTGGTATGAAACTTCGGATAAATAAATAAAATACAGAATTCAGAATAGTTATTCAGAAAAATTTTGAAAAAGAAATACTAATCCAAAAGTGAAGAATATATATATATATATATATATATATATATATATATATATATATATATATATATATATATATATATATATATATATATATATATATATATATATATATATATATTAATAATACGTAGTTCTACTTTTTATGTATGACGACCCTCTTCTTCAAATGAAATTATAAAAATATGCAATATATACATCCTATGAAACCTCAGATTTATAAACATCTAATTCAATTTACGTGCATAACTCAACTTATTCTTTATTCCCGAATAAATTAATAACATTTTTATACCATCATAAATATACAGAATGAATAAAAATGAAAGGAAAAGGTACACAAATTAAAAAAAAAGAAAACCATTGAAGTATCGGTAGCCGATCTTTGTTGATAAAATGCATATCTTTCCAACGTTAATTCCGATAGTATAGTTCTAAATTGCGTGTTATTAAACCTGAGTATGATGAAAACAAAAATGAATAACAGTTGTATGATATGCGCATTTTGCCATAAACATTTTATTTCGTACCAGTCATCGTTTCATTTCATTAGATCAGATAGCTTCAGTTTTTCACTGTCTATGCGAGAAAAGAATTTTCATTCTTTGTTAAGAAGTACATTTAAACTCTCACTCTCATTCGCTTGATATTTCAGTTATTTTTGCCAACGTTTAAAAGAAAAAAAGGATTATTTTTATCGCCATGTAAGATAAATACGGTAGAATAGATAGTCCCCTGTGAAGAATAGATACAGGAAAATGACGAGCTGCATAGCATGTAAAATAATGATTTAAAAATGCATAAAAGGTAAAAAAAGATTTGCAAATTATAGAAGACTTGAAAATGTTAAATTTACAATAATTATTAAAGCTCTTCATTGAATAAAATTATGCACTTACAACAAAAATATTTGCAATGCCAAAAAAAAAAAAAAAAAAAAGAAAAAAAAAAAAACACATACGCATTTATTTTATTTTATAACCGTCGAACAGCCGACCGAATTTTCAGTTTACTACTGGCAATGTTCAACTCCGCAACTTTTTAAATTTTCAACCCTATCCAAAAAACAAGGTATCAAGTATTGGTAAGAAATATACCTTTGTGGAGGACTTTTTGATGGAACTCACCCGCTGTCGTTACATGGAGAAGAAAACCTCCTACGGTTAGTCTGAGGCTAAGGGGACAGTAACCCATGATCCGCCTACCACTGAGGAAATTTTTCGTCAGAACTTCGGTCTATGTGCGTTGGGTGCGGAATTCAACCAACCAGCCATTCCCGGAATTCGAACCCAGTTCATCTCAGTGGAAGACGAGCTCTTTATCCCCTAAGCCACCACAACTTCACGTATTTATCTAAAATATTTGAAAATTTTCTTTGAACTAACCCTTTCATTCTTAAAATGTAACTCTATTCTAAAAATAGTAATAATAAAAAAAATACTCCAAAACTTTTAATTTAGAAATCAAACAAAATCAGAAACGTACCAATAACAGTACAGGTAATTTTAACCTTCAAATTAGGAAAGCAAAAATATTCATAGGAAAGCAATAACTTTATGACTTATATAAATTTTTATGCTGATGACAACCGAACCAATATGAAAATTACTAAACTGGATCCTTCCATGTAATTTTCCAGCCAGTAAAAATGTATTGGCAACAATGGAAAACTGCAACACCATTAGTTTTTTCATATGGTAAGATATTTATTATGTTTTTTTTTTATTGTTGTGCTGTTATTTCTTTATTTTTTTATTTAAGTTCCAAATAATTTAATTTTTTTAATCAATAAATTCACCATTTATTATATTTCTTCTCATTAAATTTTATAACTTCTCTTTAACAGATGTAGATGCTGAATCTTAAAGAAAAAAAAATCAAAACCATATATTTACCACATTTTGTAGGATTTAAGAAATATCTTAAATGGTACGAAATAAAATTTCGCATACTACTTAGAAATCTTTATTTGCTTTGACCAACTGTTTTTTTTACCAAAGGCATCAACGAAAAATAGTATTCATTTTTTATTCGTTATTGCGACGACCTGCTTGAACTTCTAAAAAATTTATAAGATTTCCTATAGACTAATGCATATGAAATTATATTAAAAAAACAATTAATTAAATAAATTTTGAAAGTTAGTTTAACAAAATAGCGATCATAGTCCTTTCTAGGAATGGTACATAAAATATCCCTAGCTCATCATCTTTTTTTTTTGACATAAACTTTTTTGTTAACAGGTATTGATTACGTATTTCTCATTGTTAGATATAATTTATTAATAGGTACTATTTTTATTTTCATTTCACCAATAGTGTTAAGAGTTCAATTTAATGTCGTCTTTTTATTTTAACTAAAGATCAAAAGTAGTTTTAAGCAGTATATTAAGTGTGTTTTAAAATTTGATAGGAAGATTTTGGTAAGATTTTACATAAAATTTTAAGATTTACATAAGATAAGATTAAGATTTACATAAGATAAGATTAAGATTTACATAAGACAGTACATAAGATTTTAAGTCATGCGTACTTCTTGTGCACATGCGTCAGTTCTGGTGAAAAGCGCATGCACCCGTGAAAAAAATATCAAATTCACGTAAGTGGAAATAAGAAATTTTGAAAAAAATCTGTAAGTTGAAAAACGCTAACCTAGTATAAAATCATTTTAACTTCGACCAGAAAATCAAAACAAATATTTACAATGGATGTAGACTATCTCTTTTAAAGCTGTGTATTCAAGATGCTTTACTCTACGTAAAACTGTGTGGTTATGTGGGCAGAAAAATTTGGAAAATTTTGATGTATTTAGCAATAAAGACTTATTATTATTAACATTTTAAAAATTTTTGACTTTTATTGATTATTTAATTTTTTTTTACTAAATTGTATAGTTAAAATAAATATAATGTATATTTTAAAATAGCGAAAATGCATTTAGTTTCTTATGAAACTAGTGCAATTAGACAACCATAATGTTGAGCAAAAACCAATAAATCATTTTTTTTCCTATGAACCAATTGTTGTAAAGTCACTCGTTTCATTTCTAAATTTCATCAATTCCTTTTTTTCAAATTCGCTTTCCATGTCCATGTTTTTAGTTCGAAGGAAGACTTAAACAGAAAGCAACATCTATAAACAGCGTGTTAGTAGTTTTGTCTTTAAAGCGTAAATCGTCCCGTTGATCGTTAAGACACGGTTCCCAGCAGATCACCGAAGTCAAGCATCACTGGCTGCGGTCAGTGTGTGGGTGGGTGACCACTTGGGTCAGTCTGCATAGGGACCGAAGGTGTGCTGCATGGGTCCTCGTTAAACTGTTCTACCGTAAACTGCTCGACTTCGCGTGCAGGTTGGTGGGCTCCCGTCTGCAGAGAAACAAAATTGTGATGGCATGTCTTCGGATCATCCTCAGGGATGTTTCCCAGACCGTCACCACTAGCCCATTGTGCAGCTCTAATGCGACGTAAATGAACTACAACTATTGAAGCGTAAATCACGCCAACATTGCGTGATCACGCCAACATCTAAAATAAACTCGAGCATGAGCAGTTGCTTCTATCTTATGTACGACAGTGTACGGAAGCTAATGCAAAAGTGCGAAATCTCCATATTAGGTCATCAATTTATATTTACGTAACATTTCACTAAATACAGTTGTAAGTGTATCACATAATTTTAAATTTTGAAGTTTTCTTGTTAAATTTTTACCTTTTTTGTATTTACATACAATTTTACAATATTTTAGACTTTTTAAAATAAAGCAGAGGGATTTTTAGACAATTTATAACTCTTAGTGAAATATTCTACCTTCAGCATCAGTGATTTAATATCTAAGACAACAACTGTCAAATTAAACCGAAACTTCACAATAAAACAACCTTTCCAAAATTAGAAATCATCTAAAATAAATTATATTTAAAGTGTAGATATTTTTAAAAAATGACAATTAAAAATTATGAGCTTCTTTCAAATTGTTTAAGTTTTTATGAACATAATAATTTTTTCTATATATTTAATTGCCTTACATAAACAGAGATAATAGAAAATGTTTAAAATAAATTTTTTTTAGTACTAAAATTGATTTGAACAAAACTAACCTTCAAAAATGTCAAGTAGCTTAAATAACTTTTAATGAATGTTAATAAAATTGAAAATTGCATCTATGGGAGATTTCAATAAATCGACGTCCTTTGATTTCAATTTGTTTCATTTTGTATTATTACTTTCAATTCTATCAAAAATGAGCAAATGTAAAGAAGCTCTTCAAAAAGCAATTTAAAGAGAAAGCAATTGACAAAACTTGTATTTCCCTTAATAGGAAATGCATTCAGTTTTCGAATGTTAGTTGAAACAAAAATAGATTTTATTTAATTCGAGGAACGTAAAAATTCATTTGAACAAAAGAAATGTGAGAAATCAATATTTTCAGCTGTTAAACTTCTTTGAAATGAACAAATATTATTGTTTTATTTCATTCAAAATAAGTTTAATTTAAAAAAAAAATGGTGGAGAATTTAATATTTTAGAGTATATTTATAGTCTAATCACGTTTTGATTTTAATAATTAATCAATAAACAGCTTAAAAGTTTTTTTTATATAATTTTAAACTGAAAATTTTGAGAAATTGAACATTTAAAGGTTCCTTTTTTTTTAAAAAAAAAAAGGTATTTAAAATAAGTTTAAAATAAAATTTTTTACACTTAAAAAATTATTAATATCTCCCCCCCCCCCCGAGAAAAGATTCTTATAACAATTTAACCAGTTGAGAATAATCCTTAAAAAGTAAATATTTGTAATAGTAATCAGAATTAAACCTATAAACACAGATAATTTTACTGATGTGTAATTATTATTTATAGATCGAATTGATTTTTTTTTCTAAAATGGAATCTGAATGAAAAAGGAGTGTTTTTAAGGAAGAAAGGCGTATTTTTTTTATTTTTTAAAAAGGGCAAAGTGGATGCATTTATTGGGATCAAAGAGCAAGAAGAGGAGGGGGGGGGGGCGCCCATCAAAAAAATGCTTAAGGAGAACACTAAGTTTAATGTTAACTTTGCACTAAGTAGTAATTTTATGCTGCAGTATATTCTCCGTTTACTGAATGTAAATTATTTGAAACGTATTATAATGACTTTTTTATTATTAATTTTTATATTCCATTTCAAACATCAATTTATTAAATTAAAAATTTAATATAATGTCATATCTTAGTGCAAAATATTTAGATTGAAATTTCTAGCCAAGTCATTTAAATATAATTTTATGTGCTAAGTGTATACTACTTAAAAAGAAATGCAACTGTTGGTTAATATCTTCAAACTGTTTAAGTAATATTATTTTCAATAACATTTTTAAGAGCAATGTATTTGTTTTATTTTATTTTGTGAACCATCGTTGAACAGCCGACCCAATTTTTGGTTTTACGACTACTAACGTTCAACAACGTAGCCTTGTAATTTTGAACCCGATCCAGAAGACAGAGGAACTCCTGGATCAAGTATTGGGAGGACTTTTTGATGACACTAATCCGCATTTGCGTTAAACGGAGAGGAAGACCAAGAGAACATCCTATGTTTAGCCTAACAGTAAAGGGACTCTAATCCATGCTTTATGTACCAGTGAGGATATTTCATAGCATGTGGTCGGTGCGAGCCGGATGCGGAATTCGTATCGAAAAGCCATTGCTGGGGTTCGAACCCGGCTCACCTCATTGGTAGGCGAACGCCTTATCCCCTGAGCCATAACGGCTCAATGTATTTGCTTAGAGTTTACTTTGCATTAAGTATCAAATTTACGGAGCAGTGCATTCTAAGTTCCGAGTGCCCAGTATATACTTTTTTGTATTTCGCATTATTGAAAGAAATATTCATTTGTATAACTATCCAATTTTTAAAATCAAGCTGTTCAATTTAAAATCTATGAAATTACATTATATTTAAATGCAAAGAATTGAAATTTAAGTTTTCATTGCACTAAATATCAAATTTATAGTGCAAATGGACAATAATTTCTATTTCTAGAATGAAGTGCATGCTATTTAAAATGTAGTTCAATAATTTATATTTTCGTTTAATTTTCCTTTGTCTCAGTTTAATCATTACGTTAATTGTCTTGCAATAGCGACCCAATTATCTGAAAGATCATCTTTTCTCGGAGTCATTAGAGGCCAGAACGATACGATAAGCCATCGAGTGATTAATAAAATTAATGACTTAAAGATTTTGTGATCTATCAATGGTTATTTATATTATATCTCTTAATGACTTTAAATTACTGATAACTTTGAGTTGTAATTTAGATACGAGATTCTAAAAAGAATATCAGAATGATGTTCTGGCTAACCACAATGGTTTTAAATAATTTAAAAAGTTTATTGTAAGTAAATTTGATAAACATTGATTTACGAACGTGTTACCGTAACAGCGGTAACTTTGTGATCAAGGTAGAGAATATTAAAATACTTTAAATTATTATTACGTAAATACATTAAGAATGACTGCTGATGAAAAAAAAAAGAATTCTAAAAAAATTATTAAACACAGTGGTCACCATAGCAACGCAAGCAATGACGACGCATGCGCCCTGTTTACCATTACTCTTGAACACAGTTGAATGGTGTGATGACGTCCAAATAAGGGGCATACGCCGTAAAACCCGAAACAAGACCCATTTTACAAATTGGTGATAAAAATTATCTATAAAAAAATGTTTGTCTGTGTGTGCGTCCCTTTGTTGCCTAATGCAGTGAAATTCGGACAGTGGATGAAAGAAGCAATTCCTGCCACCAATCCTAAAAATCAACTAGTCTGTTCGAAAGAGACATTTGAAAAATAAAATTTTCTCATAAGCTTAAAGTTGGGGATTGTTAACCGCTTAACGCATTTGCCCGGGTCTGACCCGGGCGAAAAGTTACTGGCAATTTTACACATGCCCGTGTCTCACACGCTCAATTTTATATCTCACGTTATTTTATTTCTAATCTTCGTCTAAGATCCGTTCTTGTAAAAGTGGATTTATTTACAATATTTTTATTTAAATTTATTTATCATAAAGGACACCACTATGCAGTATTTTTCTTGTGGTGCAATTTGATGATTAGCTATAAATTTGTTAGGAATCCTTTGTTATAAAGCAGTTGTTTGGTGTGGAAAAGGTAATATATCTATTTTTATTGCGCTAAATATCATAGAAGTAAACAGTTAACTATGAATATTAATTTATACTAAGTGTTCTTGTAACTTGTTTTGAAAAAGTTATCTCCGATAATGAGTGACCCTGATGATTTTAAATATGCCAATTTCTCAGAAAATTTCAGCGATGAAAGTGATGATGATCTTTTGAGTTAACTTAATTTGAATTCAATATTTTGAAATTCAAAAATAAATCTGTTATCAAATCGTTTATACTTTGTTTGTATAGTAAAATTTTTATAACTTATACATCAAACACTTTTCCCTAGTCACCCCCACCGCAACTGAAATTTCAGAAATCAACTTACATTATACCTATAAATTCATTTTCTGTCAAAAAACATTAAAAAAAAAAAGGATCATTTTTGACCAGTTTTTCAAAAAAAAAAAAAATAAATAAATAAATAAAACTGTTGCCAAATCTTTTTTTTTTTTGAAGTTTAAAAAAATTGAGTTATGTTTTCTAGCTCATAGCACTGTTTAACCAAATCCAGGTTTTATTGCACATTCTTTATAACGGTTAACTATAAAAGACCTGATATAAATGATATAACCGGTCTTTGAAAAGGTTATATCATGTAAGTATGGACAAATATCAGTTGGGTACTGAAAAAATGATGTAGGGTGTTGTTTTCGAATTAATTAATTTGAAACTTTAAACAAACACTTGTTTATTCTGTTTACAGTTACATTTTTTTTGAAGCTCGTCCCTATGAAATTAAATACTTTTAAAATCAACGGTAATTGAAATAAAAAAATAATAGACTATGCATAAAAGAGCAAAATTACTTTGGTTCTCTATTTTGACTATCACAGCTTCAGTCCCTGGACAAATTATTGGACGCACTATAATATTCTACGTAAAATCTTAATTATCAGGTGATACTTTACAGCTTTATTGTCCTTACGCGACTGAAACCGGTTTGCATTCATTTACGTTGGTGTATCAATTGGTTAAATTAGCAATATATAAAATATATTTGACGATTGGATAAATTATACGATACATTATATAAATATAGAATATTTATTATATGAAGCATTATATTAGTATATTATAATCATTATGTTGGCAGAGCTCAGTGCGTTGTGGAAAATACTTAGCAATCATAATGAAAAAGTCATCTTTGAACTAACAAGAACTTTTATGAAGCAAGAGAAATCGTAACTAAACTGAAACATCATAAAAGAAAATAATCCTCGAGAGTATTCTACTCTCCATAACACGAGATAACTAAATTCAATCTATACAACCATGAAAATCACCAAATCTGATCTCGATTTGTCATATATATACAAGCATATTTATCATCCAATTAAAAAATAACATTTGCATAATCAGGGTAGAAAACTTACGCACTCAAAATTAATATTATGCAAATTCTGTCTTTAAATTATTTTTAAATGTTCGAACTCCCTCTTTCAGTGGTTTTTCGAACTCGTGATCTCTGACTCACCGTTCTTCTTAGTCGAACCTTGTTCTTTGAAATTCATAGTCTGACATGCGGCCCCATCGGACATTTCAAAATAAATTCCTTTAATTTTATTTAATTCAGTCTTAGTTAAAGCTTTAGTTAAAAAATCAGCCAAATTACTTTTAATATACTTAATTTCGAATTTTCCCTCATTAATCAAATTTCTCACAAAATGAAATCTTATATCAATATGCCTCGTCTTTAAATTTTCAACATTATTTTTACAATAAAAAATTGCAGATTGATTGTCACAATACAAAACAGGTTTTTCAATTTTTGATATAATGCTTAACTCATTACATATGTTTGTAAACCATAAAAGTTCTTTTACCGTATCTGTTAAAGCTATAAATTCTGATTCCATGCTACTTAATGCAATACATTTTTGTTTGCTACATTTCCAACCAAATGGAATACATGCTAAGCATATTAAATAACCTGATGTAGAAAATCTATTTGTTAAATGACAACCCCAATTTGCATCAGAATAAACTATCAAGGAAGAATTATTAAGATATGATAAGCAAAGTTTATGTTCTTTAGTATTTATTACATAATTCATTAAATCTACAACTACAGTCCAATGTTGGTAATTATAGCAATTCGAGAATTGTGACATAACGTTAACAGCATATGAAATATCTGGTCTGCTACGATTTGCTATAAAAGATAAGCATCCTATCAATGTACGATAAGGAAATTTCTTCATTATTTGATTTTCAACAATTTCATTTACTTTATTAGGTAATTTAAAACCTACTTTAATTGGTAACGTAACATGAGTTTTAGGTAATTCATTAAATCGTTTACATAATTTTTCAATATAAGTTATCTGATGTAAATACAAATTACCGTTTTGTTTTCAAAGTTAACACCTAACAAATATTTTACTTTTCCCAAATTTTGAATATCAAGTTTACCCTTATTCAATTTAATAGTTTCATCTAAAATGGTTTTAGTCTTACAAAATAACACGATGTCATCAATGTATACTAATAAAATAATGTTATTCATTTTATATACGCAATTGCAACATTTGAATTTTTTGAAACCAATCGATTTTAATATAGTATCCAATTCTGAATTCCGTTCTCTACCTGATTGTTAAGACTTTTTAAGTAAACACTCTTTATTCATTTCACCTTCAATTTCAAAACCTGGAGGTTGTTTCTTATAAATTACCTCACTAAGATTTCCATACAAATACGCAGCTTAGCTGTGCATATTTCCAACATAACATAGACACAAGAATAATAAATAGTAATCTAATAACAGAAAAATTCACAACTGGTGAAAATACATCAAGAAAGTCTATACCATGCTGTTTTTTAAAACCTTGTGCTACAAGTCTAGCTTTGTAATGTCTAACATTATTGTGTTCATCTCTTTTTACTGCATAAACCCACTTATTTCCTATTACTTTAGCACTGGGAGGTTTATCTACTATTTCCCTTACCTTTCTTTCGTTCATAATTTTTAACTCTTTTTCCATTGCCTTGGTTCACTAATTTCTTTCTGGTGGTGTTTGTGCATCAGAAAAGTTTTTCGGCATTTCTACATTATATACCTCACCTTCAAATATATCACTTATCTGATTATCTACAAAAGAATTAGATTTCGAATCTTCACTTTCGCTATCAGTGTCACTATGGGAAGTAGAAGTTAAATTTTGAGTTTTGCTTAAAGCTTTAAAATTAAATTTAGAATCATCATACTCGATTTGGTTTTTATCGCATTATTCTTTAGCTTGGCTGTTTGATCTTAGTCTAGTTTTATCGCCTGGAGGGTAATAGTAAACATCTATTCTGTTACTTTCATTACGCGGTCTCTCAACTCTAGTCCATTCTGTTATTTTTAAAGGTTTTAATTTTAAATCAGGAGATTTAACATGAAATTTATCTATTTCATTTTCATTATTATCATCATAATTGGTATCTGAATTCAGATTTATGAATAAAAAGTTTTCATTACTAGGTTTACCAAATAGTGTTTTAACTCCGTTTTTACTTTCATCAATTTTTACGTGTATAGTTTCTGTAGTTTTCCTATCTTTGGGCAAGTAAATTCTATAACCTATAGTATTGACTACATATCCAGTTACAATTCCTACTTTTGCATTTGGTTGTAGTTTGTTTCTCTGAATTTTGGGATATGAGCATACGCTAAAGATCCAAATACTTTAAAATGTTTAACTGAAGGTTTATAACAATAAAAAATTTCAAACGGTGTTTTACCTTCCAGTAGTTTATGTTTACTACAATTCTTTACGTGAACAAAACAATGCAGTGCTTCTGCCCAAAATCTACCTTTAAAATTACTATTGGCTAACATTGAGCGTATTCCCTCTGCAGCTACTCTGTTATAAGATTCGGCTACCCCATTTTGTTCTGGAGTACATACTGAAGCTCTCTCCATACGTATACCTAATTCACTAAGAAAATCTCGAAATTTTACATTACAAAATTCCATGCCGTTATCACACCGTACAGATTTAAGTTTAAAATTTAACTGCCTTTCATATTTTGCTAAATACAGTTTAAAGCAATTAAATACTTCATGTTTATGTTTTATAGTAAAAATTTCAACATAACGAGAAAAATAATCTATTACTGATACGAAATATTCAGCTCCGCCAACTGAATTTACTGGACTTATACCCCAAACATCCATATGTACTTTCTCTAATACAGTTTTAGTCATTATACCATGATTTACTTTAAAACTAGTTCTAGTCGATTTAGTTAATTTACAAGTATCACAAGAATCAAATTTACCACACAAGTTATCTAAACCTTTCACAACATTGTTTTGACTCATATGATTTAGCATTACAATATTTAAGTGGCAAAATCTTCTGTGAACTAATTCCCTATCTAGACCTGTCCTAAATGCTAATTCTTTAGTTACTACCACTTTTTCAACATAGCCTCTAAGTATATACAATTTATCAATTCTAGGTACAGTAAATAAATAATTACTGTACCTATAACTAGACCAAACTATTAGACGCGCTGTAGTTTTTTAATAATGACATGTTTTGTACGAGCCTATATGCGATACTTTTATATTTAAACATACATGTAATGGTTTTTTATTCAGAAGATTTTTTATATACTTCCTATTTGTATTTATTTTTAACGTATTTTATTACAAAGATAACCAATTGATACACGAACGTAAACAAGTGCAAACTGGTTTCAGTAGTGTAAACACAATAAAGCTGTATAGTATCACCTGATAATTAAGATTTTACATAGAATCTTATAGTGCGTCTAATAATTTGGCCAGTGACTGTATAACATTATGCATAATGATTCTGAGTATGGTTAATTTTTAAATTGATGAACTGTGTTTTGCTTATTCTAATAACTTTAAATCATCAGGAAAAACAATTAATATTAAACAAAAAAATACTAATAGTTTTTTAATAATGACATGTTTTGTACGAGCCTATATGTGATACTTTTATATTTAAACATACATGTAATAAATGTAATAATACCTGAATAAATTGTATCTGATTTATGCCATTCAGTTTTGTGCATGATTTCGCAATGTCATGATACTGATTTATCAACTAATTACTTTTTTTTAAACCCAGTACTGGAATTCAGCAATTAATTTTTAAGATTTAAGCATCTACAGTAACTGCTAAAATGAGAAGAAAGAATCTTTTTCCAATTTAGTCAAGACCGAAACAAATTGGCTGTCGTTTATAAGTTTTGACATCTTCATATAAAGCTTGTTGACTTTCTTATCCTCATGATAAATTGTTGTTCCCTAAAAATGTCGTATTTTTCACGGTCAATACTTCTACGACCCCTATCAGAGCGCAATCTATCATTTTTAATTAATAAAGCGCCATGAATTTTCTCATTCTGCGAACAATCATAACGCGGTGATGTAAAATGATTTATGCTTATGTATAGAAATGTTTAAGAAGGGATGAGATTGTTGTAATTGTTAGGTGTCCTAGAGTAAAAGTTATTTTAATTTCAAACTGAAGTTGGTTGACTTGAGAGTTTAGGATGAAAATAAGTATTATTTACATGAGATATAGCACAAATAATTTTACAGTCACTGGCCATATTATTAGACGCACTATAAGATTCTATGTAAAATTATAATTACCAGGTGATACTATACAGCTCTATTGTTTTTACTCGGATGAAACCAGTTTGCATTTGTTTACGTTCGTGTATCAATGGGTTATCATTGTAATGCAATACGTTAAAAATAAATACAAATAGGAAGTATATAAAAAATCTCCTGAATAAAAAACCCATGTGTGTTTAAATTTAAAAGTATTGCCTATAAACTCGTGCAAATCATGTCATTAATAAAAAATTGCAGTTCGTCTAATAATTTGATCTAATTATTATAATATTTTAATATTATAAATATTTCATATTTATATAATATATCGTCTAATTTATAAAATCGTCAAATTCGTGTTATATATCGTCTCATTTAACCAATTGATAGACTAACGTAAACAAGTGCAAACTGGCGTAAGGACAATAGCGTATAGTATCACCTTATAATTAAAATTTACATAGAATCTGAGAGTGCGTCGTCTAATAATTTGGCCAGGGACTGTATACTATTATGGAATACCCTGCATGTCTGATGCATTTTTCTAAATTGATTAATCTATCATCATGCATATTTTGATAATATGATGCAGTAATGAAACTTAGCTCTAAAATTTTCTTAAAAAAAAATTATTAAAAATATATTTTTATCGAATGCTTTTTGAAGTACGTAGATTAGACGTAGTTTTATGAGAAATTCGTGAAAATTGAATTTAAGAACAGTGTTTTGCATACTTTTGCCAAAGAAAAACGGAAAGGAAAACAGGAATGTATTGAAATAGATGAACAGTATAGTGCATGTTTAACTTTCTCTTCATTCCTTCATATCTTTATATACCCATTCGTTATATATTTCCGAAGTTAGAAAGCATAATCAAGATCGCTCCTGTTCTATTCTAAATTGTCTTCGAAATAACTTTGAGAGCGATATTATATATATATTTTTTAAACCGTCATTTGAGTGTTTTTTTTTAATATTTCATATCATTTAAAATTGAAATAGCTTTGAATGGGTCTTAGAGCATAAAAAAGTGTGTATCTCTGTCGTACCCATCTATTTTTACAGATGAGTCAATAAAAGCCAAAATTGAATTGTTTATAGTTTTTATAAAAGCATAGATACTGCTTGTTCAGTAGATTTCCATAAAAATATTTATATCGAAGAACGAATTTTATTGAGCGAGTATGTAATATAATAAATGGCACTATTACAGTCGTAATATTTGTATTCAAGTACGAAAGTTATAGAAAAAACATAAAGTGGATTGATGGTTTATAGATATAAGAAATTATTTTATTCATCAAAGTTTTTTTTGAAAATTTCCAATGCCCACCTGTGTTAAACTTTCTTCAATTCAGGCATTTACAGGGCAGATTTGTTGTCCACTCTTTCAGGGGGTCAATATTAGGTGGGCCAACGTTGCTCCCACAATGAGGATAGATAGTACAGAGAATGAAAGAACATCTATGCCTTGCCCGGGATTCAAACCTCAGAACCTTTCTGATGTAAGGCCAGTTCCCTGACCACTACATAGTCTGGTCGGCCATATCCATCAAAGTATGTACTTATATTTTCTTTACTCTTAGGCAAATAGCTATATCTTTTTTTACACTAAAGCTGAAGATTGTTCTATCAAGTGGTATAAAACCCTAGCAGGCGATATATATATATATATATATATATATATATATATATATATATATATATATATATATATATATATATATATATATATATATATATATATATATATATATATATATATATATATATATATATAGTAACGAACGAAGCGAGCATGGTTTTCAAAGGAAGCCATGTGAGATTGCAACCTTCGGGGGTCAGGGAGCCTTAGCGTAAAGAGAGTGGAGCCCTTTAGTTCGTTTCTAATATTTCGTGAGGTCTACGATACCGTAGCTGCATTCACACTTAATAATAGTGTAAATTTCCGATGTCCCGCAGTGAACTGATCGTTAAGACACGGTTCCCAGCAGATCACCGAAGTTAAGCATCACTGGCTGCGGTCAGTGTGCGGGTGGGTGACCACTTGTATCAGTCTGCGTAGAGACCGAGGGTGTGCGGTATCGGTCCTCGTTAAACTGTTTTATCGTAAAGTGCTCCACTTCGCGTGCAGGTCGTCGGGCTACCGAAGCGGAGGTGCCATCCCCTCTGCTGAGGATCAAAATTGTGATGGTATGTCTTCGGATTATCATCAGGGATGTTTCGTCAGACCGTCACCAAAAGCCCATTGTGCAGCTCTAGTGCAACAACATGAACTAATGAACAACAGCAGAAAATTTCCGGTAGTTAATTTTTTTCAATAAAATTTAAAAAATTTTCTTTTCAACATTTTTAGAGCTTACGATAAAAAGGTGAGGTACGTGAATTTTCAACTAAAAGTGAAATTAGTGAAATATTAAGTTAATATCAAATATTATATCAAAGTTGACGTATCTAATATACAAATTTTATCTTTAGAAACCTTAAAAATTTTCATGGGTCCTTGCTTAGAAAAATTATTTCAATTCATAGGGTATAAATTTATTGAATAGTAGTGGGCAAATTTTATTTTGTTTATAAAAATATTTTTTTTTTCTTGCTACGCCTACCAAAACCTATTTTAAAATCCCTGACACGTGTTTGGGAATCAAAATGAGGAGAGAAAAATATCAAAAGTATATACAAAATAAATTGTTTCTCTAAAAGTCAACTACAAAAGAGCATCTGCGAAGATAACATAAAAGAAGAAAAATTTTAAAATATCATAATATTTTTCTTTATATATATATATATATATATAATATGAAAAATAGTATGTTTAGAAAAACTATTTGAAAAATTCATAGCTTAGCGTTTAGAATGAGTATTTCACAGTGCAAGAAAAATAGTATAAAGATTCTTTGTTATCACTGTTTTTAAAAAAGTAAAAAATAAAATAAAAGTATCAAAAACCTATTAACAAAACAACAGGGTTAAAAGAAAATACGTAAAATGCGCTGAACATCCTTTTTCTAATATTGATAACTAAAAATTGAAAAAACTTTTTTTAAACCCAAATATAAATGCAAATTTTTTTTCATATCTATATATTAATAGGCTAGCAATATTTTGTCTCGCTAAAAACTCCCAAACTACGCAACAGAATTCAACAAATAAGGTGTCGTTTTAAAGGTATTGTTATGTAGATGTGCAATAAGGTCTTAAATTATGAAAATTCCCTTTAGTTAATTAATAAAATTAATAATTTAGTTTCAACCAATGAGAATTCAGCAAATCATTTTTCGGGTGGTTCGCATAAGCATTGTTTTCGTAAGCATCGTTTGATTTAAAGCATTTCTGAATTAATAGATTGATAAACAAAAATAAGAGTGGATAAAAAAAAACGGAACTGAATTTCTTAAAAAAAGAATTCAATATCTTTAGTTCCTTTGATAAATTTTTAGTTTCATGATAAATTTTTTGTTTGTTACAATAGAATGGCAATGGCATCGTGCGAATATTCAAACCAAAACAAACTTTCTACAAACAATTATTTTGATTTGAGATTTAAAACGATATCTTAGTTATTTAGTTCTATTTTTATTTATTTAGTGCCTGCTGCCTAAATGAAATGCCTGCTATCGGGCGTCGAAATATCTCTGGCAGACGTCAGAGAAATGAATGGCGGAATTATAAGCGGGAAAGCATTTCTCGGAAGGGAATCGCCACCTCTACAAATTCGAGATTTTTACAAATCTGCATTGACTGTTCATGACGATTGTGACCCCTTTACTATTGTATCTATGACTTTTATTTGTAACTTTTGTCATGCTAAGCATTTTATGTTAGAGAAGACAGGAAGTAGCAATGAATATGGTATTTGCTGTCAGAAAGGCAAGGTTGATCTTCCTTTATTGTCGCATTCACAATATTTTGAGAATTTGATTACTGGTGTAACATTTAAATTTGTTAAAATGTTTTTATAAGATTGCGAAGCAATATGCAATGGAACTGCGAAGCAGTTCTGGGGGTTGGCGAGCGTAGCGAGCAGGGAGCGGAGCCCCCTAGTTATATATTATTATTATTTTTATATTCGTTTTTCATGGTAACAAGTCATATGAAATTAGGGATCAAAACGTAGTTCAGCTATTTCATTTTTCATTAGTTCTCCTTTTTAATTTTCATTTTTTACATTAAAATATTTAAATGCACAAATGTTTATTTACATATTTTTGCTTTTCTCTCGACATTGAAAAATTATGTAATATAGTCTATTGAGTGTTTTACTTTACGTTATATTTTGTTTTGTGCTCGAAAACTATAGCAGTGAGATAAGAGAAATGAAGAAGATGTGTACAGTGAGTAGGGCGGTACAAAAAATTAACATAAGATCATTTCTTCAAGAATTAAACTTATAGTTAAAAGGCCAGGCCCTGGACCAATTGGAGTCAGAAGTTCCGAGTTTTGAAGAGTACTAAAAGTCAAACTGGCAAAAAATAACTTTTAATAGAATTTTAAACAGCAATAAAACGAAAATTTCCATAAAAAACTTAGATTTAAGAAAAAGTTTGTTTTATCCTATGTGCTATATGTTAATCAATAAAATTTAATCTGCTTTAGTGTAATTTTTTTCTAAAATAACGTTATTGTTATAAATTATGAGTTTTAAAAGTGAATAAAGTTTTAATTATACGTTACAAAAATCAAATTATTTTTGCTATTATGTGCAGTATCTTAACTCTAATTAGCATATTGAATCAGACTGAAATGTATCAAATAAATAAACATTCTTTCTGCAAATTAAAAACAAACAAAACTCTAGAAAGCAAAAAAAAAAAAAATCATTAGTATATGTGCATGGAAGTTAATTTAAAAACTTCAAACATTTTCTCTGAACAGAAACTCATTTGAATTTGAAACTAACATAATTCACTCATAACAAATGTCAAAATTAGTTTCTAACTTGTCAAATAGCTATTTATTTGAAACAAAAATATAATCTTGCCACCTGGATGCAATAAATGTAGAACAAAAGCTAGTTCATTATCAGAACTTTTGTAACGAAGCAGTTTGTTGGTCTTTCCGTAATTGAAATTATTTTATTTTTAAACATTTTAACGGGATTCTATTCTTATCAACTTTGATTGTTGGATAATACATTTTTAGAGAAAAATGTTACTCATTTCCATTTATAAGTAATGTGTATTCAATGGGTATAATTAGAATAAGTCTGTGATGATATGAGAGAATAATGCATTTTATAACTTAGCATGTTACTAATTTCTATTTAAAAACAGATTAATTAAAATATATAAATAAAATTAAGTGGCAACGATATTAAAGAATTTTATGTCGTAGATAAAGGTGTTACAATTTTGTTTTATAAACACATTACGCCTAATCTATACATAAAATATAAAAAAAAAATATTTGTGTGTTTGAGCCCCGGATTGCGGGTATAACGTAAGCTCTAAAAATACGACATTCAACATAATGAGTACAATTGTAAACAAATTACGAAGCACGATTTTTGATTTTTTTATCATATTTGTAATTCGGAGACATTTAAAAAATATAATTTTCTCATTGACTTAGTGGAAGCCATTGTTTTAAAATAAACTAGGAGGATTCGCCCCCTGCTCGCTGGAGCTCGCCAACCACCGGAACGGCTTTCGCAGTTCATTTCGGATTGCTTCGCAATCCGATGCTCGCTCATTGGATACTTTCTTAACGTCTAGCTTTTGTATACTTTTTTGAACACTGAAATTCCGAAAACTTTTTACTGTAGAAAATTCTAAACCTGTACATTTCAATATTAATTTAAAATTGCAAACAGTTCACATATTTTTCTTAATCACACTATTCTAAATTTTAGTTGTTGAGAAAAGTAACTGTTGTAAGTTTTGTTTTAAAGTCTTTCCCACCAGAGGGCTAAAGCCATGTGTTTTAAAACAATATGAAATAGTAGTCTGCCGAGTTCCCTGTTGGACTCGGTGGAAGCATGTTGAATTTGAAGAAGAGCCTCAGAGCTCATATAAATCTTGATAGGCTACATTAAGCCTTACCTACTGAAACGCAGAGCTATAAGCGAAAGCAGCACTTTACTACTCAATAGTAGTCTGCCACTGAACGCCGGATGTAAAGCATCGCCTTCGATGACGATAATTTTGTATTTTTAATTCTCTGAAGTGCGCCACCCTAATAATGTGGAATTTGTAAAATAAATGTATATATTTTTGATTGTTGATGAAGCCCATCATTTTGCGTTATCATCAGAGTTCAGAAGCAGAGCAACTATAAGTTTTTTTATTTTATCACAAAAATATAAAATGTATAAAAAACAAAGAAAAGAGTAAATGAGTATAGTCATAGAAAAAGTTACAATTATAATCTAGTATTTGTCAGTTAAAATAAAACTTTTTTGTTTAAGTCATTGTTAACAATTCAAATTTTTCCGAGGCAATTCTAAACCTTAATTTTGTTGATGTTGTTCTACAGTTGTTTCATTAGAACATCGTGCTCGTTCTGTAGCATTTCTAATTGTTCTCCGTTGATATTGCTCTTCTGGAGTATCATTAGAGCAGCTCTCTCTTCTTCGTAGATTGTTTTATACCGTACGTAGATTATTAAGATTCATAATTTAACTCTAATAAAATTTAACTTCTTACGTGGCTCCCAAATTTTGGCTGAAGTACTTTGTACAACCAAATAACATTCTTTTCACAACACTTAATATTTACTTTATTTTCTTCATTTATAGAGAAAACAGTCGGCAAAGAATTCTGTTAGGTTAAAAAACATTTCGCTAAAAAAAGAACAAATTCTAAAAGAAATAAAAATAAACAACTTAAAAAATAAAAATGCTGTTACCAGTCATAGAATTTTTTGAAAGTTGACTTAGCAACATAAATCAAAATGACATAGAAGCGCAACTAGATCAAAATTATGATACCTGAGCGCTTGACGTAACAAATCCTTCAATTCTATAAGTGCTCTATCGCCTAATGCCCAAATTAACAATTGCAATTTCAAATTAATATTGAAATGTACAGGTTTAGAATTTTCTACAGTGAAAAGTTTTCGGAACTTCAGTATTAAAAAAAATATACAAAAGCCAGACGTTAAGAACGTATCCAATAAGCGAGCAAAGCGAGCACGGATTGCGAAGCAATCCGAAATGAACTGCGAAAGCAGTTCCGGGGGTTGGCGAGCGCCAGCGAGCAGGGGGCTAAGCCTCCTAGTACTTATTTATTCTTCATTTATTATGCCTACGTTAAGACTACGTTACCAAATGAGTATTCCTAAGGATATCTGAAACCACGTGTTTATTATGTTTATAGTTATGCTTTTAAAACGTGATACCTTAAAACTAAATAATTTAAAATCAATAGGCATTAATTGAAATAAAGAAAATTAGCTTTGCACTATAACGTACTTATTCGTTGGGAAGAACCGTAAAAAGTCGCCATAGTATTATTGACACCAATGATGTTTCATTTTGGTAATATGGACTGCTGGCATAATGGTAGTTGGGGCATTTTTGATGGGTGCCAACTATACTCTTTAAAAGTATTTATTATTACTCTGAAAGTATTTTCCGAGTAAATTTGGTGCCTATTTTACTGCACCAATACTGTACATTTTTAACAGTATTTTGCCAGTACATTTGAATAACTGTTAACTGAATACAGTTAATATTATTTAGACCGTATGAACAACTAAAAACATGTTTTGTTAATCTAATAACGTAAAGCCATCGGGAAAGGCAACGAATAATAATAAATAAAACGAATAACTACTAAAATATTTGAATTAATTTTGCTTAATTATTTGGGTTTGTCTTACACTTTTGTTCATGATTTTGTAGTGTTGTTTAGTGCTGATTTATTGGTTCTCCACCCCCCCCCAAGTTTGAAAAACGGGTTTACAGCTAGTATACAAATAAAGCAAGCAATAACGATATATGACAATTATGAGTTTAAAAAAAAGTTAAGATAAAAAAATTCACTAATTTCCTTTAAAGAAACGCACTATTTCCCATACATAAGTAAAACAAGTAATATAATTTTTGTATTTGAACTTGAGTGGATGAATAAAAATAAATAAGTTTTAAAATATGTATTTAAACTTGAGTGGATTGAACAAAAAGTATTTCATTAACGATTAAAAATTTGAACGAAATTTAGAGAGAGTGTGAACTAACAGTAGGAAATGAATAATGCAGTAATGATGCAAGAAAATAATGCTTATTGTATAGCTTAGAATGTTACTAATTTCCTTTTAAAAAACATATTTTTTTTCCAACACGTAAATAAACACGTATCGGTCTTTCGTTTAAAATTAAATCAACTTGCTGTTTTTAACCATCTATTTTTCCTCCACCTATAGCTCAATTTGTTTTAGCTTTTTGTTAAGTATACAAAATAAGAAAAAAAAATTCCATCGGTTTTGCGCTATTAATGCGCTTAAGTGTTTGATATGATAAACGAATTTACATTTCGCTAATAAGCTTAATTGCAAGTAACTACGTAACAACGAATTGCAAGTTAAGAAACTTTTTTATTGAGTAAATCCTACAATTACAAAAAAAAGCTTTTTTTAAGAACAATTTTTATTTCTTATTTGAAAAGAACTCACGAAAATACATTGCAAAAGAAATGATAAATAAATTTTAAAAAGGAGATGAAATTTTAAAAAGCTAAAGATGGCTTAGATTACCTGCAAAAATAACCTATAACTTAAATTGATGTTCCTCTATAAAAACTTATCTGGAACAAAGTTATTTGTTTTAAAAGTAAAGTTTTGAAATGTTTCGGATGAAGAAAGGAAAATGCAATAAAGTTTCCAAATACTTCGGAAAATTGGTATTTGGTTTGGAATTTCAGTGGAACAAAAGGTTTTCTAATATTAAACTTTATTTACAAACAGAAAATATGTTTTCAGTTGGAAACTTTCGTTATTGTATTTAAAATACTGATATTCTTTGAAAATTTTATTTTTCAGGAGCTCTAAACGAGCTGTTAAAATGATAAGTAATGCATCCAGTGTTTCTCCACTCCTTATTTTTGTAAATGGAAGTATATTAAAAGAAAAACCTTTATTCTTTTTCGAATTTCCACTTAAAAAGAAGCGTACATCCAAAATAGTTTGTAATTTAATGATTGGATTTTTAATCTTAATTGCTCCTCACCTTAATTATGCCAAATAATTAGTGCCCAATACTTGACCTAATCAACAATTTCTCCCAATACTTGATCCAGGAGTTCCCTTGTCTTCTGGATTGGGTTCAAAATTACAAGGCTACGGAGTTGAACATTAGCAGTCGTAAACCCGAAAATTGGGTCGGCTGTTCAACGACGGTTATGAAAAAATAAAATTGACAAATAATTAGTGCCGGGATAGCCTGGTTGGTAGGGCACTGGGCTCATGTCCAAGAGGTCGTGGGTTCGATCCCCACCAGTCAAAGATTTCCCGTGTAGTAAATGCTGACGGATGCATGCTAAATCTGTCTAGTCACAAAGTCCTCCATGTTCCCATAACAAATCTCACCTCTGGGGTACTGGTCCAGGTATTCTCTTGTCTTCTCGATTAGTTCAACAAATGCAAGGCTACGGAGTTGAAAATTAGTAGTGGTAAGCCCAAACATTGAGTCGGCTGTTCAACGATGGTTATAAAATACTCCCCAACCAGAATTTTATCAGGGATAGAATTTGATGAACGGATTTGCGGAAGACCGGGAGAGTTGTATTAAGTTCACCTGATTTTGAGCGTTTCTAGTGAGAGCTGTATTAAGTTCACGATTGCGTGCGTGTGGTCTCTCCTGTGCTGTTATCAGCAGTCGAGTGTGTGCTGGACCTCGTTGCGCGTAAATGAGATTGAGAAGCAACAGTGCAAGGAGAACGATGACAATGTCACGAATAGCAAGTCAATTGCTTAATGTGGGCCATCCATCGAATTTGGCATTAGTTAAGGTGTAGGAGAGTTCATATCACGTCCGAATCACCAATGTGAGGAGCGTAGAATTCGGTAATGCTAACCTTCATCAATCAAAAGTTACTTCAAGATTGATTCGAGTTAGCAGGTCTGATATATTAGTGAATTGAGGTTTAATAATTGTAGTAGTAGTTAAGCCACACAGAAATTGTTTTAAATTACGAAATAAATAATGGAAACATACATTCTCGAATTAAATATAATTTTGGGCGTGTTCCTTACCTTCAAACTATGGGGTGTAGCCGCGGTAGAAATATGATTCAAACGGTCTTCGCAAAAGAACAGTTAAAAATTTAGATCCTTTAGCTTCATTTTTCTTTTTTTGCCTTTTCTCATAAACTTGTTAAGCAAATCAAAAATTTTTTTACACAATTTTAAAATTCCTTTATCCAAAGATAATTCAATTTTAAAAATAACTTTTCATAATAATATATTATTTTTTTAGTATTTAATTTAGTACTTATTGAAAACGTTTGAAAAAAAAAGGTATACAAGTTTCTACACCATTTTAGAGTATGCAATTTTAAACTACAAAACACAAAAAAATTTGAATAAAATCGATCAAATAATTTCTAAGCTACTAAATTTTAAAAATTTATTTATTTAAAATTTGATTTTTCAAGCATTCTCCTTTTAAATGAACTATAATTTTTTTTATACTAAATTTACTAAATTTTAAAATTATAACCCAGGAAATAATTTTCTAATACCGCAATATGTGCGTAGTTAGTTCTGGCTTGTTACATGAACGGAACTCTTACAAGTGTCAACTATATCTCAGATAATGATTTTTCGTTAATATGTTTATAATTAGTTTTAACCTGCATCCAGCGCAGTATTATCAACTTGTGCAAGTTTTGAAACTATATCTTAGTACATTCTATTTATCATTGGCGTTATTATAATCAGGACACTGGAGGTATATTTATTCATTTAATATCATAATGTTTTAATGAATTATTCATGAGTTTACAGAAATGAGTTTTGATATCCCTAAATTGTAAAATATCCGTTGACTGTAAATTTTCAATTATCCATTAACTTCTAACAAGCTGTGCTGTGTTAACTCAGGCGCGTGTATAAATTGCTGAGAAATTCTAAATTTGATTGGCTTTTAAATTCGGTTGATTGACGCGTGAAATAAATAGAATAATATGTCAAATCCAATAACTCTCCATGTCATTAAAGATTTCCATAAACTTAAAATAACAAACTTTTGCTAACTTGTATCACATAGAATCAGATAAATTGTTCTTAACTAATTGTTAAAACTTTCAATGCACTTTTAGTGATATCTCAGCTTTTAACTTGAAATGCTATTTAGAGAATTATAATAACTGAAAATATAAAATATCGAATTCACCCAATAGAAATTAATATGTAATTCCAAAATTACAGAATTAATTGAATTTTAATAACTTTTTTTATCGAATTTTTAAAAAAGCTGGTGTCATCAACGCCTGTTTCCAACTAGTTTTGTATGATTTCTGATAAATGGCAGCAGTATTTCAGTCAAAAATTTTGATTCGTGGTGTTCTCTACCTTTACGGTTTTTACTCACCCATATAACACCGTCTTGGAAAAAAAAATCACTTTTTAAAGCGATCTCAATATAAGTACTCCATATGGAAGTCTAATTCTGCTGATATTATAGGCCGCTAGATTGGCCTATGCGGGAAAATTTAAAATTGTTTGTTCCTCACGAATATAGATGGCAGCACTTTATTGGACTTTTTAATCATTGAATGTTTTTACTCTCCTTTTCAAGTTTTTTGGAAGGGGTCAGCACTAAATTTTTTAAAGATCTGGCAATTTATATTTTATTTTATTTTGATTATGTTATTCTAACCGTAACTTTATCTTTATTTATATTTCTAACATGTAGACGCGTCCTTATTACTATTTTCTCAGTATACTTCCGGCTCGAGGTATTTTTTTTTTGTGTATCTTTGAATTTTCATCTTTATTTCAATATTTGAACTTTTGATTGCATTTTCTTATTTAGTTTATAAATTATGGGGCCTCGGGGCACAGTCAATTTTTTGTTTAACCAGACTACAGAAAGACTCCAGTGTGTAAGCATACAGTGTGTCTCTTGATGAAGTGCTGTTTTTGCTAACATACATATTATTAGACTTTAATTTCTGCTTGTTTTTGATCTCTGTCTTTTTATTAAACTGTTTACATTACAAATTTGGATATAGCTGCTTTTATAGCTTTTCCATTTGACTTATTATTTTAAAGTTTTTTTCCTAAAATTTGTTTAAATCAATTTCATATTTTGATTGGACAAAAAAATGGATTAATAGGGAGTAGGGTTCTCTCTTACAGATATACAGGCCTTGCAGCGTCGTTTCATACTTGAAATAAGGCAGTTTATCCTTTCATGTGGCAATTGGTCTGAATTGTCCTGTGGCAATTTCGTACCTTCCGACTCCAACGAGGGTTACGCACGATCATGAGTGTGTATTACAATTGTTGAATGGTTACTTGTTTTGTGTTGTATCAATGTATGTACCTATCAAATTTCATTAAAATCGGTCCAGTAGTTCAAGAGATTATCGACCCAGTCTGCAAATTCTCTTAATTTCTTACACCAGCGTATGTTACGATGTCTTTTTAATTTTGTAATTTCTTTTTAATTTATTCTAAGAAGTCTCTTTCTTTCTCCGTTTTTTTTATTTATAGAGTTTTAAATAAGCAGTTTATTGCTACATTTTAATTACACTTTTATTTATTTTTTTGAAAGAATTTTAACAAAATAAATCATTTTTCTCTTAAAATTAGATGAAAAAAAAAAGAATTTATTTATTTTCATTCATGTTTAAAAACTTAAAGATAGAAACATTTTTAGTTTCGTTTGAATAAATAATTTAACGCTGTATTTGTTATATTTCTTATTTAAATAGTAAATGAAAAGATAGATAACTTAAGATATATGTTTATCGACATGTTTTCTTCAGTAAATTAAATATCTACCCTGAAACTTTTCGGAAAATTAAATAAAGTTTTATAAAAATAGGTGACTGTTTTCCCTTAAAAAAGTAAATTGCATTGTTAAATAAATTATTTAAAATTTCTAGTTAATTTATTTTTCTAAATAAAGATATTTTCTTCTTTTGATATCTTCTGCCTTTTAAAACATGATTTTTACTGCTAAAAAAGCTAAAATTAAAAAAGCTTACTTTCTTTTATTTCTACTTTATTTCAAAGATTTTTTTTAATTTCATATTCTTTTAAAAAGATAATTTCTTTCTTCAGATTCTTGTTTTTAAATATAATTTCCTTCTCTAATGTCTCGTCTTTTTGAAAATAATTTCTTTTTTTTTCGCTTAAAAAAGGTTTTTTCATTAATTTCTACATATTATAATAAAATATTTCTCTTTTTTCCTAACTTTCTCTTAAGTATATATTCATAATGGTGTTCAATTCGTTTTTTAAAAGAAATTAAGTAACGTTAATAAAAATAAAATCATTTTAACCCTTTCGCAGAATAAATCTAAGCGTTAAATACATATATACCATTTAATGAATTTCATTGTTAAATATATTCTATTTTTTTCAATATATCAGCATTTGCCATTAGATAAATGGTTTAATTTAAAATGCGGATTGCGTGTGTTAATTAAAGACAAAACTTTTGTTTTTTAGAGAATACTTAAAAAATGGTTAATTAATTTTTATGCAGCGTTTATTTTCCTTTCATACGCTACTAGGGGGCTAAGCCCCCTGTTTGCTGACGCTCACTAACCCCGATGATAGCTTCGTATTAATTGTTGTTCCTTGGCATAAAACAGTTGAAATTATTCAACTAAAAATATGTGTACTAAGAAGAACACTCGTGCCCCGCCTCTTCCCATGTCCAAATATTTTTCTCGTGATGAGATCTTGCACCAAAAAATAATAATTGTAAAATCGTTAATAAGATTCAAATATCTGTTACTGTCATCAGCATGAAATTAATAAAAATCATAACGGTATTTACTATTGAATTATTTATTTGTCGCTTTTCACTCTTTCATTCAGTGACATTTATCTATCAACCTTTCTTCTCTTTTAATATTACACATTTTGATGTTAAATATTAATCAAAAACAAAAGCGTAAAATATTATAAGTGCAGTTCTTTTCTTATATTAAGTAATCGCATGATATTACCTAAGTTTGTAATATTTTTGCAACATTTACTACCACTGAAAAATTATTTTTAAGATAAACTTACTTCTTAATAAGTTAAATTCGCATTCCTTCTAAATTCTGTTCACTCAATGCATGCAAATAAATTATGAATAAAAAAATAAGCTTTGAAAAATTAAAAACAATATTTAGAAATGGCTTTATGCATAATTGTTAAATAATATCTTAAACAAAAAAATAATATATAGCGAGTTATTATAGTTTAGAAGACTTATATTTTCTATTAGTAGACTAGGATATAAAAATCTGTGAAACCAAAAATTTATAAATATGATAAAAGAAATTTTATATTCCAATTGAATATTTTGATCGATTGAAATATTATAATTAATTACTTTGATTTAACAATCTATTTAGTGCCAAAAAAAAATTATAGTGAAGCAATCTTAAGGGTTGGTGAGCGCAGCGAGCAAGTGGTTTGAGCCCGCTAGTCTTGCACAAAATTGACAATACGGAACTCAAAAATATAAATAAATTGAATGCATTATTTTAATAACTTATTAAAAATATATATTGAATAAACTAATCTTATTAAAAATAATTTAGAATGTTAATCTTTTCTGAGTGAATTCGTTAGAACCGTACGAACAAAGCAAATTTAAGAAGTACGAAATAGTCACTCGGGTCATCTAATTCAAGAGACTAGTTTCTGTTCCATCGCTTATTTGAGTTGCCGTTTGACTATTAATTCGAACCGTTAAGCTTCGAAAGGAGTTACGACACAACTTTTATAACTTGAATGCAAAAGGAATCTCCTCCTCTCTTTGAAAATTAGAGAACTCCTTATCTGAAAAGCATTAAATGGCGCCAGGCTAAAATCTCTTGGCACAAAAGTTGGCTTTTATTTTAACGTCTTATATCTCTTTGGAATTTATTAGTTGCTTAAACAGATTTGGATTTCAAAGAGGGTGAATTTTGTGTTTCTAAGTTAATTTAACGGTCATTACTATACCAGTTATATTACACGAGATAATAAATCTTTTCAGTCAAAGCATTTTTGTGTTTAACTTTGCACACATTTTATAAACTTCTGCATACTGAATATAAGTTTTGGATGAAAGTTTTTTAAAAACTCGTTCTTAAAGTTATTAACGCATTTTAATTCGATTAAAAGCTATTGAGTATTAATATTTTTGACAGTTAAACACGAAAAATGGAGAAAATATCGTAGTGCATTACTATACAACTGAGGAGAGAAGGGTATAGAATCGGTCTTCTTCCTAGAAAACGTATAGTTTGTCTAAATTAAGAACTCCCCTGGCCATTCATCTGGAGCCGTTGTGGTGATTATATAAACGAGGTATAATTATAATAAGTAGGGATGTGGGGTCACCTTATTCGGTCTATTGTGTTAGCCCTAGAGTGAAGAGGAGCTACCCTTTCTGAAATGCGCATTTCTTGTTTCCATATCAACAGATAGCATCCGATTTTCTTAACGGGGGAAGTTCTTATCATCGACAAACTATATTGGAGCATTGTGATCGCCAATAGGAGGTGAGCTTAGCTTGTACCATCAGAAACAACATCATTATCAGAGCCAAGATGGCTCAAGGGATAGAGCGTTCGCCTTCCAATGAGGCGAACCGGATTCGAACAACACCTCCTAGAAGAAGGAAGGCCTCAGCACGGATCAATTTAGTAGTCCGATGTGACGAAGTTAACTGCGCAGAGTTGATGAAAAATAAAAAAGATGTCATTACGTTCGGGGTACTAAGATGCGCAGTGGTTGAAAATACGAAATATGTCATTACGTTTGGACTACTAAAGGATATTTATGGTAACCCGTGCTGAGGCCTACTCTTTCTAGGAGGTGTTGATTCGAATCCCAGTCGATACGAATTCCACATCCGGCTTGCACCGACCACAGTGCTATTGTGAAATATCCTCAGTGGTAGACGGATCATGGGTTATAGTCCCCTTGCCATCAGGCTAACTGTGTGAGGTTCTTTTGGTCTTCCTCTCCATGTAACGCTAATGTGGGTTAGCTCCATCAATAAAAGTCCTACACGAATGCAAATTTCTCCTAGAAAGTCCATCCAGGAGTTCCCTTGTCTTTTGGATTGGGTTCAAAATGACAAGGCTTCTGGGTTGAGCATTAAGTTGAGTTGTAAACCCATAAAATTGGGTCGGCTGTTCAACGACAGTTATAAAATAAAATAAAACAACATCATCATACTACTTTTGTGGTTTTCATACTTCACATTGCAGATAAATAATTAATCAAATTATAAATTGTAGGATTACATTTCGAGATTAATACATTTAAGATTAGTACATTTAGTTAGCACATTACGAGGAATACATTTAAGATTACATTACAAGTTTAATACAAGCTAATAATTTTAAATAAATATATTAATTTATAATTTAAAGCGTGCAAGTTAGTAATTTTTAAATGTTTTATTCTTTATTGATAAACTAATATTCTGAAATGAATATTACGAAATAGTTAATGCATTTTCAGTAGTAGTTTTATAATTTAGACGAAACTGTAAAGTGACCAATTGTTTAAATCATTGTAGTTTTCTAAGAAGTTGTGAATTATTAACAATGAAACAAATGACATAGACAACTCCCTCTGTTTATTTAAGTTTCAAACAATGATCTCCAAACAAGTGGAGCAAACTGATATCCTCCAGCTGTTTTCAGAATATTACAATGATTTAAAAAACAAACAAACAAGGGAACTGTGCGACTATTTGCTTATTTAAAATTTTACGAGAACCAGCCAAATAGTTTCATATTTGCTTAGAAAGTAAATAAAGGTGTAAAGATAGTAAATAAACATAATCAAACATGTCTGCATAAAAATTTGCTCGCCTTTTTCGTTACTCTCATCGCATATTCAAATGAAGTCTCTTTTCCTGGATTCGGATTCATCCATGAATTAAAGATAAGGCAATCAGCGTCTTTTCCCCCAAATAGTTCATAAAAGTATGAGAGGGGGGGG